>JAWPGT010000010.1:0-600000 GCA_034638255.1 Coprinus comatus
CATATCACGAAGTGTAAAGCGTAATTGAAGGGTATCACAACACCACGCAGAAGCGGAGAGGAGAGCTAGAGGTAATGGAAGAGCTGGTCCTTCCATAGGTACAATAAAAATCCAGCTAGAGCAACCGTAATACCAACATCGTGGAGAGTGTGGGGTTGGGAGCTGCACAGGGTCCAATAAGCAGTCCAATGTTCACACAGAGCAGCGTGCTGAGATTCAAAAGACGAGATGAATACTTGATATATGTTTAGTTACTTCGACAGGTACTACTCACCGACATGATCTCGTTTTGGAATTGTTGTTTGCTGGCATACCATCGCGGGAGCACCTTGTCATCATTCTTATCAACCAACCCCAGTTCTTGTAAATAAGCCTCTATGGTGGCCTTGAGATATAAAGCTCTTCCAGTTGCTTCTGTAATGAATCAGTTCATGAATTAGTGCCCTGCATCAAATTTAGCACTGTGGACGATGGACATACTAGGATAAATGGTGAACGGGAAAATGGCGTTGACCTTAAACGTCGACGGGCACACGGGTAGAAGTGCAAGGAGTTCTGACTTCGAGAGGAAACTATAGAACTATAATTTTCAGAGAAGTAATGAGTCAGCATTTCAAGTTGATATAAAATAGAAGAATACTTACTAGTGGCGATCTTATACACACTAGAGTCATCCGTTTTGCTATAGTATCGATTCAGGGTACACTTTCCAACTGCTAAAGTAGCCACGATGGCTGGAGAGTGTTGAACGTTTTCTTGGGCAGCAGTAAGGACTGAATCGATTTGGTCGATTACAGGAATTACTGCTGACACATTGGCGGTAGCTTGGGAGAAGTATAGAGTAGCAGTTTTAAAGATCTGGGTAGCAGGTAACAAATCTGGAGGTTAATAAAAAAGAAAATGTGACCAGTATGCAAAGTTTAACTACTTACTTTGAGAATATCCGCAAGCTGCTCTACCAAAATCCATTCTTCCTTCGTAAGTTGGAATTGTGTTAAGCCGAAGTCAACATCACTGGTAATTGTCTTGAGGGCAACTTTATACTCAATAGAAAACAGCAACATGTCATATGTTGAGTTCCAACGAGTTGCAACATCTCGTGGCATAATATGCTCCGGAATGTTTAACTGGTGTAAGATTTCTAGCCATCGTGGTTTGAGTGAGGTAGGGGAGTGTGTCATCTTGTAGGCACATTTTCGAAGCTTGTTAGAAGAGATGAAAAGCAGAAAGATAGTCGTAGAGTATAGAGACGAGTATGAGTACCGAGTAACATTCAATGTCACAGATGTGACAAGTTGACAACACATACCTTGTACAGTACTGCCTCAACCTCCTTCGTTGACGTGTTTAACTGCTGTATCTCTTCTCTACTCATGATATCTCTCTCATCTACCCATCCATCCTCATTATCTGCATCATTCTCACTCGCATCAAATGCACGGCTTACTTGTTCTTCTACAACATCATCTACTGTAAGAGACTTGCGCTCAAACTGCTTTAAGATGCTTTTCACGACAAGATTGAGAACATGAGCAAAGCACCGCCCACGAGAAAACTGGCCCTCAAAATTAGGAAGCATATCCTCTAATTCTCTGATCATTGTATCATTATTTGATGCATTGTCGCAGGTTATAGCTAAGACCTTCAGGTTTCCGTGAGTTTTTTTAAAATTTAATATATGACCATTTAACTTACCTGATCTTCAAGACCAAATCCTTTGACGACTTGAACAACTCGATGAGTCGCCCATGGTCGCAGCATATGGCCCAACAAGCAGCCTTCTCTCTGATTCCAGACGTTGTAAAGGTCGTACGTATGACTTATTATCATCATGCGGTCCTGGAGAACAACCTCGAAGAGATTACGGTTGCTTATGAGAGTGGTTGGAACAAATATACCGACAAGTTCTATTCAAGAGCGGGATGGCCCGAGGCAGAAATCATTGCTCCCCTAGTCAACGATGGTGCGTCCTTATTTTCACCTTGCGTATCGTCCTAACTTGATGGTTGAAACGCAACTAGATCCCATCTTCCTTGTCCTATATTGCGAACTCTATTACCGTCACGTCTACTCTCGCCTCCAACCCAATGTGGACGACAGATTCCATTCTTACGAAAACAGTTGCGAACTCTTCAACTACCTCCTCAGTCAGTTATACTATTAGCTACGCACTTCGTATCTCACACCTTGCGTAGATTCTGATGGCCCCGTGCAACTTGAATTGCCCGAACAATGGCTTTGGATATATCATCGATGAGTTTATCTACCAGTACCAGGTCTTCTGCACATGCCGATCCAAAGTCAAGAGAAAGACCGATGATGAACTCAATATGGTCGCAGAAGCTGGCCCAGTATGGAGTTCATACAGTGTCCTTAACGTTTTGTATTCCTTGGTGCAAAAGTCCAAAATCAATGAATATATTGTCGCACAGCGGGAAGGAAAAAGTGCCGAGGAGATTGTGTACGTCTTTGATCAACTATCAAGCAGTAGGCCTACATCTTACATGACATAGTAGAATTGTAGGAGAGTTCGGTCAACGTCCTTTGTATAGGATGCTTGGTTATTTCAGTATCATCGGTCTATGCCGCGTCCATGTCCTTCTCGGCGATTATACCCTTGCTTTGAAGGTTATGGAGAATGTTGAACTCAACCAGAGAGTACGTGATCTTGAATGTACTGAAAAATTGTCCCTAATTATCGATTTTTCCAGTCGCCCATTACTCGTGTAAGTTGTAACCGCTTGCCATGTCACGACTCACTACTATGTTGGCTTCTGTTACATCATGCTAAGACATTATCTGGATGCCATTCGGACATTTGTTACGATCCTCAACTTCATCATGCGTATGCGTCAGTATCATACAAGAAGTTATCAATATGACCAGGTCAGTTTTGATTCGCTTTTTTCCCAATCTTAAGTTTTGGTGAATTGACAAAAGAATATAGATTAGCAAAACAGCTGACGGCATGTATGCCATCTTTCCCATCTACAACTCGCTATCTCCAACACGGTTGGATGACAATATTATTGCAAAGGAGGGGTTCAGTGAGCAATATGCCAAAATCGCTCGTGGAGGGTATGTTTTCAAATAGAAAAAAGAATTATAATTAAATACTCGCATATATATACAGACAAGAAGCTCTAAGCACATTCGAAGAGCTCTTCCTCTACTCTTGCCCTAAATTCATCACTGCCAACGCCCCACTATATGAAGATCCTGCTGCTGTCGCCACTCTCCTTATTCCTTCCAGGCCATCTGAAGCCCCTTTATCTGGTTATGATTCAACACAACGCCACCTCAGTTGCTTCCTTGCTGATGTCACTGCCCAACCACCTGTACCTACACTCAGGAGTTTCTTGAAGTTGTACACAAGTTTAGATGCACAGAAGCTTGCTAATTTCTTGGATGCGGATGAAGAGGATATGGTTTAAGAGATGATGGTTATGAAACAGGCTAGCACTAGTTTGAATCGTGTACCTTGTATGGAGGGAACAGGACTTTCTTTCTTTTTTCTTTTTCTTTTTTTGGTGGCGCTTTCACTGTATCCGGTCCCTACCACAAGTTAGGGGCCAGCTACCAGCGATCGAAGAGAATGTCCTGGACGTGGATATCTTTTACCATAAATACCTGTGAGATGCGCTGGTTCATGGCAGATTCCTATCTTCGCTTCACCTCTGCCTTGGTAGGTGTCTCATTTACTCCTCCATTGCGACGGATTTCTCGTTGCGTAGTTTCCATATAACCAGGGCCGACTCAGCTATTATTGTCTTATGGAACCTTGTTTTTCCCACCGCCGTCTTGCCGTTTTGGTTCTTGACCTTATACATGCTGCATGCTAGCACACTGCCTAGTGTTTCTGGGACACGCTCAATATTCTTGTTGGCGGCAGCTGTGTTTACAAGCTTCCAAACTTCTTCTTGTCCATTACCACGGCACTCTGTCAGTATATGTTCCAGGGTTTCGGACACGTCACACATTCCACATTGTCCTCTTATTTCATATCCTGGTATGCATTCCCAGTACGACCCAATTCTTAGGGTTCCATGCATGGCTTTCCATAATACCGATCTGACACTTCTCGACAGGTCTATGTCCCTTAGCGAGCACCACATTTGGCTTTCAGTGGGCAATGGTTCATCCTCGGTCGGGTCCTGTCTGGCGGCATGTCTTGCAATATCCAGGTTCATCATGGTATCTCGCCTTTTCTCCGGTCGTTTCAATTCTCTCATTTTCCGATACAGTAGAGCTTGGGAGACCCCAGGCAGACGCATGCCTTTGCGTGTGGTTTGCACACATATCTCTATTGGGCGGTTATTGGCAGCAGCTGTAGCCCTGTATGCGGGGTGTTTCGGGGTTTCTCGAGTGCTGTTGCACCTACTCGCTCCTGCAGGCGTTTGGTGAGGGCTCGTAGCAGAGTTGCCCCTTCATGGTACGTCCAATCCTAGTTCGAGTACTGCTCTATCCTTGTTGTCAAGTACTCAATAATTGGTTTAGGTACATTTTGTATGACCAGGTCCACATGGCCTGGTGTTCGCTCTATTATCTGTAGCATCACTGCCAACTTCGCATTCTCCTTGCTCTGAAGCATGTCAGGGGGGATTTTCACAGTCATACTCTGGAGTCTGACTCGCACGGTTCAGGCAGTCGCTGGGTATTGTTGGCAGACCCAGTACGTCTGGGTCTCCTGGTGCACCAATGGTGGTTACACAATCTACCCATGCTTTATGCAGGGCGGGTTGCGCTCCTTCGTCAGGGATATGATTCTCAGGCAAGTTTAGGGAGTTGGGTTTCACCACTTCATCCTGTGGTGTGCATTGGACAAAGACATAGAAGGTGTGGCTTAGCTTGTTTGTTTCCTTCATTTTCGGAATAATGCTAAGGTCTCTATCAATTTCTTGCAGGCGTTTTGCACTTCTCTTGTGGTGTTCATTCCTCTCTTCACGTCTATTGATCCATCTGGGGTCCCACTTTTCTCCTAAGCCATCGAGGAGAAGCCACGCTTTCCAGCTAAAAATGACGGATTTACTCAGGCATTTCTTGATCATGATCTGACTGCTGAGCCATTACAAAATAGCACTGTGACCCTGGAAGGCTGTTACCACGACGCCATCAATCATGCATGGTGCTTCTCACCTTGTTTTCCCCCCCATTTCCCCTCCTAATCCTTGTACCTCTCTCGTCCTTTAAAGAATAACCATGAAGATTTACAGTGAGTATTATTAAACTGTGATGATTAGCTTACTTATGTTTCTCTTTTTGTGTGTATGTATATGGATTGGAATCCCCTTCTCATCCGGACAATCTCCGTGGTCTAGGCAGGGTCTTCAAGTGACCGCCAATACCCTGCACCCCAATGGGTTTGAGCGGTCTCCGTGTTTTCGTCATCTGCCTAACGTACTGACACATCATCTGCCTAACGTACTGACACGTCACCTGCTGGCAGGTACTTAAGATGCACCTGCGTTCACGTTCTTCTTGGTTCCCTCTCTCTCTCTCTCTCCAGCCTGCCAACCTGCTGTCTGCTACACCCTTGACACCTCAACTCTACTATCTGCTACATCCTCAACACCTCGACACTTCTATCTGCTACATCCTCAAGGTCAGGTATCTGCCCCATGCTCTGTTTTCCTTCCCTCCCCCCCCACACTCACCTTGACGTGCTCTTTCAGCTTCGATATGCTTGATGACCTCACGAATCTCCTCAATGCTGACCTTGCTGGCCTCAACGTTGGTTTTTGTCTCTTAACCTGCTCTATATGTCCCCCCTCAGTGTTTCTCTTCCTGCCCTTGACGCAATCCAAAACTCTTGCCCCTGTATTCACATCAACAAACCCTGATGCTCCCTCTATTCTTATTCAAGTAAGGCCTTTGTTATGCAACTGGTATGTTCCACTACTTGAATTTGTCTCGTTATTTTCTAATGATTGTTCAAATATTTTATTATTATTATTCTCAATGATGCTCAGTCATCAATCATGCCTGGTATGTATCTATTTACCTGCTTGTTACACATTTATTGACATTATATAATGTATTAGTTCCTTTGAAAGATTTTCGACTGAAGGTGTCTTCCTGGCTGTCATCAAACCACATCACTCCATGTGTAAGTTCATAACTTCATGAAAGTGTAAGATACTGACCATGTTATAAGTTATGTAGGTCATGTATGACGAAATGTGGAGTTGGTGTAAATTATGTGAGTTTGTAACCCTCCCATTGTTTGATCATTGTACTAATGTTATTAGTTAAGATGTTTATTGTTTATGAAATCTTCAATATAATATTTGTCCTCCACCTTGCCACGTCACAGGCCATTTTATAAGACCTGGGTTGAAGAATCCTTCAATCCCAATTCAACCCTCTCATGGGCTCTCATCGAAATCGTAAACGTTCTCGAGGGAGGAATAAAGTCAAGCAAATCATACCTGTGGAACATTCTTCTTCTACTTCGAAATTCTCTCAAGCTATTCATACAAGGTTACAATATCTTCAATGTAATCCAGATTGGTATGTGTTTCATATAAAACTAAATCTTTTATCTACTAATGAAATATTAGTCCTAGCTTTGTACCACTAAGTGGTACATCACGAATACTCACGCAATACCAATCACCCAAGGAACAGTACCGAAATTCTGTTCATGCACTTGCAGCAGCTATCCGAAATCAGAGTAAGTTTTTCATCAACTTTATGTTCACTCAACTTAATCTTTTTATTTCATTTAAGTTGTACTTGGTATTGACATTACGAAACTTGTTCAACCAAAGAAGATCTCGACAATTCTCTCAGCTTGTAATCTTGGATACATCAAGACTCCTACCCTTGTTGTTGATTCCAAAGGTCATATTCTCATTGTATATCTGCCTTCAGTCTTGACTGAAAAATACCAAGTATGTTTGATTTTTACATTAATTTCTTATTGTTAATTTTATTTCCACTTTAGGATGATCTTGTTACTGCTACGAAAATCTTGGATGGAAGTAAATCAGCCTTCAATTCTTCCCTCAAGAGCAACAGTCATCTTTGGCGGGTTGATGGAAAGTATTTCTTGCAACAACAGGGGTCTGTTATGTCCCGAGGTGCATTAACTCTCAGTCCTGGATGGTTCCCTCAAGGTCATGGAGTAAGTTTATTATTTCCATTCAATAACTCTTTCTAATGTTAAGTCTAGTATTGCTTTGATATCTCAGTCAAAACCTCAAGATCTTTGAGTACCCGAAAACTTCACACGAAACCTTGGTTATTGTTCACAACTGAAGTCTTCAAGAGCCTCAATGATATTTTTCGTTTCATTCATCCTGACTTGTATCAAGCTGGTTACAACTTCTTGCAAGAGTTATGAAATATTGACCATACCAAGTTTTGGGCTTCTCAGTGGACTTCTGCATTTACTGGAGTTTCAGTTATTTCAAATCGTACTTCAAGACCTTATACAGATCGGAATGGGTGTTATGCTTGGTTTGATCAGGTAGTTTCGGTTGGTACTTATTCCAAAGTAACTATCAATTTTCCTGAGTTAGGTGCTACTTTTGACTATCCTCCTGGAACTGTAGTCCAGTTTTGTGGTAACTTGTTAACACATTCAGTTGGATCTTGGGATCGAGGTGATCGTATTTGCTATGCTTCTTTTGTTAAGAAGGTTCAGTTTGATAGATTAAATATTAGTTATCCAGGATGGGCTAATATTAATAACATACTTCTAGATAGTTAACAACATTCTCTTATAATTTTCTTTAGCTAGTTTGAGCTACTTTTATACCAAAATAACTTCTAAGTAGATATTACATTTTTATCTAACTATCCTACTTACTTTGTGCGCATTTTTATTATATAATTATTATGAATTTAATGTTATAACTTGATGACTTCTGTTCTGATGCCCGTGTATAATACAATTGACTGACTTATCACATAATTACTTATGCTTTTCATCTCATAAGATCTTTCCCCATATGGTTAGTCTATTGTACTTCCCTTTACTTAAAAATGGACCATCCTGTAGTAGCTTTCTAATATCGCATTCCTCTTTTCTCCTACTCTCCTTTCTTCCAATGTCTTCATCTGTTCTTGAAATCCAAGTTTCAACCTTAGACCTTGACTCTCTGGTCAGTCTTGAGAGTTCCACCGACCTTGCTATCAAAGCCTTGGTTAAACAATTTGAAACGTTCTCAAAGAAGAAAGGGAAGAAAAATCCACGTATGTTTACTCCTATTCCCTTACCTCTCATTTCATACTCAGATAATGTTTTCATTTCAGAAACTGTGAAATCCAAGAAACAACATATCACAGCTATGAAGAACAAGTTAAAGTCTATAAGAACGCAAATCACCAAGCTCAAGAAAGCAAATGTTGGAGTTTCTAACACTTGTACGCTACTTTTATTTTATTTTCAAACCTATTTAACCTTAATAATAGATATGGATCTTGAACCACTTACCTCTGACTTAAGTGAAGATGATGATGATGATGATGATGACTCTCATGTAAAGACTGATGGTACGCATATTTTTTTTTAAATTTCTAGTTTTAGAACATTAAGCTAAAGTCATAGCCAAAGAAACCGTCATTGAAGTTCAACCTTCTATCAACTTACCCTCTTCATCATCTATTCCCATTATTTCCACCAATACCTTGAGGAATGCTACTTCTACTTCAACGCCTGTCACTACAATATCTTCTTCTACTTCAAACGAAACTCAAACAACCTCCATCCCTCTAAGTACTGGAGCTACGCCTATTACAGAGAGTATTCAAAGTACTGCTCCTGCTCCTATGAGCGTTGGATCTTCTTTACCCATCTCTTTATTGACTGAGGACAAAGAACTGTCATCTGTTCCTTCCATTCCTTCTGATCTTACTATTCCTACAAGTAGTAAGTACTACTGTGTTATGCTCTGAAACTTTGCTAACATTTGTTTTTAGCTACAACTAACAATGTTGAACGTATTTTGGATATATCAGCTGATGACACGCATATCTCAGATCTATCAGATGATGATACAGATACTCCATTGATTAAAGCTTTAACTACAAGAAAGGAGAAGGGAAAGGAGAAACGCGCTACACTTCAATGGGTAGATGTTGAGAGTGATAATGAGAATATAATTGGTAAGTTTCCAAATATATTTCATAAATGTTTACTAAGGTAAAACTTCCAGAAGTATCAACAGGTGAAAAGAGATCTCACGCAAATGTCACTGGTAAGTTTAGTTTTTCTTTTATTTCCAATCTAACTCTAATATATAATATAGGAAAAGAAAAAGGAAAAGGACGGAAAAAAAGAAGGCTAAATAAGGATGAAGAATTTGTTGAGCCAAATTTCAATGAATTCCATGGTATGTTCACATATATCTCTTAGCTTTAGAATGTCTCTAATCTATTGTATAGAATCTGATCTCGCCATACTCCATGCTTGGCTAACTACCAAGGGGAAGAAACCACCGATTCCTGCTGAAGTCAAGAAGCGTGTTAGAGATAGCTTCAGCTATTTGCCTGAGGCCTATTGTACCACTTTCGCTCTTACTGTGGAGATGCTCACCAATGATCTTGGTAATGTTCATTGCGTTCACCATTTTATGAAGGATAAGAGTACATCTCATGTAGATGGTGATCAAACTATTGCAGGTGTTGCAATTCATGGAGTTCCCTATCCAAAGGCAGGTGTTGGAAAGAAGGAGATGAAAATTCAGGTTCAGGGATTTCTTACTTGTGGATGCGCTCCTGAGACTGCAATTGCAGGAGCTCTACTTTGGAAAAAGTGGAGTGTTTCTTCTATTATAGATGGAACGCTTATCAAGGAAGGTTTTGGACCCATTCCCTTAACCCCTCGAAATATTTTATTCTTTATCCAAAACATGAAGAAGTTGGGCTTCAATTGGAGGAATCTGTTCACTGGTTTACTAGAGAGGGATAGTGATGAACATGAACAATTTATAGCAGTTCGTACAGTAGAGTGGATTAGGAAGCAGTACAAGGAAACCTGGGGAGTAGATATACCTATCAAGAAGTAGTAGATAGGTATTGGGTTAAATATATATCATGTGTGCAGTGCGACCTTGGATTTGAACAACCATAATTTTAGTATTAAGAACTATCTATCATTATGGGAATTCTTCAACACTGGAGTATAGGTAGCAGAATTCTACAACAGTACAGTGCGAGTAGTAGGATTCTACTACAGTACAGTGTGAGTAGTAGAATTCTACTATAGTACAGTGTGAGTAGTAGGATTCTACTACAGTACAGTGTGAGTAGTAGAATTCTACTACAGTACAGTGCGAGTAGTAGGATTCTACTACAGTACAGTGCGAGTAGTAGAATTCTACTATAGTACAGTGAGTGTAGTAGAATTATTCAATCCTATAGTATGAGTAGTATGATTCTACTACAGTATAGTAAGTATAGTAGAATTCTACAACACTATAGTGCATGTAGTAGGATTCTACAATATAGCTGGATACAGCGGGCTGTATCCAAAAATTACAACTAGTGGTACCCATTTGTTACCATATAAATTGATCTGTTGCCCCAGAGCATTCCACTTCACTTCCACCTCCAGTTCCTGCTGCTCCTATTCATCTTCCGGCACCTGTCCCACCTTCACCATCACCATCTATCTCACCAAAACTCTCTCCACCTTCAACACCTCACATTCAACCAGTTACACCTCCTCCTCCTCCTCCTCCTCCTACTCCTCCTCATCATCAACCACCTTCTGCTGAACCACCATCACGTAGACGAGGCTCTTGGATTCGAATACTCTCTTGGAAAGCTCAGGAAAACCTTCAACAACAACAACAACCCCGCTTTACATCTGAGTCTGAGACTGAGGCTGAAGCTGAGGAGAGTGATGAAGATTTCGCATTTTTGGTATCTGATGAGAAGAATGGTTTTAAGGAAGTTGAGTTTGCTGGAAATGTGTCATCTGGTCATCCAGGATCATTCAAAGCTGCGATGAATTCCCCTGATTCACATTTGTGGAAAGAAGCAATGGACAAGGAGTACTCTACACTCAAGGCGAATGGTACTTGGGAACTTATTCCTTTACCCCGTGGTGAGAAAGCTATCAAGTCTGGTTGGGTTTACAAGATTAAGGACAATCCTGATGGTTCCATTGAATGGTATAAAGCTCATCTTGTTGCTAAAGGTTATGCTCAATGTCCTGGATATGATTATACTGAAGTCTTTGCTCCAACATTCCGTCCCGCTTCCCTCTGCCTCATTGTCGCCCTTGCTACCAAAGAAGGTTACAAGTTACACTCTATCGACATCTCCTCTGCCTTTACTTATGGTGACTTGGAAGAAGAGATCTATATGCGTCAACCTGAAGGTTATCATTTTGGTGACTCAAACATGGTTTTTAGGCTTCAAAAATCGCTTTACGGACTCAAACAAGCAGCTCGACAATGGAACAAGAAACTTCACTCAGTCTTCATTTCACTTGGTTACATTCAACTCCAATCTGACAGCTCTATCTACATCTACTCTAAAGGTCCAGTCAAGGTTATTGTTCCCATTTTCATTGACGATATTACTCTCGCTTTGAAGGATGACAAGGCCATGGATGATACGATCAAAGAGCTCTCTACTCACTTCAAACTTTGAGATCTCGGCTCTACCTCCTGGTTATTGGCTGTTAAGGTTGATCAAGACCCCTCTCATCACTCCATTTCGCTTTCACAAGAGAAATATGTCAAGGAACTCCTCGAACGCTTCCAGATGTCCGATTGTTGACCCGTGAAGACTCCTCTCACTCCTGGACTCAATCTCTCTACTGTCACTGTCACTGAAGATGATAAACTCCTCATGAAAAATGTTCCCTACCTTAGCGCTGTTGGCGCTCTTCAATATCTGGCCACCATGACTCGTCCCGACATTGCCTTTGCTGTTTCCTACCTTGGAAGATTCAATCATAATCCTGGTCCTCAACATTGGGCTGCTGTCAAACATCTCTTCCGCTATCTCAAGGGTACAATGGACTATAAGTTGGTTTACAAAGGTGACATGGCTACCGAGGATCTCTTCATCACATATTCAGATGCTTCTCATGGTTCGTGTCAAGAGACTGGAAGGGCTACGGGTGGTTATGTGACTTTGGTATGTGGTGCGGCTGTTGGTTGGTCTTCAAAACGTCAGAGTTTGGTCACTCTCTCCTCTACTGAAGCTGAGTATGTTGCGGCTGTTGAAGGCGGAAAGGAGATTATGTGGATGTGCAACATTCTATCCGAGTTTGGTTATTCCTTCACTTTCCCTTCCACTCTTCACATTGACAACCAATCCGCCATTACCGTTGCTAAGAATCCCAAACACCATGGCCGTATGAAGCAATTGGATTTACGTTATTTCTGGCTCCGTGACGCTGTTCAAAGCAAAGTTATTTCCCCTCTCTTTGTTCCTACCTCTGAACAACTAGCAGATATCTTCACCAAGGCTGTTGAACCAAAGGCAGTCTCTCACTTCATTCCTCTTCTTGGACTTTCATCATAATTTCTTCTCTTCCTTTTCCTTTTATCACTTCACTCTTTTCCTCTCCTTTTGTTTTCTTCCTTTATCTGGACTGGCTAGATCAGGGGGGTATGTCAGGAATGCTCTAGACAGTCCCCAAGGTCAGTACTTATTGTTGGTTGAGGTTAGAAGAGTTGTGGCTGGATACTCTGTTTGGAGTTTTGGACTTGTAGATTATTTCCGCTTTCTGTGACATCACAATGTCACGTCACACGTTACTGAAGCGTCCTGCAGACACATGAAGACTCTCTAGTCTAATACAAGTGTCTGCAGGTGAGTAATTAAGAAGTTACTGTATGTTCTAGTCTAATACAAGTGTCTGCAGTGTTTGTGTTATATCTCAGTCATTTCTTAACCGTTTCCTTCCATTCCTTCGTCATCGTGCTCGCCTCGTCGTCCTCTACGATCCTGCGCTTACATGATTATAGTCTCGTAGGATCTCAGACGGATGTGTTCTCTCCCCATAAACGTTACCTTCTCTAAATGGAACAAACTTTTCTTGGCCGGAACGGCGAGGTAAAGGTTCAACAGGTCTAGGAGGTCATTCAGGTGATGGAGAAATGGGACGGGTGGAGTCAGATTGAGGAGCAGGGCTCAGACTCGGGTGACGAATAGGTGATTCGGGATCAGCGTATGATAACGCGTCATCATCATCTTCATCAGTGACTTCCTCAACTGTTGTTTTCCTGGGAGCAGGTTTACTCGGACCGGGAACAGGAGGTTTTTGAGAAGTAGATGGTCCTGGAATCAGACCTTGTGGTCTAGGTGGTAACGGTGTTCTATCACTGTCATCTTGTTGAGATGTGTCCATAGGATCATCAGGATAAAGATCAGGTGTAGTATCCTCGTCATCTTTGTCAGACGCCGGAGGAGGAGGATTTATTTTGGGGTTTTTTGTAGAACTGGAGTCCTTACGTTTTTCGTGATCTGGCTTGCATTTGGGATACCAGCCCTCGTCGAAAATAGCTGTTTTCGCAGTGTAAATAACATTTCCTTTCTGGTGTCGCATAAATGTAAAGTTTGCGCCAGCGTAACCAAGGAAGATCATTATTTCAGATCTGGGTGACAATTTGTCATCATGCGATTCCTTAGGAATGAAAACGTAAGCTGCACAGCCAAACACGTGAAGACCAGATAGATCTGGCTTCTTCCCTGTTACCATTTCAGTGGGAGTTTTCCATTCAAGACGTTTGATGGGAGTTCTATTGTAGCAATGAACAGCCGTATTAAGGGCAAATTCCCACCAAGAATCTGGTAAGCATGCAGTAAGTCGCATGGCCTGCGCCTTTTCCTGAAGTGTGCAGTTCAGTCTTTCTGCTCTACCATTCTGCTGATGTATATGTGGTGCAGACATCTTGTGTACTATCCCTTTTGAGTGAAGGAATTCCTCAAGTTATTTAGAGACATATTCACCACCATTGTCTGTCCGGATACGCTTAATCATTTTACCGAATTGCTTTTCCTCAAAGGCACAGAATCTTTCAAGTGCCGCAAAGGCATCAGATTTGGCTTGTAAAAGGAGGATCCAGGCATGGCTAGAATAGTCATCATAGAACGTCATTGCCCATTTGTACTTGTGGTACAAGGCAACAGGGAATTCTAGAAGATCACTGTGGATCAATTCTAAAAATGACTTCGCTCGTGTCGAAGAAGGATGATGTGCGTCATCGGACATTTTGCCTTGAGCACAACCATCACAAATTTGACAAGAGATAGGAATATTGAACTCAGGTACTTTTTCTGAGTGTTTTGGAAGTTGTCGCAATATTTCCTTTCCAGGATGCGCCAATTGACGGTGCCAAAGATCATAAACAGATAATTTAGATGCGCAATAAGATAGCACCTGATTCGCAGTATAGTGACGCACAATCCGAGTGTGAATGTGGTGGAGTGCATCTTCTAACTCTTTGAATACAGGTATGCGTGTATCATGCATAAATAATTTTCCGTTTGAATGAAATATGTTGGTTCGCTTTAAATTAGACTCACTCCTCATTCCTTGCAGCCATAAGGCGCCAGGTGAAATGATTCTAGTGGAGAGAGACACAATATAATAGACCGGATACAGTGGAGTTGTTCTTGTAACTCCATCTACTTCATGTTGAAAGAGGACTTTCCCACGGCCGGTAATGCCAATGAGTTTGTCGTTAGCAGTTCTAACATTGCCAAACACTCCTTCCTCTAACTCGATAAAGTCACTTATATGCTGGGTGCAATTAAAGCTAGCGCCTGAATCAAGGAGCCAAGTAGCAGACTCTCTAGCATAATTAGGTTTTTCCTTATCTTCACAGAAGTTGCATAAGCATTCAAGATCTTTTACTGGTTCATCACCACTTTCTGGATCTCTTAAATATTTTGCCGGTAAGACAAAAGGATCGCATAAAGAAACGGGAGAATCCATTGCATTTACAGAAACAGGAGAAGTTACATCAACAGTAGATACATGAGAACTAAATGTCCGACTATAGTCCGGCAGTCCATTACGGTACACTAGAACATTGGGTCTGATGGAGCAATTTGTTCGTCTCCCCATTTGGCGGGGGCATCTCTGGATATCCCATTTAGTAAGGAAGAAATCTTGAGAAAAGAAAGGTACATACTCATTATACCAACCATCATCGACCTCGTAATCACCATCAGCTTCGTAGTCCAGATCATTCATGTAGGCATCAGCCTCAGCGATTGCTTTGGGGACATCAGAAGGAGGGACGTAAGAAGGAGACTCAGATCTGCACATGGGGGACCCAGGTGTAGAAACCGAAGACGAATCAACTTCCTCTTCAGGAAGGATATGTGACACCATCGCGTCAAGCGATAGTGGAGGTGATGGGGGACAGGGTTCAACCAAGCCGAAGCCAAGGCGAGCACCCATCTTTTCGAAGACCTCTGTCTTCTTTTTCTGATACTGGGTACAACCGACCAAGTGTCCAGCAGGGGGAAGAAGAGTAGCACAAGGAGCAGGAGGCTCAACACCGTGCACAACGACTTCATCTGCAGCCTTTTTCAAGGCCACTGCCCTGAGGCGGGGATCAGTTGTCTTCATCCTCTCAATGAGAGAACAAGTATTGGAAGGTTTGTTAGTGGGAGTTGTGAAAGACTCCAAGACAGCAGGTGACAAAATCATATCCACATTACCGGCATCCTCTTCGGCATTGTTTGCCTTATTGCCACCACGTTTTCTGCGTCGATGCTTCTTCTTTTTATCCTTATCCCCCCCAGAAGCATCACCGGAACCGGAGTTCTGGGTCTGATTTGGTTTAGAACCACCAGATGACGACTTCTGTTGTTGCTGTTGTTGGGGCTGCTGAGAAGCGCCACTGGAGGATTTAGAATAGGGCTTTGCACCCTTGTAGTTTTTAATGCTGGTGGAAGCGGCACGAGAAGCAGAAGCAGCACCACAGGAATCTTGCCATGCACCCATAATAGCGTCTGAAACAATCTGGACTGTTAAGGTCGAAAGGGAGTTACCATATTGAACGAGGAGAGCAGCACGAGTGGCACTCCATTGAGGAGGAATGCGTGTCATCAACATCAACGCATGGAGAATACCGGGGACGTTGATTGGGGGTGTGGCTTGCTCTAACTGCGTGAAATAGTTCCTAAAGGTGGCGATCTCCTTAGAGGGATCATTTACACCAGATAATCAGAACAAATCTGCAGAAGCATACAGCTCATAAGCTGCACCTGCCGAAAATGTGCCGTAAACTCGTCTCAGGTGTGTCCAGAGATCATCTGAGGTTGTTTCACCATGCCGAAGCATGTCATCGCTCAATCAAGAATTTAACATCCCAAGTGCAAATGCCTCAACGTTATCGAACTTTCGAATGTCATTGACGTTCGTGGGGGGTACCATAGCGGCAGTGGCGGTTGCGGGGGAACCACCAATAGCTGTAGGCCTTGTGGCGCTGCCATCAATCATTCTCGCTACACACCACCCATCCATGTGGATCATGTTAGCAATGGACATAACACGTGCTGACCACACTTGGTAGTTGGCAGTGCCTGTGAGGACCGGGATCGAGGGGATCAAAGCGGCCATGAGTAATGCTTGGAGATAATAATCTACAACAAAACATGTGTCAGATCTATGAACTAAAGCTGCACTACATGCGCTATGTTAAAACAAGAGCGTAGTGTATGAAACATGGGTAGGTACGACTCTGGACTTACTGAGGGTGTTGGTTGTTAGTAGAAAAGGAACTGAAGTATATAATGCAAGAGTACAAACTTATATACATATTTACAGTGGTCCGTGCGAGAATATACTAGGTCACATGATATAAATCATGAAGATATATTCGTCAAGCATGATGCCATACGAGAATGTCATTGTAGAACTAATAATAGTTCAACAGAAGGTACCCTGAACAATGAGATATGGATATCTAGATACCAATATGTATAAATGGTAACCAGCGATGTGCGGGAATACCCATATTACGCAAATGATTCACAGCATTCTGCAATGCTTCCGCAGTATCATCTACAGAGCCCTTTCTTCCCTCCGCAAACAGGTTTCCATATACAATCCTTGCAACCACTGGCCCATCTTCGTCATTGATTGACCATAATGTTGCGATAGCAGCTTTAAACCCTGCAAATAGCATTCCACCGGCAAGGTGTAATGCTTCATTTGACAATTCCGTATCTCCCATTGCTGTTTCACACGCAGAGAGGAAAGCGAACTCGGCATCCGGAAGAGGCATGTTCAATAGTTGTTTTAAATCAATCTTCCCATCATAAAGCAGTAAACAACTGCCGAGAGGATCGTTGGCTCCACCTTGTTGTCCATGGCACGCAAGATGTAGCCATTGCGATCGCGAGAATTCATCCATGACTTTTGCTACGGTCGCATCTGCGTCGAGTAGAATGGTTGGTTTGATACATTCTGTGATTGCCTTGATTTCCTTGATTACACTAGGAAGAGCCGCATATTGTGTGTGAACTAGGGACTGTGAAATCCCGATCACACTTAGTTTCGTTGTATCGCAATGTCCATTATGTGGATGCTTCCTCGCGCGTATTAGTCCGCTCAAGGTGGGAGTATATGAAGGAATGAATTTATTGACCGGGCCCGCTGCGTGCAAAGGTAGACAGGTAAGGGGACCTGTCACACACCACCAGAGCCTTCCTCCCATGATACCATTCTACGGAATTATCGAGTCAACTTTAACTTTTAAGATGGGGTAGGAGAAAAGTTTCTCACAGCATATAAAACTCCATAGACAGGATGTACCACCCATTTCCATAACCATTCCAAGATTTCATCCAATACAACTTGTTCATGACTTTTGTTCTTTCGAGTGAGGCGACCGCCACGAAGATCTCTGGTGTTTATTCCTAGTGATTTCATAACAGTTTTAAGAAGTTGATGCTGCCGCTGGAGAGCTTTGGCGTTGGCGTTCAATAACCTTATAGTGAAAGGCCCGGGACTATCGGAGCCTGTCATAATGAGGGCATCGCAATGATATTCACTGCAGTTAATTATAACCACGGGACCATGGGATGCAGCCTGACGTAGTTGTTGATAGGGAACGGGAAGAAGGAAGTGTTGAAACTTGGTTAATAACCTGATACGTCCTATCAGTTCATCGCGCTCCAATGCAAGTTTCCTTATTTTATCCAAGTTGTTGGGAAGGGTGGATCCATCGCCCGCAAGGCCTTTGTCGTCAACTAATGTAGTAAAATGTCGCAGTTCGTCAGAGATGTCGTGCAGGTGACTAGCTAGCTCCGGATGGTTTTCTTTTAGTTCGGTTAAATCTGTCTGTAGGCCTAGCATTTGGTTGAATGTCATAGATAGGCTTTGCTCTAGGAATTCCACAGCCATATCATATTTATCAAGCCGAATACAAGCTGTGACAGCTTTTGCTACGACATTTGCTACGTCGTATTTGACAAGTGCCTCGTGTCGCGTAGTAATGCTTGTTCCTAACCAAAGGAGGGTAGGTAAAATCCGGAAGGCGTAAATATATGCATTAAGAGAGTCCGGTGAGGATATGGAATCAGCAAACATCGACCACTTCTGAGCTAGTATCCACTGGGTTTCTGGGCTAGCACTAGTGAAAGTGGAGGCATGGTGGTAAGTATCAAATGCGAATTTTGCTAATTCCTCCTGATGATCCAGGGCATATTTCTCAGCATATATCTCTGCCAATGTGGTGTATCGAAATAGGCCGTAGAAATGGTCCTTAGGGGTGTTCTTTGTGCATTTCGCAGCAAATATCAGAGCAGAATCTAGGTCGTGTTCGTTACGAAGCCAGATGTACCTGTTGAAGTACTGTAGGGCCAAGCTATTTTGCATCGTCGGCAGCTCTGGGTCCTTCAGTCGTTCAGCCGCCTCCACTCCTGCCAAATTCCACTTGATTATGACGTCTCGATTTTCCGTGCCTCCAAGGTATTTGTAGCGGGTTGAGTAAAGCAAAGCCAGACAATCATAGCGGCTGGGAAGTGTGGGGTCGTTCGTTGAAGTTTTGTCTATCACTCTTTGCATCAGTGTCGTTGCCTCATCCAATTCTTTGACATCACCGGATAACCTGAATTTGACTTGTTGAAGGAGAGCAAGATGATGGAGGTAATCGATGTAAAAGGGTGAGGTCTGTGGCGTTTTTTGAAGGGCACAACGGTGCATGTATAGTGCCCTTTCAAGGAATTGGACGTCCCGGTGTCGTCGATACCTAAGGAAATAAAGAATCGATAGACTATGCTGGTGTACGGCCAGTTTGACGTGAGTGGCCGGTAAGGTCGACACTGCTGACTCGCCATATTCAACAGCAGTTTCTAAATCTCCCACATAACCAAACTGTTGATAAAAATATGTATAAATGATGGCGATTTGCCCCTTGAATATGCCAATGAAACGATGATTCTTCGGTGTCACATCGATGGCGTCTTGCGTGTAACGAAGGGCCAACTGCAAGTCCGCAACATCCCCATCCCTTCGATATTTCTGCAGAAGCTGGGAACCCATGTTATGACAGCATTGTGCGTATGCAGAATGACTGCGAGGAATGTTTCCGATTGCATTGGTTCCATTTTGGTGAGCGAGATCGAGGTCTTCTGGTCTGAAGAGGACGTCATATCTATTACTATATAACAACGCCAGGCTCATTGACCAGGTTGCATGTTGAAGTGTCCCTGGAGTTGTTGTACTCAGGGCAGCAGAGGTTAACTCCAACGCATGATCGATATCTTCGATGCTACCCCCAGAATTCGTCGTAAATTTATCAAGTAGAAGATGAGCCAAAATAACTTGGCGAATGGGAAGATGAGGATCGTTTGCAGGGGTATCATTGACTGCTATTGTAGCCCATTGTACGCCTAAAGCAAGATGTTCCATAGAGCCGGTTGTCATATATAGGCGTTGATAGGTAGACGCCAGGGTAGCCATCCACCACAAGCTTTTTGAACTCCGTTCAGGAAGCAAGGAGAGTGCACGCTGTGATAAATCAAGTACATTGTTAAGATCCTCTCTATTTTCGTGTCGCTGCCAGAGATCTAAGTATGATACCGCCAGGTTCTGTTGATGCCAGTTAATATCAGGAGGATTTTTATTGTGGCATGTGCTCTGAAGCGCCGATTTTTGCAGCATGATAGCTGAGTAGAGATCGTGTATGCTACCAGTTCGACGAAAACGATCCCGCAGAGAAATTGCTAGCCGTTGTTGGTAATGAGGCAATCTAGGATGCTTGTTAGGTGTGGACGCAAGAGCAATCAAGGAATAGTGAATGGATCGTTGTAGATAATCTAGCCTTCTCCAGTTCTGGAACATATGTCGATAAATCATTGCCAAGGCGGGGGAGAGTATCTCTTCAATCACTCTTGCTACACGACCATTGGCGTTGACTAGATAAGCTAAGAGACAGACAACCCAACGTCGAGAGAAACTAGGTGTACAGTGGAATTGTGTGGTGTCTGTTTCGCGAGCAGCATTGCTGAGCATGTGGACGGTGGTGTGGTGGCATGTACGGCTATTCTTGATTCATGTAACTGAGGCGAGTCAACAAAGGACAACATGACATAAAACAGATTTGGGCATTAAAAACACTCAGAATATTACATCTCAGGTCATGTTTTTGGCATTGCAGTGCCCTTCAAATATATACATATAGCTGATACCAATGGTAGTGGACTTCGACTTAATATTTCAGACGGTTTGAATGATATTAACCCGGGTGTACATGCTGGTCTAAATGTCTTCAAAACCAGCGTCGGTCAGGCCAGAAATGAAAACAAGAATAGTATACATACAGTGGGTGTATAATGGTGCTGTTCTAGAGCCTCTACTCCAACTGGCCCTCTGCCTTCGCTCTCCTCTCGCGGATTTCCTCCCGCTTCAGCGCCAACAGCTCGCCGCTCCTAACATCCCACTTATACGCCCAGTATCCCACATAACCAAAAACGCCCATAGCAATAAGATGACCTCCTGGGTCTGGTTAGGAATGGTTGTCAATACTCGTCTTTTTTTGTGAAATTCAGATTCTACACACTGTCAAAAAGATTACGTTTTTGGATGCCAAGCTGGCCAAAGCGTGAGGCAAGGCCGAAAATAGAAAACCCAACGATATTCGAGAGCAAGGACATGCTGAGGGCGGCGACGGGTGAGTTCGTGACAATGCTGAGCTCACTGACGTTCGGCGAGTTAGGAAATGGCCACAACAATGCCAAGCAGAATTGCATAGCCACCAATTGATTCTTCCACCACACAATGAGTGGCATGATATAAAGCCATTGTTTCCTCAACCAGTCCACATCTCTTACAACAACAACGATGGAAGACCCTGTCAAGAATGCTGCACTTAAGGCTACCACTGAAGCCAAGTTCGCCACCGCAAAGCAGAAGAAGGATGTTGGCGATCAGGCATTCAAGAAAGGGGATACTAAGGAAGGTGAGTACGGATATCTCATATTATCTGCTATCAAGATGGTGACACCTCAACGACTCAGCACTCGCCGCTTATCATGGGGTGTGTATAAACTCCTTGTCTGTACTCCTCTTATGCCTAACTTTTGAATTATAGGCCTTGATGTTTATACTTGGGCTCGACAAGTATGTACCCCTTCATCAATGAACCTCGCTCCCTTGATCTCAATCTATTCTAGATCTGGCCTACAATCTCTTGGATTCTCTAGGCCACCCGCCTCCGCTTCTGAGGCTACTAAAGACCCAAAGAATAAGGAACGAACTGAGGTTTATTCCATTTCACATATCTATGCATATCTATCCTGATCAATAGCCTGGATCCAACAGATTGACGAGCTGACGGAGAAGATATATGCAAACATGTCTGCTTGTCATATTAAGAGTCAAAACTGGAGGCGTGCTGCAGAGACTGCCGACAAGGTTTGAATCTCGCGTTTGCATATACAACTGGACTAACAGGCACCATTAGGCGTTGGCAAAAAATGAAAACAACTTCAAAGCCATGTTCAGAAAGGGTAAGGCACTTGGGGAGCAAGGATACTACGAGAAGGCGTGTAAGGTCCTGGAAGAATTGAAATCCAAGAGTCCTGCAGGTCCGTTCTACTGAAGATGTTTTCTTTCAATTACCCATTCCTTTATAGATGCAGCGACCGCTGCAGCAGAATTAGCGAGGCTCAAAGGTATTGACGATATCCGAGAGAAAGCTCACCGGCAAAAATTAAAAGGTAAACACCATCACAAAATTTATCAGTTTGGTATTAATTGCCTTCCTCGTGTGAAATAGGTTTTCTCAACAAGAAGAAGGACGAGGCTGCCGCAGTCAATTAGTTTCCTGGAGTCCTGGCCTCATCACCATACCTCATATGTCTTTTCTGTACTATACTTACTACTGTCTACTCATACCAGACAAGCATTATCAAATATAATTGTACATCTTTCTACTCAGCAATACTGAAGCAACACTCATAGTTAGGAATATAATGATAGTCAATTAACAATATTAAGTCAATTTCGCAACTTCATTGTCAACGAAATCGCTGACTTTGAAACCGTCTTCAGGTGCTTGGACAACCCCAGCCTTTTGCAGCACACTATGCAACATTGTGAGTGTATAAGTTGTAGGCTATCGATTCACATACCTCAATGTGTCAAGAAGGACTTGTGTTGAGACTTCTTGACAGTCAGCAAAGTATCCAACGTTCTCCAGCCATGCCTATATAAGAAAAGTTAATACACATTGATCTCAGTGCGTTCACTTACCCTGATGTCTTCCTCTAGATAGCCAAATTTGTCCTTGATGAATTGAACGTTGTCTTGCTCCCGGCCTTGAGGAGAATCGAAATTTCGAACATAACGAGTTAGTCGCTCAAGGAATCCCTTGAGAGCTTCTTTTTCAGCTCGTTCTGGGTGCGCAGCGATCATCCAAGAGGGCCATGGTGTAGGGACAGAACTAATCTAAATAAATGTTATCAGTGCGCAATAATCTTGAATTATTTCAACATTGAACTGACTCACAAACCGAACTTCTCCAGCATCTGCGAATGGTTTGGTAGTAAACCATTCCCACATGAACGCGCTTGTAGAGTTATCGTTGACGGAGTTAATCAAACCACGAATATCGTTGTTGACTATAATAATATAGTTATAAGTGATATAGTCAAACGACCATTGTATGTGTGATATCGTACCTTGGAACTTGAGGTCGTTTGTATTCCACCCTTGTTGCAAAGCCATAACATATGCCATAGTGTAACTTCCACTGACGACCATAGATGTTCAAACACCGTGCTTCTAGGTATACAAATATCCCCTTACCTGCCATAGCGAGAGATCCCAAGCTTGGTACCTTGAAGTTGAGATATACCCTTGTATTCTGAGTTTACACCAGTGATCACAGCCCTATAGTATGAGTATTCTTTAAGTCGTTGTTGATTTAGAAATTAAGGAAAGAATACATACCAGTTCAAGGGTGTTGAAACATAACTTCCGACTAACTTGTATGCTTTAGATCCGTTGGCGATACCGGAAACTAGAGGATCAGTCAATGCACTGTCGAAAGTTAATTGGAGGAACTATTCCGTTATGTATTGAACTTGCATTGCCACATCTATCTCATCGTTAGTTAATCGGGAGATGAGTTGTCCCGTTCCGCCTGGGTATATCCATGGTTATTAATCACGGAAGTACAAGTATGATTTTATAATTGCGTACTTGGACATTCAACGAGTGTAAACGTTTCCTCTTTGTCTTCTTCGGCTAGTTGAAGTAGAGGAGACGAGAAGTGTTCACGGACTGGAGAAAATACTACTTAGTAATGTTCCTTCCTCTCAGATACCCTCAAAATTACCATATCCAATTCGGAGCACCATTTCTGATTTAAATCGTGGTAGATGGATGGAATGAAAGACGAGTACTAAGTTAGATGAGGAGGTGAGAATTTGCAGATTTGTGAGAAGGTACATGTTATCTAATCTTATCTTTTATACGATCAACGTAACTCACAATCCCCCCCCCCCAAGTTATTTGTGGATACATATGTATGTAAGTACAACGATTCGGCCCATCAGAAAAATTTGTCTATAAAATTGGTTGTACACGTATACGGGCCCCAGGGTGTGATTAAATTTGAAGGAAGGGATTGGTACGAATTCAACACCCCAAACTAAGAAAATAAAAACCCCCGCAGCTACTATGAGAGCATGGAAAAAGTGTCAGCTTGCATTGAGCGTAAGCCTTGTCAATGATAGCAATGCCACGCGGTGTGTAATATATCGTCATAGGAAAGGATCATAGGAAAGGAACTGAATAGTTCGGAGCATGTATTAACCGATGCCGCGGTGTTAGCCATGGCAGTGCGCAATCATAACACGCCCATTCGGCCTAGAAATGTGCATTGCAGGTGCATTTAAAAGAAAGCACCGAGGAGACTAATGCTACTTGTTCACCTTCATCATTACCTTCATGTACTCTATCAAAATGCCTAACTGGACGTTCGATAACATTGCATCCAAAGGCCAACCTTCATCCTCCTTGTCGCTGGATCAGGCTGGTCCCCGACCTGGAAAGTTACCTACAGTACCTAACCTCACCCCCCTCCACTACCAGCACCCTTCGAATGCCACACCGGCCACAAAGATTCGACTTTCTGTCCTTGCGACTGCGATGATAGATGCGCTAGGTGGTCCAGCCGAGTTTTGCAATCGGTTTTCTTTTAAGCCCGTAACTACCATGATACCCAACCAGAATTTTGGGCTTCCACCAGGCGTCTGGACTGACGATACATCAATGATGCTATGTTTAGCACACTCACTTACTGTCACCCGCAATCAGGGAATCAATTTTGACGAACGACATCAATTGGAAACATTCTTATCCTGGTATACTAATGGCGAATTTTCCGCTACAGGCGATTGCTTTGACATAGGGGCCACGATCCGACATGCACTGCACCTGTTCCAAGAGCACCAGAATAAACCCATGGACCATATTTTGAGGGAAATCGAACAGGAACTAGGAAGTGATAGATTTGCAGGAAATGGAAGCCTGATGCGTATTCTTCCAATCGGTCTTGTATGTTGGCAGGACGAGGAACAAGCGAAACGATTGGCAGAAAGGAGCAGCCGAGTCACACATCCAACGCAGATATGCATTGAGGCTTGCCAGGTATGGACAGGTGCTATTGTTAAGGTGTTACAGGCTGCCGGAAGGAAAACTCGACTCTCAAAACTGGACGTTTTGGAACATTTTTCAACATATCCTTATTCCAACCTTAAACTACGCCAAGCGCTCTCGGTCCCCATATCTATTACACCGTTGCCTTCGGGCATTAGCCTAGCACAGAAGGAAGGTTATTATTGGCTTCATCACCCACTTCTACAACAGATCACCCAAGTCAATAAAACTGGAGCACTTAGTGTCCCTAACCTTCCATATCCCGTGCCAAAAACAAAGCAAATTCCGTCAACGGGATATGTGTTAGATACTCTAGTTGCTGCACTATACTGTTTTATGAGTACCCAAACGTTCGAGGAAGGGGCGTTGATGGCGGTCAATATGGGGTATGATGCCGATACCGTGGGCGCCGTTTACGCAGGGATTGCGGGTGTTTGGTACGCTGAGTTAGAGGGCACTCATGGGTTTTGGAGTAAGAGAGTACGGGGATGGCGAGAAGGCATTATAAAGCGAGACTTGGTGGAACAAGTTGCAGACCAATTGGTTGCCGTTGCGGAAAGCGCAAACAATTAATTGTATAGTTTTGGTCTTCATAATGTACTAATTATACTGTAGAGATTAATAAGTAACTGCTGGGTTGTTGTTAGTAATAGGTTGGAGTGAACGTAGATAGATGGAGAATCAGGATAACTAGGATTTGGGTTAAAAACACATTGGCTCCCTCATGGGGAAGCGTTCGTAAACCAGATATGTATTTCTCATCTTGTGGGAAGAATGAATGAAACACTGTACTCACCATGTGTTACTTTATACAACTTATTCCAGGAGATTGTGGTGAGGTTTTTGGAAGGGGTAAAATTTACGACCTATTTGCTGATGGGTGAGTGTCACGCAATAACATCTCGTGATCACCGTCATGCCTTAGAGACGCGACGCGTAGTTTCCATTAATACGTGTTGATGGTCATTGGTCCCCAAGTTGGTCCCAGGTTCACCTACATGCACAACCAATTGCCTGCAGTAACGATTCTTCGCAGATATTACGGGACAGTCAAAGACATTTGCACATACCTATCTGAAATTCTTGAAAGCAATACTGCCGAAAATAATAAGTATACGGACTTTCTTCCAACAGATCCTGCGTCGTATCACCATTTACTTCGATCCACATTTATTGGTATTAACTCGTTGCAACGAAATGACTTCCAATATGAGGAACCGGGAGTAGGGATGGATGGTGTAAGTATATCCTACTACTACCTAACATTTTATAACTGACCCATCTTAGACAGTCAGGAGGGCCCAAGAGCTCCTCTTCCAGACAAAAAGCACCAAGAAGAACATCTTGAAGGCAGGCTACTGTCCCAAAAAAGTAATTACATGGAACCTATGTTTTGATATACTGGCATTAACCATGTACTTCCCAGGGAGGAGGTGGACTTCATAACTACTCCGTCAATACTATCGTGACAGCTTTACTAGGCCCTGAATGGGAGATCCTACTGAAGAGGTATATAGGACCCCATGCGCGTATTGATATATTGAATTAATATTCTTTTCAGAATAGGGACTGCTGCAATGTTGCATTTGTTAGTTGATGCGTCTGTTTTCTGCCTCCTACCTAATGGGTGTCTATGCCAAATGACGGGAGAACCGCTGCAAAACGCTCTCCCGATGAGGACTACTTCACAGAACCAAAATCTGATTTAAAGCGGTCCAATCGTCATCTTGAGCCTTCTACCGATGCACCCCCAACTAAGCGAACCAAATTAACGGCAACAATTCCAAGAGTGGTGTTCAACGCCAGTTCACAGTGAAAAAGTGGGCCTTGTGATCTTTACAAAAGTGTTTTATTAAACTTAAGACTTGTAACAGGCCCGCATCTATCTCGATAATTCGAGTTCGAATGTTTTATGCTCGACCAAACCGTGTTCCAAAGACGAATCAGATTGTTGTAGGACTTCCTTTGCGCCGTGAGTAGACATTCGTCGCGATGCTACTAGGTTCTTACTGGCACAACAGATGTATTCAATCTCCACAACAGGAGCGGGACATATTATACACGTCAAGAACAGGTTACTTGCTCACCTCATAATGAACCAGATCCTGCTGGGCATGCACTGTGGGCACGTCATGCATTGCGATATATTTTTCCTCACCAGAGTGGATTAAGCAACCCGTTTCAAGCACATGCTTTTGACAATGGTGAATATCGGGACTACACAGATCGAGAAGAGGAAATACGGGTGCGTGTCTTCTAACTTGTTATACGACGAGTATTTATCCAACGGCACAGCGAGCGGCGAAGCTAAACAAACATCATAACACACCAAAACGATTGAAAGACATTGTACCGCTTGTCGATAAGATGTTGTGGAGGCATAAGAAATGTCCATATCAGCTGATACTGGACAAACTTTGCCCTTCAAAGGTGTGCTTCATGAGAACTGAAATGCATAAGCTCTCTGAGGATAACGTCTTTAGATTAGCTCGGAAGATGAGAATAAGCCGGACGAGAGTATGATTCTGGTCAGTACTTCCCATTTTACCGATTCTTCTTGCTAATGCGATTTGCTTTAGGAATGGATGTCGGAGAGGTCGATCCTTCTTCAAACACAACCAAATATCAGCGTTGACACATCGTTACTTTCGGTTGATAACAATTTATCAAGTAGTGCAAATCATACAACACCAAAGCCACGGTTCGCTGAGTTCGCTTGTCCATATAATGAGGTACGTTCGCCGATATTGGAGGGTTCTGTGCTTGCAAACATGAGTTTTCTATAGGTGTATCGTTATGTTGTAATCATCACAAAGGCCATCATTCCAAAGTCTTTCTGGGGTAGCAGGAAGAATTTTCGCGTGGTGATGCATCGTCAGTACTTCATACGCGCACATCTAGGGGTTTTTTTCTAGTAACATTGCTGTACAGATGTCAAAAGTTTCATAACTGGTCGGCAACATGAAACCCTGAGTTTGCATCATGTCCTGCAGAACTTCAGCACCTCGGATTGCGACTGGCTCATGCCACCAGGTGCCGGCTCCAAGCAACAACATCGTGTCTCAGTATCAGATGCACTGAAGCGCAGAGAGTTATTAGAAGAGTTTCTGTTTTGGTTTTTCGATTCTTTTGTGTCTCCCTTGATCAAGGTATTTCTTATTAACATTAATACTATTCAACGTTACTCATACGCCCTTAGACTTGCTTCTACGTGACGGAGTCTTCGGCCTTCCGTAATCGAGTTTTATACTTCAGACAAGATGATTGGGATGTATTATGTGCACCATTAATCAGTAAACTGAAGTCGGCAACGTTTTCCGAAGTACCTGAGGTTAGTAATATCGTTATCTCACAAAAGATATTGATCCAAGTATTAGTAGAACGAAGCCCTTGAAATAATGCGCCAACGTCAGCTTGGTTTTTCATTTGTTCGTTTGCTTCCAAAAGAGACTGGGATTCGACCTATTATTAACCTCCGACGCAAATCAAATGTATGCGCACACAGTAAGCTTTTTAAGTAACACACATATACTTATTTACCCTCTAGGGACATGGGAATTCAATCAATCAGGTTCTTCAAATAGCATTTCACATTCTCACATACGAGAAGGTGAGGAGAAAGGTCCTTTGTATTGATCAGTTATTCACTTCTCATCTGTAGAGAACTAGACCAGAGTTGGTTGGCGCATCCGTAACAAATGCTGATGATTTCTATCGACGACTCAAAGATTTCAAGCAAAGGATCACATCACTAGGGCCATCCACCAAGCTGTGGGCATGACCATACTCTTCTCAAGATCTATACTCACAAAATAGATCAGGCCAAAACTCTATTTCGTAAAAGTGGATGTGCAAGCTTGTTTTGATACAATTGACCAAGGCAAACTTCTACAAATCATTAAAGAACTCATATCTGAGGTACGAAACTAGCTTTGTTACTATAACATATTTTGATGTGTTTGAAAATCAGGATTCCTATACAGTTCGAAAGTATGCGCAGGTACGTCTCTCTGGACAACGTGTACATAAGATATACTCGAAAATCGCTTATCCAACCGGTATGTCAAATAAGATGGTTCCGGTACCCCCTGCTAACACTAGCATCATAGACAATGATCCTCAATTTTTCGACATGGCCATGGAACTTGCCAGTTTCCTTCGACATACAATCTTCGTAGATCAGGTATGATTGAATGATAAACGAGTACCCGATCTCCCCGAATAACTCCATTGTAGACCCCTCCATCGGTGGACACCCGGCGACACATATTACAGCTCTTGAACTCGCATATTACGGACAACATAGTCAAAGTATGTATTATACAAAGTCGTTGTGTTATGGATAATGTTCACGATCGCAACAGATTGGAAACAGGTACTATCGGCAAGTCATTGGCATACCTCAAGGATCTATCTTATCCTCTCTTCTCTGCGCTTTCTTTTATGGCGACTTGGAGAAACGGTTGGGTACTCATCTAGAAAGCCAAAATAGTGTACGTGACCATCTCTTATGGATAAAAGAGATTATGACTGAGTCTCTTGTTTCAGACTGTCTTCCGGATGGTTGACGACTACCTATTTATTACCACTGATTTTGAGAAGGCAAACGCGTTCCTTGACATGATGAATAAAGGTATATTCAGGCCCAATGCTTTGTGACTCTTATTCATTGCCTACTTGATAGGGCACCCGGAATACGGCTGTTTCATTTCCCAGGAAAAGACTATGACGAACTTCGACTATGATCACCAAGTACTCAATGTAACCGACAGACGGTCTCGCAGTGGGTCTTCACTCCACTTCTACGATGCTTGAAGTTAAGTTTTGAATCGATGTTCCGGTTAGACTTCTTCTGGTGTGGCTACGCTATCGACATGGAGGATCTTTCGGTTTCTGTTGATTACACCCGATATCAAGGAGCAGGTGTGTCAATGTTGTCATCTCGTGGCACAAATTATGGCTGAATTACAAACGAGACCTTGCCAATACGATAACGGTAGCACGGGGACGTACACCTGGAGCCTTCTTTGTTTCTAAAATGCTATTGTAAGTCTATTACTTTCATCCGCTGTGTATACATGTCATTCTTACCAGTTATATTAGCCTTGCGAGATATCGAACGCACATAATTTGGACCGACATGGACTTGAACCGTAAAAAAGTTGTCTACCTCAACATCTACCAGAACTTTGTGCTCTGTGCAATGAAAATGCATTGTTATCTCCGTGACTGGGGTCTTAAATGTCAAGAAAAAATGCCATTTATTCGAGGTATTATTATTAAATTTTGCATTGTGTCATACTTTTACATTTTTTCCACAGATACAATTAAGAAGATGATTATATGTTCCTTTTCGTCACTAATCTCTCAAACAAAGAGGCCAATAGCTAAATCTGGGAAATATCAAGCTCCATGCCTCGTACAGAAATCGGAAGTTTGGTGGTATGTATGGTCACTGGAATACAATCGGAAATTTTATTGGCTGATTATCTCAGGCTTGGAATCTATGCGTTTCATCATGTTCTCTCTTCCAAGCCCACCCAGTACAAGCTCTTACTGAGATGGCTTAAAATAGAACTCAAAAGTTCAGGATATCGCAATTGCAGAAATAAATTTGGTGAGATTGTGAAAGATGGGCTGACCTGTATGAAAAACATTAGATACTGAGCATACACGCGTAAATATCCGTTGTTAGTTAGTTACTGAATACATTTCCTCAGACTAATTGTAGTGCACGTGATGGCGCTTGGTTTCCGTCGCCACCTCCGACGTCACCATCCGGGTCGGCCGGATTGCACCTGTGGGTAAGAGAAAGCTTTTCTGGGATGGTTGTTGAGCGCCGAACCACAGTTGGTAACTCATGTTTCGACGACAAGTCACGCACGGCTTACAGAGCATTCCACCATTGGTCGTATCCCGAGCAGCCTTATATATCACGCGGCTCAGATTACCAACCCAGTTGAGAACTACCTTCAGAACCCCTCTCAGCTCGATACGCTTTACCACCCCCTCTTCTCTATTCTCAACTGCAGCCATGTCCGCATCTGGATTCTACTCCCTGAAAGCTGAACTCCCTAATGGTCAGGTATATGACTTTGCCGATTTGAAAGGGAAAACCGTACTTATTGTCAATGTCGCTTCCAAATGGTATGTCTCTTCGATGAATTTGACTTAATATGCATGTATATATTAACGGTGAACAATGTACAGTGGGTTTACACCTCATTACAAAGGTTAGGGTCATGGGTATTCATACATTAAGAAGTGCCTCTAAATAATGGGATTAGGACTTCAGGCGTTGTACGAGAAATACAAAGACCAAGGATTGGTCGTCCTCGGGTTCCCGTGTAATCAGGTATGCGAATCTGGAAGAGATGGAGCTTCTACAACATCGGCTGATGCGATAATCACCTAGTTTGGTTCCCAAGAGCCCGGCAATGACGAAGAAATCCGCCAATTCTGCACACTTAATTATGGCGTAACCTTCCCAATTATGAAGAAGTCAGACGTAAATGGTGATACCACTCATGAAGTATATCAATGGCTCAAGAACGAGAAGGCTGGAATCTTGGGCCTAACTCGTATCAAGGTCAGTCAGCTGGTGGAACAAGTCAAGTAGTGTTTCTTGCTAAGATTATTCTGTTAGTGGAACTTCGAGAAATTCCTTGTTGACAAAAACGGCAAGGTTGTGAACAGATGGGCATCAACCACTTCACCAAGTGCAATTGATTCTGCAATTGAAAGTATATTATGACCAGATGGATCCTATGTTACAAAGTTGTAGATGTAATATAAATAAATCATTTTATCTTGGGTATGAAGAGAACAGAATTGTAACCCCACTTGGTGGTGTCACTGATAGTGGTCATACGACAACGGTTTGCAATGCAAATTAATACCCATTTATCTTGACGCCTCCATTGCTTCATTGGACTTAGTTTCAGGGGAGGGCGCTTCTACCGCAAGTCCCCGGACGGATAACCCTGTTTATACGTCTGCGGCCTAACGTTCTACTATGTACGTTTGCAGGGTCACATCTCATATAACATGGAGCTAGAGAACGTCCATCTTCACTTCATCCCCCAATCATGTCAACAAACTTTGAAAGCCTGCCCGACGATATCGTCTATGTCCTTGGAAAGTACCTCAATAAGGGCCATTCGGCGGATGCTTACAACTTCATGTTACTTGTAAGCTATACCTTAATATTGATTGATTTTTTATTGATTTTTATCTCTAGTCAACTCGTATCAGAAAAATTGTGCTGCCTATTGTGTATTCAAACGTCCACCTGAGGAACGACCGCCAATGCAAATACACATTACTGTTCCTCAAAAAGTACCCCTACATAGCGTCTTATGTTCGTCAACTCTGCGTCAAACCACTACCCGATGCTGAACAAGAAAGAATGGCGACAGAGGATGAAGTTGTAGCTTTGATCGAAGACCTCATCCCAGGGCTGAGGTATCTGACGAGCTTTTCCTGGAATGGTTCTTCCATGCCTGGGTCTTCCATCATTTGGCATAATCTACAAAACATGTTTGTTTGCTCTTTCCCGCGTGGCATGGGCTCTCAATGATAATCATCATCCAGGTGCCCAGATCTCGTGGACATCGCTACAACTATTACAGAACAGGACCCTTACTGTTGGGATGATAATACCAGCGTAGGCGTTTTATTCCCGTTCGATGAGCGCAGCTTTTGACTTCTGAATAGTTCTTGAAACTCAGGAATTTGTCGAGCCTTACTGTCATGTTTAGGGAATCACCAGAAACTCAATGTAAGACACAAGTCCTATCAACCCTGGAACACATGTTCATCTCTTCCAATAGCTCCGCCTCGATACATCGGTAAATTCCCTTCTTCGTTCTGGGGAATAATACACCCTTCACGATCCCCCATGCTGCGAAAACTTTCATTCCAGAGCGATCTGCTACGCTCCTTCAATCTCAATGCGTTGTTCGCTATGAACTTACCCTCGCTGCGGAACTTGATCATCGGAACATTCCTACTCAAAGACTTCTCCAGTGATCAATTCTGTAAGTTTATTGGGTCGACTCCTTTGCAGTGTTTTGAGGTGTCACCTGTCGCAAGGATTCCTTGGGATGACATAAGTATGCCTGCAATCAAACACTATGGTGGCAATTTCTATTCTATCCTCGCAGGTGCAGCGCATTGGACCAACCTTCAAAGTATGGATATCAGTTGTTTCTCGGTTTCTTTCGACCGGTTTTATAGCAGCATTCGAAGGTCCTCTAAAATCCTGACCCTTACATCGTTGAAACTCCGGGTTCATGGAGATTCATGTCCGCCAATAATAAATTCAACTTCTACTACTTTCGGCGGACACGGTTCAAGTTGCGAGGAGTACTACTCAGCATTAATTTCAAATATTTCTTATTGCTACCCTAACCTGACGTCTTTGAGCATTATATGTTGTACAAAAGAAAACTACTCGTGGGTATGTTTTACTTCCGTTTTTATCTTTGGCGGCCATTAACCATTTATCCCTTGTAGGAAACTGCATTCCCCCGTTTATTGGGTTTTCCACAATTATTGAGCCTCTACCTCGATGAAGTGCTCCCTTATACAACCAGCAATCTCGTGTCAACAGCAATTGCAGCAATGAAAGTTCACCCTGGGTTGGAACATGTCGATCTTCGACGTGCTACGCAGAGCTGGTTCCAAACGTCCGAGTATAGGCCTCTTGATAAGGCTGTGCTACGGTACATCACTCGCAGTCCGCCATCACTTAGCGTCCACCAATATGCATACGATCAGGACCAACCCCAGTATTCTCCTTTCATAATTAGCTTGGCATCTTTGTAATGCCATATAACCTTTTTTGTGGACAATTGAATAGGCTTTTGTACGTCATATGTTTTTTTAAATTATGTAGTCAAATTGGCAGCTCCCGAAATTATGATTCAAATCATTTTCGAATTCGCAAATTGTGTTTATACATAGTAATCAACAACAAAAAAGGCTTGTTACAAGATAGATGCGCATATAAAAACATTCAGTACTAATAACAAGCAAATCCATTCCACCACTTTAAAGATACATCAGTTGACAATTTCAAAAAAAAAAAGTAAGAGCTACACTTACTATATTCTACCTCATACTCAAGCAGTGCCAGAGAAGGTGGTGCCAATGTCACCGACACGGATGTTTGAGTAAGTGACAACAGCATTAGCGGCAGAGCTTTCGACATCAGTGGGAACACCGGAACTGGTTGAGCAAGTACCACGTGCAATACCGGGCTTGTTTGGATCGCCGTTGGTAGGATAGTTAGAGTCGAGCCAGAGCATGTTGGCAAAATGATCATCCCAAATGGAGAGAACGAGGACCATTCCCCTGTTCATGGCACCGCTCATCCCAGACATACCACCCTTCTGTTGGAAACTGTTGGTGTCACCGAAGGCGGTCTTCTGGGCATTGCAGAAGTTGGTGGAGATGGAATCGTAGGCGGACATCCCAGAAACACTAGTTTTCGAGTTCTGGATAACCCTGCCGTCTTGGACGTAAATGCGGCGGATTTCGCTAAGAGTGCCGGTTGTAGTATTGGTGTTGGTGAAGAATTGTGTGACAACGGTAATCTTCTTGTTGGTGTCGACCGTCAACCCCTTGCCGTAGAAGCTCTTGTCACCCATACGGAAAGAGTTGAAATCACAACCGTCAGGATCGCAAACACCACTGTAACGGCTGTCAATAGCGCAGTCAGCTCCCGTGCAACGGGTCTGACCAGTTACTGTGCATGGATGGGGAGTGTAGGCAGTAGAGACAGAGTTGGCTTCCCAGATATCAAGCTCGCCACAGCAGGTCCCGTAGTTTCCGGTTCCAGCGTTGACATCATTAGGAGAGGGCTTCCAGCCAGCAACGTTGGCCTTGAGTATAGAGAAAAAGAATCAATCAGTATGCATGTACTTTGTGCAGAGTTCAAAAGAGTATTTACCTCTCCGTTGATGAATTTGATATCACGAGGACATTGAGAGTCGCAGTAACCAGTACCATACTTGGCACCAGCCTTGTTCGTGGAGAACCTGGACATTCCACCGTCGGCATCCATCTCAGAGAAATAGACAGCCCCATTGAGACCACAAGGGAGTTGGGAGACGTCAACATCGAACGTAAATTCTTGGTTCAAGAGTTTGAACATCTGATAATGTGTGTCGTCTGCCAAAAGATAGACACGAGATCCAATATTCTTCTGCGCGCTTTGAGTGACGAATTTGAGGCTGAGAGCATCTCCGCTAGTGGTGATCCCGTAAGTGCTTGCGTAGTTGGCACCGTCCAGAGCACAGTTAGCAGCGCAAGTCCTGCCATCGGGGCAAAGAGAAGTGTCCCAGGTGTTGCCAGTGTAACAATTGGTATAACCGCTGGTGGTATGCAACCAACGCCAATTACTGTCAAGAACGACGGCCCCAGATCCCTGTGTAGTGCAACCACTCCGGGTACACTTTTTCCATGACAATCTAGGGTGCGTTTCGGATTGTTGTGTGCCAACCTGCTGTCCGAAGACAACAGCTGCGAGAGTTAGAGCTGTTAAAGCGAGTTTCGCGAACATCTTTTGTGAGGAGGTAATAACCCAAGACCAGTTGATGGTGTTTTGAGAAAAATAACGATATTTATATGCCAGTAAAACGGATAATGTCCGGTAGTCGTGTAGTAGTCGTCTTGTTACTCATCCACCAAGTATTTCGCCAAGGACAACAAGTTTACTTCCAGAGGGTATTCTGGAGTCTCTTCGGGTACATAAGACGAGCATCGAGTCAATACAAGTACCAGACCGGACCGTAGCATGGTCACGAGCTGTAGACCGTTAGAATTGTTAGATTAGGTTCTACAACCGTTAACAGCATTGAAAAAGGTTGCACATGCATCTCTTGTCACCGACATACAAATTTTGTATCCTGTGAACGGGAAAACTTCCAACAGAACAGCCGAAGAAGCGTATAAGTATGGCTGAATGTTTTCTACGTTGAGGTAAGAAGACTATCAGCTGGACCCAGTAGCATGGCCAGTAAAAATAGAACTGGATTCATTCCTATTGAAGAAGACGGTGACTTGACATGAATGAAGTAGTCTTCTGACATTTCAATTAGGGTCGGGGTTCTGCGAATATCCCGTGGTTGACAATAGCGATAAACCTAATATCAGTGACAACGGATTGAGTCAAAGAGAGAAATCGAAAAATTTATCGTTGGATGTCAAAAAAGTCTTGTTGCAGGTGATTAAACCGCCAATAAAATTACTGAGAGATCACGGTGGGGGTGTCTCATTCTTCTGTCGTTCCTTTGGAGAGCTCAGAGTTGTAGAAACATGATTATACATTTAGAAGTCCGTTAATCAAATCAAAAACAACTACACATTTTAGCTTCGCGTGAACACACCTTTGTTTTGGTGTTTGTTGTAAGAGAATCTGGGTCTTTCGTTGATGATTGATGAGTGTCCAACAGCAGAGATCCGTGGTTAATCCAAATATGCTCCTGGTAATGTGGGTTACAGTGGTCGATGATCATGAGCAACACCTGAATGGAAAGCGCTCGGTTGTGTGTTTGATTGTTGTGAGTGAGTGACCTTCCCGTTTGTGTTTGTGGCCTATATCTATACGGTTAGAACTCCGAGAAAGTAGCTATCAGGTCATGGGAACAAAGAATAAGTTGGAGGTGCCATATTAACTCGTGTACTGGTTGACGGCTGACTGGAGACATCCGAATTTGAAATGTTGACCGGGAAATAGAAGCAGCATCTATATATAGCCTGTGGGAATATTACCACTTCGATACCAATGCTGCCTTTGTTACCAGCAAATCAACCAAAGGTCAAAGTATTTCGGGTATTTCCAAGCACCGACTATGTAAGAAGTAGTACAGCAAAAATTTAAGAAATCCTTTATTTTCTAAAAACTTGTTAACATGTGCATGTGTAGGACGAATAGATGTAAGATGTTACGTGATGTATGATTTCTCTTGTGAATCTACCTCGAAGCCCTTGAATTGAACGAACTATCTCCTTCGACATCCTCGCCATCCTCTTCATTTTTTTCACCCTTACCTGATCCGCTACTTTCTGCATTATCATCATCATCATCATCCTCATTTTCTTCATCCTCCTCATCCTCTTTGTCTTCTTCGTCTTCGTCCTCGTCTCCGTTTTCTTCGTCTTCTTCGTCCTGATCATCTTCGTCACCTTGATCATCCCCTTCTTGATCAGACTCGGACTCAGAGCTAACTGTATCTGCGTAGAAACTATCTAAATCTTGTTCAACTATCGGTTTAGGAGTCCCTTGCTGTGATACGGGTCTTGAACTTCCTGTAGGTGTCAGGACGACGGGCGCTATCATTTGCTTCGTCCGCGGCCCAGCTGATGAAATGGCTGTAACAACGGGCGCAATAGGTTTATCATCCTCCGAATCCCTAAGGGAGGACTCGACACCCTTCTCTAGCCAGTCTGGAAGTATTTCGTCCATTTGCATTGGCTTTCCAAGAACCACGCTCAAAGAGCCTAACAAAGCATTCTCTTCGCCTGTAGAGTCGTTTAACATACATCCTAAAAACAAGGAAAACACGGACCTGCACTATGACGACCATCAACGATACTGGATTTTCCTTCGAACAAGACGAGACGGACTTGCTCTCTACGGAGAACAACGCCACTTCGTTCTTCTTGTTCCCCATCGGTTGTTGGTGAGATGCCAACAATGAGTGAACTGAGCATCTTGGCTCGGTCCCGTACATCGTAGTTTAAATCGTATCGCGCCAAGGAGAAAACATAACGTGCCAGTAATGCCAAGACTTTATCTACTGGTGACAATACCACTAGTTTTGCTGCTAAAGTCACAATTTGCAGTTTAACGATAAATTCCTGGAACTGTTGTCAGAGAGTTTTTCTGAGAATGAACCAGATCTGATTACCTCTTGACTAAATGTCTTCGCAGTCTTCCTTAAAACGTCGGGTGCCCAATCTACAACTCCTTCAGGACCTGGGCCTCTGGTATCCGAAGCTGCATATTGACCAACAAGCCAAATCACACATGCCCGTGCATGTGCGTGTTTTATGTCGTCAATCTTCCTGGCTAATCGAGAGATGATTGAAATCGGGGTATCAGAAGACCCGCCGACAGAGCTTTGGATTGAATTAGGTGATAATTGAGCCTGGACCAAAGTCTTGAGCACTATCACTGCGGGGCTGACTACACTGTCTAAATAATAGAGTTATCAGAAGAAATGAACGGGGTCAAAAGGCTGATTAAAAGTTACCATTACCACTCCGAATCATTGCAAGTAGAGCACTTAGACACTGTGGCTGAGATTCCGGGACAGCAAAAGCACAACGACCAATGGCATGTATTGAATCGTTCACAACCTTGTCGTCTACATCCTGAGAATAATCCTAAAAGGAATGATCAATTATCGACTGGTGCGGCAGATCCGATTTTCAACGTACAATAAATTCTCTCAAAATGGCTCCATAGTTTTCTGGAGACAAGATCTTGAGTAGCAGTTTCAGCTTATCGCATTTAATGTCTCGTGTATCGTCCGTTCTTAGCAGAAATCTAGAGTAATATGGGGCAAAGAGCTCCTGTTATTTTAGTTAATAATTGTTGGTATAGCAGATTTATGGCCTTTTCCTCACCGGTGCCTTGCGAGAAATAACCAATATGTAAGCCAAAACAACTCTCTCTGTCTCTCGTGACTTGTGTAACAATCTCAACATAGGGTTGGTGATTTTCTCCCAATAAGTTGGTGTGCCAAGATAGTATATGACTCTTAGTGCCCCCATAACCGACTATATTGAGGGCCTGATTAGATTTAACTGTATGAAGAGTGGTTAGAGACATACCGCAGAATTACAACTCATCAGAATAGGTTCAACAGAGGTCAGCAATAACTTCACGTCCGGATCGATTTCATCTCCAGTAGGTCGAGGAAGCATAGTTCTAGAGTATCTCAATAGTAGGTTCATCAAGTCAACCTGACCCCATTCATCCACGTCGGCGAGCATGCGGCATAATCGACGAAATTGCTGATGCAACAGATCAAGTCGTGTAGGGCAAACACTCTCAAATGCAACAGCAACGCTGCCAATGGTAAGAGCGGACCGCTCTTTGAGCATGTTGATAATAATATCGATGAGAGAGGGTAGGTGCGACGGGTCGAGGCTAAGAGAACCAATAAGTATACAGACGGAAGTCAACACTTGCCACACACTCATAACATTTAGGTATCGCCAATGCTGCAGTTTTCCTCACATACGGGCTTATATCGGCGGCGCATTTCTTGATCGCCATAACCACAATATTCCCAATCATGGGCACCTTGATCCCACTCAGCACTCGCAAAGCCATTGCTCGTATCAGAGGATTGCTGTCCGTTAAATCCTTTTGGAATGTATTGATTGAGAGGAGAGCGAGGTCGGGTTCGTGCTCTGCATACCGTAGCAGGTAAATATACACGAGTTTCCTGATTTCGAGATTCTGCGAGGCAACATTCTTCACAACTTGGGCAAAATACTCTGACACGTTACGACCTTTCGATATCAACTACCCAGTGCTGAAATTAAAGCTGATATATGCGAGAATAGAAAAGGTTTTTGGACGTACAGCAATCAGCCTCTTCATAGCATCGAGTTTCTCCCTGTCGCTATTCGAATCTAACTGTTTACGGAAATTCTTGGACTTGTCATCTGCGTTTTCCAAGTAACCAGCACTGGCTCCACGTGTAAAGGCCAAGTCCCTCGTGTGTTCTGAGAATGACTCTTGTAGGCGCATACCGAGCCTTGAGGCATTTTCAGTAATAGTGTTGAGGTATTGTTGACCAGACATGGTCGGAGACCAGAAAGAGATCAGTATATCAACTTGCACATTACGTCACGCGCGCTATAAGTAAACAAGGAACTGATTGATTTATATTTTTTCTACTCGAATCACCTCTGTCCTTCGACGGGTTTATTAACTACAACCTGTTCGTTTTGGGAAGTCCCTGACGAACGAAAATGTACTAAAACAGCTTCTGTGTCTTGAATATCAATTCCTTGGTCCAAATTAACATCCTCCATCTTTTCAGTCCCACTAACTTTTCCATCACTAGTTTCATAACTTTGTCCACCCCAAGTCAACCCACTTGTATCATCAGCGTGGCTGAAGAAACAAATTATGAGATAATAACCGCAGTTGCGAGATGATTTACATACCCGATACTCAATCTCTTCAACTTTGCCGATCTGATAGAACCACCTTGCAAAAACCTCAAGTCCAAATGCGTTGAGGTTCTACTAGATTGACCAACAAAAAATGCGCGAGAGTTAACGAAGACTACCCTAGCCAGACGAGATCCTTCATAGAAGGCATATCCGGCGATGCGAGGATCGTTGATTGTGAGCTCAATGATCTGGGTGTTGCCGCTTGAGCCTATCGCCTCCGCAACGATAATTGCAGCATAGTACTGCGGTTGCACATGCGGCTGTATCGGGACTGGTAACGGGCTCCCATCTATGATAGATCTCGTCAATGTAACTGGTTGAATCTGCGATACAAATCAACTTCGCTTCCTTTGACCAGTTCAAACAAAAGCAGCATACCAGGTTATACTTATATCCTATGCCTTCATGGAAATAGATTCTTGATGATCGTATTTGAGTCCTTAAAGACATCATCTATCATCAGCCGATTTCTCTTATTAGATAGGTGGAAGAGATGGAGCTCACGAAAACAAGGCATAGTCCAAAGTCCATAAAGCAGCTCCTGCTGAGTTACTGACACCAGGAGCACCCTGTATGGTATAAATCAGAAGTGAAACAGGTACTCTGAGCGATTTACTTACATGGCACGAGTAGCTGTTTGTTTCCCCTAAAACATAATCCAACCCTTGAGCTCGAACTAGGTTTGCATCTGGAATAAAGACGGTAAGATTTCCCCTTATCGTGGCTTTGGTCATTAAATCCTGGAGAAGACCGCCACTGCCAGAGCAGAAACTACCACTATAACGATGTTGGGACACACTATGTATGAACTATCATTCAAAGGGCCGTTAATCTTCAAAAAAGAATCTCTCTTACGTAGATATCAGTGTCCCTTGAGGAGACTCAAGAACTCCCTCGTTAATTATAGCCTGTGGGGAGAAACCACTGGTTGAGTGAGAAGATCCAGCAAAAGCGCCGACCCAGAATTTGGTGTGAGAAGATGGAGAGATTCCTGCGGCGGAAGAAACTTTCCCTGCGAAAGCGGTCCATCTAATGGAATGAGCCTTGGTTTGGTAAGAATATATTGTATATATATCACTTACTCGCTGACATATTGCGCAGAAGTATAGTTGCTCAGCCTTTGCCCATTGTTCCTGTATAGATCTGCTTCATTTCCGATCTCAAGGGCATCCAGAATAATACCCTGATCCTTAATAGCAGACGAAGAAAAGGCTCTAGCAATTGCTTCCGCGTGCAGAACTGCGCCAGTGATATTGTTTTGTCCCAAGTTGACACCCCAAATTACATGAGTTTCTGTGCCAAGATAAGGAGAGATACGACACGGAGTTGAAAATGGAACATACTGGGGGGCAGGAACCTGGCTGCTTGGTAGAAAGTATCACCAATTGTAATACTTCTCGCCTCCGGGTATGGAACAGTCGGGGTGGGATCAGGCACGTCAAGTTGGGGTACCTGGAAGTTGACAATAGGTTTTCAGTCCAAGATATCAACCCAACCAGATCATGAAACGAACCTTGACGTCAGGGTTATAGTTTGTACGATCTCACTGTTTGCACCGATGCGTATAACAGGAGGTTCACCCGAGATTTCTTTCAGGTTGTTCAACGTATTGAAGAAGAATCGGTTACCATTATCGAGTCCAGCCCATTCTGTCCAACGGTCTTGTTCCAGTGATAGACCAATTAATGACGGAAAGACTCCAACTGCATTGGATGGCGCGGTCAAAGATAGTGTCACACCCACACCTAAGCTGGCTGTAGGAAAAGAAGAAAAGAAGGTGAATATACAAGCATAGACAGTAAATGAAGATGGCATGATGATTGAGCCAAACACTTTGGATCTCCCACACGTCTGTCTTGAGGTCTTTCTTATATTCGATTCCACAAAACATGTTACGTACTTAGCTCATTAATTTAAAGTCAAACGAATCGTGGTGGCCTCGCGATACCCAGCGACGACTTCCAATCAAGAACCTCGATAGCCTCCAGAAGCCTAGTAGAAGCACTCTTCACATACGACTCCAGACCAGGTGACCAGGAGCTCGTGCCACATTATAACACCCAAGAGATTTGTGAATGGCAGTCTCTTCGCAGGAGGCACTTCTTCAATAACCTCAATCCCTTCCTATGAACAAAAGATCAAGGGCTAGGCCCCCTGTGTATTCCTAGGTGGCCTAAGCAGTGGAAAAGAGGAGTAAATAAACTTCAACAAACACCGCACGTCACGTCGGCAGTTCAACAACGAGTTTTCCGTAACTCTATAATGCGTCTAAGCTCTGTACCTGGTCTACCTCACAACCTAATCGATTCACTCGAAGTCCAAGGAATCAAAACTGATGCAGACTTTCTATCTAAAAGGCCCATGGACATTCTGCTATTGTCACCAAAAGGCATTTCTTTAGCACAAATCAACGAATATAAAGACATCGTTGCCGCTGAGTCCTCTGCTCCTGAGAATCCCCGCAATAAGCCTGTTACAAATGTTGGAACATATCCCTTACACCTGTGATATCGGCTTGCCTGACAATCTGACTGATCTTGCGCCTGTCATCGCTCCTCACAGCGGAAACATTCTGGAAATCACTGGGGATAAACAGAACAAAAAGTTTGTATGTTGAGCCACCTTATATTCACATTATTGATATACTTATGCTGAACAACTTGGGATTAGGAATTTGTATTGAACATTACATTACGCTATCTGGCAAAAAACACAGACTGCACTGTTCACTGGATTGATACCACAGGTGAATTTTCTCCAGAGAGAGCTTCACGTATTGCTTCTTCAATTACACCAGACGTGCGTCACTTAAGCCCATGTGATATGTGTTCTGACTGTATTACCACCAGAAACACAACTGTCTTGACCAAATGCAATTATCATTAGCTTTAGAGGTTGAAGAAATATACGATATATTTGATAATATCACCTCGTCCTTGATGGTAATTTAGTTGTGTCCACATCACCGCTTCTCTAATGACTATCGAACAGTCACCAGATGGCAGCATTTCAAAAACTGTTGGCTATATAATCATTGACAATCTTACATCACTTCTTGTTCCTCTGCTGGGCGGTTCATCTTCTCAGGGATACGCACTAATGGCGAACCTCATGCGTCAGCTAAGGACCATTGCGCAAAATTATTTAACTACAGTGATAGTAGGTGGCTCTCCTTACGCCTGCATATAGATACTCAAAAACCATCCTCACAGGTAATAAATCATAGTGCAAGCAACACGTCCAACATCCAGCGGCATACTTACCGGGAACTTAGTCTCGGGCCAACTTTTACCTTTCTTACGGATGCGACTTTGTTGATATCGAAGGCTGGTTTCAATGAAAACTCCTCAGACGGCAGAGTGCCGGGGGACTCAGAACTCTATCACGCTCAATTGATCAAATCAAATTCAATGGTGTGGAACATTAGTACTGTGGCATAATCTCGACTTAACATGTGTACAGGCCGCCAATACCTTCGGCACGTATGCACTCGATTCAGGATGCATCCGTTGACAAATTCATGCTCCGAGACCGTGATTTTATATTCACAATTCAACTTTCCCATCGTACAGGTTCTACTCGCCTTCTCTAGGCACATGGCGGAATAGGACTCTATTCTCGGTAACAGTCAGAATTAGAACCACTACAATAATGATCACGTTATCGGAGCATCGCGCAATTCCCTTGATTCTTTGCGCCAATTGATACAACTAATGCTCATCCGAAGGCAAATATATGGTCTGAGAAACACTCCTTATATATAATGTGCAGCTCAAACCGCTACTTCTCTTCATCCCACTGAAATGGCACCCGTTGCGACGAACGACCAAGCTCAAGCTCAAGAACCTACCAAAGTATTCAACCCCTTTTATTCACCCTCTATTGGTGATGACGGCGACTCGAACTATCGTTACGCCGAATTCAAAGTGTGTGAACCTTTTCTAATCGAAGTGTAACTACTGACCATTACACAAGCCCCATTTCCCAGCACTGTCTTGGGAGCCTTTGACCGAAGTGAAGGTGGAGGATCGCGGTTTACACGCAGATCCTTCTAAGAAGAATCTCCTCGAAGCTGCTACAAAAGTCAAGCATTTGACACCAGCTATTGGAACAGAATTAGAGGGTATCGACCTGAGGCAATTGACGCTTGCTCAAAAAGATGAACTGTGAGTCATCTCCGAAGTTAAGTTTCAGTACAAATGAATTGAACCTTCTGAAGTGCCCTTCTGGTCGCCGAACGCGGAGTCGTGTGTATGTTGTGACTTTGTTCATGTTAGCTGAACATGTATCCCAACATCCATTTTAGTCTTCCGTGACCAAGAAATCGACATCTATGGCCAATTAGACCTTGCACGTCATTGGGGACCTCTTCATAAACACGCCACTACACCTATCCCTCGCAATGGGCTTGAGAACGTTCATGGTCAGTTCTAACGAAATATTTTCGTATCATTACGCTCACTGCACCAATTAAGTTGTCTACAATGATGCTTCTCGTCGCCCGGACCCCTCGGCATTTTCGAAATCCGAATTATGGCATTCTGATGTATGGTACTTTCCCTCATGAAGCTTACCTGTACAAAATTTTAACACAAACTTACAGGTTACATATGAAATCCAACCTCCTAGCACGACCTCCCTAAAGGTTATCACAGGACCCGAATATGGAGGTGATACACTTTGGAGCTCTGGGTAAACTTTATATGGTTTAATATATACATCTAAGGACAATGTGCTGACTTTTGATTTCATACCAGTTATGCTTTGTATTCTTCATTCAGCCCTGGATTCCAGAAATACCTAGAGGGGTTGTCCGCCGTTCATAGTGCCGTTGCCCAAGCAGAAGGTGCCAGAGCTGCTGGTCTTCATGTCCGCAGGCAAGAAATTGAAACAATACATCCTGTCGTACGGGTACATCCGGTTACTGGTTGGAAGAGTGTATTTGTTAACCCTGGTGAATATTCTATCTCCTCTCATTTCCTCTCTATATTCTTCTTATCACCATCCTCTATCCAGGTTTCACAAGACGCATTGTTGGTCTTCCTAAGGCGGAATCTGACGCTATACTCTCACTTCTATTCCACCAAATTAGCGAGAACCCTGATCATCAAGTACGTTTCAAATGGGAACCCAATTCTATTGCATTCTGGGATAACAGGGTATGTACTGCTCGTAGAAACTAATTGACTTTAATAATACTGATTCTTAATCCTAATTCGAAATCATTTCAGGTTGTTGTTCATTCAGCCACATTCGATTTCTGGCCTGCTACTCGACATGCTCTTCGTGCAACGCCTCATGGTGAAAAACCAACTTCAGTTGCTGATTATGAAAGGACAACAGGCAAAATAGCAAAAGATCGACAACTTGAAATATGGAAACAACAAGGTGTAGATGTGGATAGTTTAGTCGCTAAACCGACTAATGGTGCTTTAAAGAAACGTGGTTATAATGACTAAGTTTCTTGAACCAGACTATAATTGTAATATCCATTGTGTGTGTGTTTATTTTTATATTCCTACCGAATGTGAGATCATTCTCGCCTGAGTAAGAAAGATGTGTTTAGAAGACTACTAATTCTGATGTCGCGAAATTCAGTAGAATTACAGACTTAGGGTACAATACTGCACCAGCCACACTAGTGTCCAATGGCATTGACGATTCTTTATCGATATTACCACCGACGAGGCACATTTTAACGTTAACCCTGGAACGCGGTAAAAAGAAGCTTCAAGTATCTTACAGCTCATATACCTGAGGGCTTCAACAGGGTTGTATTCATACCTTCAACTCGAGCCTGTCCTCATTGAATAAAATCAATTAAACAAGTTCAACCACAAACCCGGCACAACACCAATGTATACTAGAGTATACCGTTTTATCCCCGTATCTAAGAAAATAATCATCTATACAATTGAAAAAAATATATTTTTGGCCAATCTCATTCCTCGTTATTTGACCAGAACGTGGTTATGGCGTATGTTGATATAGCGTATGATATTTTTTGTTATTAGTAATAAAGGAAAACTCGGACACCCGTGTATATTTTTATAAGTAGTATGCACACCATCGCAACAAATATTTGAACTTCCAACGGCGACCCGATGATCTCCTCTAAAAATGTCACGATAGGAACATACAGATGCCGAAGCCTGAAGCCTGAGGATGGGACATCATATAGAAGGTACTTCTTGCTTCCCAAACTACTATATCTTTATCTCTTTCTTCCCAACAATTTTTTTTTTTTGTTACCGCCGGTCGTAATATTTATGTATGATCATTGATTATCTCTTACTCCGTAAAGGTACATACACTACACTTAAACCTGAACATCACATAATCAGGTTCGAACAATTCATGCGAACCTACGTTCCTATTCAAATATAACATTCAAAACATCTGTGCATCAGGTTTTACGAGATATCTAACGACCCTTTAGAAAACTCAAACCCCCACATCCATACGTAAGTATGTCAAATTCCATACTCTATTCAAACACAAAAAAAATAGATATGTATAAAAACGTGAACTTGTTATGTAAAATCTGATCATCAAGTATGGAAAAGTGATAAATCAGATAACCAGTTACCAATATGGCATTATACGTCCTATATACAATACAATAAACCCAGATCCCACAGGGTTCAATAAAAAAACACCCACACAACGTCGACACAATAACGCAAAAAAAAACACATACACAGTATACGTCATCAATCCATATGATACAGTATTGGCATTTGACGGTTTGATGATGGAGGGATCCAACTGGACAAAAGTAAAAATAGCAACATCTTTCCCACCTACCGAACCCCTTTCCCACTTTACTTCATAAGTAAAATTCCAAGATTCGCAAGATTCCAGATATGGATAGATGGGGTATGATAAAACGCCACATATAGACAGCGTTCATACCTCCTTTATATGTGGAGGATAATAGTGATTATCTACTTGAATAACCAATATATTAATGGCATAGTAGTGTGTATGACCCCAGTATTTCCCAAAATCTCCATACAATGACTTGCAGTGAACAGTAGACCAAGGTAGAATCTGTTCATTTTATTTTTATTGATTCACCTGTCCGATTTCACATGAATAAGCGTGACCCTGGAATCAAGATGATCGATGATCGACTCCATCGCTTGATTTACCGATTACTCACTCAATACTCAAAGGGCCAAAGTGTACCTACCAATCTCGAAACGACGATATCTGGATCTCGTTTACTGCGTATAAAGTCATGTCAATAAAAGTGGGTTTAAACCTTTACGAACGATAAAATAGTGGAACTAATATTAACACCGGAAGTACAGGTTTCAAAATTCGGTACCCTTGCTATATACACGTATCTAATTGAGAAATGAACACAAAGTGTACCCAAGCCTGAAACCTACGAAAAAAATGCGCTAGCGGGCCTACAACAGATATGAAGAGGAAATCAGAGGAATTATGCGAAAGTAAAATAATATTAACGAGTCGAAGTTTGAGGAATCGATGGATGCTGAGATGTTCGCATGAAAGATTGATGTTGCAGGTGCTCTGGTGCATAAGTACGCCCATGTGCTGCGGGAGGTCCAGGGGGAGGTGCTTGCTGTTGTTGAGATGTTGCCCACGGAGGAGGTGGGACAGGTAGCGAAGTATTTGTTTGTATAGTCGCTGCCGGGGGAGGGGGTATCGCCCTCTCTGGGTTATTCGACAATGGGGTAGGATCTTGTGCCATCACATTCATGAGCTGGAAAGAACCCTGATGATGAAGTTGTGAATTGGGTTTTGTATCATCCGGTGACGATGAATCCATCCCGCCTTTAGTTTTAGAACGAGATTTGTCGGCTGATTCGGCTGCCCTCGCTGAGGCGCGAAGGGTCTCCAGATCGATTCGGGGAGTTTGACCCGTAGGATCATTCTTATCTCTTTTACGTATAAGCTTTGCATAATCTGAACGGGAGATGATCAGACATTTATGGATTTGAATAACGTTTTCACATACGAAGCCCGCAAGCATTGCACAACGTTCGTGCACCATCAGGTCCTCTTCTCCATTCGGGTGTTTCACGAATGTTACACGAGTGACATCTTCCGGGAGGCGTGGCCCGCTGTCCAGACCAAAGGGCGGAAGATGATCCAGGATTAACTTTAGAGGCATCAACAAGCAAAAAGTGTGGCTTACACTTCTTTTTCTATATTTGTTTTTGACTTGACCGGCTGAAGTAGCAGCACCAGCGGTACTGGTAGCACGTTTACTACGAATAATTTGCATATCGAGCTCGGCCGTTGATTGCACCTGGTTATATTTTAGATGTATTCCCTTACTTTGAGAATCAGCTTACTTCAACATCACCGTTTGGAATACTATCTGATGATACATCTTCCCAAGGGCGTTTTGGTGGACGATGATCATCCACTTGCATTGCTTCCACTTTAAGTCGGTCGCTCTCAGAAAAATGCACTCTCTTGAACTCTTCGAGAAGGCGCACAACATGTATAGCCTTTTGTGACATGTCTTGTAATTCTGCAGAAGAGGGATGCATGTGGGGCATGCTTTGTTGCAACGTCACTACTCGAATGAACTTAGTAAAGCTATAAAATAAAGGTAACGAAATGTATGGCTTACCATAATGATTTGCGAACGAGTACAAATCATTACAATGCTTCACAATCTGATATATGCGTTTAGAAAAACGAATGTATATATTCTCAAGAAACATATCACTTACCTCGCCCATAGGGTCATTGCGATCTGGGGCACGCTCAGGTTCTACCACATGAGTATATGCGGGGGGAGGAGGGCGGGGGTCTATACTAGTAGGCACTAATGGAGCCGTTCTCGTAAAGGGCATCTGCTGTTGCTGTTGCTGCTGCTGCTGCTGTTGTTGTTGCTGCTGGGGCGGCGGGGGCGGAGGAATTGAAGTGTGATGGTTAGGGTGATGAGCTACGGAAGTCTGGGGTTGGGTATGCTGTGGAGGGTGGTGTTGGGGCGGGTGATGTGGAGGTGGCGCTTGTGGAGGTGGAGGTTGGGGCGGCGGGGCATGGTGCTGCTGCTGCTGCGAGTGCTGCGGGGGCTGTTGATGTGGTGGATGTTGGGGAGGTTGCTGCATCATTGTTTGAGGTGTTGATGGAGGAACCACATTTTGTTGATGTTGATGGTGAGCGGGGACTTGGGAAGGGTGAGGGTGTGAAGGGTGAGATGGATGAGGGTGTTGAGTTGAATGAACTGGAGGTTGTTGCGAATGTGATGGAGGACCAAGAGGTTGGTGATGGGACTGTTGTGGATGGTTTTGCTGTCCCCAAGGACTTTGAGGCGGTTGCACCGCAGGGTTCGGAGAAGAGTATGTATTTGCATGATTTAGCTGTTGCTGCTGCTGTTGCTGTTGGAGAGGTTGATGGGGATGTGAAATCTGGTGATGAGGATGAGTCAACTGTGACGATTGGGGGTGGATAAGAGAGGATGTCGTAGCGGAGGATGGTTGTGAAGGTGGTGGATGAGATGGCTGAACATGCATCGGATGTTGAGGAGAACCAGCATGAGAAGGAGGTTGCTGATGAATGGGTTGGTGCTGGGGTGGATGAGGCGGATGTTGGGGATGTGTAGGTTGGCGGGACTGGATGTATTGTTGCTGCTGGTAGCCATTGTAGGCAGGATGTGTGATTTGTTGTTCATGGGGAGAGGTTGCAGCTGGGTGATTTTGTAGTTGGTGATATGGGCTGTTAGGAGGAGGTTGATTTGATTGATAGTATTGTGCTCCATATCCATTCTTAACATTTCCTTAATTGAGTCTCATCACATAACCCTGTTAAAGATAGACTTACGTGAGCTGGCCGTCCTTCACGAGCAGCACTTATTGTTGATGATGGACGGCCCCTTTTTACCTGGAGGGGCGAATGCGGTGGCGCGTCGTCGCCACGCGTGGCTGGCCCAACACTGACAGAGCCGGCAACCGGTGTCATTTGGGCAGACAAAGGCATGCCTGGTCGTGCATACACTCCATCGTGTTTACTGTATTCGACAGCCGACGAGCTCATGTCATGACTTGCCGACGGTGGGGAATGCTGCTGTTGCTGCTGCTGCTGCTGTTGCTGTTGTTGTTGTTGCTGCTGCTGTTGCTGTTGTTGATGGTGCTGCTGCATCGAGGGATGGATTGCTGCCGGTGGCATTGAGCGCCATTGTACACCATGACGGGGTACATTGTCTTGCTGAAAATCTTGCTGTGGATTGTCTGGGGGAGCTGGACGGTAGAAATTGAGGTCCTTGAGAGAGGGTAGGCGGAGGTCGGCAGATGCAGTGGAATAATTGTTGAGCGGATATCTGGAGTGCTGGGCTGAAGTCATGACAGAGTTGGATCGGCTGAGATCAGAGAAAAGAATTGTATCTCCCGATGACCCCGGATCTTGTATGCTTGGTATCTGGATTCAGCGCAAAACACATCAATACAAACAACCACTCAGGTCAACAGATCACCCACGATTCAGCCGGGTCTCGCCGGGTCCACGGTGAAAAGCTGTACGGCGCTCTCAACAAGAGGATGGTGCTGTGTGCAGTAGAGAGTACTGGGGAAAGAGCAGGGCAGGAGGAGGGGAGGGGAGCGAAGAAGGAGGGATGATGAGGGCAAGAAGAAGAGGGAAACACGCCTGACCAAATCGCCAAACACCACTGCCCGTCTAGGCAACTCATCTCGTCGTCGGAGCTTCAATCGTATCTGTCACTCCACCGACCCAAGATCCCTTCCTCCGACTCCGCCCTCCTGCTTTCTCCAGCCCAGTTATTTCTAACAAAATACACCACTGCACTCTCCACCCATCTCTCTTTCCCCTACACTGCCATTTGTATTTTTTCTGTCAGAAATCGGATATTCGGACGGAGTAGATCGATTCCTTACATCTTGCATTACGTACACGCCCCGATTAGGTACCCGATTTACACCCCAGCGCCGCACACCCCCCGCAAAGCTACGCTTCCCTCTCAGCCCATCCTCGACCGTGCAAAACCCTTGCGTGCATCTAACCAACCTTTCATTTGCCAATGAATCGCACTCAACGCCTATGCCCCAAACACCATCCATCCTCGTCCGATCTAACTGCCTTCCCACGTGGATGCCTTGTGTTACGTTCCTGATCAGATCGTTACAGAGCGCCGGGCCACCGAAAAAAGAGATCATTTTAGATTTGAGACTCCAGTTACTCCTCTACACTGTCCTCAGCTAACAGTCCTGTTTACTCTCTCCGTTCAAATAGCTTTCATATATCCGCAAAGCATAACTAGGTAGTTCCAGCGACAGCCGAGGTCGTATCGGGAGAACTTTACTTTTCCTTCTCCCAAGGCATTGAATATGGAACAGTGTCTTCTCATCATTTTCCTAGATCAGATCACCTGGTGTAGTAGGTCACCTACCCCGAAAGGCCCATACTCGCAACTGATCATCTTTTTCGCCTGTATTTGATATTGTTTCTGTATATGCTCTGCCTTTTCCTAGTACAAGACACAACGAAACCGGGCTATTAACAGTCCAAGAAACATCTAGTTGTAAAACGTGGTCGGGGAAGTCGACTTTATCCACTTCTTTGGTTTATGCAAATTCCCTTATCCAGTCCGGTACCCAAGGAGTCCTGAACTCGGAACGTTTGTCCTGGCCAAAAGGGACCTCCTTTCTATTCTCCATATCTCTCGGACTTATATGATCCAGTTAAAACAGTCTTGACCCGCAACGTCCAATTATTCCCCTGAAGAAACCAGGCATAATACATTTACCCTTGATGCAATTTCCATGGATCCGAGGGGATTCTATATATCAGAAAAAGAAAATTTGTTAACTGAAGGACAGATGGCATCCATCACGATGGTTAGTTGTTCTTCCATAGCCTACTGTTATCTTCTATCAAACTAGAACTGCCAAAACCTTTTTACACATCAATTTGCGCAGACCACAGCTCCATCATAGTATCCACAAAATCAACGTTCCAAAGTTCTTCATTCATCAATAATAACTAAAAATATACTGTAAAAATGTATATGAAAAGAAAAGTCCATTGGCATCCGGATATACAGTACACCTGTCAAGCAGCTTTTTCGTCAATCATCATCCATGTTACTATTGTTGTAATCTTCTACATCATGTATCACGCCTCGTTAAAAAAAGGAAAATGATATGCGGACAATCGGCAATTGATACACACCCGCCTATGTCTATTTATACGTTGTCCGCACGCGTGCCTAAACAACCATACAGGAAGAAGAAAGAAAAGGAGAGATGTACAACTTCATACTGGTTACCAAGCTCCACGATGCAACAACGTTATTAAACAACATGTTTTTTGACACAAGATAACACTTATTCACTTACATTCACACTCTGTGTCCACCAATGCCAAGCAACCGACAAAACAAACAATATGTATGTAGTTACTTCACTTTTAAGTCCATTAACATTGTCAACGTTAATCTCTTCATAGTACAGAACATGCTATAATTGGACTCGGAGCTACGAATCTAGAACCATTACTTCGGTTACAGAAACGACATAAAGTATGTACATAACAGGTAAACTACTGTATTGGTTTATGTATATGCATCCTGCATCGTGTTTTATTCTGTATTTAAAAAAACTTAGTTAAAAGGGTTGATTCAAGCAGGCTCGAAACGCTCATCACCGGTCTCATCAACATCGAATAATCTATGAATAGAATCCCGCCTGTGGGTTTCGAATCTCGCGATTTAGCGGTGGTGGTGGACCTTGCCGGCCGTCTCCTTGGGCGGTGACTTTTGTTTGTTCGAGTTTAGTAATATCTTGCCAAGGTCAAGGGTCCAAATCTCTTGCGTTGCTGTTATGGTGTGTCATTAACGTTCACAGTCAAAACGTCTCACATCTACTTCATTTCTTGAGCTACTCGTCTTTGTTTTTATTGAACTCAAATAACTATAGACGACACAACAACAAGTCACTCAAGTTCAAAGAGACTTCATAATGTCAGATATCCCACAAACAGATGTATCACGACCTTCAGCACTCCCAACTGCAAATCTCTTACTACGTACAACTGGTCCTTCAACTTCTCAACACCACCACCACCATCATCATCATCATACCCAACAACAATCCATCGTAGATCAAAACTCTTCTGAATATCTCGACGCAATTGAAGAAGAATGGAATAAACGTGTTGATGGAGAGGTTGAAACTCTTGTTGATGGTATGACTGATCTTGTTAATCTTGCTTCTGTGAGTTATGTTTTTTTTGTAGGGTACAAGTCGTTGTCAACGAGAAATGATAATGACGCTCTTTTTTTTTGTATTGGGTAAAAAAGATTGGTGATAAAGACAAGTTCAGAGTTGCACAAGAGAGTTTCCAAGCCTCTTCTCGTACGGAATCTATGGTATGTTCAATTCAATTCCTTTTTTTAAATGGAGATCTTTCAACACTCAATTGAACTCAAATTGACAATGATGATCGATATATTCTCTCACACAGATACGCGCCGCTAACTCCTTATTAGCAATAACCCATTCCATGAAGCTCCTCCTTCTTATTTCGGATGAAGCTCAAATCGCACACCGAAGAGATTTAGAACTCGAGAATGTTCAAAAGGAAAGGGAAGAGATGAGAGAAGAAGTATCATCCCTCCTAACAGATCTTCTCCGTCAATCCCATTTCACATCGATACCCAATGCTAATACCCAACACTCTTGAATAAATAAATAAATAAAACTGGTTCATATGGCTGCATATATATCATACATACGAAAGAAATCCATAGCGAAACAATATCAATATATACAAGTACCTACCCCAAGGAAAATTGAAACTATCCAACAATAAAATATTACATCCAATCGATTTCATCCAAAGGATCTACAGTCAATATTTTTTGAGTGGCAGCATCTTCGATTTGACGAGCTCGGATCCTATTCTCTCGGAGCCGCTCCAAACCCATTTCAATACTTTTCATCTGGATCTCCAAAGGAAGTTTATCCCCAACAAGCGCAGGAGTTCTTACTTTCTCTCTCAACTCTTCCATATCCTCACTCAACGAATGTAAAGTCTGCAAAGCCACAACAACATGAACTCTCGCTTGTTTCCTATAAACCCCCAATCCCTTCAACAATCGCAACTTTTCCTTAAATCCTTTCACTTCTTTTCTATTTCCACCTAAAATTGTCCATAGATTGGCAAGTAAATCATCATTATCGGATGAAACTTCTTTATGATCCCGGAAGACTACTTCATGTAAAACGTTCAATCGTTCCTCCAAGTCGCCTAGATTTTGAAGGTTGACTTCTGCTTCAAGAATTAATCGTTCGATTTGGCTTGATAAATGATCCATAGCTTCAGCAAAACTTTTCGCAACTATTTTATCCGTACTTCCTTGAACCCATAAGATTAAACTATCGATAGATTTCTTGGATTTGGCCTTTGCAATAGTTCGAAGAGCATAAGCATTAGCTGCCATAACACTAATAACAATTCGTCAATTTTTACTATTTTAATTTTTTATGATATAAACCACTTACTTATCCATAGACCCTCCAACTCTCGAATACAAAGTTTGCAACCTCCTCCCAGTTTTCCTAGCTTCTCGAATAAACTCCCTAAGAAGTGGAGTTAACGTATCTTTCGAAGGTAAATCACTAATTCCGACCAAAGTAACAAGATCAGAAGTAGCCATTTCCGCTTTTTTAATTTCTAAGGATAAAGCAGAACCTCCTGAAGTTTCGTCCAATAATTGACCAAAAGTTCTAGTTTGAACTTCCATAAGTTTATGATAATTAGGTCCTTTAATTTTCATATGTTCAATTTGTTCAAAATCGATTGGAGGGGGAATCCGACAGATTGGTGTTGCTGAGATTATTGGGATCCGACATATAGGAGAGACTACGGCTCGAATAGTTTGGGAGATGAATGAAAGGATGCTGGCTAGTATCCAGAAAAATAAGAGGATTCCGAGTGGTTTTCGAAGTAATCCGAGCGCTGTTTTCGCAACATCGAAAATATATTTGAAAGTGTAAGAAACGGTGTGGACTGCTCCGTGAACCATGTCATCTTGTGTTATTGATATGATTGGAGTTTTCATTTTCATCTTCTTTTCGTCTTCTGATTCTTCTGGGCGGGGTTTGGTTTTGGTCTTGGTCTTGGTTTTGGTTTCAACATCGACAAGGATATCAGTAACTTCATCTTCATCTTCTGGTGTCGATGAAGTTATGATTTCTTGCCTAATAGGTTGAATCTTCGGTTTAGGAGGAGGACTAATAAGTGCTGTTGAAGATTTCCGACTTGTTGATTTACGTTTTCGAGTCTGAATGGAACGTCGACGAGGGGTGGTAACCGAAGAGTTGATAGAAACGGGGCTGGGCGATGTAGGGGTGAATCTCTGAGGGTCATCGCTAAATTGAAATTGCGATTGCGATTGCAATTCATTGTCGTCGGAGCTGATGTCTTCCCAAGTTTCTTCAGTATCATATGTTTCTCCTTCACCTCCTCTTTCATTAGTCCCTTCCCCTTCAACTTGCTCTTTTTCTCCTTCCTCATAAACGATGTATTTCTTCACTTGTTTTCCTCGAGATCGAGAAGTAGAAACCACGGGTTGGGGTTGTTCGCTTATTAAGCGCTGCATTGCTCTGGTTCGAGAACGGGTTCCACGACTAGGTGATTTGATAGTTGAGGACATGGTTAATGGTTAGTGTGCGATATATCTGATGTATGTTGTGTGTGAGTAGGGGAGGATAGCTGCGATTTCAGTTTAATATAATTTGTTGGAACAAAAACGAGGGAAACATGTGCTAACAAGCGCTTCAACCATCCAGAATGATGTAATCGTACATGCTTATACGGTACTGTAGACTGATGCTCTGTAGTAAAATCGGTACCCAGCATATGTGCATGTAAGTAAAGGGTGTGGATGTACATGTGAGGTAACCAATTCTTTTCCCCTCGTATTAAGACTGTTAGTTCTTCGTTCCGACTCGGGTTAACGCTCATCGGTATCCCGTAGATATCCCTACCTCTCAACACACGTTGCGCTCTAAATTTATACTAAGTGCGCATTTGAGGCGACAATAGAGGCATTGAGGTAGGTTTCTGATATTTGAAATTATTGTTGGAATTGATATATGTGATGATTTCTAGTGCATCAATGCAGCCTTCGACGCTCGTCATATACCACTTATTGTTTCACTAACCTGAAGACCCGAGATTTTAAAGCATTCTAGTTTAGGAACGTCCGGTCCGGGCTTTCTTTTGAAGTTACTAGTCATGGAAGCACATTTAGGTCTTCATAATTATCAAAAGTATGCTGACCCGTACTTACTACACACAATAGCGATGATAGTGATAAATAATTTGGTATTCTGGTTTTTGTGAGAAGGCTGTCCGTCCAATGGCTTTAGAATTCAAGATAAAAGCGATTGTATTCGAGATGAAATCACTAGTCATGGTCATCGATGTGACATGAAAAGCAGGAAATACAAATATCTTTCGGCTGTATCACATGAAGGCGGAAATGACTTTCATGAAACATAATAGCATTACGGATAGTCATTTTTTTACAATAAGTTTCGCAGTACGAGGCAGTACGTCATGAAGTTCCGAGGTGGAGATGTTAGCCCTCAAGATAGTATTATCCCAAGTTTAGCACAAGGCCAAAGAGCTAGATGATAATGATGCTATGTTATCAAGCACACTAGCTTTGTAATGTGTCAAAGGGAACAGCATTGGGGAGCTCCAAGAGTTTGTTTAGAGACATGATGATCAAGAACCCGAATTGTGTGTTGTCGTTGTCGACTGCGTCGCACCGGTTGCACAATGATAGACAGCCTTCGAAAGAACAATGCGAGGGAGGGTTTTTTAAAAGCAAATAGGGTACAAGTCGGTGATTTCGGTGGGAACAGTATGCGAAGACAATAAGGAGGAACATGGATTCCTTATTTGGAATGATCAGAGTAATGATCCCACGTGGAAATCCATTCATCTTGCAGGTCCAAAGACAATAAGAATCCGTACAGCTAATATGTCCGTGTCCACAGACTCACTTTTTCTGCTCTACCACCGTCTTCGCCTCTTCTATCTCTCCTAGGACGCTCTCCAGCCTCTCCAGGATTTTTTGGCTGTATTTTTGGCAACTTTCAGCCCAACGTTTCCTCCAAACATTTGCATTATATGTAGGGCCAGTCACCAGAGTATCCGTATCTGCACGCTAACCGTATCTCTCAGAATAACTTATCTCACTGCTCCGGATATCCTGTAAGCCAGGATATCATACCATTAAGTCACTATGAGTTTCAACGAACATCCTGTATGTGTTTCGGTTCTTCCTCTCTTCTTCAGCCAACTAATCACCACATCACCAGCATAACATGGGAGACGACGATGGTCCTCTCTCTGCAGATGTGAGTTTCCCTTCTACGTCCCTCTCTTAAGCCCATTTAACCATATTTTTTGTTCCAGTATTACAAGCGAGCTGTTCTACGCGCAGCTCCCAACCGTTTTGCAATTGAATTTCTGCCACCTACAAAGCTTGGGTCCGGTGGTTATAGCTTTGGCATGCGCATATCTCCGATAAATCGGGGCGATAGGTCTTCAATCTCTTCTAGCGGCTCAAATTCCGAGTATGATGTCTGGAGACGGTGGGAAGATTGTCTTTGGTTCCAGGAAGGCTTGGAACTGGAGTACAAGCGTAACGCAAGACAAAAGAAACAACGCCTAATGCAAGGAAAAGGTGTTAAGAAGAATGGTTTCTATATGCAAGATAAAGCATCATCTTGGGAATCATTACCCCCGGGTCCCGATCCTAATATGGTTTCTCAGAACCTTTACGATCATATCCCAAGACTCACGAAACGGGGTACCATTTTCCGTGCAAGTATGGCTACCGTCGAGCAGAGATCCACCGAGCTTCAGGCTTTCGTGGAAGCCCTCTTTGAAGAAGATAAACCGGCCTTGATCAAGGAGATGCGTTCAACTAGGCTCGTTACGGATTTCTTTGGTTATTGGCAACGCGATGCAGACCTCGTTGCAAAGAAACAGAGAGCCAAAGCACGCGACGCTCCACGTGAATCTCTTACCCCCAGTGTTTTCTCAGCCTATTTCTCCACGTCGACTCCATCCTTACTAGACGTACCACCTGGAAAGTCTCCTAAATCAGTTCCAGTTTCTCCAATCAAGCGACCCTTCCTTCGACCAAGAGCTTCGACAGCTACATCAGCAGACAGACCTCACTCCGTCGCATCTTCACAACTCACAGAGACTCCTGCTTCTACTATTGCTACCAGGATGACAAACTATACTGCATCCGCACTGTCGTCTGTCAGGACACGCCGTCGTGCACTCTCTGTCACGTCATCTGACTCCTCGTCATCTCAATCCGACGACCATGCTGATAACATCACAGTCAATAGTGATCCGCGAATTGTCGAAGAGGTTCCAATCGTTTTTGGTTACAACCCACAACAACATGATGCTTCCGCTGAACGTCCGACTTCGGTTTTAGATGCTTTACCAGAGGAACATGACGATATACTTACACCAGTGAAGCAATCCGAATTCAATACTACTCTCCAGAGGAAGATGGCGTTTAGTGTTACCAGCATGAACAAACGAAGGAACCGTAATGGTCAAATCTTTGTAACTCCTCCTGCAACTCCTCTTGCTCCGGAATCCGAGGAACCTACAACCCCTGCTTGTTCAGCATTCCAGGAACCTACAACCTCCGTCTATCCTACATTTGAGGAACCTTCATCCCCCATATCAGAGAGGACTGAGATTCCTCAAACACCCACGACCCCAGGTATGTCCAATTCTCATAATCATGATGTATTTTTGACTGACCAACTTGACTAGATCGCTCTATCCGCGAGTCCTGGTCTACCATTGATTCAAACGCGACTTACCTGGAAGGTTTCGATCTCGGGCTATCACCTTCCTCCCCCGGATATCGCCAGTCCATGTCTAGTATTAGGACATTCATGACCACCAACTCCGCCAATGCAGTGAGACCCCATACCCCACCTTTGCCTCCTCCAAAACAACCTATTTCTCCAAGAGCGAACCCTCGTATCTCTGTCCCGGTTTCACTTTCTGATTTTGACATGGAACTTCCAGATGATGATGATTTCAGTACAATATGTGGTCAGTATTCTTTATCTTTCTGCGCATATCTCAATGCTCATTACATCTTGAATATAGATGCTTTCCCAAGGCCTACATCTTATATTCCAGATTATCAACATCAACATCCCAACAGTCGTCCAGAAACTCCTATTGCATTCAGCATTGAACGTTCCAAAACACCTGAACCCCATCTCATCGTGCCACCTTCCCCAACTACATCGATATCGACTACCTTTTCTTTCGGTTCAATGTTCTCAACAAGCACAACAACTTCAAATTCCACGTCCTCTTCATCTTCAACCAACAACGGCAATACTGCAAATTGTGGTAACAACCTTAGCATCAAAGTCGCACAGAACAATTCTATCATTATGGTCCGCGTTTCCCGTGATATAGAATTCACGGAACTCCGAAAAAAGATATACAACAAGTTTATTGGACAAGAGGGAGTACCGTTATCAAAGGAATTTACAGTTGCTGTCGTTGTTTCACAACCGAATTCTCCGATCACACAATTACGTGAAACTGGAAGGAAACATTCAACTTCGGTAACTTCGGTTGATCATCCCGATATGCGAATTGTTGATAATCAAGGGGATTGGGAAACTGTAGCTTATACTACTGAAGGTACAAAATTGACTCTTCGGATTCTTGATACTCCTGCATAAGAAAAGTGACTTTTTGTTAAAAGCACTGTCAACGCTCCTTTTGTATCCTTTTTTTCCGTTACCATCATGAACACCACACTCCTTTCTCCCTTTTCACGAATGATCCTTATCTTTATTATCTTTTCACTCTCTTACTACGAACGAGCCCTTGAATGTTTGAACGAACTTGATTTCTATCTTCTCACCTCCCTCTTCTTTTTTTCTTCTTCTTCTCACTTCGTTTTCAACTTGATTTCCATTACTCAACCCTTCTGATGCTTCGCTTTTTTGTTTCGTTTTTTTTTTTTTTTTGGAGGGATGTCCTTCAATACTCCCCGTCTCTATCTCTCATGTCTCTCATTGTTCAATCTCACCACCACCACCACCACCACCACCATGTATTCCATTCCATCAATCCCCTTTTTTATCTTTATGTATCATTCTAGGTATAAAAAGCGGAAACAATCAACATATGGTTTTAAAAGCCATATGTGTTTACCACTTTGATTCTCTCTCCATTTCTCTCATCATTTTTTTTTTTTGTACATATACATAGAGCGTTTACAATGCGCCACATGTTTTTTTGTTTTTGTTTTTGTTTTGTTTTTTGATCTTTGATCTTTACATTTACCAACCTTTCGACTTTCACACCTAGTAATAACACTAATATAGTTGGTGTTTTTGTTCTCTTCTGTTTTTTTTTTCGTGTATGTACATACAATGTGCATTATTGATATGAAAAATGTAACGTCGGATAGTAGTAGTATGCCAATGATTAGCATATCAATATATCAATTATGAATGAATTGTATGAATAAAATTCAGAAAAAGAGAAAAAAAATAAAGAGAAGAGAGGTACTACAGGAGTAAACAAACAACAGACGAAACAAAAACATACTATCCGTTCTTAGGATCGAGCAGTGAGCCTCGATGATGAAGATGGAACAGTATGAGTTGGTGAGAAATGTTTTATACCAGTGGGAGGAGGAGGTACGATATTGGGTATAGGTGAGCTTGTCCAATCTGGTAGAATACTCCTTGCAGAACGGATTGGTTCAGGAGAGATATTCATACTTTCATCTTCATCAACATTTTGAGCTTCCGCATCTGCTTCGTCCCATCTTTCTCTTGATACTTCTGCGCCACCTGTCTTCAGAGACCTGAGATAATCAGAGTGGTCAGTATTTCCTCAAAACAAGTAGAAAAGAGAGCAGTAGTACGTACCCAGCGAGTGACCCACCAACCCAAGCCAACAGGGCCGGTGTATATGCAGGTGCTTTACCAGCATTTGCGGCTGCTCTCGAGCTAGTAGGCGGCCTTGGAGAAGGATTATTCAGAATTGAGAAATAAGGGACCAAAGGCCTCAACGTCTCATATCGATCATACACAGGTGGAGGTACCTTTCCTGCTACAACAGGGTGTCTTGGACGTATCATAGGAGGTTGAAGAGCCCGTAAAATCTCGTCATGCAATCGAGGGATAAATCCAGGTAACATTGCGGTACCACCTGTAACCACGATAGAACAAGCAAGAGTTTTTCGAAGATCAACGGGAGTTTTGAGGAGGACTTCAAGGATTACTTCAGCGAGGGATAGTTCGTCAATGTCTCCGCCTTCAAAGAGAACTTCTGCTGCACGTTCCCGAACCCAACCTGGGATAATAAGTGTACCTAGGCCTGTTCCGGTTTGCTGAGATTGCGGGGGAGTAACTTGAAGGCGAATATCAGAAGCAGTTGAGTGTCGTTTGTATAGATTTGAGATGCCCTGAAGATGCCCTTCCGACGGTACACTTCCCATGGATGATGGAGCACGTAAACGTGTCTCAGATACTTCTGAATCCTCTTGAGATTGGGTTTCTTGAGATTGAGAGTACTCCATGCTCTCCGATTGCGAAAACTCGGATTCGGATTGTGTCGTATAATCACTCGAGGGTACGTCTGGTTCGGATGACATATCATCTCCCGTTGGTGTTGCCTCCCTTGAATCCTCCTCGTGGATATCTCCAAGGATATCGCTCACAAAGCAACAACGCACTTTGATATCTTCTACAAGTTCATCCGTAAGGATTTCTTGTGGCACTCTCGTAGCACGACTGGCAGGTGGAACAGTGACGGTAGATCCTAAAGACGATAGGGGAGGAAGGTAGGTCGCAAACATTAGGATAAGTGCGTGTAAATGTTCTGTTAGTCTTGCACCAGCTAACGGTGTTGTCTTCAGCAGTGGGAAAAGTGGCCTGGAAGCGAATATCTAATGAATAGTCAGTCAACCAAATGTATATCAGGGTTGGAAAATCATACAGGTAAAGCCACTGCTTCCAGATGACCACAATCTATCACCAATCCAGTTATTCTTCCGGTGGCAATTAACGAGAGTAAATGGCTTGATGCAAAAGATACTGAGGGAACCTGTACTCTTTCGGTTAGAGCTTGTCCTTGGGAAGACTGGATAGCTGAATTACTTGGTTTTCGAATAATATTTTAGCCATAAGTTCCTTGATATGCATAGGCAATAAAGGATGTTCAACCAAGATAACCTTCCTCGCTTTTGGATCTGTCATTAGGGAACTTAAGGTCATTCAATACCATTCACCATCAAACCACGAAGTATATACATACTCACTCATGATACACCGACCTCAGGCATTTCTGCAAATGTATTTCCAACATCTTTTCTTCCTCGGCTCTTTGTTGGGGATCTGGATGTCGCGAAAGTTTCCATAGCGTGTCATTAGGGCCCACTGAGTATAGCACATTCCTAGGCTTTCCTTCCCCACTAAATCCTACTTTCCATATCCTTGAGCCAGGGTCTATAATGACGCGATCCTCAACGCCATACAACGAATGCCGGCGGGTGGTAGTGTAATGAGGCGACGAATGCAGTGCATGTGAGCCCCCAAGCGCGTCGTGGGTGTTGCTGGAACATGGGTAGACCTTGAAGTCGGTGTTGCCGGGGGGTTAGACATAGTGATTATTATTACAAGTGGAGTCCAGTATAAAAACCGAAATCATCACGTGTGTACATTGTAAGTAATCTCTAATTAAGGACAAACCATCTACTATGCAACTATATGTACTATATATTACGATTGTTTAGAAGACAACCGTGCAATGAAGATCATAATAAGAAGTGCCCAGTGTTCAAATTGTTCCTTGGACATGAATAGAACACCTTGTGAAAGAACCGCTTTAACAATTTGTGCTTGCATGCCCTAATTTCACATTGTGAGATTCTTACTTTAGCGAAATGACGACAAAACATACCTGATACCACCCAACGAAGCCTTCTCGTTTTAACACTCGCCTCAAAATATCAATGGCACCAACATGTTTGCTCTGTGCGTGGTGGTAGGTTCCAGGAGGAGGTGGTTGTTGATGATGTTCGACAGCATCTTCAGCATCTGCACTACGGGCTTGGATGCGGACTTTGGCCATAATATAAGGATAAGTTACCTTCAAAACCTTCAGTAATTTACGCCAAACGAGTCAAGGACAAACTTACAATAGTAGCAAGTGTTTTGCTGAAAGCTCCAACGAGGAAATTGAGACCCGGGGACATTTTGGCGGATTGTGCTTGTCCAGCAAGTAATACCAAGCTCTTCACTCGTTCGAAAACACCATATGTGATGGCGGGGTTGACTGTAAGGACAAGACCAGGTTTAATTCCTAGCCATAGACCACCGACACCCTCCTCTGCGATAATTTCACGAGCAATACCAAGGAAGGAATCGTCTGCTTTTTCTGTTTCTGAAGCGGGTATTTCCTTGGCTTTTGGTCGACCTACTTGCTGTCTTGTAGCAATAACAGAAACAGGTATGGTGAATATTTGTGCAAGAGCACCAGCAACTGCTCCCAGTAATAGTTCAGCAGCGGTCGATAAAACTGGTAGTTTTGATCCAGGAGGTAATTTCTTGGTCAGACGCTTGATATAAGCCCCTCTTACAAAGGAATAGAAAAAGAAATATGCATATTCTATGGAAAATTAGATCGAGAATTGCAAGAAATTGAATATAGAGTAACGTACGCATAGAGAATGTGTTCAACATTGTTGCACCAAACCCACGATAGAGTCCTGCAACTCCCTCGCTTTTGTAAACCCGAAGGAGAACTGTAAGCATTGATAGTTCGTCCTTGCCCTTCCCCTTTGAATCAGAAGGAAGCGCTTGAATACGTGTCTTGGCACTGAAGATTTATAAACATTGGCTCTACCCCAAGGCAAGGTAGGTTCAAACGTACACATCCAGAGGATACACAACACTATATTTAACGTCTGGGTGAGTGTATAGAATCGAAAGATGTGTTTTTGACTTACGCAGTGGAGAAACATCCTCCAAGAGCACCAGCCAGAGCCGATCCGAATGGGCTGAGTGCTTGCTTTGACTGTGCAGACATCGCTAACAGGAGGAAGCCGGTGAGTGATAACTTGCAATATATGGTTCCGGCTAACCTCTACCCACCCCGGATCATGTGATTCGAAATGAAATATACCCTGAGTACCCCGCCCGTATCCGAATTCTCTCGAGACGTCACCGGTCCCGGGACTTTTATTTGCTCTTACTCTTAGAAATATAACAGTACAACAGCTGCTGACCATAACATATTGACACTATTGCCGTGCATAGAGACCAACCCAGAAACACCCTGGGCCTATCATTACTTCAACCTTCAACTTATTCTCCTTACAACGCTGTAACATATCGTTCACTTGGCCTCTCTGATAAACCCCGCAAATCCACTACATATACGAATATTGATTATCTTCTCCCACGAATCGGAACTGCTTTATATGAGAAATGTTCAATGTTGAGCCGCTTGGCTGAACTTTATTCATTTTCACAACACGATGCATGTAAAAATAGCTCAGGAAGATGGTCTACTTATGGGCAGCTATGGCAGAATAGGGCAGAATTCAACGATAACCCGAAGGGTGGCTTGGGCCTAAACGTTCTGAACGTGAAGCTTATAAATATGTATTGACCTGTACTAATAGCTTGAACTTCTACTGACGTACTATCACGTGGATGCCAAATATAAGAGAAGCAATTATCACTTTCCAGAAATAAACTGAATGTAATAGCATTTTGAACAGCAATAATCTGACAGAAGTTAATTGTCTTCGGCTTAATTATCTACAAACCCACACTGTCAATATCTTAATCAAGTTGATGAGAAGTTTGAAGATTATCGCGGCTTTAATATCACGAGGGGTTAATCATATCTGAATCTAACAACAACGGGGGACTGTAGTAGGCCGAGTTAAATCCAAGATACAATTGAAAGGGACACAACAAAACATCGGAAATATCTCACTGCAATAACCAAAGTCAGGGTTCTAGTTTGTTGTTGTAGTACTGAAGTGCTGAAGAGAAAGTACCTGAGAGTGGTACTTCCATCGGGGTAATCATTCAATTGTCTTTCTTAATCCCGGGTTCAAAGGAGCCCGCTCATATTAGGTGTGCACATGAATGATTTCGATTTCTGATGAAAGGCGCAACAATAAGAACAACAATAGCGAAGTTCAATTAACCAAAGCAACGGAAGCGGAAAGTGATTGTAAAGTAAAAATACAGTGAGTCGTTAATAATAGCAAACATAGGAGATGTATGTACAACATACGAACATAATAAACACATAATGATCATGTACAAACCAAACACCCAGCGTATGATTGAATTGTTGAAAACAAGGAGCATGGGAGGTACAAGGGTGGTAGAACTTGCTACCATCCCATAAAAATAAATATCCATGAAGGGAAAAAGTAAGCCGTCTTGACATAAGAGCTCGTAAAGTTGAGGTAAAAAAAGAACAAGAAAATTAGGAGAGCATTGAGAAGTGTTAAGACCAAGGTAAAGTGTCGAGGTGAAAACAATTCAGATGTGATGGTGTAAGGGATCGACGGGGGGAAATGAGGAAAATCAGGACACATGTCCAAGATCCTGGATTATGCGACCATAATTTGACCATGTGAAGATGCCTGGAACCTATCCTCATGCCTTCTACCGATTGCCAGAGGGTCGTACGCAGGTGGCGCATAATGCATCACGCGAGGTCCTTTAGCATGCATTGTAGCAATTTCCACCGGCTCTGAGAGAAGTGTAGTTTGTGAATCCGATTTGAAGTCGCTGACAACGAATGGACAGAGGGCGATAGAGTACGAAATGCTGAAATGTCCCATATCCGAAGAGGGTCGTAGATCCTTTGGTAGCTTGATCTCTCCTTCGAGATTACAGGTGTTGGTGTTGTTTGGCATAGTCGAAGATGGCCACCAAGTGGCGATACCCATATCCTCTACAGTCTCATTCCATGCAACATCTGCACGAGAGAGTGAAGTCTTATTGTAAAACCTCACACGCCGGCGGAGGTTAACAACAACCGATGATGGCACAGAAAAAGCCTCCAATGTCTCGGCATCAGTACTTTCAATGGATAGGGCGCATGGAATTACAGTTCCTCGTGTATAGCACAAAGGCTTAGCAATAGAAAGCTAATTTACAATCAGCCTCAGATATTGGTCGTGAACGAAAGAGACATACAGTACAACGAGCCTCAACTCGACGAGACTTGGACATGACACCTCGGCAAGAAACAGGTCTCAATGTCTTCCAGCCTTCTGGATCAGTTATGGGTCCGGGAAGTGGGCAGCCTTGTTGGTAAGCAAGTCGTCTAAGGAATGAAGGCAAGCTAGGTCGTGTACTGGGCACATAACCAAAGGCGGTCTTGATCCTGATTTACAGTTTAGCGTGACCTTTTCAACCAAGAGCAAGGCACCACTTACTGGCTGTCCGCCCTCAACTTTCCTCGCGAAACATCAAGGGTAAGATCATACTGAACACTGACTCTAGTATGGCGTTCAAGGAATGTTTCCGGTAGTCTGCATGATCTTATTTCTCCTGAACCAGTAGGCACTTCAACAGATCTAGGAAGGGTGATAGAAATCGGCCAAACACAATGACCAAGAAGTTTAGAGCCTAGGGTTCCCTCTGATGATGACGGTAATCGGGGGGCATCAGGGGATTTAGACCATATAGGGTAGACATAGTCTAAGAAAGCGAAAGAGTCGTCGGTACTTGATCCAGTAATTACACGACCGGTGATCTATTGGAAGGTAAGTGACCGCGTCTATCGAAATATTTGAAAGTCTGCGTACAGTTAGGTAGACAGCATTAATGGAATCTCCCTTCCCGGCCATGATTTCCAGCTGGCCTGTAATATCCTCTCGTTCAAAGAAGGTGGGTAGAGATTTTGAAGATTTGGCACTGCTGAAGACCTTCAACGTTATTTTTCCCTCATTAACGGAATAATTATGTTCTGTAGGTTCACGACGAATAGCTGCCGTATGCTGCTGAGGGGTAGGGGTATCACGGCGGGTATATGGAGGAAGGTCATTGGACTCTGGTGCCAGACCAGGGCGGGCTGAATATCTCCTGTAACGAGGGGGGGCGGAGGAGTCCATCGAGGGATAAGAAAAGGGAGAAGATGAAAGAGTGGATATATACTCACGGAAATGAGTAGGGTGTTAAACGGGACAACAAGGCATGGGCTAATTGTAGTAGGAACCTGGTACGAACCGAGACATGGTTGAACACCAAGTTGGACAATTGTTTGTGGACCGTGGAAATCTAATGAAAATGGACAAACGACGCAGTATAACCGGCATAGCACCTTCGGGGCTCATCAAGCGGAATGACATTTGTGGAATAAGGGGCTTACGAGACAAATGAGAACCCTGAATATCTATTTTTGAACCCTGATGCTCACGTGAGAAGGCACCTCCAAACAATTGAGCGCTACCACGAGCACCAAAGACAATTAACAGTCACAGCCATGCAGATCCTGGCCATCTGGTTTCCAATGTTACTACTGGACTTCTCTTTTCCCGACGTCAGAAATCACTGTATACTTCCGAGGCGTATTGGAATGAGCACATGTTACTGAAAGACAAAAACAGTTAATATTACAGTCTCGACATCCTGGCTCAACTAGTATGACGTATAGTATAGTTAAGCTAGAACTTTTGGATATCAACTCGCAAACAAAGAACGGTGCATCTGCTTATAACGTACCTCTAGATACATGACGTTAGGAAAAATTAGAAGGCAATGAGGTTTAATAATCGAAGTCATTCGTATTTGTTGACTGATAATGCGGTCCTGCCGCAATTGTGTCCAGGGATTCGTATTCTGGAGGAACGTATAATCGAGGTCTGGGTCCAGGTGTATAACTAGTAGTGATATCCACAGGTTGTTCAAAAAGATCTTCTGAAGTTTCTGATTCAAAAGCAAGGCTGTTAAAAGGGAACAAGACAGCGGAATACTTAAAGAAACCCGTGTCAACAACTTGCACCTCATATTATGATCGGAAGATTACCTCTACGCGGAAGTGAGCCATCGCAGACGAAGGTTTCAAATCGACCTTGAGATGGAGTTCTCCATGTAACTCTCTTGTGTGCCTCGTTTCTTTTGCAGACCACCACGTTGCTAACTCTGAGTGTTCTATCTGATCTTTCCATGCTGGATCATCGAGATATTTGGCTGTATCTGCCGCGGCCTTTACACGTCTTCGTAAACGCATTATAGGAGCTTTTGGTGTTGCTACAATCTCCAGAGCTCGTTTATCTTGTGCGCGCAGCGTAAGCCAGCAGGGTATGGCAGACCCTCTTGTATATGCCAGCTGTAATTCATTTGAGTTAATCAGTCTCGCTATTGGCATTTTACCAGACTCACAGGTTTGGCGAGGGATAGCTGTAGATACGAGTGAATAAACAGTACATTTTCACAATAATGTTCCTAAACTTACAGTACAATACACACTAACATCACGTATTTTATCCACTCGTCCTTGCATCCGAACCGTCTTACACGTGTGCCAACCATCTGGGTCTTCACTAGGTCCAGGTAGAGTTGCATTATTTTCATAAGCAATTTGGCGTAGAGATGAAGGGGTTTCAGGAACCGTGAATGGTACATAGGCGAACTGTGTCGTTATTCTGCAACATGGAAAATTGAATATATGTTCAAGGCTCAAGTACGGGCTAGAGATCCTTACCTTTTATCTTGTTTAAAGTATCCTCTTATAAACCTCAAGCAAATTTCATACCGCACGCTCACCCTCCCATGTCTCTCCCAAAACGATTCTGGAAGAGTATACACTCGGGGTTCTCCTTTTGGTTTTGATGCAATAACCACTTCCTTGGGTATATCGATAGAATATGGCCATGTAAATGTTCCTTGTAGTTTGTCGGTATAATGCTCTTCGGTAGATGGTCCCTCTGTCTTGTTTTTAATAGGGTATCGTGGATTTCCCATGCACCTTGACCAGACTGTTTGGTTTTTTTCAAAAAATGTGAAGTGTTCGCTTGGACGAGTACCAGTGATCACTTGTCCCCTTACCTGATAAAACATAATCATTAATCAATTTCTGAATTGAATCAAAGTTGCCACAAAGGAGTAGCGAAAAAAAAAAACTTACGGAAACGATCGCAGAATCAATCTTCTCTGCTTTAGCAGCATACAATTTCACCTCTCCTTCAATTTTCGATCCTTCCAAAAATGTAGGTATTGCAACTGACAATGACTCATCTGCAACGACTTTCAACTCCGCCCATGTATGTCCATTCTTCCGAGATTCAAATGTGAAAACTTTTGTTGATAAAGGTGGTGGTGATGGTGCCCTTCTCGATATCCGTTGTGACCTTTGGCGAGAGAGTAATGAGACCCTTAGATGACGTTGGTCGAACATGGCAGACGAGGAATTCCATCGCCTCACTTCATCAGGTGCGTATAATTGGTTGTAATCTGGTGGATTAGAAGTGATTGATGTAGAAGAAGGCGCACAGACAATGTCAGTCATGGATCAAAATTAAGGCGGTTTTGAAGTATTCCCGAAGATAGGGCAGGGAACGAAGGTGAAAGACGATGGTAGAATGGGATGAAGTATTCTGTTATAGGGAGGTACGACGATTACCCGGTAAAATGAAAACCCACCAATGGGGCTTAGAGCCTTCGATACTTGTGAGGCGGTGTGTAAACGGTTAAACAATGATATGAATGAAGTTTTGTCTTGGAAGTCTTGTTAGTTATGTATGGACCAAAATTCAATAAGTATCGTTATTCATGAATGCATGATCACGAATCGTGTCCTGAACTGGTGGTTCTAGGGAAGGGAATTGATAGGAGTAATTTTCGCAGTCTAAAAATGGAAAAGCGTATATACGGATCTTTTGTATGGAGTCTAGCATGAGGGGTTTTGCGGATCAGGGAAGGATCTACTTGTACTTGTCTACTTTCCCGCTCACGTTTTCATCAACGATAGGGGCATTGAATGGAGATTCGGTGAAAGGAAGAGCAAAAGCGTCACGATTCTGTTCAGCATCAATGAACTTCACACATTCAATTCGGCTCTTTCCCGTGTCAATCATCCAGAGGGGGACAAGGCTTACGGTACCCCTAAAATAAGGGGGAATGAGCCATCTTGTGAGGAAGCTTGAGTTTATGCACACAAGAACGTACATCACGAACAAGAAGACAAACGGCATATTGTTATTATGATTGGACGCAGTGATGATCGCGCTAGAAATTAGTGGTCCAACAAACGTCGATGTCTTACCGATCTTGTGATTCGAGATGTCAATTGAGGTTTAGTGTTTGAAAAAGGGATATATGTCCCACCACAGAGAATAAGGAGAAGAACAAAAACCTAGAAAGCCAAGAACATTCTGAATGTCAATAATGAGGGATGAAAGGCTATTTATGGTATACTTGCATCTGGGGCAAGGGTGATACTTCACTAATCATGGTTTGAAAATATGCGTACGCGGGGCAGACGAGTAGACCATAGTATGCTTGATATGCCCTATCGAGGAACCATTAGTTCAACCTAAATCAACATTAGAATTCGAAAACTTACCAAACCTCCCATACATTCTTAAAGCCGAAGTTAGATGATTGGATCCCAATTAACCCCCAGACGGTGAGGAGCTATCAGAAATAGAAACAAGTAGTTTGTACCTGTACTGAAAGAGCGAACGGATCGGAAACTCACGATGATCCAGAATGAGTTGAACAGGAGCATCTTAGTAGCCAGTAATTGTAATTTAATAATGTTTTACGGTGATCCAGTATTAAGAACGACTGACCACTCGAGTTGAGATTTTGAAACGCTTCTGAATGAACCAGAATGCACTATTAACCTGTGAGGATAATTCAGATAGGAGGGAAGGAGTACTTACTAAATACCTAAGCATTGTGTAGCTATTCCAACGAGGAGTAGATATGTCAGATCGAGAGTCGAATATGATACAAGGCTACAGGTTGCAATCAAATTATGATTTACTTAAATCAAGAAAAATTAGAGCTACCTATTCTGTAATGTTCCAACAACAGTTCTATAATGCAACTTATGAGCAGCCCGAAGAAGATATGACTATTCGAGTTAACGAACACCGTAGTATTTAGAGTTTCACCCCTAGTAAAATCGTTAGTAATGGAATGCAAATGCAGAAAAACTTCCCGGACATCATAAAATAGTATATTAGATATAGAAATGTTTGTTTCAGCTTTAAGCATTCCCTAAATGCGACATATAGCTGTTTGACACCAACGGTCATGAGATTTGTACCAGGTGGGGGGTCGAGGCCTGAACGATACTGTTCCCAGGTAAACCAAGGAAGGGCACATAATACTGGTACACAAATATGAGTGAGTTTGATAACTAGATCCGTGAGCCACCTTACACCAAACGCCACCTGTATACGCGATAATCACGCTGAATGCGTGTGTATTATTCTCGGTACTATCGTCACTCTTGAGGGCTTTCAGAATTCCTACCATTACGGCCAGAATTAAAATTTCTCCGGCTGAGCAAATGGTGAAGGAAATGTTCGAAATGCGGTTTCTTTGCAATGAGACGAAGCGTGCATGAGCCTCCTCACTTCAAAATAATAATTAGTAAGGTATTATGAAGCTCTTCTGTGTGGCTTACTCCTTGTCCCCGTCGTCGACCTGTCTGAGAGATTCTTGAACCTCGGGAAGATCTCTAGCCAGTCCTGGAAAAGCCGCCGACCAGAAAGTGAAGCATAGCTAGCAAACATGGCATGAAGCTTGAAGACTAGAACTCGGGGGAGAAAGCATGTATACCTGATATCCAATCACTGACAGATGACGGTTTACTAACAAACAACAGTATAAGTTGGTAGGACTTACAGCCCATCACATAGAGTATGAGACCCTGACTCCATTTCGACGGATCCTGAACGCCGAGCCAACCAAATGCAACACAAACTGATAATACAGTGAAGAAAATAGTGATATATGGTCTGATATAAACCTCATTTATGGGTGTACTTGGACAATTTCCTAAAGCACTAACCTCCAGCGACCATAGTCGGCCCATGCTCCAATAACAAGAAGAAGTACTGCCTGAATTACAAAGCTAATAGCGTTTGTTAACAGCACAATTGCATTTACTGAATAAAGGCCTTAATAAACGGTATGTTGTTCCCAAGGGTACATACCATCGCGAACCTGACCGATGAATGGTAGAACACATTGCGCAGTGGTACAGGGAACAGTAAACGCGGAGTACGAAGGATCATAGCCCGCCAAAAATAACAAGTTTTGGAACTGGGATGGGCCAAAGTTAAAGCCAGAGAGTCCGTTGTTGCCAATATAATAAATATAGTACGACCAAAGCTCGAGACGCCTGGTAACTGTCTTGTTAACTTGAGGGCTTGTCGTACGTGGTGTAGGCGACTCGGAGACGATTTTCTCGTCCCGGTTGACGTTCATGGTTCACTGGTAAGAGTCCATATGGACTGGAGCGATAAGGATTGCAGTTTCTAAATGGAGTGGGAACTCCTCGTGTGAGTAACTTGCTGCAAGTGCACAACTGCAAGAATAGAAGCCATCAGGATCTAATTTAGGACAGGGCCTGCACGTGAGCTAACGGACAAACTCGGACACAACAAGTCTGCTCGCCGTCGCCTACAACTCCTAGCTGTCTTTTCGCGACGTGCAGCAACCTTGCTACGCGTATACAACATGTATCGCGTGCTTCCTGTTACTAGGCAGGTCGCATCAACCTCTGGTCGTAGTACTTTGAGGGTGGTGAGAAGAGTGAGTTGTCATATCTATGAAACCCTCCATATGCGTTTCCTTGGTCGACAACTCCAGAACTGACTAAAGCATTTTGTTCTACAGCGTATTACCACAGAAGCTACATCAGCTCCAAAGTCGAAAAATGTCGTTCGTAAATTAATCTGGGCGACTACCACCCTCACTGGTACTTTCTATGTCGGCAGCACCTTCGCCTCGTTCCACAACCAACAGTACTATGATTTCTTCTCCGACAACGTCCCCTTGGGTCAACCTATGCTTGAGTATGCGGAGGCACATGGCTGGGACAACCTCACTGTTGATGACGTCGTCGAGTTTGGCACAGAAACCTTCATCACTACCTACACTTTTGTTTCCGACATGATCAAACGCCTCAAAGGAGAAGTAGTGGAAGTAGAGAAAAAGCTTGAGGAAACCAAGGTCGCCGTTACTAAAGCCATCGAGTCAAAACATGAGGACAAGCCTACCTCCGTCCCAGTCAAAGCCGCCCCAGAAGCGGCAGCTAAACCTATTCCTACACCACTTACGCCGGATGAAACTGTTGTTGATACGATTACTTCTGAACTTGGAGAGCTTGTTGCAAGGGCAGAGGCGGCCATTGCTGGAAAGCCCTTCGTTGAAGCGTCCAAGTCAACCGAGGAGCCTGCGCCAGTTGTTGATACGACAGACTCAAATGTGTACACCGCTCCTCTCCCCCTTGGATTCGAACCTCCGCCAGGGTTCTCTCGACCAGCTCCTCTCAAGAAAGTTGAGCCCAAGGCGGTTGAAGAGCAAAAGAAGGAAGAAATCATGCCCGTCCCGCTCCCTCTTATCGCACCTGAGGTTTCCTCCCTTGCCGAATCCGAACCCATTATCTCTCATTTGGCCGGTACCATCGACAACCTTGCCTCATACCTTGCCACAAACCCCCAAGCGGCCACCCAGGCTACCGATGTTCTAGAGACTGCCAAGAAAGACCTCACATCCCTCGCCGAGCGCTTCGAGAAAGTCCGTGAAGATGAGAGATTAGCACTTGAGTCCAAGCTTGATGAGCAAACTCGTGAATATTCAGTCAGACTGCTCGAGTTGGAAATGGAAGCCCAAGACAAGATCGATAACCAACAGGAGGACTTCAAAAAGGTGTTTGACGAAGAGAGGTCAAAGATCATACAAGCATATCGCGCAAAGTTGGAGAATGAACTGAGGACGCAGACAGAACTCATTAATGAAAGGTTAGTACTCCTCGTTTTTACTTCATTATATAACTTCATCATTTACCGTCTCGCTGCGGTATTAGATTGAAAGAGGAGGTTATCGCTCAGGGCATTGAGCTTCAACGTCGCTGGATTCGCGAAATCAAGGTCCGCGTTGAGCAGGAACGCGGCGGCCGTCTCGCTAAACTCGATGAGCTCTCCGCTGATCTTAAGAAACTAGAACGCATTGCTCTTGACAATGCTAGCTATCTTGACGACAACATCCGCATCCATGCTCTTTGGTCCGCTCTCCGAACGGTCGTATCTGCTGTAATTACCTCTCCTATTCGCAGACCTTTCCGTGAGGAACTTCGTGTTCTCCGTCACATTGCTGCCGCTCGTGAAGACCCCCTTGTGTCTGTTGCTCTTGATTCACTAGAACAAACCGACACACCTGATGTCGGTGTTGAGCCTTTGGCAGATCTTACTACCTGGTTTACCACCGAGGTTGCACCTAAGGTGGCAGAGGTTGCTTTAGTACCCGATGAGAATGCTGGTGTACTTTCATATCTTGCCAGTCGTGCCCTTTCTGGGCTCCGTTTTAGACGTCACGGATTGGTTGAAGGTGATGATGTGCTTAGTGTTCTGGCGCGTGCTGAGTATTACCTGAACGAAAAGGAGCTTAATAGTGCTGCTCGTGAGCTTAACCAAATGAAAGGACCTGCCAAGGCTCTACTACACGACTGGCTAGAGGCTGCGAGAAAGAGACTAGAAGTTCAACAGGCACTGGATGTAGGTGTTAATTTGTCTCAATCCCTTGCTTAAATTTACCATTTTAATTTCTTTTAGATTGTTCAAACACAGGCCAACCTCGCCTCCCTACTTGTTGTATAGTCAGTGTTACCCCTATCATAGATTTTAGACAGGGGACTTTCATATCATGGTGTGGCCATTCGTCATTTTATTGAGTGAGATTTACCAATACCCGGTAGATATTAATATCCTTTCGTGTTCTGTTCAACAACACCAATGATAGATGAATTTTATCTTATCATCGTACAATATACACTTACCATATAATACCTCGCTTGAATCGGAAACGAAGCCTACATCTATACAAAACCAAGACTAACAAGGTTACAGTACAGGGACAATTCTCCAATACGAACTAGAATGCGAAATATCCGAATTAACAGCCGAATATTTTTTAGGAATGGCCTCAGGCCTCGGGCTACGTCTAAGAATCGGTTAGTTAATCGTTAATTACACTGTGCCTCACACACATGCAGCATGTCATATTCATTCAATTCATCAATACAGGATATGAATCTTCCCCCTACAAAAATCCTAATTATCAACATTCCATCAAATAAAAATCCACTCTAACCTCCTCTTATGCAAATTCCACTCTCGACTCAACATCCTCCAATCAAGTGCTTAAGGTTTTTAAAAAATTGGCTTTTATGACGAATGATGTTAATTTTATTCGTTCCTTTTAATGCGATTCGCATTCATGAAAACATCATTGGCATCCCTTCGTTTAATCATTATTGGAAAAATCCATTAAATATGAAGGTCTAGATGTACCACCCCCAGGGCCCATCGCAAGTCACAATCGAATATTCGCCATTCGTAGATGCAACGGATATTCAACCGCTCAAGTGTTGGTATAAATAATATAAAAAGGTTAAATGGATAGATGGACATGTAACATATCAACAGTTGAATCAATGATGGCAGTTAGACATCTGGACACACTGACTTTTGACTTTTTGATTTTATGTAAAAATGTTGTAGTCAAGTGTAAATATATATATTCTATTCATAGTGCCTACACTACATACATACAAGTATATCTCTTTGTGTAATCTCAAGTAACTCAAGGCGGAAAATCCAAACCGGGGGAACTTTTGAAAAGAAATTTCAGGAATTCTTACTTGGTGCTAGTTATGAACGAATCAATGCACAATCATTTCGAATACACGTTAATTCTTATGTTCCGAGAGTCTCTCTCCCTGTCTAATAGGCCTTCTTAAAATCGCTAAGTAGAATAATGTCAATGAGCATTCGAACAACGATTAGTACAATGAATTAAAGGCGACATTCCGACTCTGTAAGTAATTGGTATAACACAAACAAAAAAGAACACTACGAAAGATATACGGTAAAATGGAATTGTATGGTGAAAAAGAAAACTGAAATGAAACAGGTAAAAAGCAACTAGTAAGTAGTAGCTTGCATATGTAGCAATCCAATCGAACCCTTAAGAAGTTTTTAAAGAAACGGTACCTGTGTGCCTGCATATTACATCGAAGGAAGGGGAGAAGTTCCGTCATTCATCGTCATAAACATTCCGTTTCCATGATCAATTATAGGTAATTCAAGTTCTTGATGTTGTATATGTAGATGTTGTTGTTGCTGCTGTTCAAACTGTCCGAGTTGTTGTTGTTGAGGTCCTAAGCCCACAGCACCTCCAAGAGCACATTCACAAACAACTTGAGCTCTTCTAACGACAGTCTATAAAGTATATTAGTTACATTAATTCTTCAGATATCCGCGTCTAAAAACATGAAACCACTTACTTGTAAATTCCCTCCAACCGCTCCATTCTGTTGCATCAAACCTTTAGTAACCTTAACCAACCCGGAAAAATCGTAGCTCCAACTCTATCCAATTCTCCTCTCTCACTTTTCATACATCTTTTAACCAACTCGATCTGTCTCGGATACAACGTACTTCCCAATTCCGGTACAAAAGCTCTATAAAATGCATCACCAGAACTTGAACCAGAACTATGAAGCATTCTAGAAAAAGTATAAGCTGAATCTAATATTGAAACGCCTCCTGAAGATGGTAAGATGTTGTTGAGAACTTTCATTAATTCTGGAATGTGTTCATATAAAATGCTGAGTGTCATATCGGGTGTACAACTATCGACCGCTGCTGAGAATGTTTGACGACGCCAGACACTTGCGACAGTTGGATCACCTATTATTCATGGGAATGAAGAAGAGTGGTTTCAACGAAAGTAGAATGATATTCGATCAGTTCTGCGTATTCAAAGAAAGAGAAAAGAAGTAAATTAAACTCACGAGCAAAAATATGTTCATGAATTCTCGCCAACTGAACATTAGCTTCACTCGAATTCGTAACAATCAAACAATTAATAATCCCCTCCGAGATAGTTTCTGCCATAGCATGACGAAGGTAACATTGAATTTGCATTGGAGTTCCTTCAACTTGACTTCCATCCAATCCATGAACAGAAGCAACATCTGCAAGTATTGCATTGCAAATATCACGTAAGGGTGCTGGTGGTGCTCTGATGATATCTGCTGCCCATCGATTAATAAGTTTATCAAGTTGTGAAGCTGCGTTCTAAGTTGTTGAAATGGTAATGGATCCAATGTTAAGATATCGATTATTTGGCATATTGTGTGCATCATTTGTTGTTGATAGGGAGGTCAGTGGTGGGTGGCAGTGGGTGGCAGTAATGTGGATATGATATAGATTTTTTATAGGAGTGATTGTGATCGATTTTATGAGTTTTGTAGTTATAGGGGAAAGGAGGGTACGCACTTTAATCGAAAAATCATCAACGGTATTCCCTCCAGGCCCTTGAATTTGTAACCCAGATCCACCTTCCAATTTTGTTATTTTTTCACGCAGTTGAGCTACTTGTCGTTCTTGTTCCTCAAGTTGCAATCTTTGTTGTTCGACTTTTTCATGGGCAATCCTCTATATACAGTTATTTGAGCAATAAGCCAAAATAAACAAGCTTTCTAACGCACGAAATTCTGAAGAGCATAACGATATTGTTCTCCCGAAACTACATCCTGAGGAAGCTGAGCAACCTGCTGCGGTTGCTGTTGCTGTTGGTTTGGGAATTGAGGTGTCTGACCCTGGCGCATCTGAGGATTCTGGTATCCCCCAGGCTGTTGTTGATAAAACGGTTGGTTGTAAGCCATGGCTTTACCAGAGGGTATAGGTTTGAGGAAGGTATAAAACAAAAGTGAAGGTGGAAAGACAGAGATAAACAAGAGGGACTAGACCTTATGATGGACGATGCGAGGAACGTGTAAGTATTATATTGATGTCGAGCGCCCAGTAGCCACATAACCAAAATATACAATCAACATCATGATACAGATTGTGTGAGGCCATGAATACATACACTCCGCCCCGGAAGGGCTAGTACGGGGGAGAACGCATAGTAACAGCAATGTTTCAAGTCCACGTTCACGTTTGTATCATGATCAAATGGCAACTATCGTACAAACAACGTGCTAAATCCAAGATCACCTGGACTTTCAGCTACTCGGTCCCCGTCATTAAATGGATCTCTGACACTGCCGGTTTTAGCACGCCAGAGCTGTGTGTACAGAGCCTTGACTTTCTGAAGTTCTGCTTCTAACGCAGCGGTTTTGCTAGCGAGGGCGAGGAACGTTGCATTTTGTGCTTGAAGAGTGGATACAATACCTAATGTGCCTGTTAGTTTTCTGGTAAACACAAAAAAGTGGTTTGCGTGTACGTACTTTGAGGTGTTTGAATTTCACTGGCAGAAGACGTCAACCTGCGCTCAATTTGCTATTGTACGCATGCGGTGAGCATGGGCCGAATTCCAGTAACGTTATCCGCTTACCTCAATGGTAGACTTGTACCAGGCCAGGCGCTCTGTCATTTGCTGTGTAACACGTTGGAAAAACCTGTTATGCGAAAGTTCAGCGGTGAAACAAATGTATCAATAAAGGGTCACACTCCAGTGGGAAGTTCGCGTGGTCCTTGAGATATGTTGAGCCATTTTGTGGGTTGCGGAATGAGTCAATAATGCGTGTTGCAACAATGGTATCTTGCACCGCTTGATCCACTTTGGCTTTGAGGTCTTCTGTGTGGCGAAGGTCGTTGTGAATGGAATTCGAGGCACCCATGGCTTCCTGCTCAGAATCAGTTATTTCAATTTACATGATTGAGAGTTAACAGGTTATTTACCTTTTGCATTTGTTTGATTAATTCCTGTCCTTTGGTCGGCTCCTCTCCGAGCTTTCGTTGTTGAAGATCTTTGCATATCTGAATACGACCTTGGATATGGGCTCTGAGAAAGACCATTTAGCCGGGTGTGTATGGTCATTCTAAGCTGCACATACTCAATATTCTCGAATAGTTGCTTAGCACTGTCGGGTAGATCGTTGAACTTTGTGGGTCTCGCAAAAGCGAAAGACGAATTCTGTCCTTGCTGAGGTTGCTGTAGGGCGCTCTGACCGAGTGTGGACTGACCAAAGCTATTGTCCTGTAAGTGTATGCGTTGTTAAAGACTCAATTCTTTACATACCCGCTGGGAGGGCATTAGACTATGGAATTGATTTATCGAATAAATGAACACACCTTTGCTGTCCAAAGATAGATGACCCTCCCGCTGTATTACCGGTGGTTGATCCAAAGAGTCCACCGGAAGATTGTTGCTGATTTGCATTGTTTCCGAACAGACCTCCAGACGGTTGTTGTTGTTGATTCCCAAATAGTCCTCCTGAGGATTGCTGCTGTTGATTTACAGTATTTCCAAAGAGACTAGTGGTTCCCGTTCCCCCTTGCTGCTGATTTGCTGAACCAAATAGTCCCCCCGTACCCCCCGTATTCGTAGGCTGCGTGGTTGAGCCGAAGAGGCTCGTCGGCTGCTGCTGCTGCTGATTAATCGTTTGACCAAAGAGACCAGTAGAAGAAGGTTGTTGTTGTTGTTGTTGGTTATTCGTTTGGCCAAAGAGACCAGTCGAAGGTTGGGTATTTGCCTGACCAAAAATCCCGGTACTTGCAGGTTGCTGTTGCTGGGTGTTGGACTGGCCAAATAATCCACCCGGTTGTGTTGTAGATTGACCGAAAACACTACCAGTGTTTGCTGGCTGGGTTGTGGATGCACCAAACAATCCGCCACTCGTCGCTGGTTGTTGTTGTTGTTGATTCGTTTGACCGAAAATGCTACCAGTTGTGGCAGGTTGTTGTTGCTGTTGATTTGGTTGGCCAAAGATAGATGTGCCAGTGGCTTGTTGGTTCGTGGTATATCCTAGAGGAGGAGCATTGGCAAGTGGGTTTTGGTTTTGTTGTTGTGGATTAGCATTTCCAAAGATTGAAGTTCCAGCGGGCTTGGCTCCAAAAATTGAAGCACCAGTTGTGTTTCCAAAAGCCCTGCTTAGTGTCAAAAACGAGATAAACGAGCAAGTCGGATAGAACGTACGAGCCAGTAAATGACATGCTTGTGCGCAACGAAGGGATTCGAGCACTGGCGGAGAGCGCGACAAAGCACGTGGCCTGAAAGCCAACCTGAGACAAAAATAAGATATATGTATTAATGATGTCCCTCACTGTATTCAACAAGGCGATAATCATCTTGGAGGAGCAACGGGTATTAGATGCAGGAGATAGATACGGCGAATGATGATTAAATATGCTCCGAGTCACTGTAATATTTTATTCTGCTTCTACAATGAGTACTGTGGAGTAAGCGATTGAGCCTGCTTCGGAGGGCGGGACGTACAGCCAGTGCACGTGGAAGAGATCGTACCAATACGTTATTTTAACCCTACCCCTTCGCTCTTTCCTGAACTATACCCTCCACCTCTCCCTAGCCCATGCCCGCTGTCCTACACCCCACAGGCGTCACCTTTGTCGACGACGCGGCTCACCGTCATGTTCATTCAGAAGCTGCCGCTTACTATGGCGGCGGAGAAGCACTTACCACTCGCTCAAGGACATACAGCCACGTAGGAATCCCAACAAATCGTCTTTCCTAGTTGCTCACTCATGCTCTCCTCTAGTCATATCTTCATGGATACAATCCAAAACGAGCACCTGCCTTTGAAGAGGATTGGCATACCCGTGCCCGCCGAATGTCGCACGATGAGAAGAGCGTGACCGCACCTAGACGTTTTCTTATTGACGTAGAAGAGACCATTCGTGTCATTCTTGAACAAGAGGATACCGATGGTGACTTTCAAATAAGCGTCACTGACGCTGGCCCCAAGCTCATGGCCCTTGGTACTGCGACCAGCAACGGTTTCAAGACCTTTGACATTCGCGTACGTCCTTATCAAACCCATAGACCCCATCACAGATATACTGAGTGGCACTTAGGGTACCTACATGCTTTCCAACCTTCTGCAAGAGCTAGCTCTTGCCCGCGACCATAACAGAAAACGTATCATTCTTGACGAGGCCCGTTTGACAGAGAACCCGGTTGATCGCTTGTCAAGAATGATTAAAAATTCATTCTGGCACTCCCTAACGCGACGGATTGACGGTGATGGTTTGGAAATCATTACCGCCGATCCGAAGAACAGAACCGGCCGAGTCCAACCACGCATCTATGTACCCCATGGCGAACCAGCAATGGCCGACTACTACAGAAAAGTCGCAAAGGAGAAACCTCATATGAACCTCGATGTTCGAGTATTACCTGAGAAGTCCGATGACCCTGCCTTTGTCAAGAGTTTGAACAACAAGCCCGGCTTGTTGGCCCTTGCGATGAATGAGGTTGACGACGGCAATGGGGGTAAAACTCTCAAAGGAATCCCATTTATTGTTCCCGGAGCACGCTTCAACGAGGTAATCATCTATTTCTTCTTATAGTCTAAACAATTACTCATTTACTCGTTGTAGCTATACAACTGGGACTCGTATTTTATCTCCCTTGGACTACTTGTCGATGGTCAGGTGAACATGGCCAAAGGAATGGTTGACCATTTCATCTTCGAAATTAAACACTACGGCAAGATTTTGAACGGAAGCCGAAGCTATTATTTGTGTCGTACCCAACCGCCTTTCCTGACCGATATGGCGCTGCAGATTTATAATCAGCTTGATCGGTCAGACATGGAAGAGAACCGAGCGTGGTTGAAGCGTGCGATCCAGGCTGCTATCAAGGAATATCATACTATCTGGATGGGTGAGCCTCGACTAGACCCGAAAACTGGTCTCTCTAGATACCGTCCCGATGGACTTGGTATTCCACCCGAGACAGAAGCAACCCATTTCACTCATATTCTTGAGCCTTATGCCGAGAAACATGGCATTTCAGTACTGGAGTTCAGCGAAAAGTACAATGATGGTACAATTTCCGAACCCTCGCTAGATGAATATTTCCTTCATGATCGTGCTGTACGTGAATCTGGCCATGATACCACTTATCGATTCGAGAAAAGGTGCGCCAATCTGGCGACTATCGACTTACAATCGCTCTTGTACAAGTATGAGATCGACATCGGAACTGCTATCCGTGAGGTGTTTGATGACGAATTGGATCTAGAAGAAGATTTCCCGCTTTCACCTTTTCCGCCTACCCCAGAGACCTATGGTAATCCTCACAGGGACTCTTCAAAGAGCCGTGTACAGAGGAGTGATGAATGGTTTGAAAGGGCAGACTATAGGCGACAACAGATCGACAAATATCTTTGGAACGAGAGCAAGGCTTTGTACTTTGACTACGACACCGTCAAGGAACAACAGATCTTGTACGAGTCTGTTACAACATTCTGGCCCTTGTGGGCTGGTTGTGCAAGTGAAGAACAGTGTTGGAAGCTTGTGTAAGTAAACACGATTAGTCGATAGACTTTTTTTAGATACTGATCGTTCTATAGGACACAATCTCTCAAGAAGTTCGAGGCACTTGGTGGTGTTGTTTCTGGTACAGAAGAATCACGGGGTAAAATCTCGCTTGATAGGCCAAATCGGCAGTGGGATTATCCGTAAGTACACTATCCTTAACCCTCCTAGTAACTTTTCTCATCTTTATATTTAGTTATGCGTGGCCACCGCATCAGATTATGATTTGGGTCGGATTGGAACGTTATGGATATCTCGAAGAAGCTCAACGCTTGGCTTATCGTTTCCTCTACATGATGACAACTGCCTTTGTCGACTTTAACGGTGTTGTACCTGAGAAAGTAAGTGTATATTCTATAGTACAATGGACATCTACTCATCGTGAGTTCTTCCAGTTCGATGCAGTTAAGCTATCTCATTTGGTGGATGCCGAATACGGTAACCAAGGTATTGATTTCAAGATGGTTCCGCGTGAAGGTTTCGGTTGGATGAATGGTACGTTTTATTTCATCGTCAACATATTGAAGGATATTCTAACGCATGGTTCTAATGCAGCTGCTTACCAAGTTGGTCTAACTTTCTTGACTAACCACATGCGACGTGCTATTTCGACTTGCACAAGTCCTGAGGTATTCTTTGGCGCAAACGTCAGTGGTCTCGCCGCTGGTTCTTCCGCCATCGCAGATAACCTCGCCCCGAGTGATCCTCTTGGACTCGCCATGGAGAACTTGGGAATTTCACAAGTTTAGAGAAACACTGTTTAGTTACTTACGTAGATGATAGTAGTAGATCGATATAACTGGACTACAGTATGACGTCAGATTAATCAATTGCTTTGTTAGCTGTGTTTGTTTGTGATTCCTTGGTCTCCTTGTTAATGCCTCATGCTCTTCAACGCACTGGCGGGATTCCTCATCCCATTCTTATCCTGGTCAGTTAACCAAGAACCAGTGAAACGAAACGAAAATCAACAACCTCAACAACCATTACATTTCGAACTACGACATTTACATGCAACTTCGAGAAATGCGGATGTCGTGTTTTCTGATGTTTCTACGCGTACTTTGAAAACGCTCGCGATGGATGGGAATGCAACTTATACAATGCATAAAACGAAAAGAATTCAAACATATAAACCTCCTTCTTTTATTTCTATATTGAATGCAAGGAAGAGAAGTTTAGAAATGGGAGAAAGTGAATGGTTGAATTGGGATGAAGATGAAATTGAAGCTCCAGATGTGGAAAGTAGAGAAACGTTATTGACACTTGCTAAAATGACGAATAATGCGTATTTGGAACCTGAAGATAATCAATGGTATGAGTTGGATGGTAATTGGACTACGGTGAGTGTATGATAATGTCATTGCAACCTTTATATGAATGAAATTAATTGATTCGGGATCATATGTACTGCGTAGTCGTATCCATTTGGTTGGGAACCTGATGCCGATGGATTCAGAGGACACGTTTTCGCAACACCAGATAATTCAACCGTTGTAGTGTCTATTAAAGGTACTTCTGCATCATTCATTAGAGGAGGAGGACCAACGGCGAAGAAAGACAAGTTGAATGATAATATATTGTTCAGTTGCTGTTGCGCGAGAATAGATTGGACTTGGACTACAGTTTGTGGATGTTATAAGGGTGGTTGGAAATGTGATTCAGAGTGTTTAGAAGATGCACTTGTGGATGAAAGTTTGTTCTTTCCTATTGGAACGGTGAGTTTTTTCCCTTCCTTTCTTTAAACCGTCATCATCATAACACTCCTATTCGTATTCTCACCATCAATGAGTATTTTGGACCATCAGCGGAGAAACTTGAAACTGACTTTTTTTTTTGAACAATGTAGAATTTGTATAATAACTTGACATATATGTAGTAAGTTTACATTTACTCCGCTGTCTCCGTTATCTCGGATACTAATCTCTCAATCGGTCATATTCACTTATAGTCCAGATTCGAACATATGGATAACGGGACATTCGTTAGGTGGAGCTTTAGCTAGTCTCCTTGGTATCACCTTTGGAGCTCCGGTAGTGGCGTTTGAGTCGCCTGGTGAACAAATGGCTTCGAAGAGACTTCATCTTCCTTCGCCTGTACGTTCTTTCTCCATGTCCACCTACCCTCCCTATTTCTTTCTCTTTTCTTCTCTTCCTTTCCCCATTCAAGTTCCACGTTTCACACCCAGCCTTTTTTCATCTCCGGCCACCCGTCATCATCGACACCACGCTCAATTTCATCATAACATCATAAGCTGATTAAGAATCGTCAATGTTTACTTATAATTATAGCCTTCAACACATCATATCACACACGTATTTAATACTGCGGATCCTATAGCCATGGGAACTTGTACTGGTGTTTTGTCTTCTTGTGCATTGGCTGGATATGCTATGGAGTCTAGGTGAGTTATTTTAATTGTTCTCTCTCATTCTCTCCACGTAGTCGTATTTTGTTTCTGTTTATGGAATGTGGTGTTGCATATCCACGTTTATATATGGACGGTGTTATTCGTGACCGCCACCATGAAATGGAGAAACTCATTCAGATGTCCTCTTCCGTCTAAATGAACCTAACTCCCCGCTTCTCGCTTGTTACCCCTTGCTCCTTATTGCGATGCTTTACGTATTACGTATTAACACAACCGACAGATGTCATCTGGGCAAAAGAATAATATACGACACAATATCCAACCTTTCATGGTCTGTTGATATTCGGAATCATGGCATTGTACCTGTGGTCGATAAAATATTGGCTGAACCTTGGCCTCATAGTACCGAAGAAGGAAGAGAAGTACCTTTGGCTATTCCAGAAGAAGATGATTGTGTAGTGCGTTTTTTTTTCTCTTTCAGATTTCCTGATATAGAGTTGTACTAATGTTTTGTGACTTTATAGGAATGCTATAGTTGGGAGTATGGTGATTTCTCAAAGTAACCAGCGGTATGTACGGAGTGTTTTCGGAGTAAGTTAGATGTGGATTTGGGATATGTTTGTTATGTTTGAGCTTGAAAGCCTGATGTTTCTAGTTGTCGATCTGCCTGCTTTTATGATTTTTTAATATTTTTTCAAGTCTCTCCATTTTCTTCTTTTCTTTTCTTTAGCTACTGCTTGTAGTATATTATGATACCTACCACCATATATGTATTTTTTCTTTTTTCGTACTACACCAGGCACGCACTTGTATGTCGTACATCCGCAGTTTATTACTTACTATGACGTGAGTTATGAACTATTATTACGGATTATTACATCATGAACATGGGTTCCTGTAAGTATGTGAGATTTGTTCACAGAGATTCAGCCAGAGAGATTGTCCGTTCAGGGTCCTTAACCATCCATCAATATATCATCAATATTAATCAAACACTCGAAAACAACCCCTTTTAACCAACAACCTCGAAGCTCTAAATTTCACATAACTTAAACCATGCATATACCTATAACTTTCAATCCTTCCTCTTCTACTGAACAGAACCCAAAACCAAAATTGCCATCAGCATTAGCCAAAATCTCAAGTGATGAAGTTGTTTTGATTGAATTACAAGGTTCATTAGAAGTTGAAGGTGGAGGAGATGATGGGAATGGGAAGAATGGAAAGTTTGTTGGAAAGTTGAGTATTGATGAGAATGGTTCTGTAAGTGTTCCTTACTTTCGTTTTTCATTTCCGGAAGTTATTAGTACTTGAGTGTTTTTTTTTTTTGTTATTTCTTTTCTTCCTTCGCGACGCGACGTGACGAGTGAAGGTGTCATGACATATTATTGGAAACGTTTATAATTCGAATTCGAAAATCGTTATCAAAATCATTCAATCTTCAACACTTCATGCTTCAAAATTCAAAATTCACCGATTTATATCCTTCAATTATTCCTTTTACATAAACTCATCTGATTTCTATTCAAAAAAAAACACGTATGATACTCATTCATCTAATATCCCGATTTATCAAATACCATTTATCCCAATCAATTCAAAAACATTCCCATCCCAATTCAAATTCTCAATTCACTCGTTTGACAGGGAAAACCAACGCTTCTCATTGGCCATCATGTCCTTGAAGGTAAAATCGCACAACTCGCCAAACCATTGGCGGTTCTTAACCGATCTATACCCGACGCTTCACCTCCAATTTCTTCGAGTCTCAAGGACCGCGGGGAGAATGATGACGAAGCTATGAATGTTGATGACGAGTCGCACACGCATACATCCATGTCAACACGTACACCGAGTCAAACACATTGGGAGGCTGTGGCTATTGTGAAGCGTAAAATTGTCTTCTCAAAACGGCCAATGCTACTGGTCGGGCACTCAACATCAAGCATAATTTAAGTAAGGCATACGAGTTCTTGAATGTATAACTACTGTACAAATGATTGGTGTACACATAACACAGAATGAGAGGAGAAAAAACAGACGAAATATAAACACAATACAGGGTCGCAAGCGATAGTGGAGTTCGTTCGAGAACGAGGTGTGACACCAAAAAAAATTATCCGAAACATAATAGTCACCTCGCTAGGTGGACATGAGGTACACCATGCGACAACGGCGAGCGAGAGACAACGAAGAAAGCATAGACTCGTCCTCAGAACGCTTGTGGGATAACAAGCAAATACAGGAGTATTAAAAGGAAATCCAGAGCCACTTGCAGGTATCTTTTTTGAAAGTATTAAAGGCAATGAGGTAGAGGAGAGGTAGATAAGGAGTGACGTTGAAGGATGGTGGCGAAGCGCGATCAATTAGAAGCCATCAAAATGGCCCTTGAGTATCCTTTCTCCCATAGGTGAGGGCGCTCGACGAGGACGTCCCTCACCAGTGCTAATAGTTGCCGAACGACGAGGTTTGTTGATGAATGGTGGGTTAGGCGGAGAAGAACGAACAGCAGTATTGGGTGGAGGACTCGGGGGAGAGGCGGTTTTTGTAAAATCATTCTGATGTGACGTTGAGCCATACTGATTAACTAGGAAGATATACGCATAAACTCACCTTGGCGAAAGGAGCACTGGTCAAGGAAAGTCTCCGAAGAAGGCTAGTTCCTCGTTCGACGGTAGGGTCCGGAAGGGGATTGGCTTTAGGCTCTAAAAACCGGGTTGCCATCTGGGCACTGGCACGACGCATATGCGCAGCAGCGGGAATTTCTTTCTCGCCTTCCTCGTCTTCTGAATGATCCAATATGAGCGCAGTTCAAACTAACAAAAGGACGGATGCTAACCTTCAAAAACTGGGGAGGGGCCACCGAACTTACGACGGAGGGGGAAGGTGGCAGTCCCATTCATCTTGGTTGGGGACGGCAAAAAGTAGGAAAAGATGGGGGACGATGTAGGCGAGGGGATTGAAGTGCGCATGGAATTCAAAGAACCAGAGATTGGGGTGGGCAAGTCATAAGCTGAGCTCGCCGAGCCAGATGACGCAGACGACACGGAGCGTGCCCTCGAGCGTGCCTGAGAAATGGGGATAGGATCAGAGTGTTGAGCAGTGTTAACGTTTCCTTGCTTGTTTGTGTTGTTCATGATTACTAGTGTTGGATATGCAGAGAAGAGAGCAGAAGAGAGAAGAGAGAAGAGAGATGGGAGGGAAAGCAACCAAGGGGACCTAGCGCTTATATATATTCCAGGGACTAATTATTACAATCTCAATCACACTCGAGCACGTGCCCTGACGGCGGTCACTAAAAATACCCCAGTTGGTCCCTGCGTTTCCTTACCATTCCTGCCAGACCCGACTCTCCCTTCGCGTACCTCAGACACCCCTAGCATACGACGTGAGACTTGTACAATACAGGTAACGATATGGCTATTATGGCGGGGTGGATGGGCAACGAATATCCATTATTTATCTCCAGGATCTCGATCCATTCTCGCCTGAATCTGGGTGGATCACATGTGGCGGCTACCCCACACAGCAGGGCCCATTCCTTCCGAATCCGGAATGACTTGCTTCCGTCAATTGACTCTTCTCATCCCCTGCGGGTTTAGACACTCCAATTTGGGCACAGGATGACACACAACCTAGACACTCCCGCCTGTCTCCTCAGTCTCAACATGTTCCTTCATTCCCCACTCCCTCCATTTTTCATACAATAAAATAGACCACAGTGAGAAACATCAGATAGATCTTCTTTTCGATCACAACAACATCAGCTACCCGACAGAACGGAGACAAGAAGCTGTTTCCATATGGCGTTACATACCTTAGATTAGCACGACACCCTCCCAGGATATCTTCACCACCTTCCTCACTTGGGAAAATCTTTCCAACAGATTCATCCTTTGCAATTACCTATCTTCCCACTCCCACTGTCTAGCTTACCTTACGACCGAGTTCGCGATGACGAATGCTCCAGCACTACCTGGAGAACTTATCATGTTACCCTGAATTTACATCACGGACTTCTCTCTCTTGAGTATAACTTAAGACTGAGAGACTGATTGCAAATTGAACTTCGATCTCATGGCAACTCCCGGTGCCGTGTTTTCCCATATATTTCATCCCTATGATATGTAAGGATATGTAGCAGGGAACATAGCCTTCAGATTCCACCGAAATACTCAACAAAAGGCCTGGAGTTTGTCAGATCCCCACATACGCATCAAGCTGTGGATTCTTGTAACATCCGACTCGTTTGATAAATTTCTTACAAAGTTGTTGCCTCGACTGTCCTTTCCTACGTCTAGAACTTTCCCCTTTAACCAGCCTTCGGGGAAACTCGCTCGGAGAAAGTGAATCCTGTTTGAGTCATCGCTCAGTAGTAACTTGCCTAGACTAGGCCTTGACCATCATAGTGATCATCGAAGCCACTCCTCCATGGGGGGAGTGTACGAGAAATAAGTATACACAATTACACCTGGTGTTTCTATGTCGTGTCATATCTTTATCCACATATGCTGTTGTTTGGGGAACATCGACAACTACGCAGTTATAATAGCTAACCTCGGTAGAAGAATACTCCTTAGATAGTACTAGCAAATCACAGCCATGGTACTAAATAAGTTCATTCATTCCTTGAAACTGCCGCACAACTAACACTCGCATACACACTTCATCATCTCGGTTGATTAGATCAATCAATATGAGCACTCTGATCCTAACTTTAACCACTACATCACATCCACATTTTGATTTTGTGTAGTATATGATAGTCATCGACGTTCAACATCAGATGATAATGTCGGATGATTCAAAGACGAACTTGTAAACAAAACAGCTTTTGGACTAGTGTATGGGTATGCGTCGTTTTATCCGGAGATCGGTACGTGTTCTGTTGTATTTATATACATATAAAGTGATTCGCTGTTATCTTCGAAGCCCTGAATATAATAATAATATCCCCCTGGACCTGAACAAAAAAAGTCAATCGGAAATTACCTGAAATTACTTAAAAACTCATTAACATCGTTACAACACCAAACGGTTAATCATTACAATATGATTATTTTTTTGATTTTAGGGTCAAAATGCCGAATCGGTGACCTCTATTATTTCTTCTTTCCGTATGGAGTTAAATGTACTGATCATGAAAGACCTTCGATTTATTTCGGTGCAGTACAGGTGCAGTATGTATGTAGATGTGTACAGATCAAACAAATAACGTTACCTCCATGAATAACATGTCATTGAGTATCCATATCCATAACATCGCTCCACGAGGCACGAGGGTTTAGTACGAATGACCTTGTACCAGTTTGTACCCCATGACACTGTATGTGTAACATAACTAATATATAAAGTAAGACCTATCCATCGAAGGAAAGAAGATGTGTACTAACTTGAACAAAAAGGGTATGGATATCTCCCTACCGAATCTTGGACTTACCTAACTATAGTAAGAGAATCGGAAATGTGCTTTAACTCGGAAGGTATATATACTTCTTTCATCGCCCCTTTCCCTAGTTAAGAGGAGGTCTCCTATTGTAGCCTAAAGCTGAAAGGCTTTCATTCAGATTCCGGAGGCTGTCAAGTAACCACAGTATCAATGGTATCATAGTACATGTGCTATGTACGTCTCGGAATTCTCCGTCACACGATACTTTTCAATGCTGGACATCTGGCCATTGATTGACTTCGAGCTTCTGGAAAATCGGATTGGGACTTTTTGGGAATTTAACAAAGCAACAGACTGTTGGATGATCGATGAAGACTTCAACTTTCTAGTAATATAAAAATATTGATATTGATGTTGATATTATAATTCATCCTGAGAATTATGGTGAGATTCTGATTTTCCAGCAAGAAGTCTAATGTCAAGTTGACAACCGATGCGCAAAGTTCAACACATATGTACATATGTATCCTAGAGTTCCATCTTCATCAATAATAAAAACGATCAGAATACGAATGTTATAGGTTAAACTTGTCACATCATCCTTTTACTATTGAAATCATCAAAAAAAACCTTCTTTCCATTGGCACCATATACTTACTCCATTAATAAACCATCCCCCAATCCCCAGCGATATTGCGGACCCGAGTGTTACACAAATACAAGCCAAGCCGGAGAGAAGCTTTCAAATCCAAATCCAAAACCTTAAGCCCTAGAGTTAGATCCTCATGTCTTAGGCCTCTAAAACTTGGTTCCCTCCAACCCCTGTCCCTTTTTTGTAACACACTAAGCTCTTAGTGGTATAGTTACAAGTATATGTGGTAGTATGTGGTAGTAGGTACCAGAGAACAGTCTTCTCTTTCCGAGGTGGACTCGGAGTCGTCCCCTAAGTCCCTTCATCATCAATATTTACATCTCCATCTCTTGCCATAAGCATCAGTTGCTATCCTTTCCTTCTACGATGATCGGCGTGTCCTTGGCCCAAGGACCAGGATATATGTAATTCAATTTTTATTTTTAAACTCTCACCTGGTTCATAGCTATGCATGTATTTGTTTCTATATCCCTACGCTGAAGTTATTGCATCCCCTGTATATTAATATATATGGATATGTATTGTTCATTTAAACAACGATTAACGATGACCATGAAGTAATAACAGCAGTAAAAGAAACAGGAAAGAAACCTCTTACACTGTTACACATCGTGATGGCAATATATACTAGAAAAAAGGAGGTCAAGTATGTTTTAATCACACACATAATTATACAATACACATAGCTCTCTTCATCACGATCAATGGCTATACAATAAAATGATATGGGAACTATCACTTTAAATTTTTCTTCTTTTAATAGTAGCATTAACAGCAATATCCCCTCGCGGATACTCGTCAATTGATGATGAACGAGATTAATCGGAGGTTACCATCCGTAGCAATTAAACCAAGTTTCCGTTACACAACTAGCTTAATATATCAAGCAGTAGTAAGGGTTTGAATTTTAATAATATTCTAGAACAAAGGTTAATACGACAGCTGCAAGAACCTCTCTTCAATATCACACATAATCGAAGGCACCGGAATTGAAATATTATCACAAATTTCAACATGCAATTACAATTAGAAATAAGACAACATGACGTCCTTCTCCATAACAACAATTGCCTCCGATTACCTTTGATATCTCGTTTGCGAGTTTGGTCGAAATCTGATAGTTTCCGAAACGTACCTTTTGGCTTGCTCGTTTTTCTCCTTCGCAGTCCTTGATCTCTTGAACGCTCATTCGACAAAGACTTGCTTCAAATTCTAGGCATCGATCTCTTCATCTCCTAATCCGCTTCACCTCACCATTGTCAAACCCTTCCACCTCGACGACTAACAGCAACAACAGCAACAACCTCTTTGGCAATCCTCTCAGCATCAGCTTCCTCCTCTGTAGGGTCCAAAGGTATCTTGGTAATCGTGGTCGTATTTCTAACGAACCTTTGCAGTGAGTCCACCATGTTTTCACAAAGCCGGTGGTCGCAGAGAGATCAAGAGGGGTAAATTTAAGGTTAGTCCAATGGTTATAAACACAGGTTGAACGCAACGCAGAACCATGGACATTGTAACAGTAGTACAGATGGTGTGCTCTGTTGTGTTAGGATGAAAGGACGGTCACCCTTGGTCACGGCTCCAGTTGCCGTCGCGTGATGTCACTTGTGTAAACTACCCCGTTCAACTTTGCACAACTTTGGCTTCGACACATTTAATACTGTAATGTTCAGTCCCAAAGACTCGCGTTTGGCGCTCAGCTGTGCACCCATTCTGACCTCTTTACTCTTTTTCGCGAGGATCTGTTAGACCTGCTTCCAGTACGTCGAAACTTCGGCTGGGAACTTATTACTAGTAGGGCAGCCGGACGAACTTACAAGTTAAGATGCGGTCACAATAGAGGACTGACAACCTGGGGCTTCAATAACACTAAGTGGATGTAACCTTGGAATCTGTCTATGATCGACTATCGACTAAAACACTAGTTACGTCGTGGATTTTGCATGCACACAGTCACCTCCACGCAGATAATACAGGTGGTTCATTTTGTTATCGCTTGGCACCAAACTTGAAGCTTTGTCTTTATCTCTATCTCTCTATCTCTCTATCTCTCTCTGCTAGCTCTGGACTCACGACTTCCTATTGAAATTACACGCGGGCTTCCCTGTTGGTACTTTCTCGCACGTGGAATCACGCGTGCTTTCGGATGAAATCCTGGAAAACACCAAAGGCCCTACTACCTATGTTTAGTGAATCCGCAGTGACTTTATTCCTCGTGGTAGGGTCTACAGGCTAAAGCGAATGGGAAGATCAGCAAATAAAGCAAGGGATGCGTCAGTAGGCGACAAGAACCTTGTTATTATCTGGCACCCGTCGTTTTAATTGCACTAGTCCTAAAAATGGTTAACAATTGCAACTGCGTAATGCAATGACCAATCATTTACCATCTTCCACAACTACTCTATAATATTCGAGCATCTTATCGGCGAACGTGTTCAAGTCGCCACTGACAAGCTCTTGGACCTGGGGATACGGTCAATAATTTAATCATCAAAAAATTCTTAATCAAAATGTTTCCCTTACCTGCTTAGGTTCCATTTCTCGCACAAGTGACATCCATTCGTTGCAGTGTACGGTTGCAACACCATTTTTGGGCATCTGGTAGAATTATGTTATTCGTTCCGAATGTAATAGTGTTACTTACGAAGTATAACAAGCGGTGCAGCATGATTCGTGAAAGGTTAGCAGAAACCTGTCGATGAGGATTAGAAACTGATTTTATTCTATCAAGCATTAGTTCGTACCCCTGGCGGTAAGGCAGGTTGGTAGACCGTCAGTGGTGGATACCAGACCTCATCTTCTGGAAAGTCTTTAGGTGCTCGAATCTTCGATTTGAAAGGTTTTTGTGCAGAGATACAGTATGCTTCAGGTTTAAGCTTGAATCTTTTGACCATCCGTACGAAGTCTGTTGGGTTTATCATAATGGAGAAACCTCTCAAGAACACAGTCATCTTCCAACTCGGGAATATGTCGTTGGGCTTGAATGTAAACACCCCACAATTATCGAATCCTTCACAATCATAGTACCCATCAAGTTCATGATCGGGGACTACTTTCAAATGCTTTGGTTCTGTTGATGATGGATCGTCGTGCGTCATCGGGGTGCCATAGAATCGATCTGCATTGTCGACTCCTGTTACCAGGAAGAGGGATCCATTGAGAAGTTCCAGATAGTCATCGTGACCCATGACCATATCATACCACTTCACCGCATGTCGTTTGATATACTCCCGGAGAAAATCGACTTCTGCGAGGTCCTGACGGTCAGCACCAAATGGGAATCCAATTACAGCACCCTCAGCTCCAGGTGGGCAAATGAATTCATGCTCGCTATCAAAAATATCTGTTTTGTTTTGTTTTGCGATAGAGTGTGTGAATGTACTGACATTTCTTCAGAGCTTGGAGTGATGGCTGTAACTCCTCCTGTTGTGATCCATGTTCCTGGAGGAAAGAAAATCTTTTCTTCTCGAACCTCGGGCCGTTTGAGAGTCTCGAAAGTCGGGTAGTGGACTGGTACCCAAGGTGCTTGGACAGGGTGATCCTTGTTTTCAAAGACATTGAATAAATGCATAATAGCTCCTGGTGATGTTTTTCTGCTCATGATAACATCTCCGATGCAATAACCTCGTTGGGAGAAAGTGGGGAAATGGCCATAATTTGGTGCAACCTTTCCAGAAGGAAATCCATGTGTTAATGGGATCAAACAGCGTTGATACATGCGCTCTCTTTCTTGCCAGGACCAAGGACCGTTCTTCGCCATTGCTGATTCACTTATTGTAGAAGGGCTGTTAAGGAAGCAAGGAGGAGAACAATCCAAGTGGCACAATTTTTATCGACAAGTCAATCCGCAGTGACATAAGCGACACAAGCGGATAGTGCTTATTTCTGATTGGTAGCCTCTTGCATTGTCTCTAACATATAAATCAAAGCATATAGGAGACACGAGGAATACAACTGGATTGCTGCTGTTGTCTCTCTCCTAATAGTTGAGACTGGTACTCTTGAACGTGAACACCCCTCTCTGCTCGTTCGACATGTCTTCTGCTTCCTTGGATATTCCCACCGTAGAACCACAGCAACCTCATCCGAATCCACCCCAAACCGTGGGCGTTAACCACCCGATTATGAATGGCCCACCTGAACAAGATGTGCTAGTAATCAACAATGATCCTTCGACATCGAAGAGCGAAGCCAGTCTGAGCTCACGTCAATTCTTTGAAAACGCCCACGATTTCACCTTAAATGGAGCGAGATTCACAACGGTTCAAGGAAATATGAACCTCTTCCAAACAGTACATTTCCATGGTTGTCCTCCTCCAAATTACAATATCACATCACTACTACCACAAATGATCGGAGGGCACGTCATCAGACGATCCGAAATAAACGAATTTCATCATCCGCCACATCCGGATCTTCAGGGTCGAGTGGCAAGTGCTAACCACTCTCCTTCCGTTCCTGCAACAGAAAAATACGTCGGGAAACACGTCCAAGGAACGGGTTCCTTTGTACCACCCGTGCCACCTCAACAAGGTCAGGAGCCGTCGCCTCAGGTATTATTCGGTCGTACTGTCCCTTCGATAACTGTGATGACCTAACCTGGTTGGTCTATTTAGGGAATAGAAACGTTGAGTAGGAGTGGTGGAAATGTAGCTCCTCCAAAGGATGAAACAATACATGCGGTGGGTTTCTGACTGAACTACCGTAATTTCAGTTTCGACTCATGTATTTTTATTAAGCAACAAAGAGACGAGAAAAAAGCAAGTTGCTGGAGCACTTTGGAGCGCATTAAGAATTTCTTTTTATCACCCTTTCAAGTGTGTACAATGATCTGCCAACCGTGCTATCACTAACCTCCGTTATTCAACAGAATAGATCCAAGAGAAAGAATAAACTCTCATGCTGGAGTTACTTGACATTCCTCCTCCTTCAGAGGTGTTGTGACCCAGTCCTCGGGAGTCCCTTGGTACGACCACAACAGGATATGGAAGCAGGGGACATTGGTCTGTTTGATCGCAATGGGAATTTTAGGGTTTTATACAACCTACGAATTCCAGGAAGAGGAGAAATAGCTGGATTCTCCCCACCGCCAGATTCGATCAAATTTGTTGAAAATGCATCAAAGACATCCATGTCGACAATTTACTCTCATCACTTGCTATTCAAGGCACAGTTACCGCCTCTTGAATTCCACGTACAGTTTTCGAAAGACGAGGAACGATCATTATTCAAGGCGGATGGTACATCTTATATAGCTCAAGAACTTCTACCCACTCATGAACTTCGAGAGTGGATATTGTCGAAAAACCAATCATTGTTCAAAGAAACAAAACATCACCTCGGAAGACAAGCAACGAAGGGTTTTCATAGGCTTGTTTTCATAACATCGACGTCAAGCTTTCCTTCGTTTATGCATTTCTCATCCTTGCCAGCATCATCGAATGTAATCAACCCTTCTACATACAAGACAGAAAATGTGAATTATACATTTTCTGTCCCTGATGGTGATTACCATAGTAGTAATTGGAAGGATGAATATGGATATCACAAAGTCACTCGCCATACAAAACCCGGATTGTTTCTCACAACACACATCAAGGCGATGAGTATAGACGAGGAATATGGTATGATCAGCGCCGATGTTGATTGGGTTGATCACAAGACCGAGTTTGTTCCCATGTAGCCTTGTTAGTCTTTAGTATAACTTCATATATACCTATATATACGGTATGTAGTCCTAAAAGCCAGGGACGGTAAAAAGAAACATGTTGCACAAATTAATTTTGATGTCACATAGCAAATACCATGGTGTCCACATGGGTAAACACTATGGCCGGACTGCGGCAAACCATTGGTAACTTTACATACAACACCCGTCTAACGCGGGAGAAGCTCATGAGACCTATGCGGCACTTAAACAAAGGACGGGAATTTTTTTTTTACTACCATCCTTTGGTTTCGCTGTAGCCAATAGCTATGGGACCCAGCTGTTTTCTCTTTCCGCTACTGTGCGCGTCTTCCCTCTTATGGGCCAGTAACTCTGGGCTACGTACATACAAAACTATCCCAGGAGATGCTGCATGGCCTTCAAAACAAACTTGGGACGCCTTCAATGCCTCCGTAGATGGCCGCTTGATCCAAACTGTACCAATTGCTACACCGTGCCATGGTGATACCTTCAATCAAGAACAATGCAATGAGATACGCTCCCAGTGGATTTTACCAGAATTTCAGTGAGACTTTTTCCAATCTCTTACTTTTACACTTTCGGGCTAGTAACTAATCTCTTTTGTCACATATAGTGAAGAATACGCGTCATCTATCATGGCACCCCAGTTTCTGAATAAAAGTTGTGATCCGTTCAGTGATATCAATGACCAATGTGTGATTGGCGCATATGTTCAGTATTCTGTCAACATTTCGCAACCAATACATGTAATCAAGACGCTTGCATTTGCTAAGAAGCATCATATTCGATTTGTGGTAAAAAATACTGGTCATGAGTAAGTGCTTCTAATCAACTGGAAGAAGGATTGACACTGAACCTGAATGTGAATATCCAGTTACATGGGTAAATCTACTGGTGCTGGAGGCCTTGCGATTTGGATGCATCACTTGACGGAAACAGAATGGTTTGACGAGTATAATAAATATGGTTACAAAGGCCCAGCAATAAAGGTTTACGCTGGTGTCCTGGGAGATACTATCAATGCAGAGAGCGCGAAAAGGGGTCAAGTTGCGGTCACTGGACAATGCCCGGTAAGTTCTAGGCAATATCGTTTTTATTCATTGTTTGCTATACTAATGCATGTGGTTAGTCGGTAGGATTTGTAGGAGGCTACATTCAAGGCGGTGGTCATTCTCTGTTGACCTCCATCCATGGTATGGCTGCAGATCAGGCCTTAGAATTTGAGGTCATCACTACTGAAGGCAAGTTCGTGACGGCTTCCTTTAATAATGAAATCAAGATTTGTTCTGGGCTCTAAGGGGTGGCGTGAGTGCTCTCTGTTATACCAATCATTTCAATAAACTTACAACAGTGCTGGTTGGGAATTGAAAGGGAGGAGGCACATATGGAATAGTCTGGTCCGTCACGATCAAGACTTTCGCAGAACAAGCGGTTTCCACTATTCGCGTAAGCTTCCAACCTTCATCCACAGACACAACTGCAATGGACACATTCTGGAAAGGCGTCGCTCTATTCCACGACGAATCTCCCAAATATTCTGCTACAAGAACATATCACACTGCATTCTTCGATAATAACGCATTTCAAGTTGCTATCCTCTTCTTCAACAATACGGAAGAAGAAGTGAAGCGCTTAACACACCCTTGGCTTCAGGGTTTACAGGACCTAGGAATCACGCCAACACTTAGTGATATTAAAGAATTCCCTACAGTCCGAAGCGCAACTGAATTGATCATCGACATGTTTGGTGGACATATGTCTGTTGGAACACAACTCATGGGATCTCGTATCCTCCCAAAAACATTATTTAAGAACTCTACCTCACTTACAAACCTTTACCAAACATGGCGTGATATTCAAACGAAAACGCGCATATTCTCAATGTCGGTATATCGCCGACATTAGAAGTGTCCGGAAATCCCAATAACGCAGTTCTCCCTGCGTTCAGAAGCATGGAAATTATGAGTATTGTTGCAGTGTACGCTCTCTTTTTTTCTTTGTATGAGCTTTCAAGTCATGTTCAGGTTGAACTGATAAAAAAAACAGGGATTGGGATAATACTTTAACAATCGAGCAGCAAGCAGGAATTATTCAACAAACGACCTCTCTTACTGAACGTCTACGTCCGTTTGCCCCCGAAACAGGGACTTATCTTAACGAGGTAAGCAGATAACCATTTCTGGATCTCATTTATCATAGTTTAAATGTTTATCATTAATCATTCTTTCCCTTTTGATCCGTTCCATTATTTCAAAACCAAATATTCAAATATTCAAATTCTCGACATCGTAACAATGTTGATGCTGAAACGATCATACATATGATGGTACGTTCCTTGGACATACAAAAATAGGCCGATGCATTCAACCCACACTGGAAAGAAGACTTCTATGGGGAAAATTACAACCGTCTTTTGAAGATTAAGGATAAGTGGGATCCTGAACAAATGTTGTATGGGACTACGGCTGTTGGAGGAGATCGCTGGGTTACTGTAGAAGGTGGAAGGTTGTGTCCTGTAGATAGCTGATTAAAGTACAAATATGATGAATACTATGGCCTACTGTAGTAGGACAGGTGTAGTGTTACCGTGTACATGCACAGGCTTGAGAGTTTGGTTGAACTGTATCATTAGAACTAACACCGGAATGAAGCCAAAGCGGGCATTGGGTATTGAAGTATAATGTATGACACTTCATTTAAATTCCAAATTGTATACACACAATCCATTAGAAGTAATATTCGCTCCGGAAATAAGAAAAATCAGCATAGGGTAATGAACAATGTTTGTCAACATAAAGGATAAGACTCTTTTTGTAGCACTTAATTTTTGGTAGTGTATCTACCACAGTCTGCAGAGCATATTTAGAAAGCAATGCGAGAATGTAACCAGTAATCCGCAAGTTGTCGTTAATACATGAAGAAATAAGTTTTCAAAAAAGAACTCACATCCTAGTCTAGACACAAAGAGCATGCAATTCAAATGACACAAAAGCAGGAGCTTAGGGTATTGGGACCAGGAGATTGGGCTGAGGTCCCTAGTCATTTGGTAGTGATCAGCCACAGTTTATAAAAATGCTCCCGAGTCTGGAGTCCACAATAACCTCAAAAAACCATGCTTTAACTCTGCCATTTCGCTTCTTGAATTCCAACTTCCGGAAACTCAGGCTATTGATTTAATGTAATTAGTCTTGTTGATAAAAGACCAAAGAGAAGAAGAAGAAAAAAAAACACATACATTTGGTCCCTCCGCATTTTCCGAGATTTGTTCATGCCCATTCCTTCAACGAAGACTCGCTTTAACATCCAAGCATAGATTCCTTTCTTTCTGTTGTAAAAGTTAACATCTTGAGTCCCAGTGTCTTGGCGTGGTCCTCTAAATCATTGATGCTAGCGGCGGGCATAGCATATATTCCAAGAACAGTTACAGAATCAATAGCAATAACAAGAACAGCATTTTCAGCAAGAAGGTAGATCTCGGCTCGGATACTTGGCAATAAATTCTTCTTGTTCTTCATCTTGTAATACCAGAAAGACCAAAAGTTTGTGGACGGGTAGTAGTCGTAGTTGAGTACAAGAGTGATAATTCCTAGAATGAGCACAGTGTCTTGGTTTATATAGCTCTCGAGTATTCACGGTTTATGATGACTTCACTTATGACCGCATAAGTGCATAACATAGTGGAAAAAAAAGTTTGCAATCCTCGATCAGAATCGGTTTAAAATTGGATTGGTAAACGTCGCGGTTTGTTGCCTCCTCCCAGTTCAAGTTCCATTTTTTTTGTCAGGTTGTTAGCACTCCAGAGATTCAAGGAAGTAAAGGTGGTATAAGTAGTTATTCACAGTGTGAATGTGTAGGTGTAGGCGTTTCCAGTAACAGTTTTGCGGGCAGAAAATTAAGAGAAGTGGCGCAATGTCAAGTTGACCGTCGCATAGCGTCACTCGTATAAACACTTGGACAACAAACGGCAGCTTCAAGTCTCCACCATGATATTCAATGCAAGGTTTACTATTATCTTTTTTTTTGTTACTTGTTACTTGTTTTATATACCCGAGTATACCGGAACAACAAAGAAAGCGGAAACGACCATGAACAATGGGTTTTGTAAATAAAACTGTCCCATTGACGAAGTGTAATTTGAAATTTTTTGAAGAGATAAAAAAAAGAAAAGAAATCAGAGATCGTGTGTGCCTACAGTTATGCGGGGAAAAAAAGGAATGAAAAACGAAAGCTAAAATGGAAGGAAAAAAAAAAACAGGGAATGTTTGAACTATGTGAAGAGTTGGGGAATCGGGATATTAATATTAATACCAATCAAATAATAGAAGAAGAAAAAACGGAGGTATTGGTATTAAAAGAAACGAGGCAGAGAGAAAGAAAGGACTGAGAGAGACCTAAGAGAAAGTGAGTGTGGAAGGGTGCATATTAAAACCCAAGCCAACCATTAAAAAAGAGTGACTACGAAGCTAAAACGAACAAACGAAACAATAAAAAAAGTCGGATCGCCTTCATACAACAAGCAACATCGCATTAACACTACAAAATAAAATCTCACAGGGTATCACAAAAAGAAGAGAGAAAAGAACCAAAGGAGAACCCATGAAAAAGAAAAGAGAAGAAAAGAAAAGAGAATAGAAAACCTGCTCATCCCAAAAACGCAAGTTCCGTCATCCTTCTAACTTCATCATCCTGAATCGCACTAGCTTCCACCAAGATACTTCCTCTATTATGCATAGTAGGACCCACCGGTGTCCGCTGTTGCTGTAGCCTCAAACCAACTCCAGTAGTCTTCCCGCTTAAACTTTCACTTTGTTGACCGGATGAACTGGGTCGTTTCGACGTGGTATTAGTGATAGTGTTTGTATTGGTGTTAGTATCGAATGATGTAAGTGATCGGCTAAAATCATACGTCGACTTCGGTCTTGACAAATTATTCGCCGCTTTTCTAAGATTCGTAAAAGACGTTGTAACCGAAAGTAATCTCTTTTCGTTCGTACTTGCATTTACTTTTGCGTTCGTCTTCATATTTGATGAATCCTTATCAACATCTTGAACCATGACGGATCTCTTAAACAAGTTGAACGATTTCCTCTTCATATCACTACCAAGATCCGAAAACCCTTTCCCTTTTCCCTTGCCTCTTTTCGTCGAACTTGACCCAGGTAAAGGTACGGGTACAGATAAATTGAGGTTAGACGTTGAATTCCCTTCAAATACTGGAGTTAGGGGTAACTGTCCTAATCCTTTTCCTCTTTCTTCGGGAATGACATCAGGTTCAACGATTACGTTACCGTTAACCTTCTCATTCCCATTGACCGCCACAAACCTCGACTTCAACTCTTTTTCATCATCCCCGAACATAAAACTATCCTCAACAGGACTTTCAGCAATCACATGAATACTGTTATGCATGTGCTGGTGTTGGTCATGAGTTTTAACCTTGAGCATATGCAAATTATTCTTTCCTTTACTAATGACACCAACGCCAACGCCATTTGGATTCCCAGGACCCGTAATAGTATTATTCATCAATGACTCGGACGTATTCAAAGTAGAGATTGTCGTTGTGGTTTGGGAAGATGTATCCAAAGAAGGAGTAACAATTGAAGAAACTGATTCCGAAATGGATGGCATCTGACTTATTGAATCAGATTTCCTGTTGGAATTATATGCATATGAATCAGGTTCATTGTAGAAGTTATTTAATTGGGATGGAGGCCTCAATTTAATGATAGGATTAGCAGGAGGTGGCGTTGGCGTTGGTGTTGGTGTTGACTCTGACGTAGAGGTTTTTGGATTGCTGGATGTCGATGTTGAAGAGGGATCATCCCCATTTGGGTGACTTGAACAATGTAATGAGGGAGGGGGATGTGTTTGTTGTGGACCCGAGGAGATAGAGGTAGGATTGTGAGGCGTTGGAGGAGGTGTAGGTAAGTGTGAAGAAGATGACGGAACAAACAATGGATCGGGCTTGTATTGGTCGTTGGATCGATGAGACTGAGTTTGCGATGACCTATCTAGAGTTGGAACAGGTGGTGGTAGACCTTCAGGTGAAGGAGTCGGGAGTGGAGCATTAATTTCCGTCACCGACTGTAATTCTGTAGCTTCTGTGAGCTTCGTAGACGAACCACCGAAAGTGAAGTTGTTCAAACGGTCGCGTTCCTCTTCTTCGGTAGCAGGGAGATATTTGTTTCTTGCTTCCCATTCCTGTTTGATGAGATCAGCAGCAGAAATGCCGTCGTCTGTAGAGTTGTGATGTTGATGAACAGGGATTAATAGATCCCGTTGTGCCTCTTGCTTGCTTAGATCCTGGCTAGGTTTGAGGGGAGGAAGAAGACCGCGTTCTCGCAATGCTGCTTCACGATTCTGCTTTGCATTTAAGGGTGGAGGAGAGATGGGAGGACTAGGAGAAAGGTTGCGAAACTTTGTTGCAATAACGCGAAGTATTGAGCGTGGTGTCTTGCGACTGAAGAACATGAGAGAGGTGAAAAGGGGGGAAAGGGAGAGGATATGTACCTGGATGGATCCTGGGGCTCTGTCTTTTGGAGTGGAGAAGGGATTCTAATGGAAGGGTCAGGTGGTGCTATAGAACGGAACAAGACACGCGAGATGCACACATTTCGTTTCTTAGATTGGATTCCTGGGGAGCGCGACGAGAGGGACTAAGAAGGTCTAGCAGGGATCTGCGCGATTTGACGGAACTTGCTTCTGCGCACGGCCTCTGAGGAGAGGGAAAGCTATCGTTGTGCAGGACTTGGAGAGGCATTCTGGAAATAGATATAGTGGTAAGTATACAAGTCAGAATACATGATATATCACTTACTATCCACACTTGGCCAGATAATTCTGGACGGACCGTGCGATACAGTCTGCAAGGGGCGAAGAAGGTGTGTGGGATTCGCATTGGATATTTAAGTCGTTCCAGAGCAGAACAAAACTAGGAATACATGCGTGGGAACACTGGCCCTGTCAAATCACATCATTTCTACTCAATTTGTGGGGTAGCTCCACCGTCCTCGATAACAATTCATATCTCTACAACATGAAATCCATCTCTCTTCACATCTACCGGAGGATGTAAACCAGAAACTCCATCCAAAAAATACGATAAAATATTCAAATGCCCATGTTTCGTCACGCCAGGTCCAGGTACTGTCATGTGGTATATTTTCTTTATTCATCAAGTTACGGCTGTCTCGGAATAAGCGACCTCTACATGTTTTAAGGGTCGAATAAATTCTTTTTATTTTCGTACATATATGATATCAAGGGGTACCCATCCGAGCACGCCGTTGGAACACGGAAATCTTGGTCATTTTCCATCAGAGCCTTGTCATATAACATGACACGAAGTATCTGAACATCGAACGTTCAACTTCAGTTGACAACTAACCTCCTGAGTCCAACTCGCAGCCGAGAATTATTACGTGTGATGTACTTCTAAGCACTAGAAGTTTTTTTTATGGCGTTACCCTCGGTATAGTCCGTACCAAGTCTCAAGATCTCACAGTGAGAAAAACAGAGCTGCAGGCAATACAATCGAGTCAATTGATTATTATTGTTTACGGTAAATCAATCAATATTGCATATCAACTCTAAACTTGTTCTGACTTCCACCATCACCATCACCGTCACCAAGTCAAAAACTTCAAAAAAAAATGTCAATATACCCAACCAAATCATACCCAATAACCAAAGGTCCTTCAGAATTCGAAATTCTCAAAGCTTCACATAAATTCCTTCGGGAAGAAGACATTGATTCCAAAATCGACAATCCCGCCGAAACTTCTAGTTTAGCTTCTAATAAAACTAAAACTTGGGAAGAACAACTAGCAGAACGTTATTATCAATCACTTTATAAAGAATTTGCTTTATGTGATTTGAAACATTATAAATCTGGTCAAGTTCGTCTCTCCCTTTCCTCTCCAATATATCTGTTTACTAATTCCTCTATAGTTCGCTCTTCGTTGGCGTACAGAAACCGAAGTCATATCTGAATTAGGAGAATCAACATGTGCCAATACTAGATGTAAATATCATCATCCTCTCCCAACTTCAACTTCAACTTCTACTACTATCCTCTTCGATAAAAAGACGTACAAGAAGAATAAATCAAAGAAACCGAAAACTCCACCTCAATTAACAACACTAGAACTTCCATTTACATATATTGAACAAGAAGAATCTAAATCCGCATTGGTTAAAGTAGTTTTATGTCCTCGATGCGTTAAAAAGTTGATGTGGAAACGTACTAAAGAAAAGGAGGATAGAGAACGAGCGTTGAATGGTGGTAATGGGAATGGGAGTGGTAGTAAAGATAAGAAGGAAGAGGAAGTTGGTGTTGGTGGTGGTGTAAGTGATGACAGTAGTGATGATGATTCTGAAGGCGGGGATGAATTGAAGAAGGTTGACATTAAGGGTAAGGCAAGGGAGAAGGATGAGAAGGAGAAGGAGACAAAGTTTAGGTCAGAGGCAAAGGTGTATGCAAGATTAGAGGAAAGACTCTTAGATTCGCACTCACGTTCAAGAGAAGATAGGAAGAAACGTTATGAACATGACCATCGTCATCACGGTAGACCCGGTGCTCGTTCTCGTTCTCGTTCTCCAAAACGTATAAACACACCCGATGTTCGCCCTCGTTCTCGTTCACCCCGACGTATAGATGCGCACACTCATTATCGCAAACGTCCCCGTTCTTAATAAAGCTAAGAATAAAAAATTTAAATATTATTGCATTGCATCATGATTTCACTCTACATGTACACAATCCTCAACACTTCTATTCTCCTTAATTTCAAAAGGCCAAACTTCAGCATTAACCACTCCATCACCTCTATTTGAACTAGTCATTCCAAGAACCTTATACTCTGATCCCATACCCGTACTGTCAACCAATCGTTTCGCCGAATCTTTAATAGCAGCTTTACGTTGTTCTGTTTGTGCGGATTTTACGAGGGAATCAACGCGTATGTCAATTCCCATTCTTTCAAGGAATAAACGTTGAGCGATTGGTCCATGCGGTGTTACTATATAACGTTACACAGGGGGTTTGTTAGAGTGGAGGTGATTTACGAGAGACAGACGTACCGAGGTTTGACATTGCTTCTTTCAGGTATGCGAAATCGACGTTGGCTGTGAGATCACATTCTCCTGGACGATTGAAAATATCTACTAGTTTATGTTGTTTGAAAGCCTATCCTCATAGTCAACACACCACCATAATAAAGATAGTAGTAGAAATATACTCTGAATGAATTACCATGAACATGATCACCACCATAATCCACAATCAAACCACAACCACCAACGGGAGGATTTGGGTTCAAATTAGGTTCTAACATTGGTTGAGAAATTCCTGAAACAACTTCTGCTACTTGATGTGCGATTCTATAAGAAGCTGGAGAAACTTCAATAAATGTTCCAATTGGAAGATGTTGGAAACGTGGTGATGAAAGTCCTAGAACTGTTGATGTCGCTGTCGGTTTTGGTGTGAGTACTTTACGTAGGTTAGGGATTATTTGAGCATTTGTTGTTGTGGTGGTGTTGGGAGTGGATGTGGATGTACGGTCGGTGTCGATCATAACTTCATGCCAGCCTGATTCTTGTCTCTGAATGAATTTTTTTTTAGTTAGGGTAGTGGAAACGGTAAGGGAGCATTACCTGGACAACATGGATAGGTAGAGCGTCAAAGAATTCATGTGCTACTAGCATTGTATAATCTGTTGGAGACTGGGGGATGTCTGTTACGGAATGGTGGAAGTGTAGTTTAACATTACGTCTTGAACTAAGTTTTTGTTCTTGTACTGCTCGTAAAGCTTGACTTGTTTCAACAAGATGGACACCAATAGGAGCATTAGTAGGCCGTAGTTGCGTGACAACCTAATAACATATCATTAGAATGACGGATTTCTTGGGAATGGTTTAGTTGCACATACCCGTAGTACATCATCCATAAGAGTTCCTCTTCCAGGACCCAGTTCAACAAGTCTAATATTTGAAGGACTTCCTGCGTTTGCCCATTGAGAGAGTAGCCAAATTCCAACTAACTAGCGGGGGAACATGAATCCTCGTCCCCAATTGTTTGTCTTTCGGCGGATGCATACCTCTCCAAACACCTGGCTAATCTCTGGACTGGTTATGAAATCTCCCTGGGAGCCAAATACTGGATTCGATGAATTCATATAATAACCATGTGTTGGATGGGAAAGACATAGTTGCATGTAGGTGGCATATGAGATTGGACCTGTTGCTTTTATGTTGTCGACTATTATTTTCTGGATTGGAGTGACTGCCGACGAGAAGAGTCGTCTGAGAGGTTTTGACGCGTTTACCGCGAATCGAGGAATTGACATCATCCAGTCGAGTCAGTTGCTGACCAAAAACCAACGGAAGCGTATCTATTGACTAGCTTTGACTCTTAGCTAAGCCTACATTATAAGCCTCCAAATCCAATCCATCACACCAAAAAAACCTCAAACACCATGGCCACTCGTCTGTCTCTTTCATTTCATAAGCAAAAAATTATCCTCATCTCCCTACAGGCATCCAGTTCGAAAATAGCAGCGACATTGGTGTCTTTTCAAAATTAACAAATAGTTACTGTCTTTGTGCAATCCAGGGCAGCACAAACTTTTACTCTGCCTTTGAGGCAGAGCTTGGCGATGTTATTCCCATCGTTCACACCAGCATCGCTGGTACCAGGATCATTGGACGATTGACAGCTGGTACGTCTTTTTTCTATTTATTACTATTTTATTTGTTTCATAATCTTATCTTTCTTTGGTGATAATCAGGCAATCGACATGGTCTACTAGTCCCTTCCACTACAACAGATCAAGAACTCCAACATCTTAGGAATTCACTTCCTGATGCTGTGGCTATTCAACGTGTAGAGGAAAGGCTATCGGCTTTGGGAAATGTGATCGCTTGCAACGATTATGTTGCTCTTGTACATCCAGATATCGATCGGGAAACCGAAGAGATCATCGCCGATGTTTTGAAGGTGGAAGTATTCAGACAGACAATTGCAGATAATGTTCTTGTTGGAAGTTATTGTGCTATTACAAACCAAGGAGGATTGGTTCATCCTAAAACGAGTATTCAAGATCAAGATGAATTGAGCAGTTTGCTACAGATTCCTCTAGTGGTAAGTGGAGAAAATAAAAATAATGTGTGAAAATTTTATCAATGTTCTTGTAGGCTGGAACAGTGAATCGTGGTTCGGATGTGATTGGTGCAGGATTGGTAGTAAACGATTGGTGTGCCTTTACTGGTCTGGAGACAACAGCGACCGAGATCAGCGTGATAGAGGCGACATTCAGTAAGAGATTGTATTTGATATCCGGATGTATAATTGACTGATGTTGTTCTGCAGAACTACAAGGCCACAGTTCGAGTGCAGTGATTGGAGAGATGAGGGATTCGTTGATTGACAACTGGGCATAAATTACCTTTTCTTTAAATGAAGCCACTTGCCTCGTGTACCATCTCTTGTCAGCCTCATGGTCTTCGCTGCACTTCTTGTTTCTCCTATTATAAAACCTTTCCATCCACGCCTTCTCTGCGTGTTTCTCCACTTCTTTAATAATCCACGCTGTGTTGCTAGCCTCAGCTTCAACTGATCATCTTTCCTGCTCGTCGTTGGCCTTGACCTTTGCGTCTATGAGCTCATCAACATCTCGTGTTAGGCGAAAACCACCACCATCAACTACAACAACTACAAACCCCAACGTTGTCTATCCCCTCCAGCAAGTTCCTTCCTCTTCCCAACAACTGCTATCAAACCAGCCTTTGCAAAAACTCAGCTTCTCAGAACGTTACCCAGACCCTGATCCTACAGACCCATTTGCTCCTCTCTGGGTCTTACGCAATAGAACAACTTCAAACGCAAACGCATGGCAGAAAGACCCGACTCAAACGCATTTACTTAACAATGCCAATAGCAACAACCGAGACCAACAACCCGAGACTTCTTCGAGGCAACCAGATAGACGTCGTTCCGCTTCTGCTTCTTATCTTCATACCATAACCGCTCCCGCTTTGAAAACTACTTCTCCCGCTTCTGATCTTGGTCATAGTCACGGTCTTAGTCACTCTACTATCAGAGCTGGACGTACCTCTAGCGTCGATAACGGGAATAACAGCGGAAACGGGAATGTAGGGAATAATCGGTTTACGCTGAGAAGACAATCGATTCGGCCTATAATAGGTTTTGGCTTTGGTACTGGTACCACACATACTCAAGTTCAAGTTACTCCTGGAACTGGTCCTATTATTGCTTCTGCTTCACGTAGTTCGATTGAACATCAAATTTATCCCAATTCTAATCCTAATCCGAAACACATGCATATACGAATTGTACAACCTCCATCTCACCCCCAATTGGATAACAACGATAGTAGTGATAGTGATTCTACAAGGGTACATCATGGTGTTGGCGGTGGCGGTTATGGACATACCCATGGTCGAGTCTCAACCTTTGAACTGCAAAGGTCTGGCAGTACAACTACCAATGTCAATGCTGCTAGACCTCATACTGTACCACTACAAGCACAAGCTCCAACCCAAGCCAATGCTAGTAATCGTCAAAGAACGGGATCAGCCAATAAACTTGCACGATTGTTCAAACCAAGTCGTAAAAATAGTCAAGGTCAAGGTCAAACAGATGGAGAAGGGACAGCTACGATACGTGCTTCAATGGCTGATATCGATCGGATTCGAAAATCTTCCATTTCACCTCCTGTTTTTTCTACTGTCGTTTGGTCTCAAGGTCATGGTCAAGATTTTGTGTCAATCAAGAATAATCCACTGCATCAAACTGCTATTCCTTTATCAGCTGTTGCAAGTGTTGGTACTGGTATTGACGCTGGCGGTGTAATATCTCCATTACTATCGGATACAGATATCCAACAAGATTATATTCCTATTCCTATTGGCACTCCTCATGCATCGACCAATCCTCAGCGAGAAACGGAGACTTCACCAGAATCGTCTACTCCGTCACACCCAAACCCAAATTGACAAATACCAATACCGTTGATCATCCTTCACACTCCGTTTCTCCTTCACATGCAACATCTCCTCCTCCTCCTTCTGCATACCCTACTTCTCCTATTTCTAACGTTCCTCCTCGCCTTTCATCACGGCCATCACAAACTCAAACTGATGAAACACATTCGACATTTTCATTTGTTCATATTCCATCACCTGGCTGTTCACCTTCTATGGCTCACTTGTCATCATTTGAGTCAGCTGGTGCCCGTCCCCAAAATCTCATAGCAACATCTTCACCTACCACTTCACCTACCGCAGGAGCGACTACTGTTACACACATAGTTCCAGATCAAGTTCCAAATCCAGTCATCGTATCGCCCAAGAATCCTCCTTCACAACCTTCTCCAACTTCTGCTACAGCAGCATCCATCACTTCTCCTATTAAAAACAAAATGAAACGCACTACTTCACGAACACCATCAAGTAACCCATCCGTGACATTGCGTAATGTCCAACACCCACAACAACAATCATCTGAGATCAATCACGGCGGGTCCATTACAATTGATGAATGGGGATTACCTTCAACAATGGATTTAATGAAAGCTGCTGCTCTTCCTGTTATTTCAGAATCTGGAGTACGCGTTACTTTTGGTACATTATTTGCCAGAGAACGTGTTATTGTGGTTTTTATTCGACATTTCTGGTGTCCACTTTGTCATGATTATATGACTTCTGTTGTTAATTCGGTAAAGAAGATACCGGAATTGATGATACCGAAAACGAGTACAAGGACTAGAACTAGAACCAAAACCCCAGGAGGCAATGGGAATGGGAATGTCGAGGATCAAGATCAAGATGAAAAGTCGCATTTTCAGAATGGTAACAGTAATAACGGCGATGGTGTTCCAATTAAACTGGTTGTTATCAGTAATGGTTCACATACGATGATTGGGAAATATAAACAGATATTTGAGAAGGGGATTGTTTTGGAAGTATATTCTGATCCTTCTTTGGCTGTTTATACTGCTTTGGGAATGGGAAAGGATCCAATGAGTTTACAGAATTACAATCATAACCAGGATCAACATCATCATCAATATGGACCTGCTTCGGTGTATACGAGTGGAAGGTCGAGATCGAGAATGAAGCAAACGATTCAAACGTATCCTATTACTGATACCGATGAATTTGGAATGAAATCGGATTCGTGTACGGAGAGGAATTGTAGAGATGACAATACTATTACTAGTATTCGAGGTGGAGGGTATGTGAAACATGGGATTGTGAGTGGGATTGCTATGGTTTTTGTAAGGGCTTTGAAAGTTGGTATGCCTGTTTGGGAGAAAGGCGGAGATTTGAATCAGTTGGGTGGGGAATTTGTTTTCGGGCCTGGGTGAGTTTAATGTTTTCCTTTCTTCTTTTTTTTGTCTATACTTTGTATGGTTACTGATTGATCCTTTATTGGTATATTTAGGTTGATCTGCAGATATGCACATAGGATGGTGAATACTAGAGGTCATTCACCATTTGAAGACGTTCTTCGTGCTGCTGGAATCGTGATTTCTACTTCTAACCATACCACAACCACACCCTACCTTCGATGTTGGTCAAAGAAAGAGAAAGAGATAACGAAGAGAAGATTAGGATACGAGAAGAACAATCGATGACTTCACCTACATGTCAATCGCGTAATACAAGAGGTCAAGGTCCTTTGGTCGTTCGTCAACTTCAGAGTCTGAGTCCAACTCGCGCTCTACCGTCCCAATCCCAAATCATCGAGGATGTATCATACTACACTGGAAGGAAAGAGATCACATAGGAGAAGAAGTGTTGCACATACCAGTGGTAATAGCGTTACCTCTGTCGGAGTGATACCTGTTAGCGCACCAATGCAAGTTAATGCTCCTGTGGGACCTATTCTTGTGGCTTCACCTTCACCTTCTTTATCTGGATCAACATCTCCTTCAAAGTCACATTCACATTCACCTCCTGTTTCACCAAGTAGAGGAAAGGAAAAACGATCTACTACTACTACTACGTCTACCGTGACTGCGGAATCAAGATCATCTACTACACCAGGATCTAATGTGATGAATATTAAAGCAAATACGGTTACGCATACCGGAGTTGGAGTTTTTCAGAAGCAGAGATCTATACCGAAGAAATCTTTGGATGCTATGGTTATGACGAAAAGTGATGATGAAATGTGGATGGAAGATAGACATACGAGTTTACAGAGGATTAAAGAGAAGAAGAATATGAGGAGAGGAGTTGATGAGGTTCAGGATAAGGGTAAGGATAAGGAAAGGGATAGAAATAAAGATAAGGAACGTGAACGTGGAAGTATTAGGAGAGCTTTGGAGAGGACTTTGTCACAGCCAAATGAAAGTACGGGTACTAGACGAGATCTTTCGTTTGGTATGAGTATGTCAACGCAACGTGAGAAGAGTGGGAATGGGATGAAATTGTATTCTGGTTCTGGTAGGAGGGATGGATGATGATGATGATGATGATGATGATGATGATGATGATGATATTGTGTTGTTGGGGAGGGAAACAAGGTTGAAAGTTAATTTGAGTAGGGATAGAGAAAATAATTATAATAATACTCGGAAGGAGCAAGAAAAGGTTAGAGAGAGGGAAAGAGAAAGAGAAAGAGAAAGAGGGAGGCATCGAGTGGCTATGATGAATAATGTTGAAAGAGCATATTTTGAAGATGATGTGGATACAGAAACGGTTTCTGATAAAACTTTGGTGCATCGGTGATGTGTCCCGCTTGATTTTTTTTTTTTTTTTTTGCGAGTCTCCATTTCCTTCCCCCTGTTTTCTTGTTCCCGCTGTCTTTGTTATGAATCGTCATGATAATTGTTAATGATAATCTCACACTACTGTATTTATGATTTTCTCGGTTCTTGTGTTCTTGTTGTTTCTTTACTGGGTTCATGGTTGTCATCATATAATTGTAGATACTAGTCTAAAACATATTTTGAACTTCAGTTATCTACAATCCAAGCCCTAATAGTCCCATTTCTGTACAACATTGCTCATAAATTTCCTCCGTAAAAATCAATATACGGATTAGAATGGATTGACCCAGGCTCCTACTCAGCCAAAAATTACGCATCTACCTACAGAAACCTGGTCTCGAAGTCCGACTGACGGACGTAGTAGCCCTCGCACCCCGTTCGTCGTCACCGACACAAGCGACATTTCTTTAATACGTACAGTCTTGTACTATACATACAATCTTACATTGTTGGAATGTCGATGAATTGTAAATCAAAAGTGATGTAGGGATTAAAATATTGATGAGAACCCCGGTGTGTATATTGTGTGTAATATTGAAGAGGTTTTTCCATCCTAGTCAACTATTGCCGGGTAAACACGATACATTAATTAAACTTCTCGGAGTCAGTATACATTCCAGGAGAAAAGCAGGTTAACTTTGAGAATTCGAGAAGGTAAAAAGACATGTTTGCTAACGGGATAATATTAGAGTGAACTAAAACAACGTGTTTGAAGTGACACAGAAGTTCCTTATCTACGAGTTCCTCACGAGCAATCCCAATGGCAGAATTCGAGCAGTGTCAACTTCCAATATGGCTTATTAATGTTGATGCTTTTCAAGAAGCTCGAAGAGTAATTGAACGTGAACGTGCATGCGAAGGACTCATGAGCCCACATGCTCCCATCAGACTATCTCACCATCTTCTTTTGTAGTTTTTTTAATGCATAAGCAAAAGTTAAATGACCATTAAACGATGAACTCCAACCAGAATTCAAAGTTTCATACAAATAAAGTAGATAACGACTACTAACTAACTAGATGATAGATCCAACAGGATATATATATAAATCTATATTCACCCATATAAATGTCATTGGTGATCATATGTCAAGGATATGCGTTCCGAAAAACCGTCCCGAAACAAGATACGAAGTGTTAAAGGGGAAAACAAAAAAGATCACTATCTCCATGAGGTTTTAAGCTCAAGCTCACACTCGTGGCTCAAGTCTCACAGTGACCAATTTGAGTGGGTGGGGCAGACGGTTCCAACATCAACTATTAATCAAGGTCAACAACATGCAGAAGGTATTCCTAAGACAAAATAAATTACCTTGAGTGTTTGGCTTGATGTATAGATAGCAGCAACAATTCCAAAGATGATCATTGCAATATCAGCCAATTTCGCTCTTTTGGTATGGGCACAGGCTCTATAGTGAAGCATTGCAGGATACACATAACATAACGGGACACTAGAAAATCAATCGAACCTTAGCATGTGAAACAAAATAGCTTCAGAATGAGGTACATACCAAGCGAAGCAGCCGACAAATGCAACAAACTTGTCTAGATCTTTGGCTCCGAAAGAACTGACCATAGTGCAGATCATAACCATGCAGAACCTGAAGATATTCTTTTGCCATTTGACTTTGTTATTTCCCTTTCCACTCCTGGAGAACATTCCATTCTCAAGGATTCGAACAGCGGGGAACAATTGAAGAGGGACAGAAAGAAGGATAGCAAGAGCATATAAAAATTGCACCTAATGGCACTGTTTAAGGGCCGACATGCTTGTGTAACGGAAATAAGTACACACCGATTGTACCATCTTGCTAGTCGCATCCAAGTTTACAAGAACCACTGTCTGGATGTCAGCACCGAAGGTGAGATAGGCAAGCGCGCCAGCCCTCCGAACAGAACTGATTTGGCGACATGTTATTATGTGTTAAAGGTACTTGACCATTGCAATACGTACTTAGAAGAAATGCCATAACGCCCGTAAGCACGGCAGGGAATTTATGTGGCTCCCTCATTGCGTCAGTGATAGGAATGATGAGGCCGATGCCTTCAAAAGAAAAGACAGCAGTTCTAAAGTAGTGATGTTAAAACTTGTCAATTATATCGCATGATAGACTTACCCAATGAACAATGGGAAGTCTTTGGGATTGAACATCTCCACCTTGGCCATTCCGCGACCTGCAATGATGCTGATTTCACTTCCAAAGATGTAGATTAGTCCGGCAAGAATGAAGGCATCCGCAATAAGCGCGGTTGAGCTCAGTTTAGCCAAGTCTCGGACAAGAGCAAGGGGGAGAAAGATCACAAGTTGCATGAGAATGAAATATTGAACAGATATGACTTTCATGCAGTTCGTGACACCCAAGACGAAAGCCTGTATTTTTCGGAACGTTATTCACAGCCAACAGATGAGCTTGAAGAAATGCATACCCGCAAGTTCTCGGCAACAAAGATAGTATAAGCAGAGACAAAACCAAGTTGTGAGACGACAATCGATCCGAGAATGATGTATCTCATCCATGGTCCATACAACGTTCCTCCAATATCTGAGCTTTGACATTAGGAGAGTGGAGACGAAGACGAAGAAAGTACACACCGCCAAAACTGCCAGATACAACGAATTTTGTCTTGACAAGTAATAGGAAAGAATAGAGCGAGATGATGGCGATGAAAACAAACACTAATGATGAAAATAGAAGCCCTCCATTGAAGAATCTGCAGTAAGAAATAAGTACCACGTTCACATCGCCAATGTACCTTACTCACGCTTTTCCTAAGAAAAGAACGCCGGTTCCAATGAATGACTTGAGGAGCTGGTGAATGTTAAGTTAGAATGAATATACGCGTTAGGCACATAAATATATGCGCACCATTAGGACGGCCTGGGTAACAGTCGCGTTACCATGACCAACAGAATTACGTCTTTGTCTTGAACGTGAACGGGAATGTGCAATAATGGAACCAGGTTGTTCTCTCAACAAAGGCGTTCTTTCGGTTAATGCACCCTCGATATTGGCGCCCGCACTCTCCTCTACATCCTCTGGTTTCTCTTCTTCCAAATCTTCCAAATCTTCACCAGCCTGCGTTACGGTTTAAGTATGAAAAGTGATAAATTACAGCACTATACGTACAAAGTGTCCAAATAGCAGCAAGAAATCGATGAAGTTGTTCAACATCTGAGGTTCCTCTGTTCCCTGTTCATTGGCCCGGAGTTTAACATAATTCCTTCGGAAGCCACCTGGTTCATGGATATGCTCGAACGCAGGATCTGGTTCCTGAGGAAGCCCAGCAAATGAGACTGCCCGAGCTCTCCCCGTTTGTCTCTGCTGGTCAGCATGCCATTTGTAGACATCGTGGCTAAGTATACATGAGTATTGATGAAGACAGGATTAGATTGACAAACGCACGTTATATCGGCCCCTGGAGCATCGTAAGGGATTGGGAATGTCTCCGAATTGTTTCTAGCCTTTCCTGCAGTCTGAGTAGAACTGTTCTGCGACGAACGTCTTGATATTGTTGATGATCCGACGTCTGAAGCTGGGGCTTTTGAGAGTTCTGCCTTTGTACGATCCTGCTTTGATACTAAATGTCTGCCGAGTACCTTTGCCTTTTCCTCACCCGGAAGTTCATCGAGATCGAGAGCAGGTATATCAGATCCATTGTTGGGCGCAAAACTGGGTCGGCGTGTGGCAGTGAGACCGCCTACTTGTAATGATGCCCCTGGTCGAAGAGGAGAAGAAGTGACGTCGATGGCAGGGTTTTGGAGTGGGGTACCTGAAGGCCCAACGAGGGGAGTACGAGTGTTGGGTGTGCCGCGTGGAGGGATGTTGGGGAGTGGGGGAGTGCTAGTATATTGTGCGCGGATTGCTCGTAAGTCGGGTGTGCCAGCGATAGGGGTGGACTGAAGGTCTGCTGGTAGAGGACGTGGACTGGTAATGTTTACTGGCAAGGATGGCGAGGCCATAGTGGCAGTGAAGAAAGAGGGAGATCTGAACCGGGGTGCACATATCCCCACCGCGGCACTTCCGGGCCAACATCTATTTACGGCACATGTCCATTTCAGTCACCCCCGCATACTTTCCAGGGTGAATCCCTTGGCGTCATTGTATCATCCACTTATCTACTTATCTACACACGTCCACATATTTACAACTTCTCTCCACGGCGAACTCAATTATACCAATGTTTTCTATACTATTGAGGAACAATATTGTCCCTCAGTGACAGACGTCCGTTAATGCCGGGATTAATGTTATTCGTATGCGAACAGAGCGTGTGTCTTTTCATCGGCTAGAAGCCATTCAAATCACAAATATATATAAAAGATTCTATCTCTATAAACATTATATACATCATCAATCCTATATACGAAGGTAAGTAAGTATGTTTAAGTATTTATGTTCAAGTCCGAAATTCTACAAAACCTCTATATACGCTAAAATAGAAATGTAAACAAAGAAACAAGGGGTATTTACCACAACAAGATTTAGTGAGTCATTATTAAATCGCCACCCCATTCTCGAACACCAAATTCTCCAAGGGTACATACACAAATTCGTCTTGAGCCTCGAACTCAATTCCTTTTACACGATCTCTCATCAAACCCGCCCAAACATTATCAACCCACTCAACAACACCTTTAGCCATCTCCCTACCCTCCTTCTCTCTCTGACTCAACAACATTTCTTCATTATCCACATGATCTGCAATAGGCTTGTTATTTAATGCGAATTCCTGAAGTCGTAAATAGAAGTCAAACTCTTGACTCCTCTTCTCCTCTTTCCGTTTCAATCCTTTAGTATAAGCTTCATGAATTTTTTTGGCCCATTTTCCACCTTCATATGCCGTTCGTTCAAGTTCAACGCCGGTCCCTTGTTGTTCGAGTAGCATCCTTAAACCATGCTCTTCTACAAATAATGGTCGGGATACTGATAAACCGTCAGCAAAAGGTAACAACTTCAGTTATTAATAAAATATACCATAAACAAAAGGTGTGCATGCATCCACACATTCTGAAGTCATGCCATACCCCTTAAACCCACAAATGCATTAGTCGCGCAGGGAATCACCAAAATTGTGGAGTAGATGCCTACCAGTTTCCCCAAAACAACATCTCCAAGGGCAATAAGGTCAGGCATATAAACATCCCTCGGGGCGACATAAAACCCTTCAGGTAATCCTCCATCCTCATTCTCCGCGTTCCATTGTTCCTTGCTAACTCCACAAATCACGGCTATCCAATTCTCATCAGGTAAAAGTCCTTCATCTTCGACTTCCTCGATAGATGTTCTAGTATCGTTATCTTCAAAATCGTCATGAGCCTTGCTATCATTTCCATTTCCATTTCCAGATTTTGCTGGTGTGTTTCCAAGAAAAGTACCTGATCTTGGAGTAGGTGGTACAGTACATATTGTCGGTACGTTTGGACTTCCGTTTTCTTGTACTTTCATATTATCAGTACGATGTCGTCCATAGATATAATTCATCCCCAAACTAGCAGTCCGTGAATGAGTAGACTTAGAAGCAGGTCCAGGAGCACCAGGAATTAATATGTGTGAATCCGTAGCCATCCTTCTATGACCATGTCCTCTGCTTGGGAGTGTATGCCGTCTTTTTGCACTGCAAGAATAAAGAGCGGCTTGGTGATCGGGTTGTTCCTGATCAGATTCCTGGTTACTTTGCTCGTGGTCACTAGAAAGGTAATCTGTGTTCTCGTCGCTATAAATAAACTTTCTGTGGGGCTGCCGAGTCGATTGAGAGCGACAGGGGTAATTATATTTATTCGTAGGGGGAGAATCTTGAGAAAATAGATGGAAGTTCTTGATTAAAGTGTTGATATCTGAAGTCTCGACGTAATCACTGCCAGCATTTATATCCAAGGGCCTTAACACTGATTTGCTGTATTGTGTAGCGCTATCAGAGATAGGAGTGAGCTTATCGGTTGACACCAATGTTTCTTGGCTCGGATTCCGGCTAGCGGCACGACTCGTTGAATTCCCTCCAGGTCTTTTGAAAACCTGACCTCCGAAAGAGACTACGAGAACTTTCATACCTTCAAAATCAGGTAGCCCAGTCTTTTGAAGGAATTCCGCCCGACCTTCAGGTGTATGTATTTTAGCTGAAGGTGGGCGGACTAGAAGCGGGGCTGCATGCACAGACCGAGGTATGGATGCGTTGGAGATAGGGAATGGTAATGGTTTTGATAGAAGTGACGACTGTGATGGGCACGACGTGAGTGCAGCCTCAATATGATCGTAAAACCTATTACAGGAAGGATTGACCCATTGTGGAGAAGGAAGTGATGGTCGGGTAAAGAAAGAAGGTATAGGGATGTGACCAGGAAGGAGAAGGAGGAGGTCTGCGTGTTGATAGCCTTCATGAAGATGTTCGACCAGAGGTGATAGGATCGATTCGGGAATAGGGATATCCAGAGAGGTGTCGCAATTAGATGCCTGGGATGCGTCTGACGAACAGGAGGGAGGGGAGAGTGAATCATTAGTGGGAACGGCACTTTCTGTGGGCGCATCAACGAACGAGGTCGCAAGGTAACTATAAACAGAATCAAATGTAAAATTAGTGATAAGAATAGAAGGAATTCCAGCAGCTTTTGCCGCGAGACTGCATGACGACGAAAAATTAGTGGAATGTATCCCTGGCTCTGCTAATTACAAGCGCACCATCCAAGGAATGCAGCGTCGCTCAGGACACAATTAACACTTATATCTGACAACCATCTCCGTTCACGGTCTAACATGACATCCTTCTTTTCTAGAAAAGCTTCTAACGCTTGCACGCTCTTCTGTCTATCCACACGATACCTAGGGTTTCATTTGAATGGGTGTTACGGAAGATGTGGAGGCGATATAACTGACGCCAAGGGTTGAACAATTACTGGATCAATCTCAGCACATCGATATAAGGCTCCGCAGGCAATGCTGTCGGCGAATACGTGTCTTGGAGCTGAAGAGATGATATGGACAGTCAATGGCCGAGAGAGTCGGAGAGACAAAAGGTGACAGGCAAAGGCGGAGACTCTTGTAGCATGTCCATAGCCTATGTCGATGAGTAAATTTTTGTGAATTTTTGAGAAATACTGCGCACCATGTCCTGAGCAATAATAGGCGAAGGTAATGGTATCCATGAAACGACGGGCGGTATAGTATTCTCGCTAATGAGACTGTACCTGACCCTAACCCCTGATCGGGGGTTGCCTAACCCTAAATGGGACGCGTTCTTGGTGCATGAGGCGACCTGATTTAGAGAAGGGGTGGATGATCGTCCAGCGTGTCCTGACCTCCATGGCTCACAGGCAGGTTACATCTCTCAGGCCAGTATCGTCCTCCAATGCCACAGAACCTTATCATTCTCTCACTCCAGGCTCCTCCCCAGAGCGTCTGTCCGCCATGAGATCCAGTCCCTTGGCTCGCAGGAGGCCAGATAACCAGTCACCCATCCCCCAACCAAGTGGCAGTGGCACCTCTCTGAGTCTTATTAACATACTACAGCGCTCAGAGTCTGCAGTAGTCAAGACTAGATCCGGAAGCGTTTTAACGAGAGGGTTTATCCTCAAGACTGACCATTATCCTTCCGGTGAGTCGGTACCATCTTGCTTTGTCAATTGAAGCTTAATGTTCCCTTAGGAAGAGCCCTTGACTTGGATCTAAACCTTCATGGTGCACCTAATTTTCGCGCTCCCCGCATTGGAGACCTCAATGTGTTTGGTGTTGCCCAACCGCGGACACAAGGTCTTCGAGCTATTCTTTCTATCCTTAGATGCCGCCCAAACACCCCAAATCCCTCTCATGTCGTTTGGTTCTCCACCCGTGAGGAACCCATTGGTGAGTGGCAACCTCCCCAGATTATGCAAACGTACCCTAATTGGTCTTCAGTCTATATTTCTGGTAGACCATTCGTACTACGTGATGCTGCAGAGCCTCGAAGAACTTTGAACATTTCCGACCGTGCCGAGAACCTCGAAGCCATAGAAACGAGACTGAAGAATGACATCCTACAGGAAGCTGCAAGGTGCAGATTTTCCTACTCGTTAGTATAAAGATCTCTGTTTAATAGTCATGATAGATTCGGAGGTGTTGTTTTGACCCATAACGAGATTGGCAAGTCAGCCTTTGGATAATCTTAACTTTGGACGATAGCCTAATACTTGATGTTAGCTACTGCGACAAGCGGTGAAGGTGCCATCCTTCCTACCTGGACTAGCGTAGACACCAATAACGTCAAGACATCTCGTGAACTATGGACCTATATGAAGAAGGAAGGGTGGAATGTCGATGTATGTGGCTCTGTATTCTGAATCTAATCCAACGTTCACTAAGCCGTGATTCTTTCCTAGTACTATCGGTATGTGATCATCTTTTATGATATGAATTAATCATAATAATTGGCTTGTTCAACCTAGAATTCCCATCTCACCTGATCGTCCAATTGAAGTGCGGTACTTTCAACTAATACTAGTTGTTGCTGATTTTCTGTCTAGGACAATTATCTTGATGCCTATCTCTCAGTCATTCGCAATACTGATCCTTTAACTACTTCCCTTGTATTCAACTGTGGTATGGGTGCCGTACGAACAACCTTTGCTATGGTGGCCGCTATGATTGTTCGACGCAAACAATTAGTGGACAGAGGGTTCACTGATCCTTTCGGGATGAACCCAGCCACAGGACTTACTCCTGGATCTCTAACTCCTCACTTGAATGGAGGTGTACATACACCTTCAAGTGGCGTTGGTACAGTGAGTTCATCTTCATGTGTATGACCAACCTCGAGCCTGATATGTATGTTTTCCTGTAGCCAAGTACTCCTCCACAGGTAAAGTCTGTTTACACCTTCTATCCTTTATTTTCTGACCGAGCTTTTCTAGCAAACGGAATCACGCCTCATTATGGCAATGGAACAAGCCAATGCTCAACAAGAGTATAGCAAATCTCTTCTACGCCTCACATCCCTACTTCAACAAAGTGAGCATTATTCTCCATTCATTTGAGCACTCACTAAATTTGGGTTAAACTTCTCGCAAGGTCTTATTGATACCAATTCACAATCAGCTATTGAATTACTAATGAGCCAGCCAACACTTCTTGAGAATCTTCGTAAAGCCCATATGGGCAATTATGGTATCGTTTTGAGCTTGTTGGGATGCCTAGATCAGGGATTGAGGGCCAAGAAGCTGGTCGATAAGGTTATTGATGCTGGTGGGTTCTCGTTCATTTGGTAATAGTGGAGTTTAATAACCAATGCCGTTTCATAGCTGATCAAGTGACGAATCTACGAGAAGAGATACTGACCTATCGACTGAAATATTCATTAACAAGTATGGATGAGAAAAATGACCAGCTCTTGGGTAAGGCTATCAAGGCAATGGAGAAATAGTACGTCGATTTGGTCCTCCCATAACTCTTCCATGTAATACTGAATGGTAATCATAGCTTCTTCATGATCGCATTCGCGAGCTTCATCGAACATTCCGATAAACAATTGCCACAAAGTTTCTCTGATTGGCTCAAAGTGAGCACATTCACATTTCGGAAGTGCATTTCTGATTCATTTTAGGCACGTACAGAGATTTGGAAGTAAGATTACCTTATTTAACAGTCTATCAACACCCTCCTAATACTTGTCTACTAGTCAAATCCAATTCCTTCGGAAGAGTTATGGGTCTAGACTGAATATCTTCACACCCGTCAATGATTTGTCTTCTCTGTCCAAGTCAGGCTCGGAATCTCGCTCTTTAGTTGCAGGAAAGAAGAACGACGTGGCCATTTCCGGTGGTCAAATCTTGGGCGATGAATACTCTGATCATGTTGTCAAGGTAAGAGTTTCTTGGTCTCATATCAACAACATGTACCTTTTTAACACACACGTGTGATGCAGAATCGCAGTGGTATCATTCTTAGAGAAAGCACACTCTTGAAATCTGATCAATGGTTGCGAGAGAAGCAAACAGTGGAAAATGCTATTCGTGGAGCCATCAACTTCAGGCAGATACCCAATTCAAATATCTATGCTCTTGGACAACCTACAGTTGACGCTGTAGATGAAGTTGTTTCTCGTATCGAGAAAGCTCATCCTGATGCACCTAGAATTGTTTGGATTACATTGCGTGAAGAGCCTGTAGTTTATATTAATGGAAGTCCTTATTGCTTGAGGAGGGAGGGTTATTCGTTGCGCAATATGAAAGGTTCGATTCTTCCTTTCGTATCCACAATGACCAAAACTTAACCGCACATATGCACGCATCATAATAATAGATTATGGTGGTATCTCAGCTTCTCGACTTGAGACACTAGAAGAACGTCTGAAGGACGATGTCCTCGCTGAATTAGCAGAATTTGGCGGAAGGCATGCATACTCTTTGATAATACCAGCGAAACGCTAACAATTTTTCTCAATTTCCAGGATCTTGTTACACACAGAAACTCCAGATGGTGAAGTTGTCCCAGTTTGGGAAGAGGTTCAACCCGAAGACGTTGCAGTCCTCAGAGATATCATGGAAGCACGTAGTCGAACAAACGACACAATCCTACAATACAACCGCATTCCTATAACAGCCGAAAAACCACCTGATTTCACTGATCTTAGCGAAATGATTGAAGTTGTTCTTAGAACATCCATGAATACTCCTATAGTGGTTAATTGTCAACTTGGAGGTGGAAGGAGTACATTGGCTTCTATATTATTATTGTTGATAAGACAATGGTTGGAGGCTAATTTGGTTTCGGCACAATCACACACACCTTTACAAAGAAGTCTTTCAAGCGGTCATCAGGAAACTCCTAATATAAGGCCCAAGCCAAGAAAGTCGTACCCGGTTATCAACAGTAGGTGTTTCAATCAAGAAGCGGTTGACATGGACTGACTGTGATTGATTGACGTATTGTGTTAAATCTAGATCTACTTCGTGTCATCCGTAAAGGACCGACAGTAAAGAGGAAAGTTGATGATGCTATTGATCAGTGTTCAGCTATCTACAACCTTCGAGATTCGATTGATATTTTAAGGATGCGAAGTGAAGAGGCAACTGACGAGAAACAGAAGAAGATGTATGCGCAAAAAGGTATTTTCAACGAGATAGCCATTTCACATTATTCTTAGTGACTATGATTACTTAGGTCTTCAAAACTTGAGACGTTACTTCGAAGCCATCATCTTCCAAGCATACCTTCAATCTACTGTTCCAGATACCATGCAATCCTTTGAGAGTATTGAATCTTTTGTAAAGGCACGACCTGGTAAATAGTCATTTACTTCCTTCGGCGACTAACAAACAAAACTTATTGTGTTTCTGTGTTTAGTAATTAAGACTTTCGAGAAAGAGCTCATCGCAGGTGGTTTAAGTGCACTTCAATCACTCGTCGGCGCATCTGCCAAAGGAGATATGGCAGACCCAGACGAAGTCACCCAAGTTGTGGTAAACCGGTCTGGTAGTATCTTGTCTGCTTCAACTATCATCAAGAGTGATTTCTTCTCCAACTTGCAGAAGATGACTTTACCAGAGTAAGTAATTTTTGGTTGAAACCTAAAGTTTTAAATTACCAGTTATACACAGGCGTATCGAAGGAGCTCCGAATTTCCGTAGGGTACCACTACAGCTGAAACCAGTGTCGACTGGAAGCTCGGGTTCAGATTTAATGGATTTCGTAGTTGGGGAATCAAATGACGGTCAGAGCCTTTGCGGAAGGTGAAATTACTCCTTTTCTTATTAACTCTGGTGCTGACCCCCTTTTAGTGGTATGCCAACTGTAGAAGGGTGAGCATCGTTTACTCCCTGCTATGTATGAATTCGAAGGCTCATGGTCTCCATAATAGGTTGAAGCGCGCGCTCCACCGGGTTGATGCAGGTCCAAATGGCAAGAACACAGTGCTCTGGACGTCTTTACGAGAGGTACGTCAAGCGTAATATTTGAGAGTGCTGGACTTGAACCTAGGATTAGGAACCTGTTATATACGTTACTGGACGCCCACATGTGCTTCGACTTGTCACTAAGCCACTCGAGAACGTAGAGTGCGTCTCTTTTAGTATCTTCATTTATCAAACTGAAATTAAATTTTAATACAGGGCCACGGGAATTACGACGAGCGTCGTAGAGGCAATGGAGGAAAGGTTCAAGAAGGATGTTCTTCATGAGTTGAGAGCGGGAGATGGTCGTATTCTCTTACACGATGAAGTGGAAGAACGACCTGGTGTTTTCTCGATTATACCCATCTGGGAGCATACCACAGAAACTGACATCATGACGCCTAGAGATGTGTTCGAGCTGGTCAGGATGGAAGGATATAGGGTAAGCGATACCTGTTAACACTACCCGAGCTGTCTTGTTGATTGTTCCTTGCTATCTTATATTACCAACAGATTGAATATGGACGGGTTGCAATTGTATGTATATCGACTCAGTAATCATCATTTCAACTAACATAAGTCCTCCAGACCGATGAACAAGCTCCTTTGCCTGCTGCACTTTCACAGCTTTTGGAGCTCGTGCAATCAGGTTTGCCTAAAACCAGTGACTTCATATTCAATTGTCAGATGGGTAGAGGAAGAACAACTACTGGAATGATCACGGCCTGCTTGATTGCATCAACACAGCAATGGAACAAACAGGAACAACAACTGACGGAATATGAACCTTTAACCGAAGCTGAGATCTATGACCCCATTGATGGTCCGTCGGAAGAGGAAGCGTACCTCCAGGGTGCTGTGCTTTTGTATCACTGTTAACTCTTACGCGCTGACGCATTTTCTGTAGGTGAATACAAGACTATCCTACAGCTTGTTGGAGTATTGTCCCATGGTAAAGTCGCGAAACGCTTGACGGACCGAGCAGTCGACCTTATGCAAGATGTCCAAAACTTGCGCAAAGCGATATACGAGTACGTCGTATATAACCTTTACTAATATCCAAGTTCTCATATGGTCATGTCGTCATCAGTTACAAACTTAAAGTTGAGGCTTGCGAGAAGGGCAGTGCAAAAGAACGCAACTTACGACACGTAACCGTGAATTATTTGTACGCGTTTCATCATCATTTTGTCACTAAAATTTACCAATTTTTTCTTTCGAAACAGGTATCGATATGGTACTCTCATTGTGTTTGCTAACTATCTCATTGAGATGAGAGAAGGAGAAGGACCGGAAGTGACCTTCCCTGAATGGTTACATGAACATCGTGAGATTACGAAATTGCTTGAGCGTAGATCCCTTGATTAGATCTTTGATCCGTTGTACCATAATTAGAATTTAGCACCATGTATTTTTACGCTTCCGAATTTCTTGAAAAAGATAATATAATGCAGCAGAATAAACAATCTAGCGTACAACCCAGGAAACTGACTAAACATATACAAAAAGGAAGAAACTAGGCGATAAGTATGTATAAAATTCTGTGCTTCTACAGTTGCCCATATAATGGACCACATCCTTTCCTACATGGTGTCTATGGTATGGAATCAGTCGATATTCCGTCCCGATTGGAGAACTATTGTTGCAACGATGGCTATTTCCAGTAAGCCTGCTTGAACAGCTTCAACAGACATTTCCAATGATAATGTTCCAGACTGTCGCTGGATCTTCAGGAGATATGTCGCTGGGGGTAAATTAAACTGATGTAACTGACGAAAAAAACATCAGCGATGACGTTCACACTTGTAAAACTATCTTGCCTACATGAATGGAATCACCGACAGGCGTCCAAACATATTTAAGTCCTCGTACTTGCATAATTCTAGAGCTGTGAACGTTTTAAATGTCGGTGTGAATTTTTCTTCTCAAAGGTTGAGCGCTGAGCGCTGGGCATTGGAGACTAACCTTTGTGTACTCGAAAGCTGTAGCCACTGTGCCACATATTGACTTGGCAGAAAACCCGGTATTTCAACAACAGGTCGACTATGCCATTCAATTGTCCCCATGACCTCTCCATCATATTTCTTGAAGACAGTAACATGAGGTTGTAGTGCTATGCTTGTTGTAATATCCAAGTATTTTCTTGAACCAGGTCCATAAACACCACAGTTCAATATAGAAGTGGTCGAGTAAGTAAAGTGGAAAACGAGTTTTTGAGGAGAATCAGTTGGATATGGGTATGGTAATGCGCCGAGGATAGATGGTTGGATAGCAGTTGTGTTTGCAGAACGTTCTGGATTGAGAGATTGAGGGTTTTCGGGGTTGTACCAACCTCCTTGAGCATATGGGTTGCTGTACATAGTTGAAAAAAGGAGAGTAGTGAAGAGTTGGTGCTTGGGAGAACAAATAACTTTTACAAGTTGTGTTGTTGGACATATGAGCTTTGTGTTGTGTCTTTATATACTAGACCTTTTTTGCTATGCTTAATGTCGATCACTGAGGAAGATCCTTCGAATACTGGATCAGAATGTACATCCCTGGATAGAGATGTGTTTCGGAACCTGAAGCGTGCAGTTTTACAGAGTGTGGCGATAATTAACTATTTCTATCGGATTATTCGGTACGCTCAGAAGAGAACCACGCGCCTCAAATTATTGGGCTGTGGTCTGATATCAGATAGTTTCATAAAGAGTCATTATCCAGGTTAACGAAGTCGCCTCCTACATAGTACACAGTGTTCGGAGACCGCTGAGAAACCCAGAAAAAATGGCGCAGTGAATGCTACGAGGGGTTGATACAAGTCGTACCAATGATGCTGTGAAAAATACAATAGGGACGGATTCAGTGACGATGTGACCTGCTCCGAAAATCTTGCCAACCTTGTCCCCATTTGATCAAGGTTTCTGACGAGGCCTTCCCACAATTATTATTTTTAAAAGTTAAGCGCTTGAGTTCAAAGACCTGATGGTGCACACATTGCAGATACTTTGTGTCACATTGACCCCATATCCAGTGTACACCAATGTGGGCGATCTCCCAACCCCCTTGTAACCCCCGACACTCCCGGTTCCCCAGGGATGTGCACGATCTTTATTTTAGGATAAGTACAGGATTCGACCCTGTCACCTTTGTGTGATAAATGTATACAATTGACCCCGAATACGAGATTGTGGCACACTATCAACATACTATATACTATGTTTGGACATTGTCTAAACAACTATGTGTGTCTCGACACTGTTACGTAGTTCCACACCGGGTTCTGGGACACAATGTACATATTTAGGTCTCGCCGACTGTATCTTCTGTACATTTGATTCTTTTAGATATTACCAGAGGTCGTAACTAAAGTTATTTCGTCATTAGTTCAATTAAAGGGTAAAAAGTTGGTGTAGCAGTTTAATCCTATGAGCGCGGCTGCACAGTCCCAAGTTACTAGAGCAACCAAAGTTCCACTCTGGAGTCTAAAGCGGTACGACCCCACGGGCCACGGGTAGTCCAACGCTCACGCTTGTAGGTTTCACTTTAGACACTGAATCGTTACAGTTGCTATGTCTGAGCAGGTCTGAGTGTCACGAACGCGGTCGGCGAACGAATGATCCCGACGTCGAATGTTTGAGCGTTGAACAGTAAGGAACTAGCGATGAAGTTGGTATAGTACTAGGAGTCCGAGTCGATGGCATCACTGGCCAGTGCATGGTAATGTAAGAACTACACAATAGGATATACCTCCTCAACCTCATCGGGCACAAAAAACGTATGGTAACTTGACGACCAATCAATGATCCGGTAGGAATTTTTGGCGGGATATATCATAGTGCCATGTTTTCGATAAACTATGAAACAGTTGATGCATTGATGAATGGCGTCTCGTATTTTTTGACTCTTTCAACTAATTATTTATTTCCAGCTCCAACTTGTTAAATAAAGACACAGTGGATAGAATAAACAGTGATTTTGACCATTTTCGAATAACAAAAAAGAAACAGAAAATAGGAATACCACCGCACTATAATACTAGGAGTCAGTTGTTATTGTTCCGAATAGTTTGTGAATTAAAATTTTAAACCCCCACAAGTACGTGTGTTGTTTTATGGAGTGCACAAGTTATAATGTGCTTTTCTGTTGATTATATTAGAGACAAGTTGAATGATGGCATCCTTCACTGGAACAATAGGCAACAGTCTGTAACAGTCTGTGCTGCTCATAGCCTCAGACACATTGAAACCTAATTCTCTGACGTCATACCGTTAAAGGAACCGGGGGCATTGATAGTGGTTTATACCATTATATAATCGTGATCAATCCACCACAAATACATACCCAGCCTACCGTAGTATATCGAGTTTCAAATCATCTGTGATAATGTCTTGCAACAATAAACAAGTCTGGTATCATTGAAATGTGGAGCACAGAGAATCAAATAACCTAGAAGATGGCACGGACGAGGCCACCACCAATAGCCGCACCTGGAAACATATCAATAAATTGATGCAACACAAGTAACATGATGGATAGCCTTACCGGCACCAAATCCAACACCGCCAGCGGCAGAATGTGCCATCTATATTGCAAGTAAACGTATGATGGATAATATTATGTATCTCTGAGCATACCGTATTACCAAGTCCCCCGAATTTACTTTTCTTCTCGGCCTGACCGGGGGCCTCTTGCAGACCAATGGAGTTGGTATTGTTGTTTTGAACAGGAGCTGGGGTTGGAGGTGGTGCATCCGTGCCATGGAAGGCAGCTTTGAATGGCTTATAGATAGGCTTTCCTTTCGTTTCCTGTTCTTTAATCTTCTCAACATAGGTAGCAGGGAAAACACCCTGACGACCATTGATACGACCGGTCCACCAATCAGCGTTGGTCTCTTCAATGATTTCAATAATGTCTCCTTGTTGTATCGATAAATCGTCACCGTCCTGGTAAACTATCAGTATGAACTTTGAGCCACAAATATTAAATGAAGTACCTGTCCACTCCATGCCCATAGTGCGCGGGCTTGAGGAATACCTGAGGATGCGGCAGGTGATGGTGTTGGAACAGGAGCACCCCCTCGAAGTACTGCAGCGCGAGGAGTAGCACGAGGCGTAGGGGTTGGGAAAGAAGGAGCTGCTGGTGTTGGGAAAGCAGGTGAACTGTTACTTTGGACGTTTGCATCCGGGCGGGGCAATCTGGAGAGGATCTGTGCTGCGTCTGCTGCGGAAATGTAGTTCTGCGCAGCCAGAAACTCAATGTTGCTCTCAACTTGGGAGACTATATGGGCCACCAGGGCAGCATTCTGAGGATCCGAGGGAGACATGTTGGTGGTAGAGAGGAAAAGGAGAATAGATTTATTTAATTAGCTTTATTGCGGGCAACACGGGTTAAGACAAAATTACCCCTAACCCTAGATTAGGTGAGTCGAGACAACGATCACAGAAGGTTGATGTCCGACTAAAAATGCCTTCAGTATTACCCATTACCTCCCTGCCAACCTTTGTTTCTCCAGAGGAACACTCCTCGATACTGGCCTCAACACCCACCTCTTTCAGTGATATTCCACCGGTCCTCAAACACAAAGAAGAAAACATCACAGTTATTCTAGATCCTCCTCACCCAGATTTCACAAATGCCGATCTCGAGGGAACTCTCTATGTCCTGACGAGGTAAATAGAAAGCTATCATATACTCTTGATTCTCACCACACATACTTTGTAGTGTCCTCGTGTTTTTGTCTGACTCAGGACGTGGATTTAAAGTTGAATATCCTTCTATTACTCTTCATGCGGTCTCACGCGGCGAATCCGGGCCATCGATCTACTGTCAACTTGATGATTCAACTGCTGACCAAAACGCCGCTCATGAAGAACAATTCACTGATATGACGGAGCTTAATCTGGTCCCTAACAATCTAGAATCGTGTTTGTCTTACCAATTTTCCAACCATGATTTTGCTTTCTGAATCTTCTATTACAGTGGAATCTATTTTTGAAGCCTTATCACTATGTGCATCGTTGCACCCAGATGAGATTAACGATGACGAAGATGACCTCGACGATGCTTTCATCGATGCAAGCACAGCCAACTTCGAAACCTTCAACGGAGATGAGGATGAGGAACTTAGTGAAGTTGGGAGGGTGCGCAGCGATTTCATCAACAATAACCGTTATGCGCCGTACTAGACCATCCTTTTCTGCTTCATGTCTACAGGCTGCCCTTGCTCATCTAGAATCAATTATCTATGACCCCTTCGAGGATACAGAAGAGGATGCAGAAGAAGTTGTTACAGGAGCGACTCAAAATTCAAGCATGTGAAAAATATAATTGATCGCTATAGTTAAGCCGTGATTGACTACAGACATAAAACTACAAAGCAAAAAACGAAAAGACAATAGCGAATGAAAATGAAATTGAGATTATGAGTTTTTCCCAAACCCAGCCCAATTACCACCAAATGGACTTGACGTGGTGGGCACATTATTACTTGGTGTAGGAGTTGTTGGCATAGAGGTCAATGACATAAAGGTTTTTGGAGTTGATGGTGTAGCAGTCAATGGTACGAATGATGTTGTGGTAGGTTGCTTAGCGGTCAGCGGTATGAATGATGTCGGGGTCGATGGCTTAGCAGTCAACGGTACGAATGGTGTGGGCGTGGCAGTCAACGGTACAAAAGATTTCGTACTGGATGATGACGATGTGGCAGCCAACGGCACGAAAGATACTGGGGGTTTAACCTCTGCTGCAAGCTTTGTCAACGGTGGATTATTAAAACTCGGCAATGGTCCCCAGTCAAAGCTAGGGGCAGGAGAAGTCACACCCGTGGAGCTTTTCTTGAGAGGTACAGAGTTGTGTTTCTTAGCTGACCCTCCGCCTCGCCTTGAACTTGGTAGGGGTGAGCCAGGGTTGAAATTATCCTCAGGCAATGTCCAACTCATCTCTGGGGTTGGGGTTTCAGCTTCTTCTGTGGACGAAGTTGAAGCCTCTTTTTGCGGTGTTTGGAACACAGTTGGAGGTGAGGGTGCCAAGGCAGCCTTTTTATTCAGAATAGGTTCTTTGCGAACTTTGAGAAGTGCGTTCTTCAGTTTATGCGCAGATCTTTCTGCATTAAGAGCTGCAGCGGTGGTATTAGCCACATGAGGAGTAACTGCAATAGTCCGTGGTCGGTGATCAGGAAGGCGGTTGTCACGAGTGTCTGAAGGCACGTTTGTTGTGGGCGTGATAGTCAGATTTGCCACTTTGCTGGACAGCTTCGTGATTTCTTCACTTTGTTGCTGAATGACAATATCGATGTTGCGGTAGGTCCTATTAATGACGTCCAGAGTGGGTGCTCTGTGATAAAGAGTCAGTAACTTGGAGACTATGTGTGATTGGAAAAGACCTGCCTGATGGAAGGTTTGCCTGTGGCTGCCTGTGACAATTTTTTCTTATACTCCTGAAGATTGCCCTCTAGTTTCTGCACACGATCTCGCATGGCCTAGAGAAATATAGAATGCGACAGAGTTCTTATAATAGTTTTTCTCATAAGACTTACCCTGATGCTACGGCGGAGTTGTTGTTGCGTCTCGAGATGCTCAGGTCCCAGGGCGCGGGTGGATAACATCTTGGCAAATTCCTTGTCAGTCTTTGCTTTATTGAACCTTGCAATTTCTTCGCGTCTTGTGTGTGCTAATTGTATATGAGTAAAAACAATCCCCAAAATAACTTGGGACTTACCTTTCAGCATATTACTATTCAACTCACGCAAAGCCTCCTTGAATTGTTCCTTTGTGTCCTTTAATTCTACGAGATCCTTCTCAAACGTTAATAACATTTGCCCGAATAGTGTAAGGTCTCCTAGGCCCCACTTGCTTGCATCTCCCAGATCTGACTTTTGTCGTGAACCCCCTCGGGGCTTGTTTAGCTCATCACGCTTCGCACTTGCTTTTCTAGCCAGCTCAGACAGCTGATCAACTGTAGTTAGTATTTCGTTAATATCCAGTCCAAAAAATCCTTTCTTACTTCTTTAAGTTCTCCTTCAAGGCTAGCAACCAGCAAAGCACATTCCTTTTGCATCCCAACTTCCACTGAGACTTTTGGTGGTACGGGTGCAAGTGCAGGTTTTCCGGTTCCTTGAGTAACAGGCGCTTTACCAAACAGTGAACCTGGCTTGATGCTGGCGAAAGAGGTTAGTCCAGCGGTTCCAGAGGCCTTTCCTTGAGGAGGAGTTGAAAGCCCTGTTACGGGTTTCGATGCAAATGGGGAACCTGTGTTTAAATCTGATATAGGAACAGGCGTTGCAGGACTACTGGTGGGAACACTTGGCTGGGCAGGTCTATCAGGAGTGTTAGAGAGTGCAGGTGCGGTAGCTGGCCGTTTGATCTCGGCTTTGCTATCAGGTTTGGCAAAGATGCTTCCAGAACTTGATGGAGTGGGACCAACCGGGGTAGAACCAGAAGCTAGAGAGAGTGCGGATTTGCCTGGAACAGCAAGTTCGGGTTTGGGCGCCATCAAAGGAGTGGTAGTCGTCTTTAATGGCCCGAAGACGGATAATAAAGGAGGTGTTTTTGGTCGATTGTCCATAACTTCGTTTGAATCCTCCTGTTTAATCGGTCCTTTCGTTAAAGACTTTGGTGATGCATTTAGTTTTGACTTGATCTCCCCCTCTTCTTCTCCATCATCTCCAGAAAGTGGTGTGGCTGCCAAAGGAGAACTGCGCGCTGGACGTGTGCTGGGGCGACCAAGACCAAGGCTATGCGATGGAGGCGTCGTAGGCCTCGGAGAAGGAGTTTTAGAGGATATAGACTTGTTTTCCATTTCAGGTGAGCCAGGAGGCGTGGTACTTTCTTCTTCAGGTACTTTGATATTTTCCGTGTCTTCAGTAGGACTTGCTGATGGAGTTATTTGGATTGAAGGAATTTCAGGTTGAGGCGTTGATGAGCCTGACTTGTCTGAAGGTGATTTTCCCGGAACGGCCTTGTCTTTCCCCTTCTCTGGAATTTCACCTTCTTCCTCCTCGTGCTCCTCCTCGTCTACCTCTTCTATCTCACTTAAATCAGATGATAAGAAAGAATTTATGTCGTCATTGTCTCCATCAATATCTCTCTCCTCTCCTTCCTCTTCCTCTTCCTCTTCCTCATCAGCGCCAACATCCACAAAAGAACCGCCCACGGAAGAGATGTTACCAACGGATTCATCTCCTGCTATTTGGACAGTATTTTCTGTTGCAATCGGTGTAGTTGATCCAGGAACCGGTTGTGTAGGTGTTGTAGAGACGTTCGCATTGGGACTTCTCGTGGGCGTCGTTGTCTCAGCAGTGAATACTGATTTCGTCGGGGTAGAGGGTGCTATAGCGATATCTTTTTCGCCACTCTTCAATAAATCAGAAAATGAAGTTCCTTGGCCGGCAAGAGCCGCGAATGCTGAGCCTGAGCCACTAAATGCACTAAATGCACCAGTAGCGGGAGCTTTTGGCGGTGTAGTGCTTGGAGCGAAAGCTGACTTGGTAGCCCCCAACTGCGATGGCGCACCAAAGGCTGAGATTGCAGGTTTAGCACCGAGTTGGGATGTTGTACCAAAGGCAGGAGATGTAGAGGATGTTGAAGATAACGGTTTAAAGGCTGAGGAAGTGCCCGCGCTACCGAACGCAGTAACTGTGGGCTTGTCTTCGGGCTTCTTGAAGAATGGAGAGGATTGATTGTTATTAAAAGCGCCAAACCCGGTTGCAGGCTTGAGAATGGATGAGCTACCGAGAGTGCTAGGAACGGGATCTACTTTTTTCGTTTCGGGTGATAAGATTTTAGTAGGTACTTGCGGCGCTGGTAACTCTGGAGAAGAAGGTGGGGATAAGACAGTAACAGGCGGTTTTGTTGGACTGCTACTGAGAGTTGATGTGACCATTGATGAAGGTTCAATATCTGTTCTAGGAGCACTGTTTGCAAAACTACTGCTCGAGCCAGATCCTGCAAATACAGAGGTCGAAGTACTGCCTACGTTCAATGGATTGGAAGCAAAAGCAGAACCTGAGGTTGCTTTATTTTCCTGTGGGGTAGAACTAAATGGACTTGGGCCGGGCAATGCGAAGGCACATAAAGGATTGGAGTTAGATTTGGACTGTGAGGTAAATGCAGCAGGAGAAGATGCAAATGCTGCAAATCCTCCCGTTGATACAGCTGTAACTGGTGGTGGAATGGGTTTTGCAAATGCGCTTTGACCGAGGCTGGATTGGCCGAATGTCGGTTGTTGGCCAAACCCTGTTTTTCCAAAAGCAGATTGTCCTGTATCCGTGCTGGAAGGAATACTCGAAAAAGCGGATACAACTTTGTTTTCTGGAGGGTTGGCAAATGCAGATCCTACATTACTAAAAGCGCCAAAGCCGGTGGCGGGCTTAATGATTCCACCAAACGCAGAGGTGATTGGTTGACTTGTAGATGGTGCTGATTCAAAAGATCCAAAGACACTTGGTTTGGAACTCTGATTGTTAGAAGCAGCACTATCCATACCGAGAGATAGGCCCCCAAAGGAAGTGGTACCATCAGACATTGACGTCTCCCTTGTCATTGAGGTATTTGTTTCGGGAGGGGAAGATGCCGCAGAGCCTACAATGAAGCTTGGTCCGCCAAATACATTAGTCACACCAGATACTGAGGCAAGGCTACTGAAGGCATTCACAGGAGTGCTGCCAAAGTTAGATGAAGCGAATACAGATGGCCGACCAGCAAGCGACCCGAATGCCGAGGGTTGACCAAAGGCAGGTGTAGATGTCTGCCCAAATACACTTGCAGGCTGCGATGAGGTTGTGCCGAAAGGCGAGGAAGACTGGCCTTCACCCACTCCAGAAGATTTGAAAGCGGATGCCGTGGACGTTTGAGCGTAGTCTCTTTCGTTCATGGCAGAATCTTGCATCATGTCATTCGAAACCGATGTGTTTAAGACCTCTAATATTGCTGATGTTGTTATCATCTTTGAGTACGGTTGTGTGTGGTGAATTTGCCAGGCCTGTAATGACCCATCATCGAGATAAGCATACATAATCGGCATGGAACTCTTGGAGTCCGTGAGGTCCACATCTAAGTTAAGCAAAGTCGTCTCCTCGGTATTTTTGTCGAGAGGTAGAGAAAGCGGATTCTCTTGTGAGGCTTGATGCCACTGCCCATTAGCACCACCAAGTATCTCAAAATCCACAGATGCTTCATCACCAACCACTACCAAAGACATCTGGTCTTCGAACTGCGGAAGAATAAGCGTATGCGAGGATTGGCGACGGTCGGACATAACGAATGGATGGAGTGCGTTGGAAACGGTCAAAACGTTCGACCTGATATCCAAATAAACAAATTGTTGAACAGATTCGCCCTCATTAGCAATCTGTGGTGCATAAGACAGCCTGAAAGTATGGCCAGGAGTCAACCAGTTGATTGCAACTAGTCGCCCCTCGAAGGCAGGGGGAATATGTTTGTTTGGAGCGGTTTTGTTGTTGGGAGCATATGTCAAGATATCACCTGTCTGTAAACCAATAGCGAGGTGCTTGCCTTTCGGCGACCACGACACTGATCCAAGGTTAATAAAGCATTATACAAAAGGCGCAATGCACGTACCCGATACTGGAACAGTACTTATATCTGTTGGTGCCCATCCCCCTCGAGATTCCAACATGGTATTAAGTAGTTGGACTTTTCCATCACTGCGAACAACAGCAATTAGGTCGGCAAGTTCTGGTTCCACTGCTGGATTTGGAGAAATTTGTCGTAGCGCGCTTGTTTCGCTGGTATATCTTTGAAGAGGTGTAATAGGATCGTCCCCGGACGAGAACAACTCTGCAGTATCAAATACGAAGATTGTTCCCTGGTCGAGGCCAACAACTAGACGAGTGTCGTTATGAGCAAAGACAATGATGGTGGGCAATCCATATTCCATAGAGAGATCTCGCTGTGGCAGAAAGAGAATATTGTCTGATTCGAATTTCTCCGCAGCTTCTCTTAGTTGGGTTAAGGGTGAAAAAATAATATCTGAGAGGTCGTTGGGTAAGTAATAAGCGTAAACACTTGACTTGAAATATGCACTACCTCGTTCATCCCCAATATTCCTTATAGCAGCAAACCATCCCTTTGAATTAGCGACGGCGAACGGAAGGTAAGTTATGTACGGGTTGAGTTCGAAAGGGCGGGATAGATAGGCACGCGTTTGTTTATTGAGGAGGCGGAAGGTAGGGTACTGGGCAGGATGAGGTTCTGTTTGAGTGCAATGGTGGACTGACTTACATTGAACCCATCAGAAGGACACTCTCGTCTGTTTGAGTCTACTGTGACTTGAGAGTGAGAAGGGCGTGATATCGGCGTGTATTCGTCCATTATATCCGTGATACACAGGGGTGGTATCTGTCAACAACACAAACGACGCGGTGCACGCCGTCCAAGTCCAACACCAGGATTCTAATTCAGGTGACGCAGTGGATGTCACATGTCACCCCTACATGCTCTTCTTGAGCTGGATGGAATCTTCCTGGACCTAATATCTCTGTCTGCCATGCCCCCAAAAATTCAATGTGATATATATTCATATACAAGCAAACAAGCTAACATCATTCAAATCTCTTCACTGAGGTTCATAGATAGGTCTTTTCCTACTTACCTTGAGGGATGCATCATGCACCAAGGCTCGTCTGGCAACACGTTGACAACTGCCTGAACATCTGCAAAATTCCTTAGCTTTCTCTCTTAGTGTTTAGCTCACTGCGCGTGTACCCTATGGATTTATTCACCTTCCAATATTGTCGTAAATCACAGTACGATTTGTTAAAGACCTCTTGACACGTCACATGGACCGTTGGTAGTTACTTCGTCGATAATCTAGCAAATCACACTTCCTATTTAGCTTTACTCTGGCCTTACTAACCAGTAACCAAGCACACTCCGATGGCTTAGGGTCTACAGCTTCGCTTACGTAAATACCCATGAACTTTCACCCGGAATCTCTTCACTGCTTTCGCTAAAACCATGAATTGTGTTACTATTCCTCCATTCTCTCCAACGGTTCTGCATGGACTTTCCGAAGCGTCTCGAACATCGATTAAACGTCTAGTTGTCCATCTCGCCGATGCCCAGTTGCCTGATCTGTCCGTACTCAGAGAACTTTGAACCCAGCATTATCTTATTTTAATCTACATATTCCCTAGCACAACATATCCCAGGAATAGATTAGCTGCAGTTCTTGTACTTCTATATGAGCAAGATGGCGATCTCCGAGTTCTGTTGACAACTAGGTCAAAAGCGCTTCGGACACATGCCGGTCAAACTGCACTGCCAGGGGGCAAGGTTGAGGACGATGACGAAGACCTTGTGAAAACAGCAGTATGTCTGACTGGATGTCCCGTTGCTGAAATCGCCTTACTAAGATCACATACACCAGTTTCGCGAAGCAAATGAAGAAGTCAAACTACCCTTGGGATGTCCCTTTGTACACACGATAGGTCTCTTGGAGCCATTTTTATCGCTTCATAAACTTTTTGTTACACCAGTCCTTGCTGTACTAACTAAGATAGAAGTATTAAGTGAACTTCAACCTTCCGAGAGCGAGGTTGCAAGGATATTCAGTCACCCTCTTAAAGCTATTCTGGACCCGCAATTGGCCCAACACGAGGCATTGGTGGAAATAGGCTGTGAAGACTGGCCATACCAAGATACCTTCTATGTGAGTCAACTCAACCGCAGTCATGACTCGATTACCTTTAAACATACACATAAACACATTTCTTTCCAGAACACAAGCGATCCAGTAATAAACATCCTTGGCGATACTTCCTACAGGATGCATCGTTTTCGAACCAAGGCCTCTCCCATAAAGGGCTTGACTTCCGACATTCTTGTATGTAAACAGCTATTCCAAATACCGGGCACAAAGAATGCTCATACTCCACTGGCGATTTAGATCAAGACAGCCGAAATCGCATTTGGGAAAGAAACTGTCTACGACAGATTTGCGCCCGATCAAATCACAGGGTTCCAGAACATAATTGCGGCCCTTCGCTGACCGTTAGAATCTGTTAGAATTGCTGTAGAGGTCGTGTGAAAATTACTGCCTCCACATGTTGCTTCATGATAAACGCCATCATTTAAATTAGACATATATAAATAGGTGTGGTGGCCACACTATGGGTCCCCCAATTCCAGTTGCTTTCTTTTCCCCCCTGTTCTAATAGTCTTGTCACATCAAATAATGTCTCACAACTCTAACGCATTCACATCTTTCCACGTAGGATCATCACCATCACCTACTTCAACTACCTTCCATCCCCGGGCACAAATAAACGCCCACACGACAAACTTCAACACCACACTTGCCGCCCGCACCTCCACTGCATGGTGCTACAACACCCACCTCGGTTTCATACACGAGGACCAGGGCGTTTGTCCACCCTGTGATGATTATGTCCAACACGTTACTCAGTCATCACTCGATTCCACATTTCAAAATGCCTGGAACCAGCGAGAACAATTTTTCGAGAAGCTTTCTTCTACTGCTTTTGATCAGGGTCGTCTTTCACAATATGAAGAGGATACGGTAGAAATAAATCGTCTACGAAACGTTATTGATGATATCAATAATGCTCATGATAATATACTACACAAATATCGAGTGCTTCTCGATGATTTCGAACGACTCAAAGTGCAATATCCATCAGCGGCATCATCGTCGTTGCAAACATGTAAGTTCAAGCCTATTATCGCGGTCGCCTTAACTAAGAGCTAATAAAATACCATGCAGCTGTTGGCCCCCAGGTCCGAACTCCTCCTCGGAGCTATGCCGTCGTGACTACGGCTCAGGCGGCATCAAGCTCAAAGAAGTTCCCCGTCGCACACCAACCAAGTACAGCCCCCGGATCCCCTTTCCATCGGGACCGCTTGTCACCACCGACCTCCCCTGAAGAACTGGCAGACCCAGCAGTACGATTAAATAACCCACGAATCACTGATCCTATTGAGATGTGGTTCAACTACTACTGCACTTACAAAAAGTCATGGCCAAAGGGACTGCGAAAAACCAACGACGACAGACCCCATTGGCCGGATTTACGCGCCATAATTGCTACCACAAGAATGAGGCCGAAGGATAAAGGACCGAGAGCGTCTCCTGCCTTCTACAGTCGTCTTTTTGATCTTTTCTCCGTTGCTGGTTTATATGAACGACTCGTCAAAGAGAACGGCTTCACTATCGCCCGCATCGTTTCTCCTAGAGAGTTTCTATTTCCTCCTCAGGCTGACGATGAACCACCAACATGCACTATTGAAGATATTGCACGGCATTTTGCAAGTTGTGGGTTTGGTCTCCGTGTTGTTGCAGAGGACTTTGAACCGTGGGCTAAGGCGTATAGAGATTCCCGTCCGAAGAATACCCCAACGTAATTTCAACTTTGTATACCACTGGCAGTACGAACATGTATCAATTATTATATGTACTGTATGCTCTACACGCCAACCAAACTGGACAATGTCTATGAACCCTTCAACTAAAAATGCTATCACAATTCATACCGAAGTCAATGTACTACGCCGTTGTTGATCGTGAAGAGGCTGCCAATCGGAGTCTGGAGAAGGCTTGAACTTTGAAGGAATGTTGGTTCAACTTGTAGCTTGAGGTACGATACATATTACGACATATTACCCTATACCATTTAACATTCTCATATCTCTGATTGTCCGCAATTATCCTGTGCTTGGAGCTCGCTAATCATTTCTCTTCTTGTGGGGAATTGTCTCCGACTCGGAATATCGAGTTTCCTCGGCTACCCCTCTATGGGGTTCTCGGCGATATACTAACCTTCACTCCCTGTCTAGTATGTGAGTCTAGTATACAAAATGTAAATATACATATTTTGCTTTTTTTTCAAGTTGGAACGTTCGCCGTACATTGTACTAAACGGCCTTCACATAGAGTTCGGAGGTGAAATTCATCATTCTATTTTCTTTTCTTATGCACGAATTTCAACTGATACGTACCTTAGACAGTAGATTTGTATTCCCATTAGGTACGGCTTAGCATGTTCGTATTGCACATTTATGTTGAGCTGATACTGATGTTTGCTTTCTTCCTACGTAGGCAAATGGACATTGGTGGCTCAAGATTGATAGCGTATATGATACTTGTTTGAATTGAAGTACTACATTTCTACTTCCCTGTTACTCAAGCACTACAATCTGACTACAATGCTATACGTATTACGCTTCCGAGTATTTCAAGTGCTTCTTTATCCCATGACTTGTGTACTACATGCTAATAAACAACACAGCCGACCTGGTTGTGTTTTTTTAGAGTTCTTCTGAACTGAAGAGGTTGTGCTTGAGAATTTTCACACTATTTCGTCTTTATCCAATCGAAAGAATCAATGAGGTTTACTTATAAGCATCATCCAATTCTAAAAGTATACATAGTGAGAAACAACCGACAATCATGTAACTACATCGAAAATCTACTCAGAAGATTGGAAATGAAGCTTAAGAATGGATGTCTGCCAAGATCTGTGGTGTGAAAGCCTGGATGAGCTAGGACCATTTTGACACATATATGACAGTTCCCAACAGTAGATCAACTTCAGCGCTGAAGTTATATTCAACCTCAGACACCCACTACCTCTCGGACCCAGTTGGACAACTGCCATACAACAACTAGACAGCATTATACCTACTGTTATACTGGCAGTCTGGTATTGAATAATATGGCTAGGTCTCGCCCCATCCCAAAAAGGAACACATCGCTCTGTCCCATTAGTGAGGAGTTGAAAATTCAACATCGAAAGGGGTGCCGCTTGGGTGCCGCCGGGACGATGCTTTGTTAATTGTTAAGCTAACGGTTTGGTGGGCCTTACATCGCCGGCCCTGAATGTAGTATGTAAGTAGGCGAAAATAGGAAGTGGACGGTTGGCCAACTTACATGAGGTATTATACGTACCGACTCGGTGCCATTACCACATCCTACTAAGCGGTATCCACTTCAATGACAACACGACAGGCAAGAAGTATCTTGGTTTCTCGATTACCCTCTGCTGGGCTGTCACACTATGTCAGGTATCGTATCTACTGTGTTGGATATTCTTGGTGGTTATCTCACAATTGTTTCAAGAATTAGTACGTATATTCAGAATATAATCCATCCCACCCTACGCAAGCATGTCCTAAACCTAGACTTCTGCAACTACATAGCTTTCCACTGTTTTGACCAAAACAACGGCGCAGTCAAGGGTTATCGATCATATGACAAACATTGCCGATTCAGTGCTCAGAAATGTTATTGAGGAAGCCGTGGTTTTCACCTCATGTCATACCCCCGGATGGTGATTACCGATAAACGCTCATATCACATCAACCAGGACTGGTACAAATAAGAAATTCGCCACACTTTGAGATTATAGAGGCCCGACGAAAATGCATCCCTCCCTTCCTTACAAATTCCACCTCCTAACATCTTGGGACCATGGCACAGAACTCAAAATCCAATTTCAGTCCTTTCGATATCGACCTTTCGCCACCACCTAGTATGGCTGGAACCATTCCGTCAGGGTTACACTCTTCTACATCTCCCTCTCTCCCTGCTCCTGTTTACCTAGAAGGCGTAGCAACGGGAATATCTCAGGGGACCTATTTCGACTCGATTCCGAACCATCCTGGACCTGTTTGGGATTATGATTGGGACTATGGCCTAATCCATTCCGATCCCGGCGCTTGCTCTATCTGTGCGACGTATATCAACCACGTATTTCGTCAATCCAAAACTCCAACCCCAGATTTTCGCAAGGCGTTGAGCAAACGCGACGAACATTATAGAGCTCTCTGCGATCGGTTGAAAAAATACCAATCGAGAGTTACGTCACTAGAACAAGAAATTCAATCAATTAATATGTCCTATAATAAACCCCGAACCGAGTATCACTTGCTTCAGAGCGATAATGAACGGGGATCTCACCAATTACAACGGTCTTCGACAGATCCTGAAATTCTCCTGTCGCAGAGAACCAGAAGCGATCCTAATTCACCAAATACATCGTTTTTTGGAAGTCCCACAAGCTTCAACAACGTTCTCTTGGATAGCCCCCAGATACCGGGTAAGTTGGAATATGTAATCAAGTTGCTGAAATTAATAATATATTGCTCTAGGATTATCTGAATTTCGCCGCAATGAGTGTCCAGTACCGCTGAGCTCCACTCCAGAGCTTTCTCCGACGCACCATGCTCAACCAATGTCACCTCCGTCAGCCTTCCCCAGAAATAACCAACCTCCCCGTTTAGCCCGAATATCACCATATTCCTCTCGATCACCTATACCCATTCGGGGAACCACTCCGCAGATGGGACAAGATCTTAATCCTTTTATGACTAGGTCCGAGTCTTCAACTTCTCGCCCCATGTTGGTTAGTTCGGAGGTTCGAAAAAGTAATCCTAGACTCAGCGACCCCGACGAAGACTGGTATTATCATCTTTGCAACCACCCTACATCTTGGCCCAAAGGCATCCGGAAGGACAGCAACAATTGTCCGTATTTTCCTGATGTTCACGCCAATAGAACAGTCGCACGGATGAAACCAGGAGATGAACATTCGAGATGGTGGAGGGCCTATGACGAATGTGTGTTCGACCTACTCTCAGTACCTGGAAACTATGCGAAAGTACTGGCGCAAAATTGCATTCAAGTTAGGGACGTTGTTCAACAGAGGCGGATGGAACTGGTGTTTGAGGGTGAGGAGCCATCAGTCACGGTTGATGGCATCGCTCGCCATTTTGCGGAGTGTGGATTGAGTGTGGAGGAGGTAGTGAGGGAGTTTGAGCCTTGGGCAAAGGCGTACCGAGATTCTCTCGCACCTCGGCAGGTTTGAGGCGAGTTTTCTTATATTTATTTTTGGACACACAATATATAACTGAATATTTCACAGAGAGATTTGATTAATTTTTGATTGCCAAGTCGCAATCAGTGTGGGGAAAGGCAGATTAGTTCCATTTGTGCAGATCACTGGCGCCTCTCTTCCTCTACAAGTATCCATGGACTTAGTATTACATTGTATATCACCTACACGAGTACACAATGCGTGCGAATAAACATTTGATTTCCAATCATTAATCAGGAGTTCGGAACAAATACGATTACCCGGTGCTATCACGAACAGTTCTAACATCTGAAGATTTGTGAAGGAGACATAGATGCCACAGTGCATATAACACTCAGAAAATTCAATGTCGACGCTATTCAGACACCTACGCGTACACCAAATATTTGGTGCTAATACTGATGTCGGCAAGACCATTTTGACTACCGCACTTGTCAACGCTTCTGTTTCCAAGAACATCCACGTTTTCTACCTCAAACCCGTCAGTACCGGAGCTCTTCAAGATGCCGATGATGGGTATGTCGCAAAACTTACTGAAAGCTGTTGCTTTTGAACTCGCATTATTTTAAGGCACGTCAAACGCTTTGTCAAGTCGAAATTAGTGCAAACGGACTGTTTATTTCGTTACGATGAACCCGTTAGCCCCCATCTTGCTGCGAAGCTGAAGGTCCAGGATAATGATGCTTTAGAGGTCCGTATTCCACAAGGGAGCCCGACACACACCTTGCGAATTCATTGGGATCTATTACCTAGATACCTTCGGATCAGACTGTCGTCAACTCTATCGCTTCCCGCATACGTCAATATGCGAACCAAAAGTCGAGTTCAAACCACGCGCATGTTTACTTAGAAACGGCTGGAGGTGAGCTTTCTCTCTGAACATAATGGTCATGTTGTTAAGATAAGATATTTCTTTATAGGCGTACATAGTCCCTCTTTAACAGGAACAACCCAAGCAGAGTGCTATCGACCTCTATTCCTCCCTACTGTTCTTATCGGTGACTACAAATTAGGAGGAATATCATCAACAATATCATCATACGAATCTCTGCTCCTCCGAGGGTATATCATCGACACTATCCTCCTATTCCGTGACGAATACTATCGCAACTGGGAGTATCTACAACCATACTTCGCAGAGAAGGGCATTCATGTAGCTGCTATCGACCCACCACCATCACGTCTATCCGACCTCGCTGCTGATGGCGAAGCCCTGCAGAATTATTACAGTGGTCTAGTGTTGTCTTCAGTGACTGATGGGATCAATGGCGTGGTAGACCACCTGGATGTTTGCCATATGAGACGCATGGAGGAACTCGATTCAATGCCTCGTCGGTCTCTTGATACAATATGGTGGCCGTTTGTACAGCATGGTATAGTCAAGTCGGATAAAGATGTCACGGTAATAGATAGTGCACACAGTGATTTTTTCAGTGTGTATCGTCCTAGTGAAAGCGAAGACAGGAAAAGCGATGATTCTTCTTCCCTACTGGTTCCCGAATTCGACAGCTCAGCCTCCTGGTGGACTCAGACTTTCGGACATGCGCATACATCTCTAACTCTCGCTGCTGCTCGCGCAAGTGGACGTTATGGACATGTAATGTTCCCACAAGCGACGCATTTGCCTGCACTCAAGTTGGCCGAAAAGATGATTTATGATGGTCCTGGAAAAGGATGGGCTTCTCGAGCTTTCTTCTCGGATAATGGTTCTACGGCGATGGAAGTTGCTTTGAAGATGGCGCTTCGTGCCTATGCCTCTAAAAATAATGTCAACACATCAAATGCTAAGAAATTAGGTGTGTTGGGTTTGAAAGGAAGCTATCACGGGGATACTATTGGAACAATGAATGCATGTGCAGAAGGGGTTTATTCCTGTGAGTGGCATGAAGCCAAGGGCTATTGGCTTGATCCCCCACATGTTGGCATCAAAAATGGCAAGCCTGGTATCACATTGACGCCTGCCTTGCAAGCTCTTGTTGGAGAAACTGTATTACCTGCACCGTCTATACCCTGGATTTATGATGTCGAAGAAAGACTTCAAACACCCATCGCGAAGATATATCGTCAATATATTGAGAAGACATTAGAGGTTATTGGACGGGATGGACAACAACTGGGCGCTCTTGTGATAGAGCCTCTTCTTATGGGTGCAGGTGGCATGATATTTGTCGATCCTCTGTACCAAAGAGTTCTGGTGGATGCTGTACGTGGTCGACACAGCACTGACGGTGCTGGTTGGTCGGGACTTCCGGTCATTTACGATGAGGTCTTCATCGGATTATATCGCGTAGGCGTGGAAAGTTCAGGTCCTATCATTGGTGCATACCCAGATATTTCAGTCAATGCGAAGGTTCTGACTGGTGGTTTGGTACCCATGTCAATAACCCTCGCATCAGAATCTATCTACAACACATTTTTGGGTGATACAAAGGCCACAGCATTGTTACATGGACATTCGTATACTGCTCACCCAATTGGTTGTGAGGTTGCCAATGAAACACTGAAGATGATCGACAGTCTAAAATCCAGCAAGAGTTGGCAGCTTGCGCAAGCGAGCTGGAATGAACGTGCTTCGTCGCACGGAACCGTCTGGAGCTTCTGGGATCCAGGATTCATACAAGCAGTATCCAAACAAGATAAGGTCGAGGATATAATGGCACTTGGATGTGTTCTCGCCATCAAAGTACGGAGCGGCGACGCTGGTATGTCATGTTCTTATTATCATAACCTGAAACTATACCCATTTTGGATAGGTTATGTTTCTATGTCCGCCCAATCTACTTTCGAATCTTTGAAGACCACGATACCGCACTTGGAATTGTCACCTGCACCTGGTGGCGCCCCATTTACCACACATTATCGCACACTAGGTGACGTCGCATACTTCATGACTAGTCTCAACACGCATCCTTCGTTGGTTAGAGCCATGGAAGACAAGATTTGGCAGGTGTTGAAAGATGATTGATGTCTCACGTACATTCATGCTATAGAGAAGAGTGCGGAGGAAATGGTATTTTTGTAGATTGACTAGAACCTTCCGTGCATAACACACCCTAAGTGAGATACATCTAACCAGACAATCAAGAAGGGACAAGTACCTAATGGCTGGGCACTTCTCCCCACAACTAGTCACGCAAGGACCTTAACACGTTGCTTCTGGCTTCTGGCGTGCTATTTCCGGTGGGATCCATCAAATACCGCTGTGTATAGCTGCTTCACTAGCTCTGTTATGGCTGATGTTTACGACAGAAGATTAGTCAAAGTTAGCGCCCACTGATTTTGAGTCTGAGGACTCAAGCTCAAGATCTATAAAAGGGCCGAGGAAAAGCGACGCTGAGGGAACAGTCTTTCATTGTACAGACTTAACTGGCTTCCATGGCTCTCAAACGTCTACTACTCATCCAACTTGGCCTTATACTCTTAGTCTTAGGCCAAAGAGATGTAAAACCGCGTTGCAAGGCTATGCCTAGTGATTCAACATGGCCAGCGATAACTGTTTGGAGTGCATTGAATGCATCCATTGATGGAAGGTTAATTCGTACAGTGCCTATTGCTGCTCCTTGTCATCGGGAACAATACAACGCTGCATCCTGTGAGACCATACGCGCTCAATGGCATCAACCACGTCTTCAGTTAGTCCCCATCTTGGATGTTTTATCGACAACGACTATTTCTAATTTTCTTTCTTAACAGTGAAGAATATGCATCATCTATAATGGCACCCGTTTTTTTGAATGGGACATGCGACCCATTCACAGGCATCGACGGACAATGTCAAATAGGGCCTTATGTGCAGTATTCTGTCAATGTAGCAACTCAGGACCATATCATAAAGACACTTGCATTCGCGAAGAAGTATAACATTCGTTTTGTAGTGAAGAATACCGGACACGAGTTGAGTTTTTTCTGGTTTCTGTTGATTGACTGTTATTGATTGGTTTTATATCCAGTTATATGGGAAAGTCGACTGGCGCTGGTGGTTTGGCAATATGGACGCATCATCTGACAGGCAGAGAGTGGTTTCACTATGCGCATAAGGAATATACCGGACCTGCTGTAAAGATTCAGGCTGGCGTTATTGGAGATATGCTTGGAATAGAAGGAGAACAAAGAGGACAAGTCGTCGTTGCTGGACAGTGTCCTGTAAGTATCCATTCATAATCCTGCACTTCCTTGATTTTATTTGGTGCTCGTAATTTAGACGGTCGGATTTACTGGAGGTTATGTCCAAGGAGGTGGTCACTCCGTACTAAGCTCACTCTACGGTATGGCCGCGGACCAGGTTTTGGAATTTGAGGTTATTACTACAGATGGTCGAGTTGTTCGGGCATCAGCCACGGAAAACTCGGATTTATTCTGGGCACTCAGAGGTGGTGTGAGTGGTTTTCTAATATATATATATATATTGTATGGAAGGTTTGCTAACAGTTAGTATAGGGTGGTGGAACTTACGGTATCGTTTGGACAGTCACGGTCAAGGTTTATCCGGACATGAAGGTCACCACCGTCCGTGTACTTTACACCCCTAAATCATCTAGGAAAGCTGCACTGGATACTCATTGGAAGGGAATTAATTCCTACCTCACTGAATCACCCAAATACATTGCTGCAGGTGCCTATCATATCACATATTTCGACAACACCATCTTCCACGTCGTACTACTCTTCCCAAAGAAGACTCCAGAAGAGGTCAACAAGCTGATAAACCCGTGGTTGGATAATCTTCACGACCTGCAGATCACCCCACAAATATCAGAGACAAATCTACACCCTACCCTTCGAAGTGCATCTCTTCTAGTTTACGAAGTATTTGGCGGGGAGATTCTTATCGGTACTGATTTATATGGTGCGCGTATCCTCCCAAAGAGACTATGGAATACCAAAGAAACTCGTGAGACATTATACACAACTCTACGAAGCATTGTAGACGATGGAGGACACATCCTTGATATTGCTGTCGATCCTAGTCGTGAAGTCTCCGGAAACCCTGACAATGCCATCTTACCTGCATTCCGCTCGATGCATAGTATGTGCGTTGTTGTTGTGTGAGTAATTGAATTTCTTTGAATGATTATCAGGGGAAAAAGAGTGGCTGATTGGCATACTATACACTTGTACCATTTAGGAATTGGAACGACACGGCAACATGGGAAACGGAATTCGCAAAGACTAGAACAGTGACGGCTCTTACAAATCGATTGATACAAATCACTCCCGAGACTGGCGCATATCTCAATGAGGTAATTAATCACACTTTCCCTACAACTAACTATGGAATGATTAACAATACTTAATGTGCTTTAATCAGGCTGATGCATTTGATCCGAACTGGAAGAAGAACTTCTACGGTGAGAACTACAATAGGTTATTGTCAATCAAGAACAAGTGGGATCCATATGGTGTTCTATATGGTACAACCGCTGTTGGGGGTGACCAATGGATCACGGTCAATGGCGGACGACTTTGCCGCAAGGGGGTGTAGTGCTATGCACTTGCAATGAAATAATCACAACTAGTCTTCTAAAAGATATACGCACTATACATATATATCGGATGCGATTAACTACGCCAGTATTGGGCAAGGTCATGAATACGATTAAGACAACCGTGAAGTAAGATGTTTCATTGAGAAGGTTCTCAAAATGTTTGATAGCATCCTCTTCCGTAAGATCAAGCCTAAACGTTTCCTGAATCTATTCATGGACATCACGATAATATCAGGGATATCCGCATCCACCATAAGTGCCACCAGGTTGAGAATAATGTTTGCACTCTTCCGTAGAATAGTGAAAGCCGTAAAGCAGAAGTTCTTGAATCTTGCATAATGTGGTGACTGTGCTCTTTATATACTACTTTTACTAGGGTGGGAATGGGTTTGGATCCCTACCGAGAAATTAGAATATATCAACGCCACCATAATCATCCGAGGTGTGATCAGCAATGTCTTCCGTTGCTTTTGGAACCCAGACAATCGGGATAGTAGTGGAAGACATTTGTTCTTTTGCTGAGTCTGTAACGACGTTGGACCTTTAGTTATCCATCTTTACATAAGTAGTCCTTCTCCCTCTACCGAAGCACTGAACAAGTAGGGATAAATAAAAAATCAGAGTGCTAGTGATGGATTATGAATCCAAGTTCTAATGTGTGGTGCTGATATGACATGACACTTTTGTTGACTCCCTTCCCCTAACTAGCTCCACCATTATTATCCGACGTTATCTTTCCTCCTCCTTTGCTGCGAGGGTAAACCGTTACCGTGCGATGTCTACAGTTACTGACACCCACTATAATGCTCAATTTGGCATAACACTGAAGAATGGGCGTTACACTATCTTAAGAAAGCTTGGAGATGGTATAACTGCAGTAACATGGCTTGTACGCGACTCAGAAGAAAGGTATGTATATATTTAACACATACACACACCCCTTTCCCCACGCATAACTACACGATCTTGAATCTAACGGTAATACAACAATAATAAAAGGCCTAGCAAATGTTTAGCAGCCAAGATTTTGAGTGTAGAAGCTACATCGGAACCTGGACCTATCCAAGAACGCGATTTTCTAAAGACTATAACAGGACGTGGTGAAGGTGAAGATGATGAAGGATTTGATTATCTACCCACGCTGAGTTGGTGATGATGAGAGGCATTTATGTCTTGTTCAAACGCTTTACAGTACTTCTGTTTCTGGGTTGCGAAGATCTGCACCAACAAAAACACTTCCTGTTTACATGGTCCGCAATATTATCCATATGACTCTTCACGCACTTCGGGTTCTTCACGATTTGTCTATCATTCATACAGGTAAAGTCTCTTTTTCGGGTTTCATCTTGTTATGGTGACATCTATCTTCTTGTGTGGCTTATAGATGTTAAACTCGACAACATTCTATTCACAAAATGCACGTTTCTCACTCTATACCAAACTTGAAAAATACTTGGAGGACAATCCATCTAAAATGAATCCCGAAACTGGATTACCAGAATCTCAACCTATTCCACATGAATGGACTTTTGAAACCAATGCCCATGAAGCAGAGAGAATGTCTGTTGTTCTTATGGATCTTGGACATAGTGAGCCTCTTCGATATGCTCTAGAATTCTAATCAATTCTCTAACGAAGAATATGTCGTACATATAGCTGAGTGGGGAGATAAAGAGCCTCTTGGCGAGGGATTTTGCCCTTTAAGTCTTCGGCCACCTGAAGTCCTACTGGAATCAGGATTTGGAACAGCAATAGATATTTGGGCTGTTGGTTGTTTGGTGTGTTTTTTCTTACTCTTTTCTTTTTCTGTCTCTGCTACTCAGGCTTACCATAATTTTTTAAAAGACATTCGAACTTATGGTTGGTCGTTGGCTGTTCACTCCCGAAGACGGTGGGGAGGATTGGAGTATGCAGGAAGATCATCTTGCGAAAATGATGGAACTCACTGGTCAAACATTCCCAAAATCAGTTCTCGATCGTGCAAAAAATCGAGACAAGTATTTTGATAAGGATGGTTAGTCTTTTCCCATCGATGTCTTCACCTTCCACTCTCATTACAATTAACTAATGATCATCTACTTCTACTTTTAGGTAACCTATTACACATTCCAGAGCTCATTCCGGTTAGCATTGAAGAGGCAATGCGAAATTATAATATTCCTGGATTGAGCGAGGAGGATATTTCTCAAGGTTCAGACTTTATAAGGGCTTGTCTACATCTGGATCATGAACAGAGGTTGACAGCGAAGGATTTGTTGGGTCATAGTTTTTTGGACAAGGCGTTCACCTGTTAAATCCTTACAAGTATTCAGTTTCCTTTCCGTCATTGTTACAAGGTCTACAACGAATGTAATGTTTTGATCAGCACTTCGACATCAAATTATCAGTCATTTTCAGAATGTACGAGCCTACCATAACTCCCATATTCCTCTACTCAAGTATTGTAGTTCTCAACTAGGAGTGAGGAAACCACGAGCTTTCACCGAGGATAAACCCGACGTCAAGTTCCACGGCACCAAATCTCCGTAAATATACCAGTGCTATGACTGAACACACTAATAGATCGTTTTCGGATTTATATGTGACTTATCAACTGGGCTGATGTTGTATGAGTAATTAAATTTCTCGGAATGAGATTATCAAAGAGTAGCTGAGCGCTGATGGATATACACTTGTACTGTTTAGGAATTTGAACATGGGAAACGGAATTCACAACTTTAATCAGGCTGATGCATTCGATCCGAACTGGAAGAGAACTGCAATACTAAATAGACTACTGTCAATTAAGAGCAAAACGGGATTCCTTATATAAGATATACGCACTATATATATTGGATATGATTAACTACGCCAGTATTGGGCAAGGTCATGAATACGATCTAAGACAACTGTGAGGTAAGATGTTTCATTGAGAAGATTCTCAAAATGTTTGATAGCATCCTCTTCCGTAAGATCAAGCCTAAACTTTTCCTGAATCTGTTCATGGACATCACGATGTTTAATATCTGGAATATTCGCATCCACCATAAGTGCCACCAAGTTGAGAATAAGGTTTGCACTCTTCCGTAGAATAGTGAAAGCCGTAAAGCAGAAGTTCTTGAATCTTGCATAATGTGGTGACTGTGCTCCTCCCATGCCATCAACCATCTCTTTACATACTTTTACTGGTGGTGGGAATGGCTTTGGATCTCGACCGAGAATATATCCGAAGTCGACGTGGAAGAAATGTCCTTGTTCAATGTTAGAACCAGTGCAAACAGAGCAAGGGTTGAGAGGCATACCATCATCAGCTAATAATAAATTGTCAAGATGTCGATCACCAACACCCAAAATGTACGTCACAACACAATAGCCAGCTTAGCGGACCAGTGAGTTCCATTATTATTACAAAGCAAGCAAGATGTCACTCACCACAACTTCGGACGAAAGTATCAATGACACTTGGCTCAACACCAGAGGTTCCCACACTTCCTTCGTCTGGGTTATGAACTCTCAGATAATTCAGCAAGTTTCCGTGATCGCTGACTATAGCAGCGATAGTCTTACTGGGGATGAATTGTACCATCCCCTGCAATGGTCCCGTAGCTAGAACATCATACGGAGTCAGTTTCAGGTCCAAGTTCTCCTTCCGTAACAGACGATCCATCAAAGTGATGAGTTGGATAACAAGTTGGTCTTGACGCATATCATCACCATCTTTGAAGATAACTGGATATTCAGAGCCGTCGGAACACTGGAAATTTAGTAGGAGTGGGTAGAGATTGGACTTGAAAACCGACGACTTCTCGGGGATGATTCCTGTGACTTCTTTCTTGGCGTTTATTGGCAAAGGGAGAGGTGGCATGGATGCAAGATTATTTCTCGTGTCTGCAAGAATGGATCGCAATTTCTCGATCTTCTTTGGACGTGTATCTTTAGATGTTCGGAGTTCTCGGGCACGTTTGGCAAGTGTTTCTACAAGTGCTCCTTGTCGTCTCATGAGTTCACGTCTCTCGGAACCCCCTTCAGACTAAGGGGTAGGTTAGTCCAAGTATAGTTCTCGAGTGCTGTCCACTTGTACCTCCATAATCTTGTTCATGAACTTGAATACAACACGGCCATACATCTTGGCCATGATCCTATCCTCTAAAGCCTCAACCATCAAGTACCAATATAAGCGATTACCAAGTATTGGATTTTGAACACCCCTCAAAACAAGGAAGTCAGTTAATCCACTATCTTCGTAGGATATGGCATTCTTGGCGGTACGTGAAGAGCGCTGATCGCTTGCAGCACTCTCAAACTTCAGAGCTTGAACAAGCTGAAGTAGATAAAGTGTAAGTTCCTGTATGAAATGTCAACAAACGTTCCTTGCACTAATACCACTAATACATAAATCACGTACATCATCATCTGCGCGACTTAGTTGTTTGACAGCAAATGCCCGTACTCTCGAATCAACAGTATTTGGACCTAACAGTTCCAAGGCATCGTCAGTGTCGATTTCTGTCCACATAGGAAGAAGCTCTTCGACTGCTTGTTTGACTTCCGAGGAATCTCGCCAAGTTACTGATTTTAGGAACTTGGTAAGACCTCGCTTGTCCCTTGCCAAATAGAATCGGAATTTCCAAATAAGATCCTTTTCTTCCGAGGTAAGTTGTTGACTTGGGGAATAATTGAGTATTACCTGTTTGGAAGTTAGTCTCCTGAAACCATGAAATAAGTAAATTTCCTACCCCAAGTTCATCTCTGATTTTTGCATTGGGTTTGAGCTCCCTGTCATAAGGGCTGCTTCTATGACTTCGTACCAGACGTCTGTGCTTATCTTCCACGGGATTGTCGTGTACAATATCGGGGTCAATCACAGCCCACAAAGTCAAATCTCCAGCCAAGTTCGGTAGGAGATTGGTATTGGTAGTTTGCTGAGGTACAATGTTCGTATGTGTTGGGGTGGTAATGATAGGTTGGTTGCTGGTTTCCTGTGGTAGTGATATCATGAGTACCGAAGTAAATTGAAGTGATAAGTGATAAACACCCTACAGGTTCACTGAAGATGACCGGAAAATCAAAACGCGGCAGGTCAATGTACAGAAAAAGGTTTTCTGACTTCTCAGTTTCAGCCTATTGTTATCGCAATTAATTGTTATAACCTGCTGTAGCTAGCACGATAACATACAGCATGAATTTCCGCCATCCTTCTGAATGTGAATTTGTCTAACCAGTCGGACTTGGGAAGATCTCCACGCTCATACTTCTTGACAAGCTAAGATGGATGATGCTAAGTGTATGCGAGCACATGGGATTTTTTAAGAAGGCCGCATACCTTTTCCAAGCGGCCCATCTCGTCCTGTTTTTCCATCTTACTAGGTGTTGATGTCTCTACACTTCCATCTGCCTCCACTCCAGGACATAATAACAATCTATGCTTCCCGCGTCGCAGTGTCCTTAAGAAATTTAATGAATATCATACACGAACAATAGTGGTGAGAGTGACTCGCCATTTCTTGCCGAAGAGTTTGAAAGTGGAACCCCCAACCGGTACAGCAGAACGTGGCCCACCAGTATCCCATACCGTGAATGTAATTTGAGAGCTAAGAGGAAGATCGCAATAGCATATAGGCAATGTAATCCATTCATTCCACCTATATTGATGGGTTATTTCACTTTCAGTCAAGGCAGTGGAACAACTTGCGTGTAAGAGTTCTTGAAAGCTTTGAAAGATGTGCGGAATGGAAGAGTAAGGGGTTTGTTGTCGGCAACCAGTTGACAAGTCACATACAAATCCGAAAATGAACTAGTGGTAATAGATGTTCAGTCACAGGACACTGCAAAACATGGGATATTTACGGAGACTGGGTGCCATGGAACTTGAGGTCGGGATTGTCCAAGACTTCGGTGAAAGCTCGTGGTTTCCTCACTCCTTCTAGTTGAGAGCTACAACGCTTGAGTAGAGGTATGTGGGAGTTGAGGTAGGCTCATACATTCTGAAAGTGACTGGAAGTTTGATATCGGAGAGCTTTGCAAATGTAAAGTCATCTCGGTTGTCTTTGTCCATTGTGTAATGACTGTAGCACAAAACCAGAGGACGCCCCTGTCTTATGTAACCGGTTTATGTTTGATCTCCGGTATAGTGTTTACCGCTGTTGACCTAAGTACTGTAACCTACCGCCGACTCAAAGACTATAGACTTGTAAAACATGGTATCACACTATTCAGTCGCCACTATTTTGGCGTAACCTTGCTAAAGACTTTTTCCCCGAGAATGTCTTTATGGAACTCACAGAAGAACTTGGTCCAGAATCTACAACATTTGAACTAGAATCCCAGGTTATACGCCGTCTTCGAGTACAAGAGGCGTGGAGCTCAAGAGACACTCCAACTTTCGTAAGAATTCGGACATCCGATTCTGGTTTGTACGCTGACTCAAAATTACTGTTTGGTAGACGGTGGCTTTTGGTCATTGAACAACACTCACCACCCACTGACCTACTACTCAGCTTTGACCTCGAAAGGACTACACCCGAAGAGAGAATATTAGTCAAGGGGGTTGGATGGTGTGACTAAAATTGACTACCGGATTGACTCCTCGACACCATGTGTCCGTGTTGTAGTGTGCGATGATCGGTGGGTTGGTGAAAGGTAATTTCAATCCTCCTCTGGATGAGCTAGGATGTTTACACCCCAATTTACAGAGCCAATATCTATATTCATCAGATTCATCAGGTTGGTCATGGAAAAAAGACTCGCCTTAATGCAAAACATTTGCAAGTATTACGTGACAAAGAATACATGCAGAGAAAGGCCATGGCATTGACAGACCAGTACCTAGTTGAAGTCTGGAGAAGTTCTTGGACAAAAGATGCTTTTTGGGGTTCATGTTTTTTTTCGATACCCGACAACTAATAATCAGGAATATCAAACAAAGCGCATCCGAGTAGAGATGGCTGAGAATTTGAATGGCATCGTAAGGGCAAATGTAATCAAGCTTTCAAATTTGGTCATACTTACAGCCAAATTCCAATAGTCACAGCTACACATCATACCCGAGGGTCCAATCATTACAATTGACCGCACACATTTCGGCATATACACAATACATGAACAACTGGAGGCCCATGACAGGCGGTTCAAGATCTCACCTCTACACCCACATCCTTTCAAGTGCACACCCAGCCATCTGTCACCTCCGTTCACCCTTTATGGTTTTATCTGGGCTTTATCAGGATATCGTGATAAAATAGGTCTCTCTCTCGCATATCCACGGATCCCACTCCAGACCTTACAACCATCACACTTGGCAGCCACCTTTTAAAAGAGAAGAACCTCTCTTCAAATGCTTGGATTGGTCCAACTACATCTGTAGTGGTGAAGCCGGAGTCGTCAATTAATATTATATTATATCTGTGGACTAGCAACATGAAGCGTGACTCCTTATGTTCTCGGCCTGTGGTCTTGCCCAATCTCATCAAAAAGCTAAAGTACTGCATGTTGAGGAAAGTATTGGTCGTATTGTTCTAACTTCTGATTGTGCGATTACTAGTTCTTTTGTTATTGTAGATATTATAGCAAAATAAAAATCAGCATCAAATTTCAATCCACCTTGTTTCCGTCTTGATAAAAGTCAATTGATGGATGTGTCCCATCATGTAACCCCAACTTTCCTTCAGTATACACGCACCGGGCACAGTATAATGGCTACGTAATTTATGTTATATGTATGCCAGTGCTGAAAAGTCAACCCAGGTACAAGACAGGAGGACAGGAGAAATCTGTTTCATCACCAGACCAAAACCTGATGATGCCGCCTTCGAGGATTTGACCTACTGCTGGTTGTTTGAGTTCCTTTCTCTCTTTCATGTCATCCATACCTGCCATATCCCGTCCATTTGTGTAAAGCGTGTATAGTCCAGACGCAACTGAAACGGGAAAGTTGCCTAGGACATTCAAGATTGTCAATCTTGTTTTCAATGCTCATTCATTACACAGGCAACAGTATTACCAGTAACGAGGAGCTTGGCAGTGACTACTACCAAGAAAGTAGCAATGATAACTCGAGGTCGTTAGGTAGCCCGCCTCTGTTTCAGCTGCGTGTCAATCATTCACTAATTCTTTCTAAACTCGAGAGACTTGTCCATGAATACTGATGAGTCAAATAACCTATTGAGCAATATCCGTAAGCGACTCGGTGCAGTAATTACGCAACCCCTTCTTATCCATTTACACAGATGATGAATCTAGTAATCAACAAAGTGAGGGTCATGATGGTTGCAGCTACCAAAGCACATGATATAAACATTAGCTATGTGTTGTGCAGCATAAGTCTGCTAATTGTAGTAGACTATCACTTGACTTAATTCAATATCATCCTACCTAGAGATCACTATGGTCCTCAAAAACATCGAGCATCGAGTAATGAAATTTATCATTAGCGATAGCGTCATTTGAGTTTGGGGAGTTATCGACAATGAGAAAAAAAAAGTGTATTACACTAGCATTCTTGTCGATTCGTTCGAAAAGAGGATACAAGATATAATTCACCTAATAAGTATTTGGGTATACGTCCCCTCTAGATCTCCTCTTCTAAGCCTATGTTACTACTATGCCGGCTTATATTATCTATTAGGCGGTGGTTCCCGGCGAAGTTATCATGAACAATCTTTTCCGCTTGGATGAGCCTGTTCACAATCGTTGAATGTCATTACGAATCACCAGCATCACTATATAACGATGCTGCGTGATAGGCCGGTCTTGTTGGTGACAAAAAGTTTCATACACCAGTATGCGTGTGCAGAGATGAAGAGAAGAAATGAAGACCCACTTTCTAAGTTCTGTGTCAACTTGTGCATTGACATCTCATTAATTTTACTAAAGGATGCATTTTGCAAAACGTTATCAGGCTCTCAATTAATAGATATATTGAAGTATCAACACAGAGAAACCAAGAATAACCTCCCACGTATTGAGCAGGTATTCATGTTTTTGCGAGGCTTCAGAAACTCTAAAATTCAAATTAAGTATTGTAAAGTTATCTACAAGGCGAACCAGCAACGTACCCAGGTGCCGTAGAAGTAGCTGGACTTGCGGTTGTTTCAGTGTCAGTCGATGATGAACTCAGGCTCTGATCGTCCTCATTACCAACCAAAGCTGATGAATTGAAAGCTCGTGTCGTGTTACTCTGTAATACCCAACTGATTCCACCAAGTATATGGGACATGAATAGGTCATCTTTCCATGTCTCGTTTAGGTGTCCTAGACTTGTATAAAAACTGCGTCCAGGTGTATTTCCTTGACTTACACCAGCACCGTGCTCTTGATACCATGCTGTTATAGATTCGAGTCAATGGTGTATCACGGAAACCAGGTAAAATATGGAAGCACCGAGAGGATGAGGACTGCCTTGGTCGAATCTTCGTGTCCCAGTATCTGTAACGCGAGTAAGTTTCTGCTGGTTTGTATGTATGTAAAAAATGCAAAGCACTTGCCAACATAGCTGGACTCGTCAGCTGCCAAAATCACTACGGCACCTAAAGAACGGGGATCGGATTTGAAGTTATACCTAAGTTACCGATGTAGAGTCAGTCATAACCATTGTGCAGTCGTGTACATATAGCTACGCATACATTTCATCAACAACATCCCATTGTACTGGAAGTTGTACAGTACTAGGATGGGAAGTACCTATCACATTCACAGTCTTGGAACGTCAGCATTCTCCTAACCGATAAATTAATAAATGATAGCGTACTGCGTTTTGTAGCTCGGCATGGTAGTCAAAATATGCCCCTATTTATATTGATTCAAACATATCATGACACAGATCTGGCCAGATTCTTACCGACTTCTCTCCCGTAAAATGTAGTATTTAGTAGGGTATCACTTGCGCAATGGATAGCAATGAAGTTTCCTCCTTCATTCAGATAATTCTGTAATGCATCTTTGCCTTGGGAATCCAATACTGTGGCACATCCACATGTGTATTAGAATACACACCCACGCTTTCGCTCCAAACAATGAACGAACCTTCCCCGGTTGTACTTAGAAATACGACCGCATCATATCTTCTCAGGGCCGTAAGTTCAAATTGACCCTGGTCTTCCGTGGCATCGAAATCAGCATTGATAGACGATGCGTGGCTTCTGAGTGCATTGATTGCAGTAGGTATGGAATCGTGCCGAAAGTTGACGGTGCGAGAGAAGATGAGAATACGTGCTGGTGAGGCCAAAGCAAGGAGTGTGTAGTTGAAAAGAAGCGCTATTAATCCAAAAGGGAGCCTAAGGTAACAGAATTAAGATACACATATTCACTAATGGCACGTAAGTTAGGACAGACGGGAAAACCTACATGGTTGAATAGCAAATTCACAACCAAACGCGGAAACAGGGCTACCACCAACCAAACTAGGCATGGCTGACGTCATACTCTGATGAAAGAATTCTAAGCAATTAAATGTTGAAGTAAATACATATTATGATACTGGGTAATGAGTAAAGCGTAAAACAAATGAAGAGGTGGTAGTTATATGAGGCTATAATCGGTAGACGGAAATCCAAAGATATCTGAGTCGGAGCTAGTCGAGGGTTGAATATATCGGTGGTACCAGTTCTACTGGTGTTGGCATTCAGCATCCTGTCCACCGCCATACTCATCGTCGTCATCGTCATCTTCATCTAGCCAGTCATCGTCGTCGCCTTCACCAAACTGATGAGGAAAACTTTGGTCAAAGAAGTTTGGACCGGCCGGATAAGAGCGGGAACGCACTTCAGCTAAATCTGTCTCTTCGTACTTCACGTCATCAACGACGGCGGGGAGGGGTTCTAAATCTATTTTCTTGAGTGGTAGGAGAGAGAGCAATGCCTAACAGTTCATGATGAGGTTGTGGATATAGAAGTTATGTAAACTCGCCACTCACCGTCTTGTCAACGGAATTCAGCCATGAAGCATCGGGCATTTCAATAGATAGGACCATAAAGAGGTCGCCTTTTTCGTCGTTGCGTTTATAGACGGGCATTCCTTCACCTTTGAGGACGATAGTTTCGTCTGGTTTGAAGATTTTACTAGGGGTACTGGCAACTTTGATACCGCGGCCATCAAGATGGGTAACAAGAATTCTGGAGAAACCTAGAAGTGCTTCTGACAATGTAATAGTGACTCGAGTAAGGAGATCATTTCCTGAACGCTCGAAGGACTCGTGCTGTTTTACTTTTAATTGAATGATGACATCGCCTGCGGGAACACCAGGCTGCACATATTGTTAGCAATTGTATTTGCGTTAGTCCAAAAAGCGTACCTGTTGGTCGCCAGCTCCTGCTAGGACAATCCGTTGACGATCAGTCATTCCTTTTTCGATGAAGACTTCATGGCGATTCTTCTCCTTTACGGTCTTTTCACCTTTGCATTTTTTACACCTTTCGAGTAATGTTTAGTAATTTTTGTTGTAACTAGATGTGTGAAAATTCACTCACTTGTCTTTATCCTTTATCAATTCACCCACACCTTTACACTCCCTGCATTGAGCACGGGAAGTTGCTAATTGATTTGGACCAATCTGAGAACCTGAATGAGTACTGCAAGTTAGAGATATTTGAGAACATACTAACCTGGGTTTGTACAAAAGTCCATCCTTTGCCTTGACAGTTGTAACAAGCTTTGGGCTTAGCATTTCCCTTAGCTCCAGAGCTATGACGTGATTGAGGTTATATTACATATTCATGTCGAGTAAAACGTACCCTTTACAGCTTGAGCAAACTGCATCCCTTTCCATATTCATTTTGAAGGATTTGCCATTATACAGATCCTCCAAAGTAACTTCATATGGAATGATGGTATCCTCTCCCTTACGGCGTTTCGGTCCTGGCCCAAAATCGAAGCCGAAAGAAGGTCCACCGCCACCTCCGGCGAAAAATTGTGCGAATAGTTCGTCAAGCCCGCTACCGCCAGCTGATCCGCCTTTGCCATTCAGCCCTTCCATTCCCTGGGTATCGTAGATGTAGCGCGTCTGAGAATCACTCAAGATCTCATATCTGTGATGTATGAGCATATTTTTATGACCACTGACAGTGACAAGGGACATACGCTGCACCTATCTCCTGGAATTTTACGCCAGCTTCTGGATCGTTGATATTTTTATCCTGGAGAGGGAATTTGTTTGTAATGCTGAAAGAGACGGGAATACACGCACTGGATGATGTTCCATTGCCTAGAGGAAAGAGGATAAATAACAAATTGGCGCATATACTATAACCTATTCACACACCTTCTTACGATAGGCTTTCTTAATGTCGGCTACATTAAAGCATACCGTCAAGCATTAATCAACTTTGCGTATTCATTAGCTACCTTCACTGGCATCAACAGCCAAACCGAGTAGCTCATATAGTTCTGTCTCAACAGGCACTGTGAATTATCGTCAGCATTCAAGAGTTATTCTGAAGAACTATTGAAGATTACTCACTACTTGACGCGTCAATTTATCTTTGAAGAATTTCAAGCACCTCACTGGAAGGTGAAGGACTTAGCCGCGAACATGTTCTGAACTCATGTAGGCAATTTCCGATCGGAGCCTGAATCCATCAAAATAAATTTCATGGATTTCATTTTAATAGGCCTCTCTTCTGCTTCACATCCACTTCTAGCTGCAGCCAAGTACAAGTACAATCTCTTGGTGAGTATTTTCTCTTCGTTTCTGGTTTTTGATATGATGTTTTATCAATTATCTACATTGTCTAACATGGGTTTAACCTATGGAAGACGAAAATTTGCTGCTGACCCTTTTCACATCTTCACATTCCATGATGTTCTTTACTAATGACCTACTTTCCAGAAGTATTCTACGTGTTTCTTACTACTATTCTGTTATTAGTGCACCACTGTTATCTTATTCAAAACAAGGAATTATCCATTCCAACCTCTCATTTGTGTGCACCTGAATTATCGGTGCAGAGCACAACATGAACTTTTACTTTGACGCTGCTAAAACCTTGGACAGGCTTGATGCAAAAGCGGGATCTATCAAAGGTATCATCGCCACCCTGCCCGAGCAGCATCGCAAGAGGACCAGTGCATTGATTATTGAAACCCTCAAATGTGCGTTTATCATACGCTCGCAGAGCCTCTCCAATTCCTACAATCAGCAAGTTGAACGGGGTCTATAGATAAAAATACATTATTGGAAATCATGGAAAAGTCGCAACTACTAAAGCAAGAACGCAAGATCAAAGCTCTGACACCGAATCTTGCACTCGTTCTCGTTCATGATCTGATACTTGCTCGTGGTATCCAGGCAGGGGATGGACCTATCAAGCAAGCTGTTCTGCGCCATAAGACAAGACTGGGTGCTGAGTTTATGAAACTAAAAATCAAACATGGTGCAAAAACAAATGCAGATCTTGCTCAACAGCCAGACGTTCGAGCCTGTGGGTCCCAGTTGGTTGGAGCGGGTGTACATATAACTTAACTCGGATGTTTAGCTCAGATACCTCGCTATGTCCGTATCAACACTAAGTTTTGGACGACGGAAGAAGCAATTAAATACTTCGTTACCAAAGGCCTCACCGTCGGCGACCCTATGCAATCCAAGTAGGCATTCATTGTTTACTAACCGACCCACTCTCCTCGCTGATACGAAACTTGCCTCGTCGCTCAGAACAGAATTTTCTTCAGATACCCATATCCCAGATCTCCTACTATTCCCTCCCCAGACTTCCTTTCAAGATGAACCAGCGTACAAGACAGGTAAAATCATCCTTCAAGATAAAGCTTCTTGCTTTCCTGCCATCGTCTTGTCCCCTCCTACACACCCAAGAGGTGTTGTAATAGACGCTACCGCCGCACCCGGAAACAAAACATCGCATCTAAGCACTTTAATGAAGGGAAAGGGCAAAGTAAGATAGTTTTATGCTGAAATCCATCTGTGATTTTGGTTAAGACATTATTACCCCAGTTATACGCCTTCGAACGTGATCGCAAGCGATTTTCTACACTCAGAACAATGCTCTCTAGAGCAGCCTGCGAAAACGTTGAACCCCTCAACGAAGACTTTCTCCAAATTGATCTGAATGACCCCAGATTCAAACCGGTCACTCACATGTAATGCAATAAGTTCTTCAGATTACATAGAGTGCTCATTACGCTCGCTTCCTTCCAGCCTCTTGGATCCGTCATGCAGTGGTTCTGGAATTGTCAACAGACTTGACCATCTTCTTGCAGGTATTTCGTCTGTTCGTTGTTCATCAATTGGGCTATATATAAAATACACAATAAACAGAAAATGAGGATGAAGAGATTGATGAGGATAGGCTGAACAAGCTCGCAGCCTTCCAGCTTAAGATGATCAAGCACGCTATGCAATGTAAGCAAGTGCCATTACACCATAAGAATAGTCTAATCTAACTTGCCTAGTCCCAAATGTCGAAAGAATAGTTTATTCAACGTGCAGCATCCATGCCATTGAGAATGAACGTGTCGTATCGGCAGCGTTGTCCTCAGACGAGGCTCAAAACAACTTCATATTGGCCCCTCGAGAAGAAGCTCTTCCGACATGGCCGAGGCGGGGGATTCCTGATGAAATGACTACTGGTGTGTCATGGAGCGGTAGTAAATAAATTTTGTCATACTCACACGGTTGACTACAGGTGATGCCAACTCTGTCATTCGCTGTCAGCCTGGAGAAGATTCGACTAATGGTTTTTTCGTTTCTTGCTTTATCAGAAGAGTTGAAAGTAAGAAACGCCCTGAGACACCAAGAGAAGCAACAAAACGTAAAAAGCGTAAGGTATCGGCGCCACGGATACCTTGATACGACATGTGTATGAATAGTAGTGGTTCGTAATATTTGTATTTTGTGAGATTACATCCAGAATCAACGAATACAACAAAAGGACGAGCTGTCAGAAATGAGAAATAGTTAGTTATGGTCAATCAACAATGAGCCCGTTATGAGACCAGCGCGAGGAACTTCAAGGTAGTTAGCCCTCTACAACGATGGTCTGCCAGGTGAGTGCTATCGTCAAAACAACCAAAGGAATGAAAGAAAACTGAATGAGTGCGTCAAATAAGAATCTGGGCTAGTAGGGTTTAGCAAACATCAGATGGATTTTTCTGATTGGGGTTGTGTTAGGCAGATGTTCAGCTGAGCTGTTGAGCGTATTGGCCTTGATAGTAAGCGGCATAATTAGAGTAGTCTTGCGGTTGTTGTTGGTAAGCGCCTTGTTGATATCCTGCCCACGCGCCGCTCCCGGTGGCACCACCTCCATATCCACCAGCAGCCGGATAACCACCTCCGTATGATTGAGGGGGTCTGTAACCGCCCTGTTGCTGGGCAGCTGCGGGTTGCGCCCAATTTTCCGGACGACGCCAGGGGGGAATATTAGATCCACCTGCTGTTATGTCATGCCCCATACCAGGGCCACTCCATGATTTTCCTACATCGGCACTCCCTCCAGCTCCTTCACCTAATTCAGCCATCAGATTTGCGTATTCAGAATCGAAACCACCCCTGGCATTCATTTGAGGAGGTGCTGGAGGAGCATTAGGATCTTTGTTAACAGTACAATCCCTAGCCATATGGCCAGCACTTCCACAAACACGACAAATGATGTTAGCAGTGAAGTTGCGCTGTTCTGGACAATCATATTTGCGATGTCCAACTCCACCGCAATTTTGGCAAATTTGATTTTCGTCGTCACGCAAAGTACCGTTGAGCGCCGCCAACTCTCGGAGTTGGTTGCGTTTATGGTCATTTTGACCTTCAGGTGTTGACGCAGCCTGAAAGAAAATTTAATATCAAGGGAAATGTGGTCTTTTGGGCAAGATGACATACTGTTTCAATAACTCTGTTAATCATCTTAACACAAGCTGCTACTTTATCCTCAGAATCAGCTATGACAAGACAATGGAGGTCCTCTTCAGCATCATCAGCATACTGGTCTGGTCGCGCTTTGCCTTCCTTGACACTGCCTTTACCGCGAATACTGATTTTAGCACCACTTTCACGTTCCATCTTCTTAAGACTGTTGCCACGAGGGCCGACTAGCAGGCCGAAGAAATTGATCTCTGGAAACTCTTTAACAGGTATATACACCTTGTCAGATGGACGTTGGGAGCGTTTTTGTTGATGGTATTCCACAGGGGGGCGGAAATTTGGGTCATTTTTCATTGCTCGATCGACAAGCTGGATACGCTCATCCTCGAGTTTTTTGCGGTAACGAACCTCACGAGTATTAGTTCTGCGACCATGAGCATCATAAGTTGGAGGAGGAGATTGGGACCTAAGAGATACTGTGAGTATATGCGGCTCAAGCAAGTTTTTTCCGATAGTAATATACCTTTCACGCTCAGGAGGTATGAAATCGTTCAGCCGAAGTTTGCGATTGATTTCTTCCAACCGCAGATGGATGGCATAGTTGTCGAGTTGTGCTTGAGACACTCCAGCCGCTGATATAGCAGTTGGCAAGCCGGGTATTTCGGTTTTGGCATCTCCCCAACGACTACGTCGCTTACGAGGGGCATTGGGATCAACTGGAGATACGGTCAAGAACAAACGATAGGTCAGGGTTAGTATATATGTCAGTATCTTTTGACATCCTCTTGATTATCCATGGCGTTGATAGCTGTTTATCTTCGCTGGAATAGCGTCGAGCACCAAGCTTGCCGGGAAGATTGGGAATAAGTCAATCATTTTGTGGCTTACCTTTCGGATCTCCGGTATTTGGAGATTCGTCCCGTCCCCTTTTTCCAGGACTTTCAGTGTCATGATCTCGCTGGCGAGGATACACAGAGGGAGATGGCTGAGCTAGTTGCGGAGGAGCACTCTCTTCTGTTGGCGCGGGGCCAAAACGGCGGCGCTGCCCGAGAGGAACTGGTGGTATTATTATTACTAAAATCTCCCAGGGAAGCACAACACACGTACCATCGTTGGTACCTGTAATCTGTTTTGTTGCAGGTCTCCACATTATTGTAAGCAAGAAAGAAAAAGACGGGAAAAATGCAGGTGAGAGCAACGTTGTGACTGCGCGGGTCAGCGTCGAAAAGACGCCCGTATGTTCCAACTCCGCTGATTACTCATCAATAAACACACTCACTGACTTGCCCAAGTGAGTCACGTAGGCCTATAGTTCGTACAGTCTACCCTTGACCACCATTTCTATGTCCACAAAGAGAACAGCAGAAGGCAAGTCAGAGTATGTACGTGACCCTATCGCTAACACTGCCTCAGACCTCAAACATCCTGCAAAACGACACCGGAAAGATGATGACAAGGACTACATGGGAATAGACAACGAAGACGACGTTATCCCCCGTTCTCCCCCAGATACCGCAATTGTACCTCGGGGAGCCACAATCGCCTTCAGTGCTCTGGCACGTAAGGTCGCAGATGCTCGGCGTACCAAAGATGCGGACACTAGTAATCTCTCTTCACTTGAGGTACACAGACGGCAACAAAATGCGATGGTCTCCCATATCTTCAATGATCAAGACTTCTCTTGGTTGCACTTGAAGCCTGATCATACGTCACGGCCTCTGTGGATTAGCCCCGATGATGGCCATATTATTCTAGAGGCATTCTCACCTATTGCAGAGCAAGCCCAGGATTTTCTGACAGCTATTAGTGAGCCAGTCAGCAGGTGCGTTGATACAGGACGAAAAGTAGATACGACCACGGATATTCATATGTTACAGACCTGCATTCATTCACGAATACAAACTCACTTCGTACTCGCTATACGCCGCCGTGTCTGTTGGACTTCAGACAAAGGACATTATTGAAGTTCGTTGCTGTTGGCTATGAGTCTCTCAGCTAACACTCATATTGACGTTAAGGTCTTGAACCGACTTTCGAAAGTCCCGGTCCCGGAATCGATTACAACGTTCATCAAAGACAGGACAATGAGTTATGGCAAAGTCAAGCTTGTCCTCAAACATAACAAATATTATGTGGAGTCGAGTCACCCAGACACACTTCAATCATTGCTAAAGGACCGAGTCATTCGAGAAGCAAGACTGTTTTCCATCCAACAAGATAATAGCATCAAGGCGGCAACCTTTACAACATCTAAAGCCCCTGTCAAAGGCAATCTTGTCATACCTGGTACAAAAGACGCAAAGAAAGACGAGTCTTCCGCCGGAAAAACACAAGTCCCAGGGAACAATATCAATGATACCAATCTATTCACTTCGATCGTAGGCGTAGAATCAGGTATGTCGGTTATGTTTGATCCCGTATGCGTGAATATCTCACAATCGAGCAGATGAGATTGACGAAGATGACGATAACGTACACGCATTCGAAATCCATGATTCGAAAATTGATGTAGGCTTCTAAATTACATATTCAAAGCACATACAGCCTAATGGAATCACAGGAAGTGAAGAGACGATGTAATGAGCTAGAGTTCCCTATGCTTGAAGAATATGATTTCCGCAATGATACGGTCAATGCCAACCTTGACATTGATCTCAAGCCTGCGACAGTCATTCGGCCTTATCAAGAAACCAGTCTAAGTAAAATGTTCGGTAATGGGTATGTAATTCGATCACTCTTCACAATTGTTAAATTTGACTTTCATATTCAAGTCGTGCCCGTTCTGGAATCATCGTCCTCCCTTGCGGTGCAGGAAAGACCCTGGTTGGGATTACTGCTGCTTGTACTATCAAGAAGTCATGTTTGGTTCTATGCACATCTTCGTCAGTGTTACATTAGCTTCTTACAATCCATATCACTAAAAGCATTTCTAGAGTGTCTGTCATGCAATGGAAACAACAATTCATGCAATGGAGTAATATCACGGATCGTCAAATTGCCGTTTTTACTGCGGACCAAAAGGAGAAGGTAAGATTCAGTTTGATTTTATCACACCCTACCTGACAGGTTATCTCATTTATAGTTCGCCGGAGATAGCGGCATTGTTGTGTCCACCTACTCAATGGTTGCAAACACGCACAATCGATCCCATGAAGCAAAGAAAATGATGGACTTTCTTACATCTCGAGAATGGGGTTTCATTCTTCTCGACGAGGTCCATGTAGTACCTGCTGCTATGTTTCGACGCGTCGTTACGACAATTAAGGCGCATTCCAAACTGGGTCTTACGGGTGAGCCACCTATTATTGCCGCCACTCGCCAATTCAATACTTATGCATCGAATAGCAACTCTCGTTCGCGAGGATGACAAGATCGCAGATCTGAATTACATGATTGGACCGAAGCTTTATGAAGCCAATTGGATGTAAGCACCTTTCGTTATTTAGCCCTTTCCCCATGATGTGCCGTCATGATCTACACGTTTTTATTACATAATGATGCTAAATGTTCATCACAGGGATCTTGCCGCAAAAGGGCATATCGCAAATGTTCAGGTACATTCTATCTGCTATACTCGGTAGTATGCTCTCTGACCCCTAATCAGTGTGCAGAGGTTTGGTGTCCCATGACACCAGAATTCTACGGTCAATACCTCCGAGAACAGTCCAGAAAACGAATGTTATTATACTGCATGAATCCTAACAAGTTCCAGGCTTGCCAATTTCTCATCAAGTATCACGAAGATCGAGGTGACAAAGTCATTGTATTTTCTGATAATGTCTATGCACTGGAGGTGAGTAAATATATACAGCAGGTTCTCACATTCGTGACATTCTTCAAGGCATATGCAAAACGTCTTGGGAAGTTGTACATTCATGGCGGTACTGGACAAGTGGAACGCATGAGAATTTTGTCTTGGTTCCAACATAGCCCTAAAGTCAATACCATATTCCTATCTAAGGTTAGTACTACCGTTTATCTAGACGGGCTGTTCGTCATAGAGATTCTCAGGTCGGTGACACATCTATCGACCTCCCCGAAGCAACTTGCTTGATTCAAATTTCATCACATTTCGGATCTCGCCGACAGGAAGCACAACGATTAGGTGAGCTTGGGTTGCGGATGTTAATGCAATCAATATCATGCTTAGGGGAATTACTCTAGGTCGTATCCTACGTGCCAAAAGACGTAATGATGAGGGTTTCAACGCGTTTTTCTATTCCCTCGTTTCAAAAGACACGCAAGAGATGTATTACAGCACAAAGCGCCAGCAGTTCCTTATTGATCAAGGTTATGCTTTTAAAGTTATCACGCATCTTGATGGCTTGGATGAAATGCCGGACCTCGTGTACAAGTCGCGGGACGAGCAGATAGAACTTCTGCAATCCGTGCTCTTGGCCAATGAGAGCGAAGCAGAGCTTGGATCGGATGTTCGTGCCTCTGAAGGGGACCTAGCTGGCACGGTGACTTCCAAGGACTTTGGACCCACGAGGTTTCCAGCTGCACAAAGAACAACAGGGTCGCTTACTGCGCTCAGTGGGGCACAGCATATGTCGTATATTGAACAGAACAAGTCCGCGAACAAAAAAATTGCTCGGGAAGCCGCGCCACGCCACAAACTGTTTACTAAACGTGACAATGAAAAGAAGGCGGCGCGGAAGGAAGCTCGGTCGCAAGGACCCTAGGATTGCCCTGGGAGTCTCGATGAAAGTGCAGGGCTGTAAGGTTACTAGGTTTTTGTATGGATCGCGTGTAAGATACTAGAGCTGACTAATATATTGGGTTTGGACTGTACCAGGGCCTAGAATTGGATGGACAACGCGTGGGATAGGAGTAGCGGGAGATGCGGGGTGTATAGTGTGCCGTAAGACACAGCCACGAGAATATTGACAGTCTATTGAGTTATTCTGGAAGATAGCTGTGGCCGGAAAGGCTTGCAAAGGGAAGGGGGCAGACGCCAGAACGGTGCGTGTATGCAGGGTTGGCGGCCAGGCATCTGGCAGATCGGATTCCCAAACCGGAGGAGGTCATGACCCCAGTAGCCGATGCGCATCGTCGGAGCCCCCCTTTTATATACCTGATTTTCTATATCCTGCTGCTATCATTTCTTCCGCATTCTTGGCCCCAACTCTCTCCACCTTTCTCTAATGTCCTCAAAGCGGGGCCGCAAAAGAAACGATAATCTTCCTCCTAACCGCGCTAGGGACGTCCAGCGAGCCTTTCGCGCACGTCGTGCTGCACATCTCCAGGTATATTCTTCATTTTCTCCCGTCTTTTCCCCATGCCACTCCTGTCCTAACCCCTTTTTTCCCGTCCACAGGCATTAGAGCAGCGAGTCTCAGAGCTCGAGCTAGAGAATAACCACCTTCGCCAACTTCTCAACATACCACCATCAAATAGGCCCCCCCTCGGCAAAGGGCCAACTGGAAAGGATAAACCAAAGCCGCTAGACTTGTCCGCGCCTGCGGGTCCCCCAATTGCCCCCCTTTCCTTTAGCTCAAGTCGCGAGTCCTCTATTGTCGAGTCGCCAGGTTCACGCGCGAGCTCTTCGCCTGGTGCAACCAGCGTCTCAATGCCTTCGCGTTTTGCCCAGCTTGGCGAAAGCGGCTCTTCGTGGAATAATGACCTTATGTTGAACGATGGTCACCAGTCCGATGTGTCTGCACCCACCCCTTCCTACCAACTAACCGCTCCCCTCCCACTCAAAACATCGTACCCGTCTTATCACAGCAGTGGCTCTCTGCCTTCGTCATCATCCAGAAATTCTGTCTCTAACGATATGTACTTATCCAATAATTCGGCATATTCTCAATCCCAATCATCCGACCGGCCCATTTCACACAGTTATAGTGGTCAAAGTTTTAACTTGCGCAACACCGAATTGCGGGATGACCCACCGCGACATTATAATTACTCGTCTTCTCCCTTTCAAACATACGACCACAGCAATATGCATAGACAAAGCTCTTCTCCCGGAATTTCCAATATCCAATCGCACCATCAACAGCAACACCACCGGGAGTCTACCCTCTCATATCCGTCCCCTCCCCAGAGTCGTTTGACAGACTCGCAGAGTTTTTCACTTGGTCAAGGATTTCCCCACCTCCCATACCCTCAGAACCAGCAAGCCTCCTCTCTTCATCATCCCCCTCGCCAAAGCGACATCATTCGGGGGGGAAACGACCTTGGACACGTCAGTCCGCCACCTAGAATCCATCCTTATGGAGCAGATGGTCGTTTGAATCACCATACTGTGTCCTAATCTCTTCTAACCACTGCTGTCACCATCTCCTGGCCACTTAGTCATTTGGACTCGGATGCTTGCCAATTTCTGATTTCCAGCAGTTTTTGTATATCGTTAATATCTTCACCATAATCAGGTCCCTTTGCCTTATACCTAGAAATGTACAGCAAAGTATACTACTTATTCCTCTAGTCTATGTTTCGCTTAGTCTATCATATATTTCTCTCAAATCAATGAAGACCCTGTTGGATGCATATATATTCCATCTCATGATGGACTGGAGTAAATGCTGCCTGCACCACACCATGCTTATTGGTATCAGGCGTCATGAGGCAGCACGATGTTTACCAGTGGCGGATCCGTTCCACGACCCTTAGGGAGCCACATGCCTCTGCAAACTCTACATCATCAACTGATACTTAGATCCGTCAAAACAATTAGCCATTACCCTGAATCTCCCACGTTTTGTTACGGGTAATCTTTATATTTATGATTGGGGCGAAAACATGAAGCTGAAGAACGGAGACGGCGATTATTTATACACATTAGGAGTCTTCTAACAAACAATGGCCGTCTAGATCCCAGGAAACCAACATTGAGATCTTGAGCGATTCATCAGGCTACGGGGCTCAGATCACACCAGTTCACCCGAGCATCAACGCCATATTTCCTTTCCAGCCAGTCGTTTGCAGCCTTGAAATGACCATTCCCAAGAAAACCGCGATTGGCGGAGAAAGGGGATGGATGCTAAAAGGGATATGAACATTCTGTTGTGAGAATGCGGGAATACCGGCCACAAAACTTACTGCACTTGTTAAAATAAGGTGCCTGGTCTGGCAGGAATTTTCGGGTCAGGTCGACATATCTTGTTTGGGAAGAATTTAGGCTAACCTTGTTCAATTTTGCAACCCGCTGAGCTGCCCATTTCCCCCATGCTAAGAAGACTACTCCTCGGCCGACACCGCTTGATTCGGAGCTACTGCCAGAGAGATTGGCTCCGCCATATCTATCAACCACGTCTACTACCTTATCGGTAAATTGTTCCCAGCCTTTGTTCGAGTGCGATCCAGCGCTCCCAGCACGAACAGTAAGGCAAGTATTTAAAAGTAGTACGCCGTTGGCGGCCCAAGCAGTCAGATTGCTTCCAATGAAGACAAGTAAGGTCGGGTGCAATATTGATTGATATCATAGAGGTCTTACCCATGGTCAGGGGCCTGGAATTCCGAGTACTCTGACTTGATTTCTTCATAGATCTGTCGACAGGAGCAGGAATCATTATAATCAATAGCCATCAAGGGATAATCGATTCAAAGATCTGACATTTCTCAAAGAAGGCGGAACTGCCTTTCCTACTGGGACTGAGAAGGACAAACCTTTCAATGAGTCAGCACCTTGACAGGAAGTTTTCATTCAAACGCCATACATACCGTGTGCTTGACCTGGACCATGGTAGGGATCTACATATGGTATGATCAGGAATTTTCTCGATTGATATACATGTTGAGATTCGTACCTTGACCAAGGATCACAACCTTTATTTTTCCAAGTGGGGTGTTTGTCCAAGCATAGATATTCTTTGCTATACGATCGGAATCAGGTCAACATCAGGCTGATTTACGTTAGTAAATAGTTAACAAACCAGGAGGGTAAACTCTACAAGATTTTGGGGTGTCATTAGCGCCTTTTACACCCTCTTCCCACAAGAAGCGTTTCAATGAAATGAAATATGGCTTGGTGATCTCATCTTTGAGAAGTTTAAGCCTATAGTGTTTTCAACACGGCGACATCAAGTTTGTCAGATTCGTATAGTACACTTACCAGCTTTTCCCCATGACTTCACATTCCAATTGTAATAATCGTTGTTGTTCCTCGTTCAAAGACTCTTTGAACGAGGAAAGTGAAAAGGGTATAGAGTTGAGTTTCTTCATGCTCGATTCTACAAGCGGAGAAACGGTGATTTTGGTTTTGCGGTCGGTGGAAGACTCCCCTGCCTCTAAAAGTTTGACTTTCTTCGCAGCCGGTTTTTTTCCACCGAAAAACGTGTCCTCCAGTGTCCGCTGGCGCTTGTTGCTCTCTTTGAGTTCGTTCTGAGACGCGCTTGGGGTTTTTGTCGACTGAGACGCGTCTTTGCCATTATCCTTGACTGCATCGGACGCGCTTGTTTTGACGAAAGTAGGGTCAATATCTTCTAAATAGACTGTAGCCGTAGCGAGTTTCTCGGGAGTCGGCATTTCAGCTGGTATATGTGAGTATAGTGGTAAGTAGGGTGTAGGTTATAGTGAACTTTGAAGTATATGAAAGTTACGGATTGCTGCCGCCATTTTATATATTAAGTATCTCTCATGCTCCACTCGTGCTAGCGGCAATATCTATTTTTACTCAGTTGTATATATTACGGTCACGTGTATTTCAATCAGCCATGTCATCTCTCTGAATGTGCGAAATGCACATTTTTGCCCTATCCCTATAAGTTTTTTGTGTCTACAGCATATAACTTCCTCCAAACTGCCTCGTTCACATTCATCGCCGTCGCCACCCCCAAAGGAGGCTGTCTTGCGTGGCGAAACTGGACGACGACAAAACTCTGTTCGCTTTCGTCGCCGATTAAACTCAAATACCAACGGGAATCTTATTGGAGTGACCAATGCCAAGACAACTCTCGACTGGAGCACGAGCTATCAGGCAGGATCTTCAAGGTATGTCTGTATAATCCGGAATACTTTCATATTGACGAAGTTGTTTTGCTGTAGCTCTGGGCTTAGTAGTTCTGAAGAAGATTCTGATGTTGACATGTCGAGTTCATCTCGCGGTCGACAGCCTGCCCAGACAACTGTTACTGTCGGACAACAGAAAACTGGAAACAGTATACCTGTACGTCGACGAAGTCCTCATGCTCACTCGTCTGGGGACTCCGCAGGCAGCACCACTAATCTGACAGTCAATGGACCTTCCTTTACGCGGTCACGGTCACCAGCTTCCCTTCGTCAGACCGGCACTTTACTCGCGTCTAAACCCTACCGTCCAGTAGCCCCTCTAAATACTGGTAAACGCAAGACCTCCAAACATCACACACTTCTACCCGCGGTTTTTGAACTCAAACTAGCAATACCACTATGCCCATGGAACGTAATATTCAGCGTGGACTTTCGCAAGTTTGCAGAGTCGATGCTACTCTTAGGAACTTTACTATACGCAGCAAGATATGTTCAAATTATCCAGAGTCCCACTTTCATACCCAAGTCTCTATATAATGTACACAATTGTTTGATCAATGGTAAGACTCACAAGTACCTCTCTTACCTAAACTAATATTTATATTTATCACAGAACTCTATGTTCTCTCTGCCGCATCTTGTTTATATTTCATTTGGGTTCACACATTAATCAGTGTAATCAGTAAGGATGCATTAGAACCTGGTCGTCCAGCGTCGCCATTACCATCTTCCGGACGCCCTGCATCACCCCGGTTTCTAGAATCTCGTGATACAAAGCGCATACATAGAGCCACATTCGGCTACGTGTGGATGTCAGTCCCCAAGAATTACCGGTTAGTAATGGTGTATTTCTTGTAGTCGTTGGATCCTAACATGGTGTTTAGTGAATCCTCAGACGATGGGATTTTTACGGGTCTATTATTAGGACCTCTGATATCCATGGCACTCTTAATTAATTCACTGCGTTCGGCTGCTTTTCCGAATCTCCACATTCCAGCCGGGTGGATAATCGAGCCTCCTTCCCAGCTTTCAAGTACTCACAGCTCTTATTCAGCTTCGGAAGCCTTGGTCTTGTCCCGTTACTCTCTGGTCAACCTTAGCACCTTGTGTTCGACCATTTTACTTTTCCATCTCTTTGCTTCATGGTTGTTTGAGCGCCACTATTCTAAATCTTCTGTAAAACAAGAAGGCGAAAGGACATCTGTGCCAAGGAACGAAGGAAGGCGTGCCTGGTATTATACCCTCTTCACTGTTGTTATGACCACTGCGACTATCACCGTAAGAGGTGTTTCTGCAAAGTATGAATATGGTATCTGGCAGCGTGAGGATTGGTATTATATGGTTTTTTCTTTCCACCTGTATTGACCAATATTGCAGACCTAAACATATTCGAAACCATCATCGCATCTGTCTTCTTCCAATTTTGCCTTTACATTGCTCTTAGAATGGCGCACAAGAGCTTCTCGCTTGGTGAGCTAGGCTTGGTGAGCTTTGGCGGTACGGCTCTATGGCTAGAGTTCCTGAACTTGACGATTGCTCGTGTAAGTTCCAAGCACGGTTGGGCAATAGTTGTATGCTGAATATCAGTAGCTCTGGCCGATCACAACAGCATTCATTCGCACCTACCGACTACCTACACCACTTTTAATATTTCAGGTAGCCTTAGTTGCAGGATCACTAATGACCGGCTTCCTGTTGTCACCATTCCTGGTCTTATCTAGGAACTACGCCAAACGACCTGCACATCGTTTCCGCCTGGTGAAAGAGAGTCAGGCGAAAGAACGCAACCGTCGCTATGCTGCTTTTGGTTTCTACATTGGTACCTTTGTCATTACCACGGCGGTGATCGGTTTGTGGACACGCTGGCTTCTTGGGAACCGTGATCCGTGGCTTTGGGTTCTTTATAGAATCTTAGAGGGAAGAAAGAGATGGCATCGGCCTGCCCTTCTCGCCTATTGGGGATTATTGGGCTGTCTGAGCGTGGCTGGCTGGAATCGGCAACTGGCACGATCACGCAAACTTCGTCCTCGAAGCGGCACAGCTGAATATATAACTAATTCACAAGAACTTAGTACCCCTTCAAATGATTCCATAACCGCTGCCGCACAGTTAGGTGTTACTTTTCCCAACTTGCCAAATCTACCCAGCCTCCCAAATCTGCCTGCAGGTGTCAATGTTGCTCATGTTGCTACGGATTTGTTGGATGCCGCAGACAAGCATGTCCCGACTTTGAAGCTTAATGCACGAAGGAAATTCTTTCACGGTCTCGCAGTTGTGATGTTCGTCCCCGGCGTTGCTGTTGATGTAAGTTAAACTATGCCACCTGTTGATAACTAGAGGCTGATTGGACCAAAACAGCCGGCTTTTACACATTTGTCTTTCAACGTGGCTTTTGCACTGTTTATTTTCGCCGAGTACATCCGATACTTTGCTATTTATCCATTTGGGGTTTCCATACACCTTTTTATGCATGAGTTCCTGGATAACAGGGACGGCGGAACAGCAATTCTCAGCCATTTCTATCTATTGACAGGATGTGCGGGTTCCGTATGGCTAGAGGGGTAGGTCAAGTCATCTTTCTTTGAAAAAAGTAAATTGAAAGGAGTGTACAGACCTAGCCGTTTATTACAGTATAGTGGGATACTTGCTTTAGGGGTTGGTGACGCGGTGGTATGCGTATTGATTCCTGTAATTTATCCTGACATCTGATGGAAACGGAAATCATAGGCTTCCGTTGTCGGCAAAAGGATTGGGATGCACCGCTGGTCTCCCACAACATCCAAGACGTTTGAGGGGTCTGTCTCCTTTGTCGCATCTATTCTTTTATCGGCGTGGCTTCTGCGCATTCTGGGCTGTGCCGAGCCATTTTCGGTAGGGAAATTTGTTGGCGAACTTTTGTTCAGTGAAAGCTGATAAACTCGCAGACCATACGATATTCGTTGGGTATCGCCGTTTCTGCCCTCCTGGAAGCACTGTCAGATCAAAACGACAATCTCACCCTTCCGCTATATATGTGGAGCACACTAGTACTTGCGAATCCGTGATGACTGATGATAGAATATTGTTGTATTCGGGATACAGTAAAAATATAGGGGGTTTCTTTCGTGCTCATCGTCCATTGGCAGCTGGAGCCAGGCTGGAGCTAAGAACCCCATATCGCGCGGACATTTACACCATTCATAGACAAAGGTAGAGTCATGGGGTCAGGCTCATAAAATGACGTCAGGATTCTCACGACGGAAATAGCCGACGATGTTGTGAGTTGTTGATGTTGGGGTTGTCCAACATTGGATCCTATTAGGATCGACGAGCGACGAGTTGCAGGCTAGCTCTTATATGTGAGAGCATCCAGTATCCCAAGAACAGAATGCCTCAGGCTGCGTCCATCGAAATTACAGCAAACACCCCCTCTGAAATCCCCCTTGCAGCCAGTACACTTCCTCCCATACCTGCACCTGAAGTCCGTCTTCCATCCACCGCCTTTCTCAGAAAGCCGCACCGCAGAGTCACCAGGCCCTCCACCGCCCCAGAAGTTGAGGATTTTGGTCTTTTGCCCTCTAGAAACCCCACTCCCTCCTTTCTCTCCACACGCCAGTCTACATCTGCACCCTTCGACACAAGGCTTCCAGCTCTCGATGGCGCGGCCGAGTCTTCGCCCGTTCTGTTGACTCGGGATGACAGTGATATACTCATCGGTGGCTCTTCACATCTGAGCCGGGGTATGTGACCATGACTAACTACGTTCATTTTATATAGCTCATTCTATTTGTCTCTCTAGGACTATCGTCTTCACCCACAGTATTAGCGATTTCATCTCAGGATCCGTCAAGTTCTGACACCCTACCCGACAATGAAACCGTAGATTTGGACTGGCCAACATTCATCCATGCATATGCCCATGGTCGTTGGGATCCTCATCAAACACCCAAACGTCCAAAGTCTTTGCCCCAGTGCATAGATTAGTTGCTGACCCCGTGCCAAAGTGCAACGACAAATCCGAAGTAAAGCATGTGTCAGAACCAATAAACGTCATTACCTCTCCTCTTCTCACGGAACCAACTGTCGAAGCACCTACTTCTGAGGGTCCGCTAGCTCCACCACAATCCAAAAGCACCACTACCACAGGCAATCCTATTTCCCAAGAGGTTCAACCTTCAAAGTCCACCTTCCTAAACTTTCATAATCCTTCTGCGCTCAAATTTCGCGGACTACGGCCCACCCTCCCGCTCAACCTGCCTCCTCCGTCCCATCGGTTGAGAAATTCATTTTCTACTGTTACATCTTCCTCAACTGGCGACAATATTTACAGTGGCACACCCGCTACTAATGCCGAACTACAAACAACAGTGGCAACAATGCGCTGGGCAGCGTCAAGGGTCGATATCTCTCCTCTCGCTCTCCCATCTCCTGAGCATGAATTAGCGGATCCCATGAGGGGAGTCACTGCCGCCATTCCAGGTGCCCACCCACTCGATATCCATCCAGAAAATCCTATGACTCCAGGTGGCACGCGTCGCAGTCGTTTGACAGAGTTCTGGGAGGGAACTATTGATATCGAAGAAAATAACATATCAAGGCGAGGATCATGCGGTGAAATCCGGAAAGAAATTAAAGAGAGCGAAAAAACTCAGCTTATCGAAACTGTAGCTCTACATCCGATTCTAAACACCCGCAAGAGCCAGCCATCTCTTGTTGAGAAGCAATCCCATAATAACTTTCTTCCCACAGCTCCACCTGCAACAGCACCATCGCACGATGCCTATCATGCCTCTCATCTTATTCAAACCGATTATTTTGGCGATATTAATTTTCAGTCATCGGCGGTTACCACAACATCGAAATCAACACCCTTACAAGCTAAAGACAATGTCGACAATATCCCAATACCCAATATAAATGTGCCAGCTCCTCTGGTAGACGACTGCGATTTCAATCTACCTGAACTAGGCACCGTCTCCGTCCCAGCCATCCCTAAGCGATACTGCTTTACCAGACAGAAATCCTCACCATTACCCGCGACGTTACCCGCAAAGGATAGTCGCGTTTTCGGCGGTCGTGTAATGTCAGATGTTATTTCAAAGTGTGGTCGACCGTCAAAAGAAGAGCAGCAATTCGAAGAGCTGAAATACCTTGCGCCACCTGAGCCACCAAATGAAACGGATCGGCGAAGGGCATTACACAAGTGAGTAGAATTTTTATGTGTTATTCTATAGTGATATCGTAACATGTAATAGATATAATATCTGGAATACAGGTCCAGACATGAACTTCGATCGAATAGCCCATTTGGCTAAATTGGTGTTCAGCACTAAGGGTGTTAAAATCTCCCTTATAGATGGTATAGAGGTGTAAGTGATGACACAAGATATACGATATGACTCTAATCAATCCTGAACAGCTGGCATAAGTCTGAATGTGAGTGTGATAGGTGAAAAATGAATTGTCTATTAAGACTTGGACATAGGGGGTTTACAAATACCCATCAATACGCGTTCAGTTTCATTTTGCGGACATACTATCCTACAACGGTATTTTGACAAGTTCTTCCTATTGATTTTAGGACTAACTTTGATCCATAGGGGTGACGAACCCATGGTAATATTAGATGCGGACGCAGATTGGCGATTTAAGAATAATGTAAGGCCGATTCTCTGTTCTATACGTATCAATTTGCTAACCAAACATAGCCTTTAGTTGTTGATAATCCAAATATTAAATTCTATGCTGGTGCGCCATTACGAACCCAGGACGGTTTCAATGTTGGCGCGTACGCGAATCCATACTTCACATTGGACTATACTCAAGTATTCTCTCACAGGTTAGCAATCATAGACGATGTCCCTAGGGAAGAATTTTCACCTCGGTCACGTCATATCTTAAAAGAGTTTGCAGTAAGTTCCCAACTATTCTCTCATTCTAATTGGTGCTCTAAAGATACCACAGGCCATCGTCATGCGAGAAATGGAATTGTGGCGAGATAAGGTATGCCGCTTTTTAGGATTGAGCATTCATAGATTCATACGTCACCAACAGATTCAATTAAGGGTCCGAGATCGAATTCAAACTTCTGTGAGCATCAGGTAGTTCTAGTGATCTATTCTCTTTTTACGATTATCGTAGATGGAGCATTTTTCCCGAGAGTGTCTAGAAATAGACGAGGAAACACATACAAAGGAGAACCCAGATTCTATTGTGGGAACCTCTATGGACAAGGTCTATGATCGCGCGGCCAAACTGGTAAAACGTACTTTGGATGTAGAAGGGGTCATCGTGATGGATGTGTCACATTGCGAGGTCCTTGAGACTATGAGCTCCGAGGCTAACGTTGCTTTGACTATGCACTATGGTGATATGAGGAAGTCACAGAAGAAAGATTTGAAAACAGAAGAATATCATCATCTGATCGAGTTTTTCACGAAGTGGCCGGAAGGCAAGGTATCAGAGGGTATCGTTCCTTCTTGCTTCCGCCCATTCCTACCCACTCATATCCAATATGCTCTGAGTGAGTAGATTAGTTTTTGCTCCCGATGTTTATGTTAATGGTTGCTAGCTGTCCCCATTTATAATATTGACAAACGCCTATTTGCACTAATATGTGCATATAACGCATCAGATTACACAAAACGCTATGTAAGCTGGCTTGCCGATGCTATCTTCGAAGTCTAATATCATGTGCACAGCTTGAAGGCCATGAGCTATCCTATCTTAGGGCTATCGGTACGATGTCTATTTATTTTTCGAAGGCTTTCCTAATGTGATATGTGTCTAGGTGTTATAATTCTTTCTGCTGTGCTTAAACGACGGATGATTTTAGCAGACAAAGCCAAAAGTCTGTTCATATCTAAGTGAGTGGCATATTCGAAATACTCGCAAAATCCTAAACTTTCGATTAGTATCTCGCATGAGCTACGCACGCCATTACATGGAGTATGTCACCGAGTTTAGGGTGTGTGTACATGCATCTGACCATTCCATAGATTTTAGCGGCTGCAGAACTTTTATCGGAGACACAGCTTCATCCATCCCAAAAGTCATATTTGCAAACTGTCCAAGCGTGCGGTACTTCACTTGTTGAAACGGTGAACCATGTCTTAGACTTCACCAAGCTGAGCGGAAATGCCAAATTCGGTGGAGTCGAGCACGTAATAATTCCATCGAAGTGCGTCCCAAAAGAAAAATTATATGTTGTTGCTAACTAATTAAAAATAGAGTCGACTTATTGCAACTAGTTGAAGAGGCTGTGGATGGATGTTGGGTAGGACATCGTGCGCGAACTGCTATTATGGGTGACTCAGTAATCGGCAGTGTGTACTCACCTCCAAAGGAGGATGTTGGAGAAGTTGTTGCCCGCCAGCACGTGGAAACTGTCATTGACATAGGGTATAGATCCAATGTGCGTTTACCGCAGCCTGTATGACTCTTCTTTAATATTGAGTTTTCGAATAGGGATGGTTATTAAAATGCGAGAAGGGAGGTATTAGACGCGTGCTAATGAACTTGTTTGGAAATAGTCTGAAATTTACCTCGGTATGTCTTATCTCTTGGCTTCCAACAAGCAATACGTGTTGATACTTCACCAGGATGGTTGCATTAGCGTTAAGTTGCACCAGCTACCTCCATTGGAAGATGATCCACCTAATAGGGTTAGAGTTGAACTCGTTGTCGTTGATACCGGAAAGGTTCGTCGGTTAGTCTGTGGTCACGGTTTTGTTTGTTCATATGTAATCATTAGGGAATAAGTCAAAACTTCCTCAAGGTACGCTACTAGGTAATTCATAAAAGTGTTCCCGTAACACTCAAAATCAACATTAGAATCAACTATTCCATCCCTTTTCTCAAGAGAATCCCCTTCAAACTGGGACAGGCTTGGGACTTGCGATTGTTAGTTCTATCGTCACTTCTGATGTCGTTGGCGGTAAGGTCGACGTTTGGAGTCAAGAAGCGGTGGGAACTGAGATCAAGGTCACCTTCAATGCCGAGGAGATTGAAAACGATGATAGAGGGAGATATGGTGAAGAGGTAATCAATTATGTGCGACCAATCAAGGTGGAAGGCTATCCACTCCCAAGTATTGGGTTAGTTGGATTTGATGAATCGCATAGAGGTACTGTTCTATTACGCAAGATTACTCGTTCATACCTCGAGGACTGGTGGAAGTTCGAAGTTACGTATGATCCGGATGACGCGGATATCATAATCATCGATGAGGACGTTAATATGGTCCTGGAGGCTACCGGAAAACGAGATATCAGTCGGCCATTTATAGTCTTCTCCAGTGCGCGAGGTAGCCCGCCAATGATGCAGGTTGCAAGTGAACACGAACGAATTGGTGGCTTCTGTCGTACGTTGTATAAGCCTGGCGGTCCGGCTAGACTGCGCGAGATACTTGAACTTGCTGTACATCACACGACTATTGGCCCTTTACAACTTCACTTTAACAATCCTTTGGACCCCCACGTACCCACTATCATGCGGCGCCTGTCCGAGGGGTCATCGCAAGACACTAGTTCTGGTCGACCATCTATGGCACCAAGATCGAGTAGTTCATATCCTGCGTTGGCGACGCCTTTGCCGTCAATGTCAGAAATCACCGAAGAGCGGAATGAAATGATCGAAACCCCGACCAGCAAGTTTCACTGTCTGTCCAAGACCGAAGGGAACGTAGCGATGAATGGTGAAGAAACAACGCGACCAGCACCAGCAAATGGAGCACAAAAATTGCTACCGTCAACTCTTCGAATAGACAAGCCGCACTTAGAAACGGTTCCTTCAGCAGTGGCCAAGGAACAAACAACAGAAACCGATTCAGAGCCAATGAGCTCTCCAATCTCAATAACACAATCCGAAAGTAATCCTACCACAGGAGAAGATACCGATTGTGATGGGTTTGTATCCATAAAAAGGGCTGACAAGCTCGTCGTCGCTTCCGAAATAATGTCTTCGGTGATTCCATTCGGAGAGTCTGGAACACTCCTCAAATCTTCTTTGAAACCTTGGCCAGCAGACGCAAAGTCTGGAGAAAGGACATTCCGCATACTTGTTGTAGAGGACAATGGCATACTTAGAAATCTATTGTGGGTTTGAATTGTTCTCTACTTTTCAACGTGCTGAACTTGATTTCAGGACCAAGTGGTTGGCCAGTAAAGGATACGAGTTCCGACATGCTGTAGACGGTCAGGCTGGGGTAACAACATATACCACCGAAGGACCATTTGAGTAAGTAGATCTTCGTCTACTTTTAGCCTGCTTTTAGCTCGGTTTCTGACAGTATTTTCTAGTGTAGTGCTTCTTGATCTCTCAATGCCTGTCCTAGATGGTAAACATTTATGTATATCCGTATCATTTCTCAAACTTAGACTTCTCTTCCTTTCTCTTTAGGTGTTTCTGCCACTATCAAAATTCGTGAATTTGAGCGTGAAAACCCCAATCTCCGTCATGCACGAATCCTAGCTTTGACTGGTATGTCAGCCATTGAAGATAAACGCCGAGCATTCGAGGCCGGCGTAGATGGATAGTGAGTCGCTATATCTATATACCAGAATAAGTCATTTTGACCCCACCGTTTAGTCTTGTTAAGCCAGTTGCCTTCAAGATATTGGATGAGATGTTCAATCAAATGGGAATATATGCAACACCACCACTACTTGAAGTTTAGCGCCACCATCCCTCTGCACCTATTCCATCAAACATTCATCGCTATACCAAACATCATATAAGTACCACGATCTAATTACAACATTGTTTCCTTTACTCGCATCATTGATCACATCATACAAATCCCCTAACGCAAATCGGTCTTTGATGCTCTGTCTTTATTTGCTTCTTGTTTCAAATCGCTTAATATGTATCTGCTGCTATCCTTCGATCTCAGACCTTACTTGCCTTTTACCTTCGCCGTTTTGTTGTGCGTACATGTATTTTTGTCTTGGAAGTACCCAATCTTGCATTTCCCTCTCTTTCATTCGCAAATGGAAAACTACATTATAGCCTTTGCGAAAACAACCTTCTTCCCATTTTTTTCTTTAGTATAAACGCTCCATTAATCGTTTTTCCTCTTTTCCTCTTTGTTTTTTCTTAACTCATGTATAAAAAACGAGTTTATCATAGACGAACGTAGTACTTCAACAGGAACAGGTCTCGGATCTTGCTAATTATCATATCTTCATAGCTTGATATAAAAATCTCTTTCTGACAGACGAGCTTAAATCAATGATACAATATCTTGCTTGTTCAACATTTAACGTTCAACCTAGCCAGATTTTTAGAAGGTAGATGCTTAAGAGCCGGTCCCATATACGGTGGATTCAATCAAGATGGCATAATTCTGAGTGCAAGTGACGTCAGACATGACCATGTGGGTTCTCGTACATACTGCGACTAACTAATATCATGCACCTTGGCGTTATATTCACCCATGGCTAGGACCAAAATCTTGATTACAGGGTCAACAGGTCAATCTAAACCTTAGAGCTGAGTATATAGAACTCCAAAACACTAATACTTACAGTACATCATGTACATATGATACTATAGGTTACATTGGTGGTGCGATTTTGGATCGCCTCCTCTCACATCCAAAGAACAGTTCCTTCAAAATTACCGCATTAGTTCGTTCTCCAGAAAAGGCAGAAAAGCTCAAGAAATTCGGTGTTAATCCGATTGTTGGCTCTTTTGAAACCGAGAAACTGCTCGAAAGTTTGGCCGCAGACGCTGATGTTATCTTTGATGCAGTATGAGTTATATCAACCCCGGACTCATACACCAGTTTTAGGGCTCAAAAAAGCATTTTTAATATAGGTTGACGCGGATGCATTGGAGAGCACGAAGACAATCTTGCGTGGAATCAAAAGACAATACCAAACTACAGGAGTCCCTCCTATTTTCATCCACACAGTATGCTACCATCAATTATCAGTATTTTCTCAAAGCAGGATTAACTCTTTGTTCACATAAGTCTGGTACAGGTCTGTTGGCAGATAATGCTGCCGGGATGTACGCAACATCCATGATTTGGGATGATGCGAATCCCAAGCAACTCGAAACACTTCCAAAAACCGCTCCTCATCGAGATGTTGACCTTGCCATCATTCAAGGAGACCAGGAAGGGTATGTAAAGGCATATCTAGTCGCGCCATCAACCATCTATGGAATAGCCAAGGGAAAGCTTGTCGAAGCCGGGATCTCAAACAATATTTCCATGCAGATCCCTCGCCTTATACGTACGTCCTTAGCTAGAGGAAGAGCGGGTATGGTCGGAAAAGGGCTTAACATTTGGCCTAATGTGCATATTGATGATGGTAGGCATTGATAATCCTTAGTGAACAGATCAATACATGTTTAATGTGGTCTCTGAAGTTGCAGACCTATATATCACTATTTATGATTCCGTTCTCCAAAAACGGTATACTGGCCATGGTCGTGAAGGTTATTATTTCGGAGAGAATGGAGAACATACACTGTATGATGTTGGGAAGGAGATTGGTCGCATTCTTGTTGATTTACAAAGGACCTCGGTGGAAGAGCCAACAACATTTACTAAAGAAGAGATTGACAAGTATCTCCAGGTCTGTGAGTTTGCTATTGAACGTTGATGAAGCTGACGAGGATGTTTGTGTAGGGGAGCGAGTCACTTGGGTCTAACTCGCGTTGCAGAGGCAATAATTCAAGGGCGGTTGGATGGAAACCGGAAAGAACGACACAAGATCTGTTGAAAAGTATTGGACCTGAAGTCGAGCATATCTTGCAGTTGGGGTAACATTCCTGGGTGTTATCATTGCACTGACCAATAACTGTGCAATGAAAGATATATAGGTTACAAAATCACATTCCACCGGTTTACGATATATGTTTCTGAGAAGTCGGGAATTCGACGGATGTTTTAGTCCTTGCAGCTTCCCCGTATGTAAGTACACCAACATAAGGCATGGTGTTGTATTTGAGGGTATAGTGTGCGGGTTTCGAATTCCTGTCAAGTTATTAGATACTGATAGAACTCGTGCGAGAAACAGCTTACTTGAACGTCTTCGTAAGGTCTCGGAGCATGTATTTATTCTTTCCTGACACATTTAGATTGGCATCTTCCTTCCGGCGAATGATACGATCCCAGATAACAACAGCGTTCTCATTCTGCCAGAATATATATCAAATTAAAATTGATAGTAATGTTGCACTAATCGATGCCCACTTTGGTGTTTTCAAATTCGGCTTCCACCCAGACGAAAAGTTGCTTAGTGTTCCAATGGAATAGGGGTTGGAGATCTGCAAAGTGATTACTCAGTTTGGTGTATATATGCTTGCATAAAGGTCCATAGCTCACCAGCGGTGACGTTGAAGTTCACAAACGCCATATCCTGTTTCACGTGTCTCCGACCACCGGTCGCGGGATAACTGAAGATAATGAATTCTCGATATTCAGCTTGCTAGCGTGGAGAAACATACACTTTAATAGAGAGAAGTCCAAGTTCGCCTTTTGGGTCCGCAGTGAACACGAAGGAAGACAGGGCGACAGCGGCCAATAGGGCCATTGTACAAGAGGACAGCAAGGCAGAAATATTGTTAATTCGCGAGAATATGCTATGCATTTTGTTTGATGATTATGGCCAATGGAGAGTAACAACGATCTATTGTGGGATGATGACACGTTGACTTCAATTCCCCACCTTAGCAGTATTTTGATCTCAAGTTTGGCTTCGTCACTCGTAACAAACAAAGGCTTTGATTAGATTACTACATGATCAATAGACGCAGTTCCTACGGTGTTCCTCAACCTCAGCATATGTCAGGAACCGTGCCCCACACCTCCCTTGTCCACAAGGATATCGGTAAACATGGTTTCGGACATTGAAGTGGTGCTCTGAACATAAATCATCAAAATCATCAATCGAAAAAGTAAATTGATATAACATATTTTGCTACTTACTCCTAATATTAACGGGATTGGGAGGCTCACGCAAAGTGGGTACGATACCAATATCACTTGAAATGATATTACCTGCTCCTATACCCTGAGTACTAGGCTGAGGGTATTGGTTAGGAGGGTGCATTCTCTCCGTCAAAGATTCTAAAACAATATTAAGCTCTAGGCTGCTTAGGATCATGGATTCCTTTATAACGCACTATGATAGGCCGATGGGTTGGGACTTTCACGTAACACTGGGATACCCCTGAGGTGGTAAGGTATACCGCTTCCTTCAGCAGGCTGTTGATTATAATAGTATGCTCGATCGCGACCTTGCGCCTGATCATCTCTCGGTACTGTCATATCTCTGGTAGGTTGTTCGCGGATTCGGAAAAAGTCCTCGACATCGGCTTCCGGCTTGACTGATGCCGATGGTAATGTTTTACTAGTCTTCTTTGGTTCTTTCTTCACTTGAACATTGTCGGTGGAGGGCTGTTTAATAGTGGAGGAGATAGGCTGTAAAGGTAAGTTAGTATTTCCAAACTTTTTCACTAAGTAAACTCACTTTTTCCTTTCCTTTCCCTCTAGATTGGTTAGACATCTTGTTTGAATATCTAGACACTGGCCACCTGAACGCTCTTTTATGTATACAGAAATATTTTTTACAATAAAATATCACCTTCTCAACAGCATTGAGTTATCTAAACTAAAACTACTATGCGGTTTTTTCTGTCTTTCAATTGTCGTACCCCTGGATACAAGATACGCTGGCGTTGAGTGACGGAGGCCATTGGATGTACTATGCACGTTCACCATCACTTTCAGCAGAACACTAGTCTATGTGTTGTTAAACACAAGAAAACATACATTTTATTACACTCTTGATGTTAGTGGATTACACCCTTGTAGGCGATGTGATATCGATGGTGTTGCTCACTGATGAAGGTCAGTATAATAACATTATACTAGTGTCATTTAACATAGTATATAATTGAGTTTGGAGTCAACCCAGAGTCAGTTTTTAAGCTTGTAAGGAGCATGCGAGATACCGAGGGAACACATTATGTTAGTTGTTTAAACGTTTTGGGTGTATCCTTGTTGACGTGGGTGGGACCATGTTTGGGAAGAACGGATCGCGTCGGGCCGGCAACAGTGAATAATATCAGTTCCGAAACTTATCATCCAAGTTTCAAGAAACAAATGTCACGTCCAGCACCGGTCGCACCAACTCATCTCCTACGACTACACTCTCAGCCCATAAACGGGTTAGCGTTCTCAGAAGACAATGAACGCTTGTACTCTGGAGATAAATCAGGTCTCGTCGTTGTAACTTCTACTAGAACACTCCGGGCAATTGTAAAATGGCAAGCTCACACAGATGGGCTCCTTGGTGTGGAAGAGTGGGGAAATGAGGTTATCACGTATGTTGTAACTCTGTGATGCATTACAAAATTCGCTTCCGAAACACTAAGCTTCAGGTAGTCATGGACGAGACAACAAACTACACATCTGGAACAGGATCACTGACCTTCCCAATTCTTTTCGTCTAGGTGATACAGCTGCGCACTTAGATCTACCGGAACCAGAGCTTCATTATTCTTTGGATGTGAATGCTCTCAACTACTGCCGGTTCTCCATGATGCCATTAAAGACATCTGAGGACGACAAGAAGGCTTTGATTGCACTACCTGGCTTGATCGACTCTTCCGTTGTACGCGATTGGTGTTGATCCTTTTATTACGAGGCTTAACAGACACTACCGTAGGCCGATATCTGGTCGTTACCTTCAAAAGAACGCATACACGCTGCTATTGGCCAGGAGATAAAGAAATCTATATTTTCTACAGATCCAAAAGGGCGAAACAACGCTGGTACTACAACTCTACATAGTATTCATGATATACTATATGACTCAGTTCCTTTTTATAGGCATCATAATGTCCATGCATTTATTCACTTCCGAGGAAATGGAAACAACGGAAACAGGCCAACTACGCTTGTTGTGTGCTTACGAAAACGGGAGTGTTACACTACGAAAATATTCTTGCACAGATCAACCTAGGTCTGTGCAAGGAACGGGCTGGGATATTCTTTGGACTTCCAAGTTGCATGCTGAAACAAGTGCGTTTCTATATCTTAAAATATTAGTTTTGGGTCTCAATTAATCATGGTATTTTCGATTAACAGTCATGGCTATGAGGGTATCAAAACGGAACGATTTCGCGATCACGGTTTCGGCGGACCATCTCATCGGGCGCTATGATATTACTGTATGTATTCTCGAACTCTTCTATGATCTAAAAAATTCAGCAGCCATCAATCTCTCATTAATTTCATGGGCTGGATTATTTTTTTTGCTAACAATAATCTAACTTGCGAAACCATCATTTCTTATTCTGTTATAAGGCAGCAATTTCGTCTACAGAAAAGGCATGCATAGCATTTAGGACAAAGTATCCAGGGAATAGTTCCATCGCCATCCGTAATGACAGTAAAGTTTGTGCTATTGGTGGATGGGACGGCAGGTATGCGGCGCCTAAACATTGATGATTGAACTTACAGAAGGCTAACCCAAATGTTTCTTCCTCAAGTATCAGATTATATGCTATACACTCTATGAAACCACTCGGGATCTTGAAATATCACAAATCCCATTGCCAGGTTGTTGAATTTGCCCAATCATCTATCAATGGTGTACACACGCCACCCCATCAATGCGGTGATGCTACTAGTGTTGATGAGGCTAGGAATGATGATGATGATAATGATGATGATGAGGAAAGTGATGAAGACATGACCAAAGATGAAAGAATGGAACGTGAGCGTTGGTTAGTAGGCGGTGGAAAAGATAATCGAGTATCAATCTGGTCACTCATTAGCTTCTCGAAAAAGGATGGAAATTAGTCCGCTTGTACTTAAAGTGATATTTTTAGCTGTAACTGTACACTGATGGAAAACAGAACTTTCTCGAATTAGAATAAATAAGGAGGTATCTGTAGCATATACAACGAGAGTATTTTGGGAACGACTGGTAGCAGTTTCGTAAATAAATAGGAAAATAGGAGCAACAGCAGTAGACAGACGAGGGAAAAGGTAATTAAATATTTTATATTTTATAATAGCCCAGCAGCTCTTAAATCCCGCGTTAACCGAGCTTCAGCTGCAGCCTCTGAAATCCCGTTGTTCCGTCGCCCCTCATCGTCATTATCGCCGAAAGCAATACCAAAGACGTTTTCAATATTACGTCGTATCTCTCGATCACGTTCGATATCCTCGACTGTATGTTGAACGGGAGGAGCACGTAAAGCGCTTTCCCAACGCTTTATTCTCCAAAATCCAACGAGAGAAGATAAAACAAGGAACCAACCTTTCAATTGTAACAATCAATTAGCATCTTTGTAGGATTACAACGACCAGCATGATAAATATAGCGACGTACCAAGGGTCATAAAGAAGAATGAGAGCCAATCCCGTGATGACACAGGAAGGATTACATCGTCAGGTGTTGGCGCTGGTGAAGGCGAAGGATCTGGCGACATAGGCATGGTCGAATTATCAAAGAAGCCAGGTGGCCAGCCTCTTACAGGCTCAGGCTCAGCACTGTCTCCAGTGGCCAAAGAACGCGAATAAAGTCCGAATTGGATAAGTGTAAATCCAAGGCCTGCACGAGAACCATATTTTGCAGCGTGGGAGGTGTGAAGTAGGTATGTGAGGAGGAAACCAACGAATTGAAAGAAGAAAGAGATAAAGGCGTTTAAGCAGAATATGGCGAAAGAACCTGTTGGAAGATCATCGACGATCATGTCTGCACCAGATTCGATACCTGCGGGAGCATGAACTGTGGTTTCCCAGTAAGGTGGCACCGCGTCTGCTTGAGCTTCGGCGTAAGTCTGTAGAAGAATAAGTGTCAACCTGAGAGTGAGAAAGATATGTCAATTAGAGTTGGATTAATTACTCACAGGTGGTGTTTCCTTCTGGTTGTCTTCTGGTACCATATGCACTTCTCCATTTTCAGTACGGACGACACGGGCTGCTTGAGGTTTTGCCATGACATTTGCAAAGACACCATCATTCTCTGTTCCTCCACCAATAGGTCTAGCACTCCCAGAATCCAAAGTAGGAATGGGGGCATATTGTGTAGGCATAATAGCGCCTGCTACCCTTCTAAAAAGTGATAGTTTGGGTAGTGTGGGTCGGACAGGTGATGTGGGTAGGACGCCGTTGGAATTGCCAATGTCGTTGGGAAGAGCTCTGGCAGAAGGTCGTGGAGGGGATCCAGGTGGAGGGTAATCGTACTCGTACTCTCGTTCAAAGTCATAACCTCCGGGAATGGACTGAGCAGGAGCATAATTGCTGGAAGCTGTAGTAGCTCCCTGATGTACCGCTCTGGTTGTCAGAGGAGTTGACTCATGGTCAGAGTGTACGCCGTCTTCATTATCAGACTCAAAGGCTTCCTCCATCTCCCGTTCCGCGTCCAGCGCCGACACTGGAAGGATAGGTCTGTACCTTGGGGAGGACATTGGGTTGTGGGGAAGGACAAGAGAAACTGTTTGATTAGCGCCAGGGTCCCTGGGTACAGATGATGGGAGCACTGCACGAGTGATTGATATCCTTCTTTGGCTCATGTCCAGCGTGCCACGAAAACATCTAGCAACAGATGAATCAACAGCACAACACAGTCTTGGCTGCGAAAATCGAAATATCATAAAAATACAAAGTGTAACAGATAATGAACAAACACCAAAGACGAACTACGTAAATTAAGTTACTATGGATACACAGGGGAGACGATATAGATACACAACAAAAGCGGAGAACTAGAAATACACAAATACATAGATAAATAAGTGGAGTATTAACAGAAAAGTCAAATGTTTTAGTTGGAACGTGAAGTGATTGAAGAACGATGAGGTGCATATTTGCAATGTTTTTCGCTGTGACGCTTGGCTTCGGTATATGTCCCAAACCGTTTTGTACATTGCTCGTATTTGCATTCGTAATTCTTGATACCGTAGTGTGAATTTGTGTGGCCTAGGAGGAACAGGTTGTCAACATAGAATTCATCACAATAAAGTAAAATTAACACACTTTTATAGTTGTGCTTTGAAGTAAGAGTTGCAGCACAACCCGGGAATCCACAAGTGTATAATTTTTTGTTGGGATTTGTTCTTCTACGAGAGCTGACCTCTCGAATGCGATCGGAGCCAACTTTCTCTTGGAACAAGGGGTATAGATGTGAGAAAGGCTCGGATGCGTTATGTCTATAGGATCTCGGGGTTTCAACCTGGAGGGAGCTAGAGGCGCCGTCATAGTATTGTTGGTGTATATCCTCTTCATCTGGGCCAAGATAGGAACCGATGGGGGAGAGGGATCCACGTTCAGAAGGGCCTGCCGGATAAAGGACGGTGGGGTTTGTCCAATTGCGATTAACTTGTGGCCGATATTGAGGAGAAAGGGAGAAACCAGTTCTCCCTGCGTCATGACTGTTCGAGGACATATCCGTCTCATCTTGGGTATACGATGGTAGGTGTGGGGCTGAAACGGAGAAGGCAGGTGTATTGTAGATGTAAGAATACATCGGTCCCGGGGGTGAAGTGGAACTAGCGTAGTTTATTAGAGGAAGGGTTTCAAGGGATCCTCCAGGCGGCGAAGGTGCAATGAATGAGTCGTGCCAGTGGTCATGTTGGTGTGGGTCATTATTATATAGTTCTCGCATTGGAACATCAAGTCCCAATACACTACCCGTCCCTGGTGTCATAAGGGGGGGCCTGTCGTCATGGGTGTTCTTGGTTGTGCTGATTCCGTCGATATGACCATCGACGTGGTGTGGTGTGCCTAAATTGGACGACATCGTTTCAACACAGTAAGTACTAAGAGTGCAGCTTCAAATGTTATACTTACACACGACGGAATTCTGGTTACTTGATGTCGAACTCTCCGAGTTGTATACCCATGGTGGTGTTCCATTCTCTTGCATATATGTAAACTCGACTTGCGAGAGTTGAGCATTCCTGTTGATTGGGTCAGCGGCTGGAGGGAAGAGTGTTCTGCGTCCTGCTGACATGTTATTTCGTGAATACATGGGATGAAGGGGTGGATGAGAGGTGAGGATATTGATAGTGGTTGGTTTTCGACGCTACAATTATACCCACCCGATGAGACAAATACTTTCTGGGTATAAAGGATTTGCAGATCATGAACAGAGAGTCCTTGAATAGATTGATGTAACAAAAGGGCAACCATCAAGGATTTTAAAAAAATGCTTCGGACATCACACAATCATATCGTTGATTCTACATTGATTATGGTCTGGTGATTTTAGATCGTATGCACGTAACAACGAGGGAAAAGAAAGAACGCTCACAAATCTCGGAGAACGAAAAGGGAGCCACGGAATGTCTTGAGATCAAGATTTCCATGGCCACCAGAGATTTTTTGTTCCCTTCTCCAATGGGCGCTCCCGTTGAACCGGAAATTGAGGCATGTTTGGTACCCGACCTTCCCTTCTTTCATTTCGTTCCCATTCATCATCATCCAGGTAGATATCAACTGCATTTGCTCCTAGAATACTAGAGGAAGCATGGGTAATCGATGCATTGGTTGGACGTATTTCCTTCTCAAGATTTTTACGGTTGGCTTCGAGTTCATCCATTATTGCTGGATCCTCTGCGAGTGAGACGTAGATTTTTGCAACGCGCCAATCAGTCTCTTTTGTTACCATCTGTAGCCTCCGTTCTGCTTGTTCTCTGGCCCGCTGTCCATCTCTTAGAGCTTGATCTTCTTCGGACAAAACATACTTGAGTGGCATCGGATTGATGGATTCTGGGAGTTCTAAAAATAACCTGGTATGTAGTAAATGCGGTGTAGTGCTCAATGTACTAGGTGGAAGATTATTGAATTGGCAGAGCTCCCTAGCCTAACAATTAATCAGAATTCTTCCTCCCGTGCACTCTTGGAAATCACTTACATTTACGCCGAGTCGGAGGGCAATACCATGAATGGTGTCAGTAGCATTGATGTAGTACCTCCGTGATGTTGATTCATCAGCGATTGGATGTTTTGGAGGACCGGCATCATGTAAGAGTTGAAGCTGTGCTTCTACCGTAGGAGTTATGTTTTGGTCACAAGGTAGAGAAGCAGGATGAGGAGAAGAAGAGCCATGGATCAGTGGAATAGAGTCATTGTGATCTTGCTCGCCATCACTATCTTCCCCTAATACAAACATTTCCTCGTCGGGTAGCGATTGGTCAGTATTTTCCACTACGTTATGTAGTGCCCTGGTAGCATCAACACCTCCAAGACAGAAAAGACAAGGGTTGTACGTTGCAAGACGAGGGTTTGTCTGGATACAGTGGTTGCAAATGATCTGGTTGCAACATTCTGTAATATGTAGTTTATCTCCCTTGGCAAGTATGGAGGAAGAGCAGGTAAGGCAAAGGGACATGGAGGACAATGGCAAGTGTTGTGTGGGATTGCCTAATCAAGTCTTCTCCTTTTCCCAGGCTGCATGCCTTCCCCTCAGGAACAACCTCACCTCGTCTCCCTTGTCTTGCAGTCAAAGAAGGCTCTCCAGCACGGCCAGCAGATATGCTCACATGCCCATGCACGCTCAAGTGCCTCAGCAAAGTCTACAGTAGATGTTCTTGCCTTAGACGCCAAAGTTCGTTGGATGAATGACGCCGTCATAGAACAACTTCAGGTAAATTCAGTCAACACATCAAATCACAAAACATGAATCTCTCTGTCCTCAGCTGGCCGCTTCGGTTGCGAAAAGTATTGAAGCAAAGCGTATTCACCTCAGCAAACAACTCCAGGTATCATCTCTTTCTATTGACCCGCAATCGGACTCTGTGCTCAATTCGTCCTAGGCCTGGGATGTAAAACGATCACAATATATACAAGAACTTGACACTATTCTTGAAGCACTAGGAGCACAACTCGTACCTCCAGAGTTTCATCAAACATCTGCAGACTCATCACTTTTTGGTAGCCAACACTCGGACCAGAACAACACGGAAGATCAAAGCAACGGAAAACTAATCCCTCCCCCATCACCTACTGCTACACTTCGTTATCACCAGGGTGTCTTGAACGGGAACAACAACTCCTCCAAGAATCAGGACAGGAAAAGATGGAAGAACCTCCGGGACTTCGTTGATGATCAAGCTATAGAAGACATCCTAGAAACCATAGAGAATAACCGCACTGCTTTAGACGTACATCCACGTTTACTCTATCTATCACGACGTTAATATCTTGTCTAGGATCTTTTAGGGCGTACTGATGACTATCCGGAAACGCTGAACCGTGCTATTGCTTCGATTCGATCTGCTTTGCCCGAGGTAGAGCCAAAATCAACACTCATTAAGCGTGTTCAAGATACCTTGACCGGACAAGACACCGTTGCTACCTCTATGGCTGGTCTTCTCGAAAGTCTAGCGGCTCATTATGAACAAATGGATACAGCGCTGAAAGATATTGAAGCCGGTGAAATGTTCAGTGAAGGAGATCTCCAGCGTTGGTCATTCTGCTCCAATATCTCGACTCAGTTGACTAAGGATGTCGAACAGAGATGCATAGGGACGTCGAAGAACTCCCTGCTATTCTTTCTGAATTGGAAGAAAGTGGCCGAACTATTGATAGTCATTAGTATGTCTTGCCATTTCATGTTCTAAAGGTAGTACCTTATGTAACTTAGTGTTTCCCTTGCAGCCACAGAACAAAGGTACAACAATGACCTTAAGCATCTGAATACAATACTAGACGACTTGGAAGAATTGGACAATATCATGGACGAAATGCTTCAAACCCAAGATGATGTCGAAGTATGTCGGATATCCTATCTCTGCTTCAGTTTTTTTGAATTTGAATTTGAATTTGAATAGGTGAAATGTGAAGAGGAAGTTAGTTCATTGCATGAACAAATCATGACACTAAGAGATTTGCATGAACGTTACGTGGCGTACCAAACGGCCTTTAACAAGCTCATAATTGAGATGGCAAGACGGAATCATTACAAGGAGGCTGCAGAGAACATTGTGAAAGGCATGGTAGCTCAACTCACTGCGATGACCGAAGGTAAGTAAATAACAAAGAATATATCAAAATCTTAACTTCTTTCTTTCTTCAGAAGAAGACCTAGTACGGCGTCGCTTTAATGCAGAATATGGAGTCCATCTACCGGAGGATATCTGTTTGTGTATTGGAAATGCCCCGACGAGATGGGAAGTTTCCCCTTGGCCAGGTGATAGTCCCGAGATCCTTCCCCATATCGATGAAGACATTATACTTCAGGTAATTCAAGCTGCCAGGGTTACTGATAGATTCACCATTAACTATGTTACATTTAGGCAAGAAAAGCCATCATTATACCAGAGAGCTGATCGGTCCCAGCCAATGGTCCATCACAGTCTAACGATCATATCAGGAGTGATTATTTTCTGGTACACATCAGGTTACTCTCGTTCTTCTTTCTTGAAACAACATTGTCGTGGCTCGTTGTTACCCTAACGGATTTGGCTCATACACACTTGGAGTCGTATAACAAAAGTCAAAATAAGCCCTTTTAAGTGGCTAAGATGGCTTCCGTCACTTTATACTCTTTTAGTCTTTTGATTACCCCAGGAATATCCTTATAATATACTAACAAATACTGATTCATGGTCTTTGAGTCGCCTTTGAGTATGCTATATTTTTTAATCCTAACCTGATTGATATGAAGAGTCTTTGTACATGTGAAAAACTGTTCTTGGGGTGGCTGTGCCGTATGCTTTGGCTGGGACCATCGTGGTAAATACCTCATAATTGGATGGAGTTACATATCACTGCATCCTTTTGATCACGACTGCCTGAAGAGTTGTGTAGTTATCGCTCCTATCCCATTGCATCATGGCCAATCTTTCGCCTATTATATGTGATAACGGTACTGGATACTCAAAAATTGGGTATGTACTTGCCCTGGCCTAAGAAGAATATCGTATTGAGCATATCTACAGATTCGCGGGCAATTCAGACCCCTCATTGTGTGTTTATATTACTCCTACTTACAGAAATACATTCTAATAACATTTGAATAATACAGCGTCTTTCCGACGGCTATCGCTACGCGTGGATCTGCATCACAAACATCTCGAGCGCCAGCAGTTCCTTCGAAACCAGGACATCTCGCTTCCAAGCGTGGTGTTGAAGACCTTGACTTCTTTATCGGAGATGAAGCTCTTGCAAATGCAAAGACTCCTGGATATGGTGTTCATTACCCAATCAGACATGGTATGATTGATAATTGGGATCACATGGAGAGGTATTGGGAGCAGACGATCTTCAAATACCTACGGGCTGAACCTGAAGATCATCATTTCCTATTGGTGAGTAGGACTCTTATTTCCCTCCCTCTCTTGTTGAAGTAACCTCTTATACCTTTCTCAAGACCGAACCACCTTTGAATCCACCTGAGAACAGAGAACAAACCGCAGAGATTTTCTTCGAATCTTTCAATATTAAAGGCCTGTACATCGCAGTTCAGGCAGTCCTCGCACTGGCTGCATCGTGGACGTCCAACAAGGTCACGGATCGTACCCTAACTGGAACAGTCATCGATTCCGGCGATGGTGTTACTCATGTTATCCCCTGTGCTGAGGGTTACGTCATTGGTAGTGCTATTAAGCATATTCCAATCGCTGGAAGAGACATCTCCCAGTTTGTCTTGAATTTGATGCGTGAGCGTGGAGAGATGGTTAATGTTCCTCCGGAGGATCAGTTGAAGGTGGCGAGCAAGGTGAAGGAAAATTATAGTTATGTGTGCCAGGATATTGTAAGAGAGTTCAGGAAATATGATGAGGATCCTATGAAATACTTTGAGAGGTATGAAGGAGAGCATTCTGTCACAGGAAGGGTGAGTGGTAATTACGTTGAAACCAGTAATATGAATACTGACGTTCATACAGAAATACAGTGTTGATGTGGGCTACGAACGCTTCCTTGCGCCAGAGATCTTCTTCAATCCGGAAATATATTCTTCGGACTTCTTGACACCCTTACCCGACATTGTTGACGACGTCATTCAGAGTTCCCCAATTGATGTTAGACGTGGACTTTATAAGGTGAGGGTTTAGTCTGATGTTTACAAGGCACGTACTTATTAGATATAATAGAACATCGTGTTGTCGGGAGGTTCTACCATGTTCCAGCACTTTGGAAATCGCTTGAAGCGTGACCTTAAACAACTCGTAGACCGTCGATTGGATATCAGTGCCTTGAATAGTGGAAGCACTCTCAAGGTGAGAATTCCTTGTCTGCTGATCCGATTATAGCCACTAATCCCAACCTGTACAGTCATCTGGTGTGGATGTGGAAGTTATCTCGCACAAACGCCAACGGTTAGTTCTTACCACTACCTTTTCGTTCTCGTGAGCTTCAACCCCATATGTTTTTAGCTACGCTGTCTGGTTTGGTGGTTCACTTCTTGCTTCTTTGGTCAGTATTCCGAACTTTAACTTTACTGTCGATCACTGATACTGATCTGTTTCTTTTTTCTCTTTCCAGCCCGACTTCTACACCTCATGTCACACCAAAGCGCAGTACGATGAGGTTGGTCCTAGTATTTGCAGAAGATACCAGATATTCGGCAGTGCCACCTGATTTGTAGAGTGTTTGTTATTCCTACAAATTTCACTATGAAAATAAGTAATTGTATGCTGGATATATTTTTGATGATTGTTGAGCATAAAAATTTCCCAACCAATTTTTCTTGGCAGTCGTTATTATTGAAAATTGACTATTACGGTGATGGAATATCGAAGGAGCATATGCAAAGGTATATCCAAGTACAAGATTAACAAATCAAACCAGGTAGTCATATATGACTTGAAAACGGTGATGAAGCGGTGACCGAGTCAGCGTTGCTGACTGAGTCAGGACTGATATTACTTCGGACTGGCATGCACACATGTGATTCGCCGTGGTGAACGCATTCGCAGTTTCAAACTTCCAGTTCGACTTCTTCAGCCGGCTTATCAACTATTCAATAATACCGCCATGTGCAAACAAAACAAGTTCTGGATGATACGAGTGCTGAAGATATGACGAAGTGCGCAGCTCTCCGTGTAGTGCGTTTAACCTTTCTAATCGTTTTACTACGTATGATAACAAATGCTATTGATAAGTTGCTTATGTGTATACTTGGTGCCTGTAGTTATTTCGAGCATGGGGTAAAGGTAAAAATATCCACGAATCAGTTCGGACCAATTCCGGACCAACAATTTTGGTCCCAGCGTATCCGGCATCATTAAATTAATCGGCAGGCTCTGTCATCGTAATTACGTCGGTTGTGTCATTGCCGGACTTATAACATAACACATAACCTTGTATATCTTTCCCCCCTGTACCAGCTTGTACCCATTATCTTTGACCCACACACACATGTCGAAGTCAGATAGTGAGAGCTCTAAGCATGATGCCAAGGAGGAGTTGACATCTACCATCACCATAAATATACACCACAAGAGATCAAGGCATGTCATTTATTACTGGGTTCTAGCGCTTTTAATGCAAATCATCCATTGATATTAATAATTTTGTAAACAGATGGCAACGAGTTCCCTTCACATCCTCCAAACCTCGTCCTCCTCCAAAACTCTCCATTGATGAAGCTGAATTGATACCTGAAGCAACTGCTTCATTTATTTCAATCTTGACATTCGACTGGGTTACCAAACTTTTGGGATTAGGATATGCAAGACCTTTGGAAGCTTCGGATTTATACAAGTTACAAGATGATAGAAGTTCTGCCAATATCGCTGAGAAGATAAATGCGTCGTACGACAGAAGACTTAAAGAAGCTAATGAGTATAACGACCGGTTAAGGGGTGGAGAGATTAGCCCTGGTTTGAAAGCGTTGTGGTGGACCTTGAAAGGACGTCGTAAGGAACTTGAAGAGGAATGGAGAACTAAGTCAGGGAAAAGGAAACCTAGTCTGGTGCTGGCAATGAATGATAGTGTTAAATGGTGGTTCTGGTCAGCCGGAGCAGCCAAGTTCATCGCGGACATGGCACAGGTAACCTCTCCACTTGTTGTGAAAGTACGATTTCGGTTGCTATACCTTGAACCATTTACATGCTGAATTGTGGATTTCAGGCTATTATCAACTTTGCAACGGAATCCTATTCAAATCATAGACTGAATACAAATGCCGTACCGGCCATTGGGAAAGGGATTGGGCTTGTCTTCGGGTTACTATTCATGCAATTGATAGCCTCACTCTGTGTGCACCACTTCTTCTATCGTGCTATGTCCACCGGCGTGCTACTTCGAGGTGGCCTTATTACGGCCATTTACTCCCGCTCACTCAAACTCACGTCCCGTGCGCGCTCAAGCCTACCCAATGGCAAATTGGTCAACCATATATCCACCGATGTGTCTCGTATTGACTTTTGTGCTGGTTTCTTCCATATGGTAAGTTAAACTGCATGAATATTATTTATGAAACGCATATATTTACCGCATATTCCCATAGGCCTGGACTGCCCCAGTACAAATGGTTGTCTGTCTTATCCTGCTTTTGATAAATCTGGGACCATCGGCATTGGCAGGTTTTGCGTTCTTCATTTTGATGACGCCGCTTCAAACACGGGTAATGAGACGACTTTTTGCATTCCGTAAGAAGAGTATGTTCTGGACAGATAAACGAGCAAAATTATTGCAGGAACTTCTTGGTGGCATGAAAGTTATCAAGTTCTTTGCTTGGGAAAGTTCGTTTTTGAACCGTATAGCAGAATATCGCAAGAGGGAAATGACGTAGGTTTTCAATGGACTAAAAGCGTACCAACTTTATCTGACGCCATACAGTTATCTACGTACTCTTCTGCTTATCAGATCTGCTAATAATGCAGTGGCTATGAGTATGCCTGCTCTCGCTTCGGTGATTGCTTTCGTGGTCTACTCGGCTTCAGGTCATACTTTGGATCCTGCTATTGTATTCTCTTCTCTGACTTTGTTCAACCTTTTGAGGCTACCTCTGATGTTCCTTCGTAAGCTGGATTCAATCATCTTTTTCTTTCGAATTTTGGTGACAGATGTTTTATTTAAGCCGTCTCTCTCGGTGCCATTACAGATGCTGCTCAAGCTACGGGGCGTTTATACGATGTCTTTGAAGCAGAGTTACTAGATGAAACCCGTGCGATAGATGCCAACCTAGATGTGGCTTTGCGTGTTGAAGATTGCTCTTTTACATGGGATGCACCTGCTTCGCAAGTTGATTCTGATCCGAAGAAATCGAGCAAGCATAAGGAGAAGAAGTCGGTTGTCACTACGAGGGAAGGGAAAGATGTTGATAATGTTTTCTCAATGAAACATGTTAATCTAGAAATTCCTAGAGGAAAGCTTGTCGCAATTGTCGGGTCCGTTGGCAGTGGGAAGACTTCACTTCTTCAAGGTCTCATAGGAGAGATGAGACGTGTTTCTGGGAATATTACATTTGGAGGATCTGTTGGATATTGTTCACAAAGCGCATGGATTCAGGTGCGTATGAATTCGTCCAAGCGTTATCGTACTTTAAAATTATCTACCCATTCTTCAGAACGCTACTGTTCGCGAGAACATTTGTTTCGGCCGTCCTTTTGAGTCGGAACGGTACTGGAAAGCTGTGAGGGATGCTTGTTTGGAACCTGACCTCGAAATATTGCCAAACGGTGATATGACTGAGGTTGGAGAAAAGGTATGTAATAATTAATTTAAGTGGAACTACCTCTAATTAATTCTGTACAGGGTATCTCACTGTCAGGTGGTCAGAAACAGAGGATGAACATTTGTCGTGCTATTTATTGCAACACTGACATTCAGATTTTCGATGTAAGTCTCTTGTTGCGTCGTAATGTCCATGCACTGACTACAGAAATTATCTTTAGGATCCTCTCTCAGCATTGGATGCACACGTTGGAAAGGCTGTTTTCCACAATGTCCTTCAGTCCACGCTTTCGGGAAAGACCCGAATTCTCGTTACACATGCACTTCATTTTCTTCCCCATGTCGACTACATATATGTGCTTTCAGAAGGCCGTATCGCGGAACAGGGGACATATGATGATCTCATGAGCGGTGGGAAGGAATTCTCGAAGTTCATTCATGAGTTTGTGACACAAGACGATCATCATGAAGAGAAAGAAGAAAGCGACGAGAAGAAAGAAACAATCGCCGAAACAAGAACATCATCTCCCGGAAAGGCTTTAATGCAGGTAGAGGAAAGGAATACAGGTTCCATCAGTTGGAAAGTGTACAAACAGTACATGAAAGCAGGAGGTGGAGAGATCATCTTCCCAATGTTAATATTGTCTATGGTTTTCACGCAAGCCGCCACGGTCTTATCTTCGTATTGGTGAGTATGACTTAACGGAACGTAACTTATTGCTGAATATATTAACAGGCTTGTTTGGTGGCAGCAACGGTAAATATAGGATCTATAGTATCAAACTGACAGATTTTCTCACACCTCCCAAGAACTTTCCCTGAACCTCAAGGCTTCTATGTGAGTCTGCTTACTTTTTTTGTAGGTGTAGAACGTTGATACTCGTCAGATGGGGATATATGCTGTTCTCGGGGCTGCGCAAGCAGTTGCAGCATTTTTCATGTTTAGTGTTCTTGCTATGTTGACATATTATGCATCGCAAAGACTTCATAAGGTTTGTCTTTTTGGTCCTTACAGTGGTACTGTCTCATGTCAGCCTAGGCTGCAATAGAGAGAGTAATGCATGCGCCTATGACATTTTTCGAGACAACCGTGAGTTATCCATAACGAACATGATAACTGGCGCATTCTGAAATTGTTATCAGCCCTTGGGTCGGATCATGAACCGGTTTGCAAAGGGTACGTTGTCAGAAGTTCTGGTGAGAAACAGCGGCGTGCTGATGAATAATCATCTAGATGTTGACAACATGGACAACTTGTTAGGAGGTTTGTTGTCAGGTCATCCTTATTTTATTTATTTCATTTACTGAACTGAGGTTCATAGACTCATTGCGTATGTTTGCGAGCACGCTCTCGGGAATTCTTGGGGCCATTATCATTATCTCTATCGTTTTACCATGGTTCTTGATAGCAGTTGTTGTGATCATGATTGGCTATCTTTATGCGGCCGCATTCTATCGTGCTAGTGCCCGTGAGCTCAAAGTGAGTCTAATTAGGGGTATACCTATAAATAACCCACTGACGTAGAACCTCCAGCGACTTGGTATGATATTCCCTTCCGATGAATCGGTTTGCTGTTGTTGACGTTTCTTGCCTCTTGTGTTGTCAAAGACGCTATATTGAGGTCATCACTTTACTCACACTTCTCTGAAAGTTTGTCCGGTTTAGCTACCATTCGGGCTTACGGGGAAGTCTCAAGGTTCCTGCACAACAATGAAAAACGCGTGGATATCGAGAACCGGGCATATTGGTTAACTGTCGTCAACCAGGCTGGTTTCACTTCTCGTTTTTGGACTACGGATATCAAACTAATCCCCGCTTTAATTTTATTGTAGCGATGGCTCGGTATCCGGTTGGATTTCCTCGGTGCTATGCTAACTTTCACTGTTGGCATGCTGGCTGTTGGCACTCGTTTCACTATCTCACCGTCACAAACCGGTTTAGTGCTTTCTTATATTCTCAGTGTACAACAAGCGTGAGTGCCTTGCAACCTTTGATCATGAGTTCCTTTCATAACGGCTTTATTTAGATTCGGTTTCATGGTTCGCCAAAGTGCCGAAGTTGAAAATAATATGAACTCGGTTGAACGTATAGTGCACTATGCGAATGAAGTTGAACAAGAAGCACCTCATCATATACCTGAGTCTAAACCCCCGAAGACATGGCCAGAAAGAGGGCACGTGGAGCTAAAAGATGTCGTCTTAAACTATCGGCCAGAATTGCCCCCTGTCCTCAAAGGCATTAGTATGGATATTCAGGCTGGAGAAAAGATTGGCATAGTCGGAAGGTAGGTGAACTGGCTCTGTGACAGTGGATTGCTGTTAATTTGTCATTCAGAACGGGAGCAGGAAAGAGTTCGATTATGACAGGTACGTCATCAACCAAACCAGATAGAAAAGCGGTAAATCTAAAAGTCCTGCATCAGCACTCTATCGACTCGTTGAACTCAGTTCTGGCTCGATAATCATCGATGGTGCCGACGTATCTAAAATAGGACTCACTGATCTCCGGAATGCGCTAACCATAATTCCCCAAGATCCCGTATGTGGTTTTTTCATCTTAATAGATTTCTATATTCACCCTTGCTAATCATCATATCGCAGCTTCTATGTACGTTCATGTTAACACTTCTGCTGATTGACTATATCAATGTTCTTGGGTTCTTTTTCCAGTTTCGGGTACGCTGCGGTCGAATCTGGATCCCTTCAATCTCCACGAAGATGCCGCTCTATGGGATGCGCTCAAGCGTTCCTATCTAGTTTCTCCGGAGGCAGGTCCTAAGCCTGACCCGGCTACCGGAAGTAATGATGTCTCACAAGAGGAAGAACCTTCCAGTGGTACGCACACACCGACAAACCGGTTCACTTTGGACACTGTGATCGAAGACGAAGGCTCAAACTTATCCATTGGACAGGTGGGGACTGACTTTTCGGTGGCTTCGATCACATCATATGTGATTTACAAATGCTACGGTTTTAACTGACAGGAAATGTTCTGACAGCGCTCTTTGGTTTCCCTTGCTCGTGCACTTGTGAAAAATGCTAAAATTATCATTTTGGATGAAGCGACAGGTACGTTGAAACGTTGATCCGCCGTTCTCTCTCCTCCATGACCCTCTCAGACCTTTTCCTGGCCACTTGAGAGATCTTATCTAATATTCTGACGCGTGACGACCCAAATTGGGTCTGAACCCGAAACCGTTTCGAAACCGAACGGAACGGAATGAATTGACACATTGGAACCGTTAGACACAGGCTTGGTTTGAATGAGCGTGGTTGATAAATACAAATGGGGTGTCCGGGTAACCTGGTCAATACCCTTGCATTCTAGCAACTGCGTGGCTCGAAAGTGATTCAAACTCGAATGTCTTCGGTTGAGCCACTTCCGTTTTTTGGCCGATATTAATACTTCAAGGCCTTACTGAAAAAAATTGTTGCTGATTTGGTTTTGTTATGTAGCTTCTGTTGATTATGAAACGGACCGAAATATTCAAGATACCATCGCGCATGAATTCAAGGACCGGACAATTCTATGTATTGCTCGTATGTTGTTCCATCACTGATCCTCTCTCAATATCTGAATATTATTTTAGATCGTCTAAGAACAATTATCTCCTATGATCGGATATGTGTTCTCGACGCTGGTCAAATTGCGGTATGCTTTGCTTTTGTTGTGAACCACACAATTCTCAGATTAACTTCTATAAACATCTGCAGGAAGTTGATACCCCTCTGCGTCTATACGAGATACCAAATGGCATATTCCGTGGAATGTGCGATCGGTCTTCCATCACCCTTGCAGATCTCAAACTTGCGACCACGAGAGAGTGATCAATAGTGACTTGTTTTTACAATTTTATCAATGTAAAAAAAAAGCGAATGAAGTAGATCTGCATACATTTAGATATTGGTAGCATCCTCATTATATGATAGAAAAACAAACACCATCCGTGCATCGTTGTGATACATAAATACAACATAGTTCAATGGACGTTAGAAAACAGCTATGGAACACTGGATATACGCTGACAGGAAGAAGAAAGGAAGGTAGTAAGAAAGAAAACGAGAGGAGAGGAGAGGGAACGGAACAAAGGAAAGAGGAAAGAGCATTGATAAATTAATCTGACGCAAACAATTTCTTGAGGAATTCACTCGCGGAGTTCTTCACACCTTGGTCAATATTTGGGTGGCTCAGCAATTCCTATTTATAAGATAAGGTGATATGGTCCATGGAACATTGGCAAGATGGGTAACTTACTATAGCTCTATCTGCCTTTTGTTTGGTATTGGCGGAATTCTTGTTATGTTCAAACTCTGCTGCTTCCCGTTCATGCTTTTTGCGTTCTAGTTGGGTCCGCTGAGCACTCTCTCTTTCTTCCCTTTCTTCCTTTCTGCGCATATATTCCAATTTCATCTTCGTAGTTTGAGATTGTAGCTGTAAGAATTGGAGCCAACTCGATAGCATGTTTTGTGGTATCGTTATCGTTACCAAAGGGGAATCCGTTGGATTAGCAGTAGTAGTAGAAGCAGTAGAAGAAAGGGGTATTGCATGAGAAGAGGAAGAGGTATTGGCGGGAGGGGCACTAGAAGTTGAAGGAATTGTGTGGGGCACACTGTGGGCATGCATGTTGGAATGTGGGTGTGAGTTGGGACCAACACCATTCACGGAGGCATTGGGATGCTGAACGCTCGGCCCGGGCGGAACGGTTGCAGGAGAGGGAGGCACCATGTTATCACGGAGTGACTGCGGATTAATGTAGTTTATGGGAGTAAATCCGTTCATGCTGTTGGTGAGTGTACTGGGATCTGCAAACTCTAATGTAGTTTGTTGTGGCGGCGGTGGTGGCTGTGTCTGCTGCTGAGGTTGATGAGTTGGAGCTGTTGGTGGGGGTTGCGAAAGATGATCATCGTTTGCATCCTCGTCATCAATGGCCCCTTGATTATTACTGCCATTGGCAACGTTACGAGGCTGAGAAGGTCGGGTGGTTGCCGGGTCTCCGTGCCATCTGGAAGGAATGTAAGAAGAGTGTAGACAGCCAGAACGAAGACAATACCTTCTGTAGAATAGCTCATACCACCCTCTGCGATGCCAATGTTCAATGGTACGGGGGCTGATGTTGCCTACGTCACAACCGGCTTTACGTGCGGCAACCAGACGCCGTTCATATTCCCTCAGACGATCTGCTTCGCTGAAGTTAGTATGATTACTGCCGCTGCCTGCGGTAAATTGCTCGAAAGCATATATTTGTTTGAAGAGAGTGAAGTTGCGTTCATAACAGCCTTTGAGCGCTTGATAAGTCTTTTTGCTGCCAAAGACGTCACCAGCACACTATATACGCAAGCATCAGATGGCGCATATACGGACAATATCAAAGGGGATCTGACCTGGCGGAGACAGGAATTCTTGGTTGCTCGCAGAGATGCCCAGTGTTCATCCTGGCCTGGACCCATAAGCCAAGTGAAGAGTTTGGACTTCTCATCGTCTGTCCAATGTTTGGCGCCTTGGCCTCCTGGGTCGTTGTCGTATCCGTCGTTGTCGTCTATCTCGCGACGGCGCTTCTGCTGTGGAAGGGATGGGTCGATGAGCTTGCGCTTGATTGCTGGAGATGTTGTCTGTTGTACATTTGTGAAGTTGAGGGGAGAATGGTTGTTGGGTTGGTTGAGGGATGGTGGGGAGGTAGATATGCCACGGTAGTCGTTGCGGTACGGGGGCTGAAGGTGAGTGCCGACGCCGCCGAGGGCCTGGCCAAGAGATTGGTGTGTCTGGAAGGGGGTCTTGTGGATGTCAGCGTCGGTGTGGTTCGGGAGGAGCAAGACGCACCGAGCCGTTGCTGTCCAGATTGGAGTCGCGGCGCTCGCCCAGGGTGGGCAGGTGGCCGTATTGCATCGTCGACTCACTGCACCATAGCGTTCACATCAGCACAGAACCAACACGCGCAACAAACCAACACACTTTCGTCCGTCCATCGATCCACGCTCAGTCCAGTTCACAGCTGCTCGCAAACAGGTTCGAGGTGGCTCACCCCGCGCTGACAAACCTTCCCACGCACAAGCACTCTTCCAATTATGGTATCTACACAGCTATATACTGCACTCCACATCCCCGGGCTCTTCTTCGGAGCCCTCCGCATCCTCGTCCCCCATCTCCATATCAATAGTAGACCGCTCGTCCGAAACAGGTAACTCCGGTCCCTTTTGCATCGCAAACGCCGTCTCTTCCTCCGGGCTGGTCAGCTGAGTCAACGGAGTCCCAGTATCTTCATACTTTACGTCCGCCCCTGTACATCCCTCTTCCGCTTTCTCGCCAGCCGGCGAACCAGTCTGGTCCGTTGCCACCGACGTACACCCCTTTGGCGGGCTTTCCGATTCCACTCGCCGACGTTTCCGCCCAGCCCCTGCCCGTGGCGTTAGTGGCAATTCCTCCTCGAGCACAAGTTTTTTATTTAGCACCTCGTCCTCACGTGCAAGTCTGTTCCGTCTTCGCATTGATCTGGGATCTTCGGATTTGTTCACTGATGTCGGAGTGTGATGTTCTTGCCCTCTGCCATTTACTCTTGCTCTTGAACTTCGTGGCGTTTGCGACATTTGTGTGTTTCGTCTTGTATGCATTACTATCGGCAATTCTCCATCATCATCATCATCATCATCATCATCCCTTTCTTGCGTATTCGTGGTCCTTATAGACATTCCCGAAGATGTTGGTGACATCGAAGGCTTTGATCCAGGCGGTGTTGTCGCAGCCTCGCTGTGACTTCCATTCATCATCGTCGCCACTTCTGAATGATCAATAATAGAACTCCCATTGACCTTCAATGGTGTCGTTCCATTTGGCTCCTTCTCATTCGCTTTGCTTTCTTCTATACCATGCCTTGTTAACAGATATGGTGTCCATTGCAACTTCTCCGGTTTCAATGTCAAATATCCTTTAGCCTCCCAGTTCTTTAAATACCCCTTCACTTTGTCACGATCAAAACGAATCTCATAATGCTTTGGTATTAAGAATGGTAAACTGCCATCACCAGGTGTAGACGGATCTTGCGACTTGTACCGTGACTGTGCTCTATGCAACTGGTTTGATGACTTGGACCTACGTATCGATCCGGAGGACCCGTTCTTCCGGTTCTTGGGTATACGAATGGCTTGACCTGGTATTGGCTTGATAGGCGGTGGTGTCGCTTCTCGAGTGAAAATCATGCTCTGCTGTACTAATGTTTCATAAACATCTTCCAGTGTCATCGAGGTAGCCGAACTTATTTCTGGGTTTTAAAATTATGTTAGTGTCTCTGTTCACAACTGACCCACATTGACACTGACCTTCTAATCGTGGATGATCTGGGGCAGTCTCAATATAACGCATCACGGCCAGAGTCCAATACTTTCTGTAACCAAGTGCACCAAGGCTCGAAAGGGGTTTCTCGGGCGACCCTATTCGTTGTTCAACCTTCGATAACAGGTAACCTAATAAAAATTCGACTCAGTGCTATCTGCAAGCATACGAACCAACGGCTCTAAACTTACTGAAATCAATCAACAAATTTCCCCATCCTTGCCTTTGTCGCACAGGTAGAGTCATTATGCAACTCAGATTGTAATCTTTCGGACTTCGTTTCTCCTTACTGAAATAGCCCACAAACCTTGCACCAAGATCATCAACCTCAGTGATAACATAAAATAGAAAGGGCTCGACATCATAAAAAAGAGATTTATGGTCCAAGAACATCTTGGATAGGAGACAAAGATTCTGGCAATAGATCTATCCGCGAAGCATCAGGACCAGCCAGGAGGATGCAACTCCTTACGTACCTTGTTCTTCCTTCCATCCACTTCGAAAATTGATACCAACCCATCCCTGTAGATCTCATCTCCAGGTGGATTTCGCACTTTGCACTTCAACTGTGTGATCATATTGAGATTCCCACATTTTGAGGGGGAAGGGGGTGCACTCACCCGATGCCGCATGGCTTGAAATCGACTTTTCATATACTTTAAGCAGAATTCGCAAATCCACATCCGTCCGTCCGGTATTGATGCATATTCTTCTGGAAATGGTGCGTCATACCAAGTCTTGATATCATATGGCCCAAACCGTATCGTCTTGATTCGCAACGCGTCGGGGTCACCACGAGTAGTTACAGAGTATAATGCGTTTGGTCCTCCGGGTGTGGATGGTACAGGTGAGGGTGTTGGTAGCATCTGGGTTTGTTGTAAGGATGCAGAACGCAATGGCCGCGAGGGCCCAGCAAGAGAAGAATCGAAATAGGAGTCTGATATTGACATTGAAGCGCGAGAAAATGAGTTCGAGGCATTAGTACTTATTGCGGATGTGGGGGGTGGTATTAGTTTTTTCTATAATATAACAGTCAGAAGCGCAAAGAGATGAGTAAAAGCAGACAAACATCAGATTCTTGTCGACTTCGTTCAAAAAGTTGTTTATCGTAAGTTGTTATTGTTGTTTTGCTTACATCACGGTCTTCAATACTTAGTATACCCTCAAACAAACCAACAATTTCTTCTTGTTCTTCCTTCTCTTTCCCCTTACCGTTGGTGTTCCTAGTTGTGGGTAAACGAAGTCTCACGCGGGGAATTGCTACAGGGGACGAATCTAGATCTCGTTTCCGTTTCCGAGATCGTGACTGTACAGGTGTGCTGTCTCTATCTTCTAAAACGTGCTCTTCTGTACCATCCATTTCGACAGGCTTTGGACGAACTCGCTTAATTGACCGTGATCTCCGATCGGAAGGCTTCGCTTTCGTGGCGAGTGTCCGCGTACTAGCGCTATCTTCTCCATCCACATTTAATTCCGCGTCTTCATTTCCATCTGACTCGACTATGCCTTCCGCCTTCTGCCTTTTCCCCCTATTCCTTGGTCGACCGATGCTACGTGCTCGCGAGGCACTAGTGAGGGTTACAGAATGCGAGGAAGAGGCGACGGAGGGTTCCCGAAAGGAATAAGCATCGGGTAGTGGTATATAATGGGCATTAGAATCACTAGTGAGCATATCAGGTTGTGGTTGGGGAGGAAGAGATGTTGGGGAATAAAATCGTTGGGCAGCGGCTTCTTGGCAGGGAGGACAATGCCATTCGCCCTCGGGTAATTCATTGATGGGAGGGTTCATGCAATCGAAATGCCACCCTGTGCAGGTTAATAATGAAGGGTTTGATTTGGAGGATTACCATATACACATACCACGATCACAACCGTCGCAAAACAAGATCCTCTCCTATATATAAGTAGCTTAAACTGTGGCTCATCATAAAGTGTGTGAGCACCCACATCGTCGCCTTTCTCGAGACACACTTCACAATTCTTGCATTCAATGCACTTCCATGGATAAGATCGTAACATATCACCTATCTTGGAAAGTTCCATGCAACTTGGGTGCCCTGAGTCACCGAATGGCAATAAAATCTAGGAAAGTGGAAGATATAAAAATAGGAACTTACCTGCGCGACCACATTCATGGCATGTTACCATAAGTTCTGGCTGGCCAGCTTTGTTTCTGGTGTCATTTCCCTGGCAAAAGCTGCATTCCTCGTCGCGATGGAATCGTTTTGGCCTTTTTCTAAACGGCTTGTGGTTCGGAGGAGGCGGTGCGGGTACCTCAATGATTGGTAGATATGGCAGTGTGTTTTGGGGCGCGAATGGATCGCCATCGGGGAGTTTTTCGTGCGACCATTGATCTGGAGGAGGTGGTGGCGGATGTGAAAACGGCGGGGGTGGAGGATATGTTGGAGACGCCTGCAGACAGAGATGTAGTTTGAACACGATATATGCGTATTTAATGACGTACCTGAGGTGATGTATGCAGCTGAAGCAGAGTGGATTCTACAGGCGTTGCAAACAGTGCGGGGTCAATTGGAATATTGTCGGGAATCACTGGGGTAGCATTTGGGTCAGAGAGTTCGCGGGCACTTTGGTCGACGGGTGGAAATGCCAGGCCCCTCATGAGTGGGTTGGCGTGGATAGGCTATGGGAAGGGGCAGCCCTCGTCGTCTCGGACAGTGACCTTGGTTGTTTGGCATTGTTGGTACGGTTTGGTTCATGTGATAAGATGAACCGGTGTGAGATGACAGGTTGAGGACAAATAGATGACAACAACGACATCGACACTGTTCAGGATCCATTTGGCTCTTCAAGCACTCATTCTCCTCTCTACCTCGATCCACCACCTCATAGACTATGTCTGCAGCGGTACATCCGCTCACCAGCCAAGTTATTTCCCAATATTCTCACCAATCCATGAATAGTGCGGCAAATACCAATCCAGCTGGCCCAAGCGTAAAGCCTACACCCCCGGTGGGCACACGCAAGCGGAAACGCGCGACCCATGTCCCGGTCACATACAGCGAAGTTCAGGAAGTCGACAGCGATGGCAGACTCCGTGAAGTCATTGTTATCGAAGACACTCCTCCCCCAGCAACTCTCTCACCTGCCACAACACATAACACTTATTCAGCGTCCTACCAACCGCCCAAGTTTTACGCTCCAGTCCGTACTCGTGCTCGTGCAGCCGCAGAGGCACAGGCTCTGTCCTCGGGTTCTTCATCAATCACTGCCCCCCTTCCGAAGAAGAGAAAACGAGACCAACAAGAAGAGGTCCGTGCGCCAGCTGCCAAGAAGCCCTCCCAGAACTTGCACCACTCGCAGGCCCTTGTCCCGGCAAAGTTCAAAGATCACCGGCCCGCTGCCGCTACAGACGATGTCAGTCATATATCTTCTTACTTTCGATGACGTACCAACCCGTACCTCGTATGTAGCCTTCCAAGGGTCCACCATCATGCGACGATAAAGAGGGACACTACATAATCGTCCCAGATGATATGATTTACAAACGCTGTACGCCTCTAGCCATTATCGATGTTACCTTGTCTAACGCTCCCTTTTTAGATCGGACGGTCCGGCTGCTGGGTCAGGGAACCTTTGGCAAAGTTGTTGAAGCCATCGATACCCAAACAAATAATAAAGTGGCCATCAAGATCATCCGCGCGATACCAAAGTATCGTGAAGCCAGTAGTATTGAAGTCCGCGTTCTTCAAAAACTAAAGGAGAGAGATCCAATGAACCGGAAGTAGGTCGAACCCTCAGGTTTTTATGGCGTCCTTCTCAACATACGATTACCAGCAAATGCATACACCTCCTACACTGGTTTGATCATCGGAACCATATATGCCTTGTGTCAGAACTTCTAGGGATGTGCGTCTATGATTTCCTAAAGGAAAACGAATTTGCGCCATTCCCTCGACATCATATTCAAGATTTTGCAAGGCAACTGCTGGGCAGTGTCGCATGTATGTCCTTGATTTTGATGCCGTATTTCATCAGAATTCACCTTTCTGTTCAGTTCTACACGACCTTCGACTTATACACACAGATCTCAAACCAGAAAACATCCTACTAGTTCATAATGATTACAAAACCGTCCCTGTCCCCGTGCCAAGCAAGGTGAGCGGCATCTATGCTATTCCACGCCAGGCATTGATGAACAAAGCGCAATGCACCACCAAAACTGAAGCGTATACTTAAATCGACAGAAATTCGACTAATAGATTTCGGTTCTGCTACATTTGAGTCAGAGTATCACTCAACAGTCGTGTCAACACGTCACTACCGCGCACCCGAGATCATCCTAGGTATATTTCCATGCACATCGTTTCAAGGTCGTTCCTCAATGATACTTATTAATTAGGTCTTGGATGGTCATTCCCGTGTGATGCATATTCACTTGGTTGCATCCTCGTGGAATTCTACACGGGCGTTGCACTCTACCAAACGCATGACAATCTCGAACATCTTGCTATGATGGAGGCGGTTATGGGTAAAATGCCAGATCGTTTTGCCCATGCTGGACAGCGGTCCAAGCCAGAGTTTTTCAAGGATGGTAAACTCGATTGGCCTAAAGCAAAAGCCACACGGCAGAGCAAACGGGATGTTCGCAACACTCGCGAACTCGAACGTGTTATCCCTCCCACGGATAACATTAACCAGCAGTTCTTGCATCTTGTGCAAAGGTTACTGGCCTTCGATCCCGCTCATCGAATAACTGTGCGAGAAGCACTAAATCATCCATATTTCTCAATGACAATACCTCAGGAGATCTGAGGAGGCCTCGGCCATCTTTGCATCATTCATGATTTCTCTCGCTTTCTGCATACCGTGCTCGTTGCTCTCTTTCTCAAGATTATCCATCATCCCCTCTCCTCACTCATTCATCTGCACTTTACAAAGAGCATTTTTTATCTATCATAAAGCAAAATCCGTCGCTCGCTTGTCTATCGTCCACTTTGCATGATCATCAAGTGTACCTCAATTCAACTCAACCCATTTACATAGCATATCCTCTTCGGGTCACAACATATGCTGCGCCCCCCTGCCTATCCAATAGTTCATCCACTGTTGTTTCATTAGTAGCTTGTAGCTCAAGGACAAGCTTTCCATCCTCACATTCTCTCAATTAGCGTAATTTTCTTCGTTTATCCACATCAATTCTTGTATCAAGTCGTTTACCCTCGTTTTTCATGAAGTACCATGTCTACTATGCTTGTAAAGTTCCTTCCTTTGCCTTTGTCTTCTTTCGTCACTCAATATCTTAGCATGCTTTTTCAGCATTCAATTATCAATCTAGATAGATTTCCTGTCTATATGCGTTCTCCTTTCTGATGCTAGTTTCATCCTTTGGACGTCTATGCATAATATGCCATGTCAGGACAATGGATGACAAGGGAGATTGGGTGCCCTTTACATTAGAAATATCTTTATATACTGAACCAATTTTTATACACAGGATTCCGGGAGTTTTGTAAAATAATGGATATGCAAAATGCCATGGAGCTGGAGACTCAAGTAGGCATGGACTTGTACATGTTCCGCCCGCAACTGCCGAATTTTAGCCCTCTGATCGATATCAATCCGAACGGGAGCCCTCTTTCCCACTATGCTCCTCACAGACCCCGCTTGGACCCCACATCTACTCATCTTTTCAGACACCCGACTCTTTCTACGAAGAGACAGTTCCTTGTGTTTATACATTAGATGAGATAGACGAACTTTTGATAAAGTAGCGCCGCAATAACATTAACTCATTCATGGTTTGAACATTTTGTTCACATACGGGAAGATCAATCCTAAGTCATATACAGATGCACTTTTTCCATTGTCTTCTTAGTTTGGTTTAATATCTCATTTGCCATTGACAATGAGTTCGGTTTTTTCCGACAAGTTTGAGTTGTGCTGTGTTACAGATAGAACTGAACTAGTAAACATGCATCATGGTTTAAGCTCATACTCACGGCCAGGTTTCAGAGACAGGCCAAATCAAGCCCTTCCGAAGGGCCCTTAGACCTCAGTTGTAAAGCCCATGTGAGTGATTGGCGCCACGTTACCGAAAGAAAAGAAGGCATATGCATATATCGATTTGGGTCAAATTTAGGTTATGTCGGTTCTGAGGTGGACTGGGTCACGGATTTCCTGCCAAAAATTTTGGGAAGGGCAGCTGAGGCACGAGATAAAATTAGATTAGAACCTAGGAACGTTCCTGGCTTTTTGCGTTTTTACGTAAGATAATTTTTATTATTATGGTTGCAGGAAACATGGCAGTTCGACTTCTCGGTACGCAAAGTGTGTAAGTAATACAAATATTGCGTATCTGTGTAATGGCTATTTGAAATTAAATATCTTGGAGTGCCGGCAACTCCAGATCTTCGGAAAATAATCTGAATACTACAAGTCCATCCAAATCAGTAAACAACAAGAAAGCATGGTAGTGTGGATTATTTCAGTCCGGCAATGGTGATTTCATCTTTATCATCTTCTGCATTCATACTATGATACACATTCTTTAAGAATACGTCGCCGAGCTATGTGGAGTTGTATACATCATCAAAATTCCATCAAAGGAGCGATCACAGATAATTGAAACGCACCAGCCATGTTGTAGGCAGATTGAAAGGTCCGACAGTACCTACGCCAATACCTGACCAACAGTCACCTTCTGGCTCGTTTTCATTCACTGGCATGAAAGTTAGATCCCGTGGATCAATAGAAAAGTCCAATTCCCCGATGGTGAGAGAAATAGAAACGTTATGAGAACATGGAATTGTCCATGCCCCATCAACTTCTGTAGCATTTGGTATCTGGATGTGTATAGCTTCTACGTCCTATCGTGAGTGAGGACTAAGTAATATTAAGCCAGATGAAAATACATAAAGCGCACTTCACGGGGAGCAATTAGAAGCGCCTAGATATGGGTTACGGAAGTGTTACCCTTGATTTTTAATATGTGGGACAAGGAACTTACAGTGCCGGTATCAAGAACACCAGTGCGCTTCCAATTCATAGGAGTATCGTTAATTGTAACTTGATCGATTGGTGTTTCCCAGAAGCCAAATTTGCTTAAATTCTTGACCACGACAACCTTTGTAGAATCATATTTTTCTTCGTTCATCCCTCCTATTGCCATTTCACCATCATCTTTGTTGTCCAATAAACGAGGTATTTTGAAAGAAACGATGGAATGATTTATAACCCCAGCATTGCGGAAAGCTTCGACCATTGTAATGGTTCTCTGGCTTGAAATGATCTGTACTAAATTTACTAAATGTAATTGGTGTTTGTTAGTTGAACCCGACTTACCGACTTGGCTAAGCCCGCTATACCATCGAAGATAATATCATCGCTATCGGGTTTTAAGCCAGCTACACAGAGTAAAATTAAATTGTGCACTTGATATCTTACCCAACAAATTCTGGGCTTTCAATATGGGCAACACCAAACTTAAATGCTTCTATGTGTAATCCAGCAAAGGATATATCATCTTGCACCATCGTCCCGGATACCTTCCCCGAATTATAATTTATGGACCAGGTTTCATTGAGGTCATTAAATGTGGAGCTACTGCTGGCTCCAAGGAATGTATGGTTTCCCTGTGATTCAATACTAACGTTAGCGCTCGTGCTTGTTAACGACCATATAAAGAAAGGAGTATCATACACAACTTAGACCATCCGGACCTTGGCAGTCATCTCCTCCAACCCAGAAATCCGCAGAGCCTGAATCCATGAGGAAAGAGAAATTTCTGGGAGGAGTTCCAATCTCAACCTTCCCGACATCTGTTAAGAAATATATAAAAAGGGGAGCCCGGTTTAAATTATATTCTTACAGCCATAATCCTCCGACCTAGAAATTGATCATTTAGATTTCCGGATATATTTGAAGGAAATGATACATGCTGAATATCCAATTTCACATCATTTAACTGTTCTGCAGCATTATGCGAGGTGGTTGACTGGCGCTTATAATGCCTCTTTTTACGAAAATGCAAATCGGCCACGTGTGGGTTGGAGTTACGTAGGACCCGCAGAAAATCGGAATTTCCTGGCAGGTTGGCCAGTCTAGTGGATATTTTTGCCAGTAGTTCATCATCAGAAGGACAATCCTGGCCCATCATAAGCGCTAGCCGTCGAATACCCCTGTTTGCATGTTGTTGGTGTAACTGTAAACTCTTGTGCTAGGATCTTGTCATCGAAAAAGAATGAAATATAGTGATAGTTACCAAAGCAGATGGAAGTAATTGAAATGTCCTCGCAAAAGAATGGGAAGGTGGTGCCGCTTTTTCGATAGGAATGGACACAAAGGAACCCGTGGAAAGACCAGCCTGGATTAGACTTGAAAGTGCTGTTGTCACAACAAAAGTCGGAAGAGAGTGTTTCAGTAGCATATGATAAGTAGAAGTAGGAAGAAACGAGCGGTTAAGAGGTCAAAATGAAGCAAGTCGCAGAATGAATAAGCCGAAACCCCAGTAGCGTGGTGTTAGTGTCCATAGTATTGATGCTTCTTCTGTAGTCCAGATCAGATCCGGGACCGGGCACACGGGTGGAGTCAATGTTGAATGTTCAACCAGGTTCAACACCCCAAAGTTTGTGGTGATCGCTTAAGATATCTACCCATGTTAGCTCATGTGTATGACTATTTTGTTCATTTTATTTGTTTTTCTAGGAGAACCAAAAAGGTACAATTTGTATGTTACAATCAAAATACATACAAAGATGTATATACATATCTTTCAAACAGTAAACTTACAAAATTGATGTAGGAGATTACATTAAACAAGCTTTGCCAAGCTCTATTCGTCATTCAATACATTGGTAGAAAAGTAAGCATTTTTGAGGAATACATCTCCAACCTATGAGAATAAAGTCAATCAACGGAAAACAAGCGAGATAAACGAGCAATGGACTCACAAGCCACTGTTGAGGACCTCCTATATTACCTGCAGCAATACCAGAAACGCAATCACCATTTTGATTATTAGGGTCAACTGGAAGGAATGCTATATCGCGAGGGTCGATCGTGAACACCTGTCCTCCGAAGGTGAGAGAAACCACTGCCTGGTTTGTGCATGGCACGAGGAAGCCTCCTTGACCATCGGGACGAGCACCTGGTATAGCATCATGTATAGCCTGTGCATCATCAACAGGGGCAACGATCAATGTGGTTCCTATATCTCTTATTTAGAAAAATATGTTGCCATAGAGGTCATTTGTAGTAGTAACAGACCAGTATCCAGAATGGCGGTACGGCCATTCAACTGAAGATCTTTGCCATCGACCGAAACAGCACCCATGGCTGCTTCCCAGAAGCCCTGCGCATTAACATTCGGAAGAACGGTAACAGTTGCGGGGTCGAATTTGTTTGGATCAACACCGCTAGCATTTCTATCTGAGAATGCCGGATAACCATCTCCACAAGAAGCGTGACGTACCCAAATGTGATTTGACCATCGTTTTTGGCATCTAAGAAACGAGAGATTTTATAGCCAATGATAGCATCGTTGACTATGTTTTGCTGGGCCAACGCTTCAATAGAAGTAAGAGTCTTTTGTTCAGATATTTGCTTTAATCAAATCGTTAGAAATATCAGTGCAAAGTCTTCTTTAAAGTAACCCACAGATTTTGCGAGACCCATAATACCGTCAAAAGGGGTACCATTATCCGAGAATTCCACGCTCTCAGTGGTTGCGACGCCAAATTTAAGAGCATTAAGTGCAAGATCATCAATGGCGACGTTATCGTTGATAATACTCCCGGATACCTTTCCAGTACCGTAGGTGATGGTAAACGGTGCCTGGGTATCAACGAATGAACTCGATGAAGCAGGACCCAAGAACGTATGGTCTCCCTAGTGAATATATATTTTTGTTAAAAAAATGGGTCATAAAGCCAAAACCCTCTATTTCTCGACTCACGCAGGTACCGCCAACATCGGCAACACAGTTTTCCGCACCCACCCACAAGTCAGCCGAGCCCGAATCCATAAGAATGCGGAAGTCTCGAGGTGGGGTGCCCATTTGTACCGTTGCTATATAACCAACATCGTTGGCCCTGTTTAAGTATTCTTAGACAATGGTAACTCTCGGACTACATAAAAAACTATACTCAATATCAAGACCAAGTGTGTTGTCAAAAGTGGGGTTGTTAGCTTTTGTAACATTATCCTCTGACACAGTTGTTGTTTCGGTGACGCTAGTAATCGACCATAAGTTTTGTATTTGAGAAAGTTGAAGTTTACATACGCAACATTGCCGACGGTGGTGTTTCCCGTTGTAGTGGTGTTGCCAGCGTTACCTTTACCACCAGTGGTACTACCAGCATCACCTTTATTGCTGCTAGTGTTGCTATTAGCACCGTCCTCGTCGTCATCGTCATCTTTTTCTTTATCCTCACCCTCATCCTCATCCTCATCGTTGCCTCCGTCTTTGCCTTTACTTTTCCTACCCCCTGCATCTCCTCCCTGTCCGTTTTTTGCACTTGACAGCGACTTGCCTCCTCTACTTTTACCTTTAGGAACACCATATCGACTAAATCGTTTCTCCAGAGCAGGTAATCCTTCAATGGTTACAAATCGTTTTACAAGATTATGTTCGAGTTCTTCAGAAGAAGGTCCCTGCTGTCCTGTCATGCGTGCAAGTCGACGATGACTTCGATTAAGATGTTGTTGTAAAAGCTAAAGTCAAAAAATTTCTTAATGATAATTCCTAGAGGAGAAAAAAAGTAACGCACAACTTGAGGATGAACTTTATTGGAAAGCGGGACTCTTTGGAGCGGGAGAGAAACTGTTCCAGGTGCATTTCTTTTAGAAAGTGGCAAAGCAATGACTGAACCAGGTGCAGACAAAATAATGAAGAAACTGGCCAGCAGGGAAAAAAAGGACAGTTGAAGTTGCATTGTTACGAAGAAATATTTAAGATTGTCCAAGTTTTAAATAAACTGAAAGAAAAGGGAAAGGGAAAATATGATAGACAACTTGGAGCGCCTGCTCACAAGGGAGAATGAAGGAAGAGTACGATGGAGACCAGCATCAGGCAGACCGCTAGTTATATCAAAACATGGATTATGGAATTCTTTGGTCCTCCATCAAGCTGTGATCAACTTTTTCTCGTGATTGCTCGACTGCGTGTAGGTGATAGATATATAATTATACCTCACCTGTCATTGGGTTGTCATGGGCGGAGATGATATTTTACACTTCCATGCAGATGCAAGTTGCTACCGTGACAGTGATAAAAATAGACACACCTGAGGCAGGTGGGTGGAACTTTGAAATTCGAAAGGCCTAACATTGTGTTTGAGACCTCAGCCCAAGATCAACCATGATTCCAACCATATCCGAAACAGAGATTCAAATGACTTGAAATTAATCCCTATCAATCTTAAATTGTACGGTATATAATTGCTATAACTGGTTTGTTCACGATACATTTATTCCTAAGCGCTAGGGCTACGAGAATTAAGTTAGACGATGCGTTCTGCATTGGAGAGTAGATGGTCTCGTACTTTCATAAGCGTGCCTTGGCAGCACTATCTTCTATCATGGGGTTTGTAACCCTCAACTGCTTATTTATGGTTTTGACAGTATCACGATAGATATCAGACTTTCACAATGGTTAGAATCTGTTGGGAACGTATGTAGTTGCTTGCTTACTTTGATTAAGCCCCAAACCCCAGCGGATGCATTGTTACTGATCTTCTCTGCAATTGCCTCTGCTGCGTTCAAAACTGCCTCCGTGTTCCCAGTCACCAGATGATCGACGATACCATCAGCTAGAGCTTCAGAGGGAACGAAGCGATGGCCTTCCAGTGCAATTTTGCGATGTATGCGGTGATCTCCAAACTTGGCACGAATTATGGCTGCAAAAGACAAAGGCCAAACGGCACCGAAATGAACCTAATTTGTAGCTAGTGATATATCTGGGCAAGGTGGCAAAAGGGAAGAGCATACCTCATTCATACAAAGCCAGGCATTGCGTTTACTTCCATCGGTCATGACACGATAATCGCAGGCCAATGACAACATGAATCCACCAGCAAAGCAATGTCCATTAATGGCTGCAATTGTTGGAACTATTTGCCAATACATTATCATGTGTCTTCCTTCTCCAAAGCTTCGATCATAGGGACTTACTAGGGAATAGAAGTAGACGGGCCAAGAGTGGGTTGAAGGTTTCTGATATTTACTACTGAGTATCCAGTTTGCTGGCGTTCCTTTGAATGTATACACACCTGAGAAGAAGTTGGGATCGTTGCGAACCGAGTCATAGTCAAGGCCTAGAAGATATTAATTAGTTCTAACAAAAAGGTTGGTATACGATGGATAGCATACCATTACTAAAGAACTTGTCCTGGTCCCTGCGTCCTACAATGATCAAAGCACCTCGAGCACCCTCCTTATCTTTAGTGCCGACTGCTTTCCTCCACCCAGACCTCCAATGACGCTCTACGGCATCCAAAGCGGGGCGTAGTCCGTGATCCACAAGGGAGGTGGTGAGTCGACTGTCTTGTCCATTGTGCAACTCAATCACCCAAAGATGAGGCTTAGCTACGATATGATCACTAGCCTACTCGTAGAACATCATGAAGAAACATACGATTAGTAAGTGTCACCAAAGGGCTTTCAGCAGGTAAGCGCAGAGGGTACGAGGTCATTCTTGTTACTTAGCGGAGTTACTGTAGGTGATCAATGCTTTATAGACAGCCGGTGCATGTGATAAGCTCAGTTCATCCAGAGTTTGCTGTGCACACCGGTTATTCGCAGACGTTCGTCAGATGTGACGAGGAGGTTTATTACATCGTTAGAATGTAGATGGGCAACAGAATCTACTCTTCCGAATCTCCCGATCCAACACCCGTTGGGCCAAATAAACACAAATAACCCTCTCCTCCCTCCATAATGCCAGTCGACGAATCGAGAACTGCTCAAATCAAAGGTGTGCAGAATTGTAGTACTATCTCACAGAGTCTTACAGACGGAGTGTCCCTATAGCTAAGCTCGCTGAACGTGATGAACACATCCGTGAATCATGGGTGAAAGCCATGGAAGTCCGCCTAGTACGCGAGGAGTTGGAAAAATGCCACAAGGGAGAGGGTGTTAACCACTACGAAAACTGCAAGTGGCTATCGGACAAGTATATCCAAATGTTACAAGATAATAGGGTGTGTAATTGTGTTTCTGGGGGCGACAGTTCACCCCAAGTGTTAACCTCGTGTACAGGTCAAGGGCTACAAACGCATTGATGTTTGAACCTTGGAAATACCATCTCTAGACCTTACTTGCAATACATCATCTTCTGCTTTGATCCCACCATAAATGCCAATAGCGAGAATTCGTAACTTGGGTCTTATAACCACAACGGCACCATCAGTGCACAAATAGTTGAATGACAGAGGCCACCACGCACGAAGAACCCAGTATCTTTCCGTCCTATTCATGTTGTGTCGTGGTCAATCTGAGAAATACCCAAATTGAAACGCTGTCCATCCTTCCGCCTTCTCATAATATATAAATTTCAAGATTACAAGCTCCGGGCAAGGACGACGTAAAAATATATCACCTTATTATTGAAGTGGTATTAATATTCATAGGTCGACCTTGTGGGGTAATGTCAAACTCCATATTTCACAGAAAGGCATTGTTTTTGGGGTGTGGGTAAGCAATGAGACTACCATTCCCTGTTGGCAAGTCATTGTTTCATTCTACTGGTCCAGCACAAAACGCTAAATCATCCTACAGATTCTAACGGTTTGATAGAATTTCTATGTTGTGCTAATCTCTAAACTTGCCTTATCAAGTAACTTTTGGAACGACCCCCCGTTTCCGTGAAGAAGGATTTTTGGAAAACCTACCATTAATGGCAATAAATAAATGGAATTTAAAATTACTTCTTGCCGCCAAAGATTTACCAAATCCTCAGCAGTCCAACAGACAATAAACATTCTTCCTGAGGTAATTTTCGAACATCTAGACCTTGGACAGTCCAAAAATCCTACTTAACATGGTATTTTGTGAAAAACCTACCATGTTAAGTAATTTATAAAAGTAAGTCAAAACCAATCCATCTGTTTGAGCGAGTTGTATAAGAGAAATCACCCATCATAACCAAATCCCTCACCTTCTCACAGATTTCTCGGTACTTGCAAGCTTCATCACCTGTCCTCATATCCAGAATTGCCATGCCTCGCGGTACACCCAGATCCAAGGCAATTCCTGAACCACTCACAGGAAAGGTACATTTGTATTTTTCTTATTGTTTAAGAAATTGGTTGGTTCTAATTATACTTAGGTACATTGCCCACACGAAGAATGTTTAAAGTCCTACAGTAGCCAAAGTGCATACCGTAACCATTGGGATACTGTACACGGTCCCACGTCTCCGTGAGTATTAATTGCCAACTTCTTGAACCGATCTCGATTGAATTTCTATTTACTCATAGTGCTGCTCGGGCTTGCCCATATTGCAATAAAGTCCTTCGGCAGAGATATAATCTCAGGACCCATATAAAAATTCAGTAGGTGCTTCTTTTGCGTGGATTTCTTCTGATGACTTACAAAAAATTCTAGTACGAAAGAAATGCTCAAGTGCGGGCTTACATTACCGGATTCAACCATTTGCTATTACACTTGCACAGACCCATCATCGTTACAACGTCACATCAAGACCCCAAACAAACATCTACTAGAAGACGAGCAAAAATGTTTACCTGAGTTGAAAGAGGCAACCGAACGAACGTTGACGAAGAATATGAAGGTATTATTAGCTGCCAAACTGGAATGGAAGGTGTCCGAGGAGTCGCACAATACTGTTTCCAAGAAGCAGTGTACGGGAAAAGCACCGAAGAAGAAATCTACCTTAAAACTGGTTAACCCTCAAGTTGAGATTGAACAAGATTCTCTGAACGCTCCTTCGAATCTTGCTACCATTTTTTTCAGGGGCGTATCCTCTAAGGATGACGGTTTTTCTGCCGTTCCCTCTGATAATGATGAAACAGAGCTTCAACCCGTTGTACAACCCATCCCTTCCAATTCAATACCAGAAGATCATGGCCAATCGACGATGTCGCTAGTCGAATCCAAAAGATATGATAACTCGGATAGTAGATCACAAACCGACAACTTCTTTCTCTTGAACCAAGCTTCTATCCCAGTCCAGGGGAACTACTACGATACTTCTAGCTTCTTTCATCAGTCTAATTGCTATGTTGGATCACAACTCAACATGCAAGCCGATCCTTGTGCTCCAACTGCCATTGGAAACGCTGGTAACTTTGGGCTTTTCTATTTTGATCCCTACCTGAGTCACTATAATAATTCCACTCCATTATTCCAACAGCAATATTTCAATCCTAGTTTCGATCCCTTCGTTCAATCTGGCCTCAATTACAATCTCTTTGATCTCCCGGACCTAGACCTCCAGTTTTATGGGCTCAACAATGTCGGTAGTCAAACTCAGATGTCTTTCACTGACAACCGGGCATCCTCTACCTCTGCATATTATATGGTGTGACTAGGTACTGCTCCACTACCACCATATGAGAAAATGAAATTGTATAGCCTCTAATCAATAACTACCCTCAATCTTCTGATTGGTGTCATAGGCTCACTTAATACATTATTGTATATATATTAGACTTAATCTTGTTTAATAAATCTATCTATCTATCATTATGAATAGATGGTCCAAACCGGTTCCAAACTTTGCACATAATGGCGTAGATATTAGTGGACGTTTCGGATGATGAATCAGGAACTGGACGCATTTGGCAAGTGCGCCGAATTATCCGAACGCGCTAAATTCAATTTACCCACATACCTCGCCTGCAAACACCTAACCGCTTTCTCCAAATTTCTCTCTAAGCTATAACTCCCTTTCCCCCCTTCATTGTACGTACTGCGCACCATGCGTTTTGCGACGTCGTGGGCACGTACACACGGAAGTCGTAGGCTATTTGCTACAGCCGTCGGTGATGCAACCCGAAATCGAATACCTCAAACCATTATCGAAAAGGTTGTACAGAAATATGCAGTTGGTTTATCGGAAGGAAAGGTGGTCAAAGCTGGTGATTATGTGATGATTAGACCTCAACATGTTATGACCCATGATAATACTGGCCCAGTCATTAGCAAGTGCGTACCCTTTCATGACTCGTTGGATGATCGTTTATTGAAACAGTTTTTTTTGTATTTGTATTTGTCAAGGTTCAAGTCCATTGGTGCTTCTAAAATTCATAACCCGAAACAACCTGTTTTCACTCTTGACCATGATGTTCAAAATAAATCTCCAAAGAACCTTGCGAAGTACGCCTCCATTGAGGAATTTGCGCGTAATCATAGCGTCGATTTCTATCCTGCCGGTCGAGGTATTGGACACCAAGTACTTGTTGAAGAAGGATACGCATTCCCATACACACTTACTGTCGCCAGTGACAGTCATAGTAATATGTATGGTGGCGTAGGATGCATTGGAACACCTATTGTTCGCACAGATGCCGCGGCTCTATGGGCCACAGGCAAGACGTGGTGGCAGGTTCCTCGTATGATCAAGGTCGAGTTGAAAGGAAAACTCGCACCTGGTGTTACTGGAAAGGATGTTATCGTTGCTCTTTGTGGTTCCTTCAACAAGGATGAAGTCCTAAACGGTGCTATCGAATTCACTGGAGATGGTGTTGCAGCTTTGGGTGTTGATGATCGCCTTACTATCGCCAATATGACTACAGAATGGGGTGCTCTCGCTGGTGTTTTCCCAGTTGATGAGACGACATTGCAATGGTATGACAAGGTCTTGGCAAAACTCGAACTTCGCACTTTCTCCTCCGCAAATTCCGGTATTCCACCACCACCTACCCACCCTCGAATCAACCGTGAAAATCTCGATGCGCTGAGAGCTGCTCCCATTGTGTCTGATTCAGGCGCAGAGTATGCTTCTCATTTGGTCCTCGATCTTTCTACATTGGTTCCTCATGTATCTGGTCCCAACAGTGTTAAAGTGTCAACTCCTCTTCCTGTTCTTGAGGACAAGAAAATCGCCATTAACAAAGCCTACCTCGTCAGTTGTACCAACTCTCGTGTTTCCGACATTGCAGCTGCCGCAGAGGTTATGAAGGGTAACAAGGTTGCCAAAGGCGTCGAGTTCTACATTGCAGCCGCTAGCTCCGTCGTTCAACAAGAAGCTGAACGCCTTGGATATTGGGATACACTTATTCATTCGGGAGCTAAAGTTCTTCCGGCTGGATGTGGTCCTTGCATCGGTCTTGGAACAGGTCTCCTCGAAGACGGTCAAGTCGGAATCAGTGCTACCAACAGGAACTACAAAGGACGTATGGGACATCCTAATGCTCAGGCTTACCTTTCCAGTCCTGCTGTAGTTGCTGCTAGTGCTATCAATGGGTATATCAGTGGACCTGCTTCACTTGATCGTAGTGCCCTTCCACCTACCCAAGCGCCTACATTCTCTATTTCTCAAACCACTTCGTCAACTACTTCAACATCTTCAACATCTACTACTGAGGAACCTCTTCTTCCAGGATTCCCTTCAACATTCTCTGGTCCTCTTCTCTTCGCTCCTCAAGATAACTTGAACACGGATGGTATTTATCCTGGTAAATATACTTATCAGGATGATATTACCCTTGAACGTCAAGCACAAGTTGTCATGGAAAATTACGATCCCGGATTTGCAACTGATGTTGCTTCGATTCGTTCGAAGCAAGCCGAATCTGAACAAACCGAAGGAACGAAACAAGGTGTTATTTTAGTTGCTGGTTATAACTTTGGTACTGGATCTTCTCGTGAACAAGCAGCTACTGCACTTAAAGCCGCTGGGATACCCCTTGTTATTGCCGGTTCCTTTGGAGATATCTTCAAGCGAAACGCTATTAATAATGGTTTGGTTTGTTTGGAGAGTCCAGAATTGGTTAAGGATTTGACAGAGGCTTATGCTAAAGATGGAAAGCGTGGTGCTGGTGGAAAGAATGGAGAATTGACGGTGAATAAGGGTATTGATCTTAATATCAGCATGGCTTTAGGAAGGATTGTGGCAACTGGTGCGATCAACAAGACTTATTCGGTTCGCCCCGTTGGACCTTCCATTCAGGAACTATGGCTGTGTGGTGGTCTTGAGGGTTATATCCTCAAAGACATCCAATCTGAAGCACAGAAATAGATACAGACTTTAGAATTGATGAAAAGTATTCCTTTGCTTTATTTATCTCAGTAATTGGATCGTATGAATAGGACATCTAGTATAGGGTGTGACTAGCATCTACGTGACTGTGATCCTAAAGAGATTCGTGCCAAATACTACGACCGCTCACATTAGAATCAGAATTCATGGTAGAATCCGGTGTGAAACGTTCACGAAGAACGGCCAATTTAGAGCGAAATTCATCGATCCCGACATAGGCACCGCACATACGACGTTTTCCGTCAAATGCAGAACGACCATGAAGTACGCGATGATTGTCGACCACTTCATAAATCAGTCAGTTCATAAAAGAATTCTATGCCAGCTTGATCGGAAATGAATAATAAAAAAACTTACCGACTGCGGTCCCAGGTTCGAGTTGTACCCAATATTCCGATTCGGGACTGGTTAGACATTTATGCCATGCTCGAATTGCGTCATACCTTTGTGTAACAATCTGTCAGATCCATGAAGAACCAGCTGAATAAGGATTTTTACATACCACTTTTCAACTTCATCTGGCTTGAGGTGGTTCATGACACTCCTGTCATCATTGTTCCAGCGAACTTGAACAAGTTCGCTCGTGCATGGATCATGGTTAAGAGTAGGATAACCAGAGACTGGGCTCGGGCGATATATAGAGGTAGATTCTCCGGCAGCGTGGGCGGGTACAGGAATACGAGATAATACCTCATATGCCTCAGGATTCGTCTTCTTCAATAGACTAGCAGCATAGAATCCATCAACAAGAAGTGTTGCTCCCCCGCTGCCATTTGTGTGAGAAAGAAGATGGAACAACTGAAGGCCCGAAGGGTCAGTCTGAGGGAAAAAGAGTAAGGCTAAGTAAGGGTTGACTGTGTAGAGAACAAATAGACCAACATAGTATGTATTATCCGTGTGAGCACCAAGTGCAAGTGTGGTATATGCGGTATCCCCCCTGGCTAGATCGGAAGTAAAGTCCCAGAATCGACCGTCTGTCAGAAGATCAGCACCGATATATATATTAAGTCTATTATCGTACACTGAGTTTCGCGGATGAAGCCAATGCGTTCTACTAGCTTTTCGGTTGCTTCCGGAGTGGCAGGAACTCCAGAAATGAAGGAGAAGCCATAGCGATCCTGCAGATTGGGGAGTTCATTTCGGATATATCGGATATTATATATATATCACTGACAATATTAGATACCCATTCAAAGAGACCGGCATCGTCTTTGGCCATCGCTTGTTCATAAGCGACTGTTGGGGGCGATACCTGTATCTTTGCACCCCATTCAATCTTCCTGTACCGTGTGTATGAGGAACGTATGCCGGTGTGATAGCTGATTTGACGCACTCGGTTGCCTGTGGTTGCTTCGCAGGAGGATCATAGGAATTTCGCTGAAGCCAGGACCAAGGGTAAAAGGATACGTGAGATTCTGACGAGGGCCCTTCATATAATAATCTTGAGAGCGATGGACACGACACAGAAGGGAGCGAAACGAACATGATACCTCCAAGCCTTCCGGATTAGATTTGAGACCAATGGGTTGGATGTCCGATGGAATCTATAACAATGATTGACGAGCGTGTAACTACTGAGAAGGCTGGCGTACCTCGAAGGTGTTCAACAGGCGCTGCTTTGTAATGGGATGGAAGCACTTCGGGCATCGACAGTGATCTCTCAGCCAGACATTGTGACTGCACTAATCGGTTTGGCTCAACATGCATCTTTGGCTCGGAGAATGACGTACAACGAGGATGTCGACTTGGTGTCCCAGTCGATAGAGACCCTGCAGCCATCACTGGCTGCTGAGAATAGCCTGTGCCCTGCAAAAGGCCTGCGGACCAGTGACGAAGCGATACGGAGCATGGAGGAAGACCAAAAGGAGACACTACTATTCAATATCAATCAATACCAGGGAATGTAGACTATATACACCCTCTTATGCCTCTTCCACTCTCCTTTGCCCCATCATGACCCCTGGACCTGCAGATCTAAACTTTCCGACAGGTGGGTTGTGTCAGTCCAGCGACTATTTTCTTTTCTTATTCTCCACATAGACCTTCAGCGGATACAAATCAAACACAGAGTAGACCAACGGCTCAAGCGCATAACACTCTTACAACAGGAAATTGCTCAGCTTTCTGAAGAGAATGTCAAGGACCATTTCATCATTGCTACCCATCGACTTTTGCCTCAGGAAATCCTAGGCGAGATATTTATTCATGCTGCCTCCTGCGGTAACGGTGCATGGCTAGCACCTTTGGTAATATCTCATATATCAAGACACTGGCGGGTACGTATGACATACACCTCACTAGTCTAATACAATATACTCATCCTGGTCACCATCATTGATGTGTAGAATGTGGTTATGAGAACACCGCGCGCCTGGAGTTATATTTGTATTAAAGTCATCCCGGAATCCTCATACCTAGAGCTTGTCAAGCTATGGCTAGAACTGTCAAGTCGTTCTCCACTCCATTTACGCTTTGAAACTCCTCACTGGGGGACGGCGACCAGAGATGCTGTTCGACAAGCTTGCTTGGGCAGCTACCTGGACGTATTACGACCTCACGTGTTACGATGGCGCTCAGTGAACATCCTCATGGGGGATGCACCCCAATATTCCATCTGGAATACACAGCTGGTCTTACAAAAATTCAACTTTCCAATGCATAAACTCGAGTCGTTCTGCCTGGATACCATGCGGCCATTATGGCAGGATTACCTCACCCTCAAGGACCAAGTGCCCTTGCTAGATGACCTCAGTATTGGATACTGTCGGCCTAGCTTATCCAACCACTGGCTTTGCCAGCTCAAGGCGCTCGAGATTTCTCGGTCTTCCCATGCCCTCTTATACATTCATGGCCTTGTACAAGTATGTCCGCTTCTCACTCGTCTCAAGCTTGATGTAGTGATTAAAGACCGGGAGCTGCGAGGCTTGAATTTGATCAAACTCCCTCATCTACGGGAACTCTATATCAATGATATTATATACCTTTCTTTCCTCAAATTACCATCCCTAACTACTTTCACCTATACACAATCACGTCAAACCGAATTACAGGACGGGGATCAACTATTTACCCACTTAGGGATCATGCTCGACGCATCAGAAAATCACGTTCTAACACACATCCATATCACCGGCGTAGAGATTGGTCGGTTGAGGGCTTCGAGCCGACCTTCTTCCATCCAAACTGTTCGACTCACGAAATGCGACATCCGTTCGGAGGCATTATCTAATTTGGGTGGTCAAGCGATTTGGTCTCGTCTCAACACGTTGGAATTCATATCCTGCGATAAAATCCCTTACTCTGTCTTGAATTTTCTCGCAAACAAGGACTGTTACTTCACCTCGTTGAAGAAACTTATGTTGTTTGACTGCTTCGGCGTTACAGAGGAGATGGTCAGCTGTCTGAGTAAAAATCGTACAATTTACCACTCCACTTGTACACGATCCACCCCCTATACCACCCGATCTTCGGCCCATCTTGCATTAAACCAGAGGCCCCTGGTTCCACCGACCGAAGTCATAGATACCCTTCCCATACCTCTGCATTAATATGTTGGGACAATTAATTCTACATACATATACGTATAATACATGAATTTTTCCGCTAGTTGACATCTAGCTCAGAGTCCAGACACGTGCAGGCAATGCCTGACAGGGGTAAACGTGGACAAGCTGGTGATTGGAGGACATGTCGGGATCACTTACAGTTGGAGGTCGGCCGACCGCCTCTTACTGACCCCTTCATAAAAGCCCTTTTTCCTTTTTTCCTACCTTATTCCCCCCAATGGCTTCTTTCACCGCCCGTTCCGCTTGCCGAGCTCTCCGCGCATCGCGTCGTGCAGCTGCTGTATCTGCTGTCACCAAGCCAGCGCAAAGAGCTTCATACTCTCTCCTTTCCCGAGCCGCCGCGGCCAAGACTCCCGTTGCTCAGGTTGGTTTTTGAAATTTCGAGTCATACATGTTCTTAACTCGTATATAGGGTGTTCGTGGAGTCAAGACTCTTGACTTTGCTGGAACCAAAGAGACCGTCTACGAACGTAGTGACTGGCCATTGGCTAAGCTGCAAGACTACTTCAAAAATGATACTCTTGCCCTCATCGGCTATGGATCACAAGGTCACGGTCAAGGTTTGAATGCTCGCGACAATGGCCTCAACGTCATTGTTGGTGTCCGCAAGGATGGTGAGAGTTGGAGACAAGCCATGGCAGATGGCTGGGTACGTGTCCTCACTATTCAAGGCGTCTAATATACATACTAAAATTTCTTTTCTTCGCATTTAGGTTCCAGGTGAAACTCTTTTCCCCATTGAGGAAGCTATCAATAGAGGAACCATCATCATGAATTTGCTTTCCGATGCTGCTCAATCGAAAACATGGCCTCAAATTGCCCCCCTCATCACCAAGGGAAAGACACTCTACTTCTCACATGGTTTCTCTGTTGTTTACAAAGAAGATACACACGTAATTCCTCCCAAGGACGTCGACGTTATCCTTGTTGCTCCCAAGGGTTCTGGTCGTACCGTCCGTACTCTCTTCAAGGAGGGACGTGGCATCAACTCTTCCATTGCCATATGGCAAGATGTCACTGGCAAAGCTAAGGAGAAAGCTATTGCCATTGGTGTTGGTATTGGATCTGGATACATGTATGAAACTACTTTCGAAAAGGAGGTTTACTCTGATCTCTACGGTGAACGTGGTGTCTTATGGGTGGTATTCGTACGTTAAAAATCATCAGTGCAATTATGATTTACTTACATCATTTTCTAGAGGGTATGTTCTTGGCTCAATACCAAGTCCTCCGTAAGAATGGCCACAGCCCTTCAGAAGCTTTCAACGAGACTGTTGAAGAGGCTACCCAATCCCTATATCCCCTAATTGGCAAACACGGGTATGTTTTACGTTCATTCAAGTATACTTAACTTTGAGCTGACGAACTCCGTGTAGTATGGACTACATGTTCAATGCCTGCTCAACAACTGCTCGCCGTGGAGCTCTTGACTGGGCACCTATCTTCGAAAAGGCCAACCTCCCCGTCTTTGAACAACTTTACGAAAGTGTGAAAAATGGTTCTGAGACTCGTAGGTCTTTGGACTTCAATGGCCGTTCTACCTACCGCGAAGATTTCGCTAAGGAGTTGGCTGAGATCGATAACCAGGAGATCTGGCGTGCTGGTATGTCTTTATATATATATACATATATGCCTTTTGATTTATGCTCATGCTTGTGATTTTCTTCTAGGCAAGGTCGTCCGTTCCCTGAGACCTGATTACAAGCCTGAATCACAATAGATACTTCCATATACTTAGATGAGGATGTTGGATGTGGTTTTTCTTAGCGCATAATTTTTGTATTTCTTACATACCCGATGACATTTGACAAAATTTCACGATGATTTCAGTGCTTCAAAAATGGATTTTGTCGATTATGCAAGTTGGTTCTTCGTACTAAAACAGAAATGGGTACATCGTCGAATACATACAATATCAGAGGTGTATCAATTAATATTTATTTACTCTTTGTCTCCTTCCCATAATACTCTCCCCAAACCATCTTGTCTACACTTTCTTGTTTCTTTCCTCCGATCAAATCATTGATTAAAGTTTTGCAAGGTAAGAACATGCCAACACGCTTTTGATAAGCAGCATAAGGCACCGGATATTTCTTCTTCGTAATAGCCTCGGTATAAGAGGTTGAAGAAATGAAAAGAATAGTTAACGAAATGGCAGGAAGTAAAAGAAGACCAGCGGATGTCAAGTATGTGATTATTGTTGCGTTACGAAGTTCAGGGTTAAATAAATCTTGAATTGAAGGGCAAGGAGGGAGGTTGGGAGGAGAGGGAGCGAGTATTGGGATTAATGTGATAACCCACTGTATATTACATCGTAAGGACAACTGAAAAAGAGTTCATAAAACAATTAACTCACCCAGAAACTTTGTTCACAGGCAAAGTTTGGATGCCTGGAATATCTCCAAAGACCTCGTGTAATGAAACCCCTTCGAGCATCAGAAGGTGTCCAGTCAAGTCTAGATCCAGGCCATTGATTTTTGGCATTATATGGCTCAGTTGGTTTCTCTCCTTTCTCGTGAGCCAAATAAGCATGTTTAAATGTTTGGTAAGAGTATTGTTGGTTATCGGAGATAAACTCGAAGAGTAGGATGGTGAGAGCGACAAATGTTAGAACATAATCTGAAGTATCGAGTGCGGTGTGAGGTTGAAGTGCAGATGCCACAAAAGCGGGCATTCCAAGGAGTAGGAGAAGGATGTTTTGGATTGCAGCAATGAATGTGAGATTTGTGACTTGAAAGAACCAAGCAGGGATTTGAGTGCGGAGAACTGCCCAACGGTAATCTTCGTCCTTACTATTTAATGGTTATGAATGAGAATGCAGTGATATATGGACAAGGCTCACAGACTGAACAAACCACGACGATATGTGTTATAGGAGAGCCTGAACATCCAGATATTGACAAGGGCAAGCATGAGTAGTGCACGAGGGCTATAATCCTTTATTACGGCTACACCAAGCGAGTGGGGTGTATAAGGCGCGAGGAAGAAAGCCTGCTTGTTTGGCCAATATGGCAGAAGTGCATAATAGGCAGTATATATTGTAGGCAGAAAAGTCCAGAGGCGGTCGACCTGAGAAACATTTGAGGTGATCACGGAGGCAACATAGACAAAGACGGTGACTGCGGCACAGAACTGCACAGGCCACTCAAATGGTGGAGGTACGTTGAAGAAGGTCATTGAGTTGTCAGTGACGACATCAGGCGTACTTGTACAACCGATCACGTGAGTCTCGATATTTACCTGCTTGCACAGCCACGGTGCCAGTCAATCTCAAGCTACCATGGACATCCAACACACCTCGCTGCTCATCGACGCCTTCTCGCCCTTCCCATCTCTGACTCTTAGCCTTCCATCGGATACTCCGTTATCATTACTCTACAGCCATTTATGCGGCAGATACCCTTCCCTTCCGTCTGGCCTAGCACTTTCTACTCACTCGGGAAAGCCAGCAGACGACGAACGACCCCTCTCTGCATTGCACCCGGAAGATGATCTCTCTACACCCAACTTTGTTACACTTCGTCTTACTCCTCGCTTGCGTGGTGGAAAAGGTGGTTTTGGAAGTCAACTGAGGGCCGCTGGTGGTCGTATGAGTAGTCAGAAAACGAGTAACAACGATTCCTGTCGCGACCTCAATGGAAGGCGTTTAAGCACCTTGAAGGAGGCCAAGAAGTGAGTTCCACACATCCGTATTCTTTATCCCTCTCCTAACCGTCGTATAATTAGACTTGCCGAATACATTGACTCTGAACCACAACGTCTGGCAGCAAAAGCTGAAGCACAGCGATTGAAGCTTGAAAACCTGGAGAAGAGGCTTGGTATTGAACCTGGTCAGACGAAGAAGCCCGGGGAAGTGTCTGTTGAGGTACTGGCTGGAAAGAAACACAGATTTGAAGATACCGAGTATCTTGAACAAAGCAGGGAATTGGTGGACAATGTGAAGAACGCAGTGTCAGTAGGTTTGTTGAAGAAGAGGAAGAAGGCAAAAACATCTCCCTCGGATTCTGTTGTCGAGGGCAAGGCGAAGGCGAAAGAGGTGATGGAGGAGAAGACCGAAGTCAAACCAACGGTAGAATCCGTCTCACAACTTCCTATAATATCTGCTGTCGCTCTCGATGCAGTTGGTGCATAGGCATGTTTGATTTTGTACTTTTGTGTATTTTACCATGTTCTGTTTTCTAATTAACATCATGGGCTCCCCTTACCATGCCCATTTTTCGCCTAAACCACTCCTTCATTGAAATGTCATCCAACGATTGCACGAGTTCACCCATATCCTCAACGACTCGCAGTCCTGTATGCCCTGCCGCTATTCGGTGTGTAGGATCCGCCAAGGGTACAGTATCAACATGGTGGAAATCCAGGTAACGAAGACCTAACCAGGGTGAGTGTTTGATTTGGATATCTGAACAAGGAAGACACACTTCGCGCGTTCATTAGAAAGGTCCGTATTGCTTCTTTGTCTCCGTCGATGACAAGAACACCAGGCTTCCCCTTCTTGGCAAGTCCAGAAACGTTGGCAGACTGCGCAAAACCCTTCAGCCGGCGGAACTTGGACTCGCTACGAATATCTAACATGATCTCTTTCATCAGCTGAGCACCGGTTGTGCCATTAGGAGTCTACGTACGATGCATTCGAACCAAGGACAGGAACAACTGCATCCTGAATGTTCTATTCTTAGGCACAAAGTGTACACCTGGACACAGCACGTGATGATCTCCTCAAGCTCCCATGACGAATGTAGACGATACTATTGGCAGCCCCGCGGCATCGCCAACCTGAATAGTATAATCACCTAATCTACCTGGTGAATGATTTCAAACCATTTCTTGCGCGTTCCTTTGCTCTTACCATCTCGTCTGTCTCCTGTAGTTTCATCTGGTTTTGCAACTTATACGTGTCTAAATAACATGTCGGCCAGAACTCAGATTGTTCTCGACGAAGCTGAACTCCAAGATGGACAAATGTATGCGTTCATTAGAGCTGTAGTCCACACACTTGTGTGCTTAGCAGTCACAACAGGAAAGAAGTCCCATTCCAGTCAGGAAAAGTCTTGCTCTCTCGCTTGGGTGACAAGGTTCATGCTACTAGTGCCTACTGCACCCACTACGGTGCTCCACTTGTCAAAGGCGTACTCACAGCTGACGGAAGAGTTGTTTGGTATGTTTAATTATGATTATATGCACATTAATTCAAGTTCTAACTTCACGACAGTCCTTGGCATGGAGGTAAAAAAAAAAAGCCTTCACTACTTGTTTAAGGTCTACTGACATTCTCCTAGCATGTTTCAATGTATGCACTGGAGACATAGGTATATTGAGCTTCCCTTTTGATGAGACAATCTTTTTTGATACCGTTGGAATGTAGAGGATGCCCCCGCCCCCGCTGCATTGCATTCATTCAAGGCCCAAGTTGTTGACGGAAAGATTCAAGTGACTGCTAACCCAGAATATACCCTAAAGGACGACAACTTGGCAAGACAAAGTACCCTCTTAGCTACTAGCAGTGACTCTTCTCAACGTGGAGTGATCATTGTTGGTGGCGGTTCTGGGGCTTTCCACGCCGTGGAAAGTTTGCGAGAGGTATGCGTAATTCGGCCTAAAAGAAGATTGATACTGATGTCATGGGAAGCATGGCTACGATGCCCCTATCACTATTCTTTCCAAAGAGCCATACTCCCCAATTGACAGGTATATGCCTATCCGACTAATATAACCTATAGGCTGCTTATCCCGATTTGTAGAACAAAACTAAGCAAAGCTCTCATCACGGATCCAGCAAAAATTGAATGGAAGACTGCCGCTGACCTCAAGATCAAGTATAACACCAACCTTCGTCTTGGGGTGGTCAGTCCTTATGAATGCATTACAGAAAGATGAATTGCTTAGTTCTCGCAGGAAGTGACTTCTGTTGATCTGAAGAATAAAACTGTTACCTTGGACAAGGACGCAGACACACTCTCCTATGACAAGTTGATTTTGGCTTCTGGGGGCACTCCCCGTCGTCTACCAATTGATGGTGCAAATCTAGAAAATGTGTTTACCTTCCGTGGCATTGCAGACTCTAAGCAGGTTGACGCAGGTATGTTATTTATGAATACGCCATTAAAGCATCAAGCTCACCGATATCGAAATAGCTGCGCAAGAGGGCAGGCGAGTGGTAGTAATTGGCAGTTCATTTATCAGTATGGAGCTAGTTGTTGCTATGTCCAAACGCCAACTCGCATCCATTGACGTCATTGGCATGGAAGAGTATCCCTTTGAAGCTGTACTCGGTAAAACAGTTGGTTCTGGACTCAAGAAGGTACATATATTTGTCTTTGATGGCCCTCTAAAACAGGATCAACTGACGATGGGTAGTATCATGAATCTCAAGGTATCAAATTCCATATGCAGTCTAAGGTGGACAAGATCCTAGCAAGAGAAGACGATCCCAAGGTTGCTAGAGCGGTTGTTGTTAATGGGGTACAAATCCCTGCAGATTTCATTATCATGGGTGTTGGTGTGGCACCTGCAACAGAATTCCTTAAAGACAGTGGTATTCAGATCGAAAAAGACGGAGGTATTCGAGTAGACGAGCATCTTCGTGTGAGGACAGGCCCTGATACCCAGAATGTCTATGCCATCGGTATGCATAACCCCAAATGAAAGTGACCCAACTTAACATGTTGAATAGGTGATATTGCTATATATCCCCAAATCAATGGAGATGAAACACGTATCGAGCATTGGAATGTGTGTACCTGTTCCATTTACATGCAAGTTGCAACTAACAGAGGGCCAGGTTGCTGGAAATCAAGGAAGAACTGCTGGAATGAATATTTCTGGGAAACCGCAGCCATTTGTTAAAATTCCGGTGTTTTGGAGTGCCCGTATGGCTAGTTGCGTTCTCTACTCGAGACACTTATCTGATATTCTATTATAGAAGGACAACAGTTGCGCTACTGTGGTGTTGGACATGGGTATGATGATGTCATCATTACAGGTGATCCCGGTGCGCTGAAGGTATGGGTTTGTATGTTTGTTCAGGAAAATTAGCCGCTAATTGATGTCTAGTTCATTGCTTACTACTGTAAGAACGGGCGTGTTGTCGCTGTTGCTACGTAAGGATTTCATTTTTTTCATTTTGATTAAAATAAAACTGAATTGTGCTTCAGTATGCAAAATGATCCGGTAGTCAGTAAGGCGTCGGAATTGCTCAGGCTTGGCCTTATGCCATCACCAGAAGAATTGAAGGATGGAAAGGTGAAACCCCATTTTTATATTCTCAAAAAAATATCTCGCTAATCAACGCCCTAGAATCTTCTGAGCGTGGACATCAGCACCGCTAGTGCATTAAGTAAGGTTGCAACTTGAATGGATGAATCTTTAAGAAACAGAAAAATGGTGTATCATATTACTAGCGAATTGTGTACCTTACTGTTCAATCTGGACTTTCAGCTTGTCTTAATAAGACACAGTGATTTGATTACGATCTCTGCCGTAGGGGATAATACCACCAATAACCACTCAATAATTTTGTAAAAAAACAAATGAGAAATCGTCAGTTCGTTTGTGGTCATTGAACACGGTCACGTTTATGTCACCCAATTACTCAGTCTCACTCAACTGCAATGTACTAACATTGTTTACTTTCCAACATCCGACAATATGCTACCAACATCTCCTATCAAGCCTAGCTTATGGAAAGGGAAATCCAAGGTCCCGTCTACCTCAACATCTGATCCAGATTTCACAGACCTGAACCCAGTCATCACCTACCGCCACATTCTTTCGAACAACCTCGGCGTCAAGGATCCTTTACGAGTCGTCGCATTATGCGACAGTGACGCGTTTTATGCTGCTTGTGAGATGGTGCGTTTGAACTCGGACCGAGAACAACCTCTTGTAGTGTTACAATGGGACTCTCTCATCGCTGTCAATTATCCAGCTCGCAAGTATGGAATTACACGTATGATCAGGCTTAAAGATGCGTTGAAAAAATGCCCACATTTGAAAGTTGTTCATGTGGCAACTTATAAGGAGGGAGAGAAGGAACCTGGGTATTGGGATAACATCGATTCGAAAACGGATAAGGTTTCGTTGGATTATTATAGAAGGGAGAGTGTTAGGGTTGCTAGTGCGTTTAAGGATGCATTACCTAGTTCTGTTGAAATTGGTATGTTCTTGTATATGTTACATATATGAATTGAAATTAGAAACTAACTTGTGGGTTGAATAATGTAGAAAAGGCATCGATCGATGAAGCGTTTTTTGATTATACGAAAACTGTGAAGGAGATTTTGTTACAGAGGTACCCTTACCTTGCGAATGTACCAGAAGATGATGAACGCGGAATTGATACACCTTTACCGTATCCTCCGCGATTGAAATGGTCAAATTTGAATGTTGGATGTATTGTTCCATTACGTGGTACACCAGAACCAGAACCAGAATCAGAACTAAAGAAGACAGAAGAAAGCAATGTTGAGATTGAAGGCACTATTAATGAGGGGGAGCACAAGCACAAGCGAGGAGAATCAAGTCATTCACCGAAAAAGCAAACCACTAAGGATTCCGATGAACTTTATGGTTTAGAGGACGACGAAGATGAGTATACGAATACTTGGCACGACGTCGCTCTGTCGGTTGCAGCTCAGTTGATGGATGATGCGAGAGCGAAGGTTAGGGAATTGGGATACACCACCTCCGCAGTAAGTAATACAATTATAACTTGTTGGCCAGGATTGTAGGAGATTAATTTGTGGTGGTAAAATCTGGCAGGGAATTGCTAGAAATAAGTTCTTAGCTAAGGTTTGTTTTTTGTTGTTATTCTAGGTAGATCGTCATCTTATGTTTTGGTCGTAGTTATCGGCCTCGTACAAGAAACCAAATGGTCAAGTGGGTCTATTCATGACTAGTCGCAGTGTTTCAAGCTAACATTTTAAACTGTAGAGTATTCTAAGGAATCAAGCGATACCGTCATATCTCAGGCCTCTTGCATTCCAGAAGGTATCCCAATTGTTCTATGGCTCAATGGGACTAGCTAACATGGTTCTTCATCATTCTAATAGATCCGTTTCCTGGGTGGAAAGCTAGGTAAAGCTCTAGCTCAAGAGTTTGATGTCTCTACCGTCGGAGATTTGTTGACGATACCGCTTGGTGTGTTTAATTTTGGATTTTACGTTGATGAAATGTCATCTAAGGTTATCATCTATCTCTTTGCTCAGAGGAGATGCAGCGAAAGTTTGGGGAAGAGTCTATTTGGGTTTATGAAGTACTTCGGTGCGTTATATCTGTTCTCATCAAGATGGTATCACTACAACTAATTATATTAATGAATAGGGGAATTGATAGAAGTGAAGGTGCGTATATTCATGAATCCAAGAGTGTGGCGTCGGGTAAAGCAAGGAATGATAGTGAAAGAAAAATCAGCGATAAATAAGAGTATGCTGGCGGCGAAGAATTTACAGAAACCGATTAAGAATGTGTCTGAAGGGTATCATTGGATCAGGGTTTTGGCCGCGGATTTGACATTGAGATTGAATGATGCCAGACAGGCCACGCCTAATTTATGGCCTAAAAGTATTTGTCTAAATGCAAGAAAAGGTAGATTTTAGGCTGGTTCAAGTTATCGCAGCTGATGTAGATGTTTCGTCATAGGCTATGATCCTGCGATAGGCTATGAGAATGGACGGTCAAAACAAGCACCTTTTCCATTCGTACGGGAATTGTCTGTTGACGTTGTTGCGCATGCTGGTGACAAGTTATGGAAAATACTTGTGGGCACCAATAAAGTCTTGGAAATTTCTCATATTGCGCTATCGTTCACGGGGCTCGAGGCCTCAGAGCAAGGCCAACGGAGTATTGAAGGGTTTCTTAAACCAGTTTCGGCAAAAAAGCGAACACGAGAAGATACGTTGGATAGAGCTGTCTCGGTCGAGTGTGTAAAAGAAGACAGCGACGCCGAAGTACAAGAAGCAATTCACCATCAGGTGGCATCAAGCAGTCACACATCGTCTTGGACATGTTCACGCTGTAGAAAGACGTTCGATCTTTCAGAGTTCATGTCAGGTATTGATGGTGCTCACGATGAAGCATTAGCAACCATTCGAAGGGAGCACGAGGACTTTCACTTTGCGGAAGACTTGACAAAACAATATGGGGAGCCTTCCGTCTCTGTGGTGAAATCGAGCTCCAAGTCAAGTAATTCTAAACTTCAGAAAAAGAGTAAAAAAAAGCAACCTAAAGGTCTTGAGAAGTATTTCTCACGTAAATAACCTGAGACGCTTCTTCCACGAATAGAAAGACTCGGTACGTGCGAATACCAATTTAAGATGTGTTCATATGATGACGAAGTTGTAGTGGCAATCTCTCTGATGGTCGCGAAGACAATGGGGACTAATAGTGATATATCCAAAGTTAAAAAGATCAAGATGCGATGGCATCACAGGTGGTTGTCATTTTGTGGACAGAAATATATATTGGTGGGGAATTAGCCGATAGACATGGCAGTGCAAACAACTGCATACACTTGGCAAAGCTTGAAGGTGTAAGTGCGGGACAGTTTCCTGCTCTTTGCCCAGGTATCGTTCTTCCCTCGAGCCCCCTCCGTTTCGTTTTCGTCCTTTTCCTTCTCTTTCGTTCAAACTTCGTCGGACCGGGTCCTTTTAACTTTTGAGGCTCTGGGAGTCTTATCTATTCACTTACGAGCGCCGGTCAACCTTCGATTTCGATTTCGTCGACCTGCGGAAGGGACATACTATAAGACAATATACATCACACAGACAACTCGGATTTCAGATATGGCCGACGGAGATTTTGTTCCTATTCCACCGGTTCATCAAACGGGTACACTTGTGCGTTAATTGTATCTTTACTTGTATCGAAATGGAGTATTTACGTGTGTACTAGGTGATAAATATATTTGCAATATTATCGATCCTTACATTCCTATCGGTTGGCGTCAGAGTTGTGTATCTCGGAAGTAGGCGGTTATGGAAATCCAATGTACCTGAATCCCGAGAATACACATTCTTCCATACGCAACTCGGGAATTATGTCGCATGTCTGTTGATTGGAAATTTATGCATCGGTATTGCGGGAGTTATGGGGCTTCCATGGATGTTAATGAAGGGTATCACTGATGGTGAGCCTTTAAAATATAACGACTGAAACACGCAATGTTGACCGTCCCATTAGGATTTACATGTCGAGCGCAAGGTACAACCCGAACCGGCTTGGTTTTAAAAACATATTCTCATCTACATATCTCATTAGCGTTCATTATGCAATTTGGGAGCTGGTCAACCGCGTACTTCACAGTCGCCATAGCTGTGCATACTATCAATTCTTTGGTGTTGAAGAAGAAACAGTCGATCTGGATCTCCCTTCCCACCATGGCAGTTGGTTGGATCCTCGCCGCAGTAGCTGGTACGTGTACTCGGGATCATAAATAGCTCATAATGTTGAGGAGTGTCGTAGCCGCTGTTCCGATCTTTCTTGAAGAACCTGAAGGTCGCGTTTATGGGCCGGCAGGACTATCATGCGGTGTTCCTGATATCTTCCCAAAATTCTCATTCTTGTTCCATTTACTTCCAGTGAGTTCAGATTACAAACTGCATTGATCGCCTTGCTTACCCGAGGACTCATCTAGATCTTTTTGGCTTCTTTCCTTTCTGCTTGTTTATATTCGCTCATTTACCTTACTTTGAGAGGTACCTTGATGATCAAAGGTGGTATCAAACTATCACTCGATCCTCAAGGACGTTGGAATAATGATATGAGGGATTATCAGAAATTTGTTGCTCGTGTTGCTAGAAGTATGCTTTGGTATGTTTGTTGAAACAATTATGTATGTCTCAGTGACTCATGACATTTTTATAGGTACCCTATCGGTGTGTCTATTTATTTCAACGTAGGATGAATCAGACCGGACAAAACTGATATCAAACTCAACACAGCATATATTACACTTTTGGTTCCATATTCTATCATGCGTCTATTGACCATTTCCGGTTTCAACATCGCATGGGAAGCAATGATTTTTGCTTTTGTATGCTGGCAAGTCTTAGGTGAGCTAGATATGTAGATCAATCGGGTGGCGTTAACTGAGTTAATGATAGGTATCGCCAACGTTATCCTACTCTATAACACTTTACGTGTCTTGGAGCCCGCTTTCGACGGCCGTTCATCTATCATCAGTCGTAAGACAATGGATAGCTTTGGTAACATGGGCTATGGATACTACGACAATGATGAGAAATCTATTCTCCAGGCCAAGATTGATCAATATCGTTACCCAACACCTCTCTACGAAGTTCCCAATACCAGGACTTATGATTGGTCATTTACTCAACCATCTGAAAAAGCGGTGTTGCCCATGTATCATTCACGCAGCCAAAGTGAAATCAGCGCCAGTAACATTTCTCTTGGTCGTTCTATTACACCTGTGGATCGAATGTCTCAAATGCTCGCCATCCCTCCGCCTGTTGTTCAAAAGTCGCCAGAGATGAAAACCCCAGTATTGCATGTAGATACACCCCCAAGGAGCCTCCCTGCACCACCTCGCCGTCACTCTCCTTCCCCATTATCCATTTCAACAACTAGCAGCCCAGCACAATACTATTCCCCGAGTCGTTCACCAATCATCACCAAGGAAGGTATCTGGACTCCAGTCACACCACCCGGAATCCGTCAAACGCATCGTATCTCTCAATCGTGGGGAGGTCGTATGGAACCAGAACTTAACAGACCTATGTTAAGTGCTGTTAATTCTAGTTTTTCGAGTCCAAATGGTAGCACTCGTCAATTATTATTAACTCCTACTACTTCACCCTATAATCAATCAAGGATGTTACCGTCGGTTCCTGGTCAAAGGCCGTTGATGCTTTCGAGGAATGGTTCTGGTAACTCTCCGAGACCTCTCCCTTCCAGTATCCCAGAATCTTTTTGATTATTTTTAGCTCAGTAGGTTATTTGGTCGGATGGACAATGAATGTATTGGTCAATGTGTTGCTTTCTTCTTAAACTTATATTGTAGTTTTCGTGTAGCTGTGCTCATGATTTATATAAAGCAATTTCAATTCTGAATTCTGTTCAAAGGGACTTTTTAAGTACTACATATGTTTTTGTAGATGATGTAATCAGGTTGATTGACGTCAGTGTTACTGCTTGTAGTTTCTAAGTTGTCTCTTCCCCTAAATTGACTCTTCATGGCACATATAAAGCAATACTTCAACCGAACTGCACAAGTCGTTCGCGACAGTACTATGCGAGGTATGTATTCTCCCATATGCATTATATAAGGGAAGGGTTGGATTAAGGAATAAATATCTAACCTTGCTTACTCGTTTTGGTTGAATTGTTGTTCTAGTACTTCTTATGAAGGGCGCAGACGCACCTATACGAACACCTCGTACTTTATTTACATTCAATTCTCAAGAAGATTTGAATGAATTCGCGAAAGGATGTGATGCTGATATTGGTGGAACTTCTACTGTTCATTTTGAACTTCGTACAACTCAAACTTCGAGTCCTACTGGTAATAACAACTTGAATAACACCGCTGGTAGTAATGAAGGAAAAGAACAAGGAGAAGACAAGAACAAGTTAAACCTACTGCTGTGTTTTGGGGAGATATGAGGTTAGGTGTTAAGAGTGGTTTAGAAGGAAAGTTGAGAGGTGGTTATGCTGGTTTTCGTAATAAAGTAAGTTTTTTTTTCACTATCTCTTTATCTCTCTTTCTTTCTTTCTTTCTTTCTTTCTTTCTTCCTACTTGGCTTTTGATGGCAATATGGATATATGCGTATAACGAAAATGAGAGCTAACTGAACACATTTAAACCTTCACACCCCCCTCCTACCCCATCTTAACAACAACCCCAACAACAATAACTAGACACGACCTACAATGTTTGGAGAATTAACAGAAGACGTCTCAAATCATCGTTACCTATCTCTTCGACTTCGTCTAGGTGGCGATCCAATAACTCATAATTCATATTTCTGTAACATTCAAACTGATGGTCCTATCACTACCGACTTATGGCAACATCGAATTTATTTCAAAAAAGGGGATGGTTCTTGGGAAGATATTTATGTGTGTATTTTCTTTTTTTTCTCTCTCTTAAACTCGTTTAACTTGTTAATTGTCATTTAGATTCCATTTGACAATTTCGTCCGTACAAATTCGGGGGAAATGTCGGATAGACAAATCGAAATGTATAAAGAAAAGGTTCGGACTATCGGAATTTCATTGCTTGGTGGAATTAGCGGGGCCGCAGGACGATATGAATTGGGTATTGATTCAATTGGGATAACGAATGATGAATTCATTGAGCCAACGGCAAGAGGTAAGTTATACTTCGGGTACTCCGCGTCTGTTATCTCATGATTTTTTCTAGTCACAGAGGAAAGGGAGAAAAACGTCGTGTAGCACGCTATTTAAGATATCATGTTTTCACGCCGTCTAGCAAAAGTAAGGTTCTAACTAATATACAAAACAAAAGAGCCGTGAAAAACGACTGAAAGGGGTTTGGTTGAATTCCGATATTCCGAGAATGAGTAGAAAGGAGAGGGATCCAAAGATTAAGCACGGTATAGAAAGGAAAAAGAGGGGAGCGCATAGTAAAGTGGATTTTGATGTACGTCTACAGAATCACGCAACCACCACAGCAACCTGCTCCTCCATCATCGCCGCCCTTTCCATAACCACCTGGTCCACCTCCGTGGTGAGGACGGCCTGTCTGCTGTTCCTAGAAGATCAAAGTCAGTTATAAAGGGAATATTGGCAAAGCTAACTAACCCTGTTGTACTTTCGAATCTCGCGGACAAGGTTCGTGAAAGATTCGTCAACATTGATCCGTTGCTTGGCCGAGGTTTCAATAAACTTGCAACCAAAATGCCTGGCAAGGTCACGTCCCTCTATACACAAATGAGCATAGTCTGCAGCAAAATGAAAAGATGTGTACCATTCATGCCAACTTGACGTTCATATTCCAAGTCGCACTTGTTCGCTACAACAATAACGGGGAATGAATCTTGATCCTTCACGCGGAGAATTTGTTGATGGAATGTACTGATTTCTTCAAAAGAATTCCGAGATGTAATACTATAGACGAGCAAGAAACCTTCGCCAGTACGCATGTATTGTTCTCGCATAGCGCTGTGAGAAAAGGTTGTTAGTCAATGAACAGGGTCCAGAACGATTACTATCGTAAATAAGGGTCGTAGCGCCTCGTGTTGAAAGAAGGCTATCAGGCAGGATGCGACACACGAGGTGCAGTTTTTTTGTCCAATGGCGCTTGAAGAGGGGGAAGTAGAGGGATTCAAAAAAATTCACTAACCCATATTCCTCCTGACCGGCAGTATCTAGTACGTCCAAAAGAGCAACTTCATCGTCAATAATGCATTGTTTTCTGTATGAATCTGAAAGAAATATGTTCATGTTCGTGTGTATTGAGTTGCAAACTGGTATACGTACCTTCAATGGTTGGGTCGTATTCGTCAACAAAGTGACTTTGAATGAATTGGATTGTTAACGCGGATTTTCCGACACCTGGGTAATTTGTCAGACCACATAGGCTAATACAAGACTAGGTAACATACCACCACCACCGACAACGACAAGTTTGTATTCTCTTAAGAATTGGGCCTATGAGGTGCTTAGTAAGTACAAGTACTTCCTATAGGGCATATACGCCGTCCCCAGCAGTGGAGGCGGAGGTGCTAGGGACTAGATATGAGGGGACTACGTACTCTAGCAGCAGCGTTGGCGGCCATTGGCTGCAAGTATATACAGACGGCAAAGGTTGGGAGGGAAAGGAAAGGGAGAAAGACAGGGACGACAGAATATCACAGCTGCTATTAAGGGAATTATTGCCAAGCACAGCCAAACACTTTCATCATGACTATTTCCAATTTATTTATTCCATTCCTTCCACTTCTCTTCAGAAAACATCCCCTTACTGTCTGCCAGACGTATACACTGCAGATGCCGTACATACAGCACAACTAGCACTCGAAATGAGTGGGCTGAGGCTGAAGTCTAAGTAACCATCAGGGCTGACCAGTAGCCCATCATTCCATCTGCTGAGCCTGTATATCAAAAACACATATCACTTGTTCATGTGCATTCACACTGCCTTTCCAGATAATTATAGCCACCCTTCCCAAAACACTTTAAATGTGGACACGGACAACAGAGGGAACCTTCATGGAAAGCTGGCATTTGAATGTCAGAACGAAGTCGTAGGGCCTGTAACACATTTCCTGAACCGATTTCTCCCTACATTGTAAGATGACATAAAAAAGCCCTCAGAATCCAATATACCCTTTGTAAATGCCTCTAACGTCAAGAACGAAGCTCATTGACATGCAAAATTTGTCAGTATTCCTGTCGTATGTTTAAGTATATCTGGCACTGACTATATTAAATCTGATGGCTGTAAGGCAGTTGATACCCGACCTCAAGTTTGCTGATATCCATACTAGGATTCCTGCTGCTTATAGCCCAAGTATATCTGTATACAACGCGGCGGTCATGCGGCGGTCATGGATGATAATCGCCTCGATTGATCCCGTATGGAATCTCATATCACATTCAACACGAATTCCCATATCAAGCCTGGCGAAGAATCCAACACGATACCCATTCGACGATGAACTGGAAAAGATTCAGTTTTCCATATCTATGGAAGGCAAACCCGAAGTGCAGGGTTTTGTCGAGGTCGGATGTTGTTACGGCGACACCCAATTCCGCCTATTCACCTTTTTCTGTGTTAGTCATAGACGACTATGCGAGACTGACAATATAGCATCACCAACGCGCCGTCATTACAGAAAGATTTCAATATGGAAAGATACACAATGTCCTCTTGCCCAGTTTTTCTTACGTTGTTCTCAAGCAAATCCACTGGAGCATGGGCACGACCCAACCAACCATGGAACAAGCCAGAACCTGGAGATACCGTGTACAAGCATCTGGAAGAGAAAGCAAAATTAAATATTTACGCGTTGCACGAATTGGTAAATGAGTGTCTATCCATGAAAAGTGGAATTTACAAACCGTTCCGCACTCAATGATAAGCCCACAAGAGAGAATCAGACAAACATATAGTGATTCCGCCTGTGAAATTAATGACCGTGTTTTTAGGAAGGCGGCCGTTAAGGAACAATTATAATTTGTTGGGGTTATTCGAAAGCATCTTGCTCTGTGGCCAGTTGAAGGTACACACACCTCGGTTTAATAAAGTAATTAGAGCAGCAGTCAATTGAAGAGGGGTCGAGTTTCTGGAGTCCTATTCATTTCACTCAATACCAATAATATTATCCCATATTAGTTACTTTGATAACACAACAAATTATGACAGTAAAGTTTTACTTGCGTCCCTTTCTCTTCCTGCCCTCAGTACCACTGGCTTCATCGCCACTGGTTCCACTCATAGCACCACCTTGCTTTTGAGACTTCTTGTTCTTGCGCAGATGGTGCTCGGGAATCCATTCCTCTTCATAACCAGATGAAGCGGCAGACACAGGAACAGGCGCGCTAACAACAGGAGCTTTCTTTGTGCGCCTCTTGGGTTGAGGGACAAACGATTGGTATGCGAAATAGGAAAGTCCACCGAGAATACTAGAGACAACAAGATATGTTGACCACCTATAAAACATCTTAGTCGTCGATTTCTCCTTAATGGAGATTGATAAACATACATCTTCCAGTCCAACCAGGAAATCGGAGGCTCAACAATGGTTACGATATTTTGGTAGGCCGCAACGCGGTATTTTTTATCCTGTGGGTCCAGTTAGTATAGTACATAGAAATAGCTAACTGCGGAAGGACGAACTCCATCAGCATGTTCCAACCACAACTCCAAACGGGCATCGCCAGACTGATCGGAAATAAAATTAAATATAGTCCGATATGCGGTCAGTAAAATCAAATATACCTTGAATCTGAGAAAGAGGTTAGCCGGTGAGCAAGTTTAACAGTAGGGCAAAACTTACTCGCTGTAAAAAGTGAAAGGAAGCTCGATGCTCGTGCCTTCAAGGAGGGGGAAGCCATATTCCAAAGCCGTGAGCTATACGGCATCATATTTTTGTCAGCACCTAATTACTATCTCAAACAACGAGCCCCACGCACATTCTTAATCAATTGGTTGGTGGCTGGCTTGTAGAAAGCACCAGAGACACCGAGTAACGTAACATTACGATCCGACTTGTTCTCAATACTCAACGTGAGGGAGTTCCTTTGTCCATTTACAACGTCTAATCCGGAGAGTAAGGAAATGAATAAATGGGTAGAATTTCAATTATTACGAACGGTTGAAAGTATTAGATTCCGGGAAAGCAGCAGTTACAACGATTTCGGGTTCGGAGACTTCTTCAACTTCGGCTAGGGAAGTGTAAGAAGAACATTTGGAGAGGTGGTGATTGTCGGATACTCACCAGCAACTACCGACGAAACAATGGCAGCAAGAGACAACACTGCAGATAGAATATGATTAAAACGCATGACCGAAAGACGAGAGAACCGTTGTGGATAGGGACTAAACTTTGTTGCCACGTCCACATTCGCATCCATATTTCCGTGCACATGACCGAGTATTATCACATCACATGACTGTATTGACTAAATTACACTGCTACAAATTACAAGTTCACGAAGATCCCTTCTTTCTCAGTAGATCCCGCGTTACGTCGTCCGTGTCCATACTGTAGTCTGGCAGCCAGAATGCCTGCAATATCCTGTCAGATACAAAGTATATTCTATGAATAAATCAGTACACACCAATTCAGATCCAGCAGTGACCAGCATATTCAGCCTTGGGTTGAATCTCACACATCTCGAAGGACCAGGATGTCCGTCAAGAGAAACCGTAGGTCGGAGTCGCAGCGGATGTGCCTTCAGATCCACGGGTCCTGTTCGCTGTGGAAGATTTTGCGCATCCCAGATGAGTATCCGTCCGTCCAGACTGCCTCCCACCACGTATTTGCTGTCAGGTGTCCAACTGACTTCTTCTCCACTACTTCCCTTCACAGGCTCTATGCTTGGGGGAGAAGTCATACTTCTACGCTCCAACCCAACATGGCCTTCCAGTTTCGCGAGAAGATGTCCCTCAAACGCATCCACAATATAATGCGCATCTCCCGAACATCCGACTAGAATGTACTTGCCGTTGGATGAGAATGAAAGCGAAGTCACGTAAATTGGTCGAGGAGGATAGCTAATCAGTGCTAATGTCGGATCTTCTAGTGTAATCGTCAAGAAGGGCGCCTTGTCAAAGTTGGCCTGGTCATAAAGTAAGATGCGGGAGTAATGATTAACTGCCACTGCGAAGACAAGCCCAGAAGCATCGTAAGCAATGACAGGGAAGGACGGCACCCCAAGAAGACCTCGACAATGTGGTGATCGCAAGTCCCATAGTCTGACTGTTTTGTCCATAGAACCAGACATAAAACCATCATCCACGGGAGAAACCTCCAGAGAGATGACCCTTCCTTTGTGACCTCTGAAGTATTGAAGATATTTGTTGTCGTGGAGAGAGTGGTAGCGAATAGTATCGTCTTCCTTGGTTGAGGCATAAACAATTGCGCTGCTCTTATGTGTGAAACGTGGCAGGTCAACACCATACTTTTTGGATTGTAGCGTCTTCAGGTGCCTAGTAAAACAATGAGAACATCATTATAACACTACAACAAAGAACTTGCTTGCCAGTTTTGCAATGGTATAAACGAAAAGTTTCATCTTCGGACGCAGTAATAACCTGATCACCTCTGTCGTCAAAGGATATACCCGTTATATGTTTTGGCCCAGTGTCTGCGCGTCGGCTATTAGGTGTTGCCGCTGGTGTAGGTTCGACCGAGTTTTTGAATATCTTGGAGGGCTTGAACTTGGCCTTCGAAACTGTTTGGGTGAATTGTAAAGTACTTTAAGAATAACAGACACACCATGAGAGGGTTACTGAGGGACACAGTGGTTTGCATTGCAGGATTTGAGGGCGCCATATTGTTGTGGTCGAGGGAATAGTGATCGGAGTTTCAAATATGTAGACAACTTTTCTGGACACTAGTCACTCCCACCTTATTCATTCATCCTCGTCATGGGCGACGTCGACGAAACCGCAAAACTATGGAAGGTTAATAGGACAATTCATGAGCTCGTTAGGGATAGAGTGCGTTCACCCACTTCAAATTTCATAGTCCCTCTAAACGCGCACAACTGTAACAGGGCTTTCTAGTGTCTGACGAAGAAATTCATATGGATCTTCAACGTTTTCGCGATCTCTACGCCAACAACAGCGGAACGGTAGAGTAAGCTCAATGATCCTCGTCTTCCATACCACACTCCTAACCGAAAACGCAACAAAGCCGCAACCAACTGAACTTTTACACCACTTCACGAACAAACCCAGCGGATCAGATTTTCGTCTACTTTACAGAAGAGAAGAGTGTGGGTGTTAAGACGATGCGCAAGTCAGTGTTCCCCAAGTTTTGTTTTTGTAACCGATACTCATGAATATCCCAGGCTTCTAAGTATTCTTGAAGAAAAGTCGATCTCACGAGGCATTATCGTATTCCCTGGAAATATGACACCTTCAGCACGCAAAGTACGAGGATTATCAGCTTCTTGATCCACTAAAAGTCGCGAATCATAATACTTTATAGGTTATAGTCGCGATGTCTGCTCAATATCGACTAGAGGAATTCTCAGAAGCAGACCTTTTGGTTAATATTGTTCACCACACCCTCGTACCCAGACACGACGTCCTGACACCTGAAGAGAAAAAGATGCTGTTGGAGAAATAGTGAGCGACTCTCCTGTCAATATGTCCATGGATCTCATCTCATGCTTTACGTGTTTTACAACCAGCCGTCTAAAAGAGACACAATTACCGCGTATCCAACTGGCGGATCCAGTGGCACGGTATTATGGCCTACGACGTGGCCAGGTGGTCAAGATTACAAGACCCAGCGAAACGAGTGGTCGATATGCCAGCTATCGTATATGCTTCTAGTTCCGATGATACTTCATTCGTCTGCTCGTGCTGTATTGTGACCAAAAGTGTGTAGTTCTTTCCTTATATTTCTCCTCTTTCTTTATGTTTTGTCTGGTTTTCGGACTTAGTCCATCCAACTCACCGCATGTATAATTTAATGCACATTATTTTGGCTGTTGAATTGTGTTCTTCCCTCGGAATCTTCATCAGTGATGAACGTAACCTTCAAATCTTGAACTTTAAAATCCCGTTTTGCTCTTCCCACTTACCAAAAGTCCCATATGCCGAGGTATCCATGGCTTGAAACTCATAATACCATCTCGATCTCTCTCAACCAAACACCCTCTTGCCTCTAAAGATACCAGCGCACCAAACACCTGATCCAAAAACCTTTTTAGACTTCATGAGGCCCCATCGATCATCTTGAATGAGACCTGAACGCTGAAGTAATACTTACCACTGCCCCAAGATCTGCCTCATTGTTCACTTATCAACAAAAATCACGGACAAAATTTTGCATTATGCATCACCGGTCACCTTGAGTCTCATTTGGATCCCATCTTGCCACCCAAAGTCAGGGTACAGTGGATCAAGTGTTCTATTATTAAAGTTTTATCAATAAGATGGTTTTTTACCTCATTAGATATCGATAACTCGCCGAACTCTAAAGTTTCGCCATTTCTGACATGTGATCGTCGAAAGTTCGACCCCCTCTCCCTGTGAATTGTCCACCTATTTGGCTGAAGAAGAAAAAAACGAGAACAAAGATACCTGGTAAATATTATAACGGAACTGGCCATCTGAAAAAAAAAAAAAGAGTTTTTGGGATCTCCTGTCAGACTTTAGTATCAGTGCCACAACATTATACACCCAAAAATCTCGAGTCATGTTGTTTTTAGTTCCCTTTTGGATTCTTCCCACTCTAGCGTATACATCGGGGTGTGAGTCATAATACTAACAATAAAAGCTCTCCGAATACTAACGATATTTGAACACCCGAGAAATTAGATATGTGGTTTTGAATACCGTAATAGCCATATCCACTACATATTACCATTACCACCATATCGTACATAAATGGTAAACAATCCCAGTTCCCAGTTTTTCGGTATAATGTAGCGCAATGCCTTGGGGCTGTTACTATTTTGGACACCTGCATAGCCTCTTGCCTTGTCAATGACATAGCCTTCTTACTCTCCTTCGAGTTATTCATCCGTAGATTTGGGATACTTGTAATGACTTAGTTCTAACTTTCTGACTCTTGCAAAATGTTTCAATGATACATATTACCTCCCCGAAGGCCGATCTACATAGTTTGAACTTTATATGTGTGATACCGTTTGAAATGGCCATGTCAATAGTCGGGCAACAATAATTTGCGACCTACAAAAGAAACGGAGAGTTTCAGATATGTTTATTATCAAGCTGTCAAACCCGCTTAAACTAATTCAATGTGGTAGGGAGAAAGAGTGTTGGAGTCATTGCTTTAGTATTCCGCCCCGTACCAAGTGTATTCCTTACCTCTCGGATACTTTCAAGTGTGAATTAATTCCGTGATATCCGAATCTAATTTCAATATACCCATTGCTCACTAAATTACTCAATATACTTCTTGTTTTAGTACCCGGCGGTAGACTTCGTCTTCCGAGTTTCCTACTAGACTCAGCAAGGGATGAGCTGGGGGTGATCTCATATGTGGGAGTTTGAGGGTCTTCATCATTTCTACTCTGTTTATTCAATCACCGTATATCAATAATCGATCTCCTAATATATTTTTCAGCTTTGGATGGCCGAAATAAAGGGAAAGGGTGTATGTCCCTGGGCTAGTAGGACTTTACTAAAGTAAATGCGTTAGAGGAAGTTTAGTTTTTTGGTGTTCCTAACATTCCGCATCATGATTACTGATGCAATGTTGATGAATATCTCTGAAGTGTACACACTAACTAAAATAGGTGAAATATTCAATATCATAGACGTCATTCAACGCCCTACATAAAATGGACTCTGCCAAATCAAACAGAAACTAGGATCAGATTGCTTCTGTAGTACATAATCAGTTTCATGGTACCACTTATTATGTAGAGACTAATGAAAAATTGATCGCAGTCATAATCTGATAGATATGTCATATTAAGCTCCGCCCTACATCTACAACGCCAATATACATGAGAGAAAGCCAATTACAACATTCTAGCACCGACCATAGAGCCCGAAGTGATCAAGGCACCTTCATCCATGGTTTCGGTGACATATACTAGGCTCACCACTCAATTGTACACCACTTATGTAGTATGCCATCTCCACGGTCCTAGTTTTCCATCACCCATGTATCTTGTTGAATATGGGCAAATTGCATCACACTCTGCTTAAATTTTTAATCTGAGTCCTATGACCGCGGAGCCCTCAACCTCAAGTTTCCCAATATTCAATCCCTTTGTGAAAGTTAGCTCATGTGACTGGAGGATAGTATTGACTGTTATGTAGCTGGTTATGAATGTAAGCACGCCCCGAAGAAATCTCCAACTCAAGACTTAGAACTGAGAAGGTTTGCAGTACCTATTCCTTAACCTCTTGCCCGGCATATTCGTCATTCAGAGAAGCCTCCGGATCTTATCTTACTACAACTGCGCTCTAAATCAAATTCAGTAGTATTTTCGAACAATCATCAATGAAACAACGGGCATAACCACACACACCACAACAGTAGCCCGCAAGGTGACTATAGGTAACGATATGTCGTATAAAGCGCTTCCGGTCGGGCTATGATGAAAAACCAAGTAGTTCACCGGACCGGGTTGTTTTTTGAGACTTGTAACCCGAACGTCCCGGACTTGGCCGGCACTTCCGCCAACACCGTAGTATCTAGATGAGTTCACCAGCAAACTTTAGTGGGTGGTCATCCCAATATTTCACCACCACCAGAAATCCACATTACTATCGCAGGAACACACAGGGACGATTGAATGCCCGATCATTAGCCTTTTTTCTACAATCTTGATCTTCCTTCAACGTGGTTCAAGATCCCATCAAGGGGCAGTCAATGCTTAAGTTTACAAAGGAGATGCTGAAAATAGATCGAACTACGTCGTGATGGCTGACACAGAGATTCGAGCTGCACACTCCGTTGCGAGTTCGGAGGAATGGCGACACAGGATCCAAACGAGCTGATAGGTTCTACAGAGAATGTTTATGTGCACGGTTTAATTGTGTCATTTTTGCCACAGCGGGTGTTCTCTTCCGGATTGTGACTCCGAGTCATGATCCCGGTTTGGCTTGCATCTCTCTACCACACATTCCCCACCTTCGGTCTTTTGCCTTTTCTTCTCCTTCTAAAAATATCAATCTCAGATATTTCCCACTAACAGCGTGCGACCACTGCTCTTAAATGCGGGAATAAGCGGTTTAGGCAGCTCCGATATTGTTAACACTGTATCTGCAGATCTGCGACTGTAGTGCTCATCCTATGGGTATCAAATCTCAACCGTTTACCAAGCTTAGCCCCCAGCTAAATCGGCAAACGGTTTGACTAAGTCGTTTTGGCGTTGTTCATGGGTATAAAGACGAGGATCATTTCTCCGTATCTCTATACCCAACAACCACTCTCTCCTTCATTCTAAAAAACTCACCTCATCTACTCTTTAGCAAGATGTCTCTTCGGCAACAACACCAGTTCCGTCTTCCCAACCTTTTAGCTGACTGCCCTCTTGAAGATGGTACAAGTCCACATTACAAGGAGGCCTCTGCAGAATCTCGTGCTTGGATCAACTCTTTCCATATCTTCACCGACAGGAAACGTGCCGATTTCGTACAAGGTCTCAATGAACTCTTGTGCTCCCATGTTTACTGCTATGCCGGTTACGAGCAATTTAGGACTACTTGCGACTTTGTAAGTTTCTTATTGTTACATGCATACGAATCGAAGTCTGACGAAGGCATTTTCAATCAGGTAAATGTCCTATTTGTTGTTGATGAAATCAGCGATGAACAGAGCGGAAAGGAAGCTCAAGATACTTGCTTCAGCTTTGTCGAAGCTATGAGGAACCCTAATTATGTTAATAACTCCGTGGTCACGACGATCACTAAAGAGTATGTCACCGCAATTATTATAACTACATCAAGCGACCATTTACTGATAACTTCCGTAGATTCCGGGCTCGTTTTGTTCGCCTTGCAGGACCCAATAACCTTCGTCGTTTTGTCAAACTTTGTGAAGAATACACAGGATGTGTCACTAGAGAAGCAGAGCTTCGAGAGGCAGGCGAGGTCCTTTCCATGGAGGAGTATATTCCTCTTAGACGGAGTAACAGTGCTGTTCTCCTTTGCTTCGCTCTTGTCGAGTATATCCTCGGCATTGATTTACCCGATGAGGTGTACAAAAACCCTATTTTCTCCAAAGCGTACGATGCGGCATGCGACCACGTTTGCTGGGCTAATGTAAGCTGCGGTGAACTATATTTATCATTGAGCTATTGACTTACCTTCGGTTCCAATAGGATGTCTACTCTTACAACGTAGAACAATCGAAAGGACACACAGGAAACAATGTCGTGACCGTCCTTATGAAGGAGCATGATATCGAGCTACAAGAGGCGTGCGACTTCATCGGTGACCATTGCCGGCAACTCGTTAAGGACTATCTATCCGCGCGCGACGAGCTTCGTGAAACAATAGGCGGTGATGCTTCCCGTTTTATCAATGCGATTGGTAGCTGGATTGTCGGAAACATCGAGTACGTTAAAAAATCTTCATTATCAAAATGCATGTACAATTTACTTACCTTTTACCCTAAAAGATGGAGTTTCCTGTCTCCTCGTTACTTTGGACATGAACATAATGAGGTCAAGCGTACTTTGACTTTGACCTTGAGACCAAGCGAGGTTCCCGAGGAGTTGGAATCGGACTCTGATAGCGAGTAAAAGAAAGAGAACTTAACAGCTCACTTCTTTATTTATTTATTCTCGTTATTTGGACTCCTCTGCCGGTTTAATGTGTGGCATATTGAATTTTGCACACTTCTCACATTCTTCTTCGCACAATCAAAAGGCTTGTCAATGCAAAGGAAATATCAATATCAACTGTTACCAATTACAATTACTACTTACTATTACCTATCTCATAGATAAATAATTATTCACCTTCAACGGACACTTTCACCATAATTCTACTTACTCACTTTTATGCTTTTATCTAATTCATGTTTACATAACTAATTATATGGTATTTGGAATACCGGACAAAACGACGTCAGTCAACCTTTCACTGAGTCCAGAATTATTTATTATTATTGTTCAGTACCACATTTTTACCTATTATCTTCTCTCAGTGGTAAAGCTCCAACTTTCCCAATGGTTAATTGACTGATATTAAAAGATTCACTGTAACTTTGACATCTACTCACTCATACTTAAAGAGAGAATCAGAATCAACGTTTTTTTTTTTTTTTTTGATTCTTGGAACTTATTTTTGAAGGTCCGAAATAGTAATTTACGCCACAGAAGAGTCCAGTGTGCCCTGAATCATCGAAACTGGCGGAAACTCCTCGGTAGATGGTTATTATTTAGTATGTGAATTGAATACGGTCACTTGTTCGGGATATAAACTTAGTATGTGTACATAATTTCTGTACTTCGATAGAGAGAAAAGTATATTCCAACCTCGTGTTTGTGGATTGTGATAAGGAGAAGTTGAGGATCACATACCCGCCGCCGAGTATCTAATGCGAACACTGACTGGCAGTGACTGTTAACTAATAATACCACGCCCGTCCGGTGTGGTGCCTAACTCTAGAGTCATACCTACTACATTGTACATACACCGATGTGATACATGGACTAGGATAAATGGAAAACTCGAAAAATGGATGTACGACTGAAGAGCATAATAACGCTGGAGCTCACCAATTATATGAAGTGTTCCCAAGGAGATTCCCCGGCACTAGACTGGAAAGACCAGGATCATTAACTACTAGTCACCCATTGAAGACTAAAGTACTGAAGTAACACTGTTCACTAGTCACGAAGAGTGGGCTCAATCATCATTGGCGAAAGTTGAGAAAAGTAATAAATGGAATGGGCATTGCGTGCCTGAGGATTCGCCTGTAAGCAAGTACAGTTATTAGATACGATGCATAATGCATAATGATCAATCGATCATGTATAAGATAGGTAGAGAATGACCCCACTTTCCATTTCCACGTTAGATGAGATTATCCGCCCTTGGTTCTTATACTACTACTACTACTACTACTACTACTACTACTACTAGTAAGTAGACTTCAGTCTGAGGTTGAGAGTCCGAGAACTGAGATCTCGCCACTGATATCACTCAGCACTTGGCAGGGTGGAAGTAGAAAGCATATACCAGTACATAGATGGGTGCTTTCAAACTTTTACCCCAACTTTTCAGATCCGCACTTTTACTATACTATAGTACATACTACTACTACTATGAGAGGAGATGGTACTTTACAGTTACAGGAGGGAGATATGGAGATCCGACTTCCTCCCTCCTTCTACCAAGGAAATGCACTTAGGAAAGAAAAGGAAAGAGAATAGAAATAGAAATATTGAAATGAAAGATTCGGAACACGGACCAGTGATCACCAAAAAAAGAAAGCTCATGACGCAATATGCTAGGCATCATTTTCTCCATTGGATATTAGCAGTGCCTGTCAAAAAGACAAAAGAACAAGAGATGTGATGTGACTCAAGTGTTTATGACTGTATGATATGATTAAGCCCATTGTGATATCTGGTATCTGTATCTTGTGTGCGGGTGCTATGCGAAAGTCCAAGCTGAAACCCGAAGAGAAGACCTGAGTACTTACTAGTAAAAAACTACAATAACAAAATCACAATCTCAGTAAATACTAGATGGAATGATACAGATATAGTGCACGAATATAAAAAACGGATAATAAGAACTTCCGGCGTTGCGGATCAGAATAGTTCAAACCAGGTTCAAACGCTCGATTGGTAAAATATACTTAGTAACGTACCTCCTCTTGAAACGAGCACAACACTCGGTTCTTACTAACTAACTCCGTACTCCATTTTTTTTTCCTAGTGATATCATCGATCAAGCACGGTCATAGGCTAATTAGATTTGAACATAAAAGCGCAATAACGCAGCATTCCAAACACAAGCTCGTGAGCAAATCGATGAAGGTCTAGTGAGGGAGAATCAAATGTTTTGAACTTGGTTCACATTACCTCAATATTGATGTAAACGCATACACGCGCGCACTGTAAAGGAATGAGATCAAGATGGTGGCGTTAGGAGAGAGCGAATCTCCTACCAGGCTAATGATTCATAATTGACTGTTGACCCACAATAAGTAACGAAGTAATACTTAGTAGCAGTAGCATAGTAGTATATAGTATCGAGGAGAGACTTGAGGCCTGATGCTCGAAGCTTAATGTGTTAGTCGCGTTAGTAAAAAGTATTTCAATCCCGGATGTGCGCCACTCCGCCGCCCCGTTACACAGTATTTAGTATTGGCAGTAACAATCAGTATCTCACAATCGGGCACAATACGTCAATGGTATTGAGAGGAGGGGAGATGGCTTATTAAGGATATAGAGATCGCAACAGTATACGCACGCGAGTTTTCTAGTATAGGAGAGTGACGCAGGAAAAGTGAAAGTCAGTATGAACGTTCGAACGTAGTTTGTGGCGCGGAGCGAGTTAGGACTTTTGACCCGAACATCTTTTGATCCGCTCTTTTATGCCGCCTGCCTGATTCATCCTCAGATCCAAGTTTCTAGAGCAACCAGTCCAGTGCGGCATCGGCGTCGGCATCCGTGTGGGTAGTAAAAGATACATAAACCTCATGTCGTACCTAGGTTCCAAAGCAGATGCATTATATATCTACAAAAAAGGCTATCCATAGAAAAAAAAATATTCACTAATCTACAACAACACAACATGGATGGAAAACAGATCCAAAAGAAAACAGCTAGATCATAAAGGAGAGATAATATTCTCTCCCATTTTACACATACAACCATCTTCCTAAATCATTAGCCCAATTCGACAATTCATCAAGCTCATTAAGCTCAAACGTTCTTTTCAACGATTTCGATTTCGAGTTGGAGTTCTGTACAGGTGTCTCGGGTGGCGTAACCTGTCCATCAACAACGGATACCGATCCTTGTGTTACTGTTCTTCCAGGGACAGAAGAAGCAGTAGGTTTTCGACGGTGTTCAGGATAAGGTGATAAGATACCCATTCCACTTCCACCAACAGCAGTAACGTAAGGATGATAATTATCACGGATCAAGTCTTGTACAAGATTTGCCAAATGGTCATCCTTGAGATCTATAATAATAAAAGGTAGTGTCAAAACCAAAATCCTTTCAAACCAAAAGAAAACGAGGAGACGAACCATCTGGTAAAAGAGTTACAGCACAACCACCACCTCCAGCACCAGTTAGTTTAGTACTAAGTCCGTATGGAGACGATGTTCTGGAACGAATGGCTTCCAATGACGGATGTGACACACCCAGAGTCACCAAATGACCGTGATTTTCATTGATGAGTGCCTGAAAAATGACGGTAAAAACAAGGAGAGGTGGGAGTGGAGAGTTGAGTTTCGGATCGATTTTGGTGGCAAGGAGGTCCATCTACTTACTGATAACACCTTAAGTAGCGATTCACGAGGCATTTCTGGATCCGCTAAAGCTCTCCTCGCCTCATCACTAATATTTTGGATGGCCTCTAAAATGCCATTTACGAGTTCAGGTTCCTAAAAAGAAGTAACAATCCCATGGGTTAATTATTCCAAAGTTGATTACTAACTTGGGTAAGAATACTCACATTAACTTTCTTCTCACCAACTCCCGCAACCAGTTTCTTGGTATCTCGCGGTACCTTGGAGTTGGTCAACAAGAACTTGAGAGATTTGAATCTAAGGGGTTGAAAAACAACATCCGCATCAGCTTCTTCGAACGCATTTCATATAGATAAACCCAGGTACCCACCCCTGAATTGGTGCCGTTCCGCCATTCCTAGAGAACCCATGACGGGTATATGCAAGAGCACCACCAAACACGGCTACGCTGTTATCTACGCCGCTGGGATTTCCATGTAGAATCTTTTCCGATACGAACGCCCATCGGTTTACATCTTCGGCAATCAAGGGAGAAAGTGCACGACGGCTATTATGGGAAACATGTAGATGCCCAGTGGTAGGATCTGTAGGAGCCGGAGGCTTGGGAATGCTAATGCGGCGGTGATGCAACAAAATAGTGGCGGCTGCACAAACTGAGAAGGATGCTGATGAACCAAGTCCAGCACCGACCGGAAGTGTTGCACGTGCGGTGAAGTTAAAGGATGGCCTAAGAGTGGAAGAAAAACGATAGATCAGCTCCGCGGCACGTTGGAGATTTGGATGAACGATGACTTACCGCTCCTCGCCGTTACTTGTCTTCATGTATAGGTAAAGGAAAGCTAAACTTGCTGCCCTGGCATGTTTCTGTACGTCCTCGATTCGGCTCAAGGGACCTCGGAGTAATTCCTCTACAAGCAATTCATCTATATCATCGGGGTGTTCCTCTCCCACAGGCACCGTTGTGACGGCACCCCAAGGTAGACTGTTAATATCCCACTCGTAGGAAAAGTCGTCAATATCGAGGAAGTGAACTGAGATGAGATGGTCACGTCGGGGTGATGCAAGCCCATAGCATCGGAGATCAACTGAGGCAGCAATGGCAGTCTACATAGTAGAATGTTAGTTAACAACAGACATATTTAATGGTGAGCAAGCGTTAGAAAGAGAAATGATAAAGCAACACTTACCACACCATGGACCACAGCATGCTCCCCAAATAGAATGACTTTTCCAGGGGCGCTAACCAACCATTCCTGAGGGTCATAGTCCAAATTGTTCTCTTCTGTTGCCAATTCCTGCACAGCTCGAGTAATGGCATCGGTCGAATCAGGCTCGATGACGCGCACATACTTATTCCGTACTTCATCAAACTCTATAGCACCTGCAGTAAGCAGCGCTCGCTCCAAGTCGTCCAGGAGATCATTCGAGTCTTCGATACCAACGCACAAACGAATGAGATCTTCGGGGAGGCCACGAGCAGCTCTTGTAGCTGGGTCGATAGAAGCATGTCTGAATTTACTTTCAGTCAAATAAATGCTACAAAAAAGGCCAGATAACGTACGACATGACACAAGGCATACTAATCAGACTGTTAACACAGCCAAAACTCACACTAATTCCCCAGAGGCTTGTTCCTGCGACAATCTTCTCGCTGAGGGATTTGCTGCCAGTCTCAAAGCTCAAGACTGCACCGTTACCATCTGCAATACGTGCATGAACTTCGCGGCCTGGATGGTTAGGAAGACCAGGATAATTAACACGGAAGCCAAGAGAATACAGATAATCAGCAACCATCTGGGTGGTGGCCTGTTGACGGTCCATGCGAAGGGCAAGGGTTTTGATACCGCGGAGGAGCAAGAAACTGTCTATGGGCGTAAGAGCATTACCAACCGCGTTGATAGTGAACGCAAGTTGCTGGAAAGTGAAGAGGTCAGCTAGGAGAACTGGAGTGGAGAGGATTTACTTGCCTTGGCAAGATCATCTCTGTTGCAGGTAACAACACCAGCCATGAGATCGTGATGACCACTCAAGTACTTTGTCGCGCTATCGTAGACGATGTCTGCACCATGTTCCAAAGGGCGTTGTAGATAAGGGCTCATCATGGTATTGTCGACAACAATTATAGCATCTGGGGCGCGTTCTTTGACGTCAGAGCTAATTGTTGCAAGATCGGCAATTTTGAGAAGAGGATTGGTTGGACTTTCGAGCAAGACCATTGCAGTTTTTCCTGGTTTAATATAGGGGTGAAGGAGAGATGGGTCTGTGGTGTCAACATGATGGACTGTAACGCCAACGTGGGATTTGATGTAGGTGAGGAGACGATTAGTGCCACCGTACAAGTCGTCGCCAGCAATGATCTCATCTCCTGGCTTTAGGATGCGCAGGATAACGTCCAAGGCGGCCATTCCAGAAGAAACAACAAATGCATGACCTGCAGAAGAGATTTTTGCAATGTGATGTTCTAAGTACGAGGGTTGTATGAATAATCTAATCGGTAAGCACTGGGTAAGGAACTGACCAAGATGGCTCCGTGTAGGATTGCCACTGCGGGAGTAATCGAACTTGTTACCTACACCCTTGAAGGTTGCGCTTTGGTAGATGGGGACGGACGAGCTGCCATGCTGGTCCTTCATATCTGGATTCTCTACGGTTGCGCATAGGGTGGAGAAGCGGTAGGGCTTGCGGGGACGGCGGGGCGACTCTGGCTCTGGTGTTGGGAGATCGTAGCCTGGGCTCGGGATGTTTACTGGATGAGGGAGCTTAGCCATAGTTGTGGTTGAGGTGCAAGGCAAGGCAAAGGCACGACCCAGCCGATCACGGATGGCGTGCTTCAACAAGCGCTCACAATTGCGGCATCTCCACCCATGCCACCAAGAAACAGACAGCAACGTACGTGTCTCTCCCGTGTATCCACCGCCTGCATTGACACTCCCTAGTTGCTCGCCAGGTCAATGTTACTGGCCAGGTCTTGACCCCAGAGGTCATTGCCAAGAGGACCAAGCGTCATTTGGATGAACTCGAAGTACATTACGACTACAATATTTGGTACATTCAGGATATTAACAATGCTTGTTAGAGGTCCAACTACACAGAAGGCAATACGGCAACAGGCTCGGACAATGAGGGCGACGAGGCAGGGACGACTAAGCATGGACGCGCAAGGCATACGATTTCGGACAAACGGACACGACTTGTTATTCCTGGAAAATCGGCCGCTGCTTTACGGAAAAAGTCGACGATGAATGTGAGAACAGCATTGCTGTACAAGAAAGACTTGGGCACACTTATTGAAGAATCCGCAAGTCTCTCCTATCTTGATCCTCATCGACATCTTTCACTCACAATCCTCCAGGGCATTGCCAGACTTCCTCCGACCATTCCCACATACTTGACAGCCACTCCGCCGCCACCAACATACCCAGCCAGGCTGCTGTGTTCTGTATGCAGCTACTGGGGCAGTTACCGGTGTAAACGGTGTGCCATGGGTTACTGCGACATGAACTGTGAAAAGGTGCATCTCGAGACCAGATGCGAGCGACGGGTACCCTAGGCGTTGATTAGTTCTTGCGCGCCAATCAATCCATTGCTTAGAATTGTAATAATGAGCTAATTGCCGGTAATCACGTGACCCAATCTTTATTGACTCACAAAAAGTTGAGCATTTCTTCAGCTTTAATTCTCTTTGCCCCTCTCCAACAAAATGTGTCCCCACCAAAACGTCGACGCCCTCAGCACAGAACCAGAAAACATGGTTGCAGTTCCCCTAGACGCCCCAGTCCAAAAGCGAGGCACAGCTTCCATCAACCGTGATGTCCTCGACCAGCAGCGAAGGAACCCATACGCGCCCAGAGCCTCCGATTTCCTCTCCAACATCTCAAACTTCAACATCATCGAGTCTACTCTCAGAGGTATATCCCTCACATTTAATGCAACACCCAGTTGGCTCATTTTATCTTGTAGAGGGCGAGCAGTTTGCCAATGCTTTCTTCGACACCAAGACCAAAATTGCTATCGCCAAGGCTCTTGATGCCTTTGGTGTCGAGTACATCGAACTCACTTCTCCTGCTGCCTCTGAGCAATCCAGAGCTGACTGCGAGGCTATTTGCAAGCTCGGGTTGAAGTCCAAAATCCTCACCCACATCCGTTGTCACATGGACGATGCTCGCATCGCTGTTGAGACAGGTGAACGGGAGAACATTTTATTTCAAGATCAACATACTCATCGTTATCAATAGGTGTCGATGGTGTCGACGTTGTCATTGGCACTTCTTCCTTCCTCCGTGAATTCTCTCATGGAAAGGACATGGCCTACATCACCAAGACCGCCATCGAGGTCATTGAATTCGTCAAGTCCAAGGGCATTGAAGTTCGCTTCTCATCAGAAGACTCATTCCGCTCCGATCTCGTCGATCTCCTCTCCATTTACCAGACCGTTGATAAGATTGGCGTCAACAGGGTCGGTATTGCTGATACCGTTGGCTGTGCCAACCCTCGCCAGGTTTACGACCTTGTCAGGACACTCAGGGGTGTTGTTGGATGCGACATCGAAATCCATCTCCACAATGACACTGGCATGGGTATGTCTGTACGCCACACATACCATTAACTCCGCTCACGGGTTTATTCGGTAGCCATTGCCAATGCTTACACCGCTCTTGAGGCTGGTGCCACCCACATCGACACCTGTACGTGTACATATATATTCATCCAACTTTCACCACCTAACCTCCCCTGAAGCCGTTCTTGGTATCGGCGAACGTGTTGGTATCACCCCTCTCGGTGGTCTTGTTGCCTGCCTATATGCTGCCAACCCCGAATATGTCAAGTCCAAGTATAATTTGAAGATGCTTCGGGAAATCGAAAACTTAGTTGCTGAGGCTGTAGAGGTCAACATCCCCTTCATGAACCCTATCACGTATGTCTTTCATCAATTCTTGCTGCCTCATAACACTAAACATTTTCTCTAGTGGATACTGTGCATTTACACATAAGGCCGGTATTCACGCCAAGGCCATTCTCAACAACCCCAGTACATACGAGATCCTCAAACCTGAGGACTTTGGTCTCACTCGTTATGTTTCCATTGGGTATGTACTACTTCTCAACTAATGAGCCTTGTCGCTTATCGATTCACAGTCATCGTTTGACTGGCTGGAATGCCGTCAAGTCTCGTGTTGAGCAACTTGGTTTGGTCCTTACCGATGATGAGGTATGATAACACATTCTCGGTTTTTTTCGGTGTCGGTAACATCGCGCTTTTCAGATCAAGGATGCTACTGCCAAGATCAAGGAACTGGCAGATGTGCGAACACAGTCCATGGACGACGTTGATTCTCTTCTCCGTGTTTACCATTCAGGTATCCAATCAGGAGAGCTCGCTGTTGGTCAGAAGGAGGCTCTTGACCGTCTTCTCAAGAAACACCGTGACCAAGCACAGGGCCGTGATTCCAGCCCTTCCCGGGAGAGGGAGGACTAAGCAAAAAATTGGAAGTTATTCCTTTCACAATACATCTACCTGCCGCCCCTTTTCCTCTTCTGATTCCGGCTTGCTCTTGGCGTTAAATTCGGCCGAAGCCCTTCTTCAATCCGTTTGTGAGGGCTTGTGTTCCGATTGGGTGACCAAAGAATATATATGTATTTCTAGATATTTCACACCCTTTTTGTTTCTTGTGTTACCCTCAAAAGAGCCCAATGTTGCTCAATTGACTTGATGTCGCTTAACCACCATACTTCGCACTAAATATAACTGCCAACCGATTGAGATCGATAGTGCAAATTTATGATGTTGTGACATCATGCATCGTGTTTATCTTATTGCTGTCGAGGAAGTACGAACCCCTTAATCGTCGATAGAACGGACTTGACGTAGTTTCCTATCACTTTCAAAAAGTTGTTGTGGAAGTTGGAGACAACGCGCTGCAAAGGGTTGTTTGGTGATGGAGGAAGAAAGGAGCAGTCTATCCTCGATGTGTCAGATCTTTGGTATTTCCTGAATGAGTCGCACGGCTTCTGAGGGAATGGGGGAATAAGGATATAACGGATTTGACATATTTCCCAAGTTCCTCAAATGTTATTTCGCAAATGAATTGTTCGTAAAAATTAAACACATTAGTAAAGGGTTGTTGATGATAGAGGGAGAAAGAAAGAAGTCGATTATTAAATTACTCTCTCGTAATTGTGGAATGGAACTGTTGTCTGGGGAGAGCTGTTAATGAGGGAATAAGGATACAATGGATTTGACATATTTCTCAAGTTTCTCAACCGTCATTTCGCAAACAAATTGTTCGTAAAAGTTGAAGAAGAAAGAAGTCGATCCTCGAATTACTCCCTCGTAATTGTGGAATGGAACTACCTGTCACTGGTCAGTGGCATCTGGAGATCGCCAGATTGTTAGTGGAAGACTCTAGGATAGAACGGACCAGAGAGGATGATGAATGATGGAAGGAAAGGAGGGAAGGGAGATGTCGACCCTCAATCCCTCGTGAATATAGATATATTTCGCCATGGACGGCCTGTCAGTGGCATCTGGGGGCTGGGGGTCTTCAGGCTATTAGCAGAAGACTCAAAGATTATCTATGTGACAAAGAGTTATACTAACATGACTACAAATTGAAAATGAAAGTGAAATGTGGATTCGGATAGGATGAGAACATACTATTAAGAGTGGATACATTTCTGTGTAGCGAAATGTATAACATATACTATGATGTGTATCAAACAAGTTCCACCCCGCGCCTTCTGTCATTCATACTACATGTATATCAGTGATGAACGGCGATCCTAGGTTATGGTAAACAAGAATTGAAGTTGATAGGCGAGCGCACATACAATCATGAGTCACATTTATAGATATTATGGAGCTTTGAAGGTTGAGTAGACCACTGATTTAGCCATTCATCATAATGATGGTCGAGGTAACGTTCTATAACGCATACGGCGTATTTACGCCACATGGGATGAGAAATGTGACGAAGAAGATAATATAATTTTGTCAAGTGTAAAGTAGACAACTTTAGAGAACACTATTACAAAAGAGCGGGAACCTTCCCCTAAAGTTCAAGTGGGTTATTTATATGTTTTAGATCCACAATGCCACATGTACCATACAGCATTATGCGATAGTATTCAAAGTAAAATGAGGGCTTAAGCTATCTACGCCGATCAACTTAAGGTCCAAGTTCAAGGTCAAGATAGACTTTAGAGAGTCTTGGACAAAAATATCTCAAGATACTATCATATTCACTGTCGTCACGGTATCAGTGAATAATAAATTCAGGGGTATGTTTTTATCTTTTGTCCTGGCGATGCGACATGCACTTGAATTAATTAGAGTCACGTGCGCGATGATGCCGACCCTGTGCCGACCACCATCTGCGAGAAGTTTGTCGTTTAATTAATCTTCAACTTATGTCGATGGAGCAGCCTAAGTCTTCTAGACATACGTGGTGATGCATTTTAGACTCGGAAGAACTTTACCTTAATGTATATCACTGACGCAAGGAGAGATTACCGAAGTTAGTACGAGATGCCGGAACCAAACAATTCTATGTGTCAAGACGACAAAACACAGAGATGCCGAACCATCAATGTTGTTTAAACGAAATCACTAACAACATCTTAACATCTACTTTCAACAAACTCTCACCGGTGTCTTTATTCTTGTCACCGAAGGCGAAGAGACCCATACAACCCCGGCCATAGGCTACGGTGGTCAACTCCCCCCGAACTTCGAAGGTGTTAATTGTTACTTTATCGTCGTTCTAGAGCCTCGGCAATGGAGAAAGGTATACAAGATATCGACACATTTGCTAGAAATGTTCTCGGTTAATTGAAACAAAATGTCTTTTGGAACGCGCTTTTTTGAATGATAATTATCTTTTAGGACAATCAAACCAAGTAAATGGTTATTTTTCCTTTGAAGCCCCTTTTGGACCTTGACCCTTGGGTGAAGATGGTCGTATTACTTTTTGGCAGATATTTTCGAAGCTTAGAGGTTGCATGCAAGTTCCATCTGTTTCATGTGCTTCGGTATGAAAAATCCAACATTACAACGATATTTTGGAGGGAAAGATTGCGCTTCGACTGTATATTGCATTAATCTATTGCGGTTCGTATCTTTGGTGACATGATCTCATTTTAAACACGCAGTCTATCTTTTGCGCATGGAATATGGTCTATCTCTGTCGCCTGAACATGTAACCTAACATCTATCTCCAGCTGCGACGATAGCATTTCAACTTCTGGAATCCTTATAAATACGGTCGAGGAATTTCTCAGTTTCTTCAGTACCACTTTCCCATCCTTTCTTCCGAGATAGCGATGTCGACTCCTACTGCCCCCCCGTCTTACGACTCCGACAAGCACACAGCTCACGACAAGCTTGTTGCAGAGCTTGCTAAAGAAGTTACCGACGAAAAGCCAACTGCTATTACAGACATAAGTTCTGTAGCATCCTCTCTAGAGAAGGAGGATATTTTGGCAGGCTTTGAAGATGATATTCTTCCGGACAAGGAGAATGGGAAGACGGTTAGGAACTTGCGCCATCACGTCTTTACTTTGTATCGAAAACTCTTCGGTGTCGTCTTCTTAACTAATCTCGGAATTTTCATCTGGCTTTTGGTTCGTGGTACAAATGCAAACGAAGTGGCTGGCGTTACAGTTGCCAATCTGTTTGTTTCTATCCTTCATCGTCAAGAGTACGTTAATAATACGTACTACTGGATCGCTACAAGGGTACCTCTTTCGTGAGTCAAAGTCTTCTTCATTGGTATTCTTGTTTGGTATACTGAAGGTGGTATCATACATAGTTGGCCGTGGTGGATTCGTGCTTCAGCTGCTCGCGTTTATCATATTGGAGGTTTCCATTCTGGTTGTGGTGTTTCCGGTACAATTTGGATTATTCTCTTCGCTGGCCAGGCTACCAAAGAATTTGCATATCGTCAAGGAGTGCGCTGTTTTTGTTTTGTCTTTTCTTGAATTTTTGAGTTTTAACTGTGTTGTCCTTCAGACTATAACAGTTGCAACACTAGTAATCACATACTTTATTATGGCTCTCCTTATCGGAATGCTTGTATTTGCATTCCCGGCTCTCCGTATCAAGTACCACAATAGTTTCGAGCAGGTTCATCGTTTCATGGGTTGGACCGCCGTCGGTCTTGTCTGGGCTTTGGTAAATATCGTCTTGATACTTATGTTATTTCTACAAATTCTTACTTTGCACACAGATCGTTCTACTCACAAATGATTACAAGGCTACAGAGATCAGCCTTGGTAGGGCACTCGTTAATAGCCCCCACTTTTGGCTCGTTGCTATCTTCACATGTGGGTCGAACTTATGAATACTTTGTAGAACAACGCATAAATGATGACATTTTTTTACAGTATCCATTGCCATGCCATGGATGCGTCTCCGCAAGTATAAGATTCGTCATGAAGTGCTTTCTAAACATTGTGTCCGCCTCTACTTCGACTATGGTATGTTACGAATCCAAGTGTACATACCTTTCTACGGATGCTGATAGTCTATCTTTAGTCACCCCTCCCCCTGGAAGCTTCACTCGTGTTTCAACCTCTCCATTGACAGAATGGCACAGTTTCGCAACAATCGCAATTCCAGAAAAGAAGGGATACTCTATGATCGTCAGTCGTGCTGGAGATTGGACAAGCAACCTCATCGAAAACCCACCTAATGAGATTTGGGTTCGTGGTATACCTACTTGGGGCATGATGAGTGTTGCTAGTTTGTTTAGAAAGGTTTTGTTTGTTGCTACCGGGTCTGGTATTGCTCCAATTTGTCCTTGGCTTTTCTCTATCAAGGTTCCTTTCCGATTACTTTGGACTTCACCTAATGTTCGTCAAACTTTTGGTGATCAATTGGTTGATGCTATATTTGAAGTTTCACCGGATTCGATCATCTATGGTGTGTATATACAAGTTTCTTTACAATCATCATTAGAATCTGACTGATACTTATTGAATGATTTTTTTTTTTCAATAGATACTCGTGTTCATGGAAAACCTAATATGGTCAAACTGGTTTATAGAGTCGCAAAGGAATTCCAACCTGAAGCTATTTGTGTCATCTCTAATGAAAGATTAACGAGGCAGATTATTTATGGAATGGTTAGTCGTGGTATTCCTGCTTTTGCTCCCATTTGGGATTCATAGATGGAAATGAACGAGATTTTTTTTTCTTGGGAACTGGTTCCCTTTTTCGTTTTTTTTTTCTTCTTCATTTTCAATTTCAATTTTCTGTAAATGACCTCATTTCACATGTAACAACTACAACCATTCACATTTTTTTTTTTTTTTTTCGTTGTATACGCCTTTTATTTTCAAAAAAACTTTCGGTTAATGAATCCCATATAGAATAAAATTATGATATTGCTTTCCACAAATTTGCTTTTATAAATAAGTTCATAAAACCATTTGTATGATGATACATATTGATCCTTAAATTTAAACTTCAACACCGGGCACTAATCAGAAGTTCCTTGTATTTAACCTCACTATATAATGGTTAATAATGGTCACAGCTGAAGACCACTGATACTATGTGATACATTGGACATAAACCATGCACAGAGTCGGGGTGTTTCTCCTATGACCATACTTAGTAAGGGTTTGGTGAATCCTTCTAGTGAAATTGAGGATCAGGATGAGGAAGGAGAGGAAAGAGGGTAATGTTCGACGGCGGCGAACAAAGAGAGCCAGAATTTGTTAGCGCCACCGGCCCCAAAGTGTTCTCTTGATTTTTCTCTTATATAGTTTATCTTCCTTTGGTTTCTTGTAACTGGACACTTGTTCTAGTCATTCCAGCTCCTCGATGCACTCAGAGTCTAGTCCAACACTCAACATTGATTCAAAAAAATGTTTGATCGTTTAATGGGAGGTCGCAAAAGAACGGTCTCTCACGGTTTTCTAACTAGAACAACTACATTGGAATCCCAACATCTGTTTTTCTCCAATCCCACAAAACCTTCTTTCTTCTTTCTCTTCTTTAGTCAATTCCTCATCTAGTGTTTCATCATTTTCAGCACCCCAAGCTTCAAATGGATTGCTTGCCATCTATTTTTTTTTTAATAATTAATGGATAAATAATGATCAGATACATTATCAACAAGAAAGGGGAAGGGAAAGAAAGAACTCACATGCATAACTTTAGCCAAAACTCTCTTCCCACTCTCACTATCTCTCTCAACTCTCTTAATAACATCTTCCAAAACCCATTGTCTCAAAACAAATCTAGGATTAACCAATCTCACCTCTTCCCTTCTAACACTCTTCGCCTTAACATTAGCATTAGCGTCAATATTATCCTTATCAACATCTCCCCATAACCCTTCCTTAATTTCATCATTTATCCTAACCGAATACTTTTTCAACCACCCCATCCAAGCCTGCACAGCCTCTTCCTTTGTAGTCAACGAAAGTTCTGGTTCTTGAGTCGTTTCTATAAGTCTATTAATGAGATTTTTGAGTTCTATTTGGGGTGTTAATGAATTGAGATCCCATTCATGATCGAAATCCAAAAGATTTCTAAAAGTAATATGAAAATCAAGTTTTTGATGTTCCATAATATCAAGTAAAGGTTGGAATAATTGTGTTTGATCACTTGTTTCTTGTCGGCGTAAACCCAAACGCTATAAGTGTAATATAAAGTTACCGTTAGCTTTCATAGAACAACATGATAATAAATTACATTACATACCTTACGCATTAACACACCATACTCATCTGCGCAGTTCTGTTGAACAACACGTTCAACTTCATCCTTAATTTCCAATCCTTTATCAGTCCATTCTTTAATTTGTTCTTTAGTAACATCTTTATCCCATCCTGGAGGTACTGCTTTTCCTGCATAAGTAGTTCTCTCGGCACCGATAAGAGGAGCTAGAGCGTTAAGTAAAGCGCGCATTGCAAATACTCTATTATATTACGATCCCCAAAAAGGTTAAGCAGTTAGTATTAAGTTTGAATGTTGTGAGGTTTGATAACAAACACGAACATCATGTTGGGTTGGTGTTTGTATGCATAACGACCAGTGTCATCTGAATGATTACAGATATGCATGGAATCAAAGACATCCATGAACGCATATGGTCCTATTAAATAAGGAGATTAAATTTAAACGTTCACCCAATTTCAATATAAATACACTTACCATAGTCGATAGTTAACCCAAGAATTGAGATACTAACTCGGTTGTCAATTAATTAACGTATACGCATATTGAAAATAGTAAAAGACACTCACTTGTCAGTATTCATAACACCATGCATAAATCCATAAGCTTGCCAACCAGCAACCATCTTCCCATTCCTTTTCGCTACTTCAAGTACTAATTTCTCACCCCAAGCTTCATCATTTGTTACATCCAACTTCAAGACATCTTTCACAACATATTCTCCAAGAATACGAAGAGCATCAAAGTCTGTTTTTTGTTGACCCCCACCGAAGAAAAACATATTAGTGGGACCATTGAAAGCTTCAAAGTTACCAACACGAAGGAAAGATTGGGCTACGCGGGTCATGACACATGCGGTTTCAACTCGTTCGCGTGCAACTGGCAATGCAGGGAGTGAAATGAGTGATAAGGATCGTGTTGTTGGAATGTTGAGAGCATGCATAGCTTTTTAAGTAGAAATTGAGTTACGAGTTAACATAATATTCTTAAGAAGAGAGTGATTCACCTTCCGAGCAGAGATATTCACGGATGGAAGAACGAAGGACAGCAAGTCCATCCGCAGTTCGAGAAAATGGTGTACGACCAGCACCCTTCAACTGTAATTCATAAGTTTCCCCGGGTTTTGTTGGATGAGGTGTAACCACTGTATATGTATATTGACATGAGAAAAAATGGCATATTATTATTTCTTCGTCACTCACAAACTGAAATCGCACGACCATCTCCTAACTGTCCAGCCCAGCTTCCAAACTGATGCCCGCTATAACGCAAGGACCAAGGCGCAAAATCATCATTCATCAACGAAGCATGTCCACTAAGAACATCGATCAAATCTTGTCTAGCATGTCTCCTATCCTCTAGCTCAGAAGGAACGCCGTCTCCTTCTTTATTAAATTCATCCGAGAGGGTAGGTTCACCAATAACAGCAAACGCATCTCCCACATCCAGATGAGGAACGCAATCTCTCAGACCCGTTTCAGAGATACCTATAAGGTCAAGGGGTTGGTCTCTGTTTTGTGGATAGAACTTTTGTAAAGGTGCATTTGGAAACTGAGAAGGACGATCATGGGGTTGAGTAGATTCACGACCAGCAAGCCATTTTTCTATAAATTCTCCAGACTGAGCTTCTTCTTTATTTTCTGGCGGGGTAACGTCAAATGGAAAAGGTACTGGAAATGGAGAGACGTGCGAGAAATGACAAGGTGGGGAAAGAAGACGAGCCCTTCGCTGAGTACTTGGCTGAGTCTTTTGGAGGTCTCGAAAAGCAGCAACAGAACTGTCCGGGGTGAGTCGCTTGGTGAGTAAGGAGGATGTTGGTGGTAGTGGAAGAGCAGAAATGGGGTATCGAGACATGGTTGCAAGAGTAAACCGCATGAAAGCCCTTGGTCATTATAAGCTCCTTGGCTCAACAGCGCAGACGTCATGATTGCTGAGCAAGATCATTAAGTTCCACGTGACTTTCGGTTATAGCTTCTAAATATAACTCCAGAAGTTACAAAAATACCCCAACAAAAATGACAAGATATACGAAATGGTGCATATGAATCGAGATATTATAAAAGCGGCATAAATCCAACTTCATGGCCACCTGTGCCACAGAAAAATCGAGTTAGTTCAATCCAGGATCGAGTGATCCTTTAGAACGAGCGGATTTGCCAAAGTCAAAATGAAAGGAGGGACGACACCAGATGGCACCATCAGGCTTTAAAAATTCGACCAAGAAATTAAATCGTTTCTCTCTGCGTTGGATGTATCCATCTGCACCGTAATACCAAGGCTACTGCTCCTAACCGGTCTCTCCGCTCTTAATCCTTTCACCGGTTTCAAAAAACACCAAGCCGGAACCATGCCCAACTCAACGTTTCCTCCACTCGTTGTACCCACACCGGTACTCATATCTCCGAATGCCGTTGGTGTTCTACTTCGCCGATCACCGCCAAATAGAGCTTTAGGTTGAGGCATTAGAAGACCACTTTCCCTCCCTACAACGCACCACCCATCATCAAATGACTGAAGAATCATCAACGATTCGCTAGCCCGGACGAGTAGCTCATCTGGAAGGACAGGATCGAACTCTTGTCTGACCCTTCTTATCGAACGTGCAGGACCATTACCATTGGGTGCTACAGAAGATATCAAAGAAGCATTATAAGACGAGTTGGTTGAAAGGACAGAGAAGCGTGATATGCGACTAATTCGTGAACTTGGTGCGAAGGAGTTTCTAGCCACAGATAATTCATCAATAGGAAGGGGCGATGACGGGGGTGGAGTTGACGTTTGCAGAGCAAATGAAAATGGTTTAGGGAGTGTCCCCGATTGACGATGCTGGGCAATTATCTGATTGCGTTCAGACTTTTCCTCTTGTGAAGGCGAATCCTTAAGGAGAGCCTTGGAAGGAAGAATAATTTGCGAATTGATATTATTTCGCGAAAACGAGGGAAGTTGTTGTCTGGATGAAGAGTAAACAATCACGATCTCACGCATAAACATAAAAGCTACGAACGAGTAAATTTTCTTCTCGTTGTAGATTTCTTCTTCTTTCACAAGGCCATGAACAGAAAGGAAGGCAGGGCCAAGTTTATTCTGCCGTTTCTTTGCTTGTCTTTTGCGATAGTGGCGGATGCCAAACCATAGACAGATTATGGATACAACGACGCCAGCCACAATAAAACCAGCAATAGACAGGGCTGACACGCCATTTGAGACTGAAGCACTAGAGGGGGTTGAAGCACGTTCGGCTATAATGACGAATGGCATAATTTGACGGGACGGCAGGAAATGTCTGATGTCAAAGTGATACAAAATCTGAAATGATTCAAGTAAGAGAAAGTCAAACGAGTGTAAGGATGTTGAGATATGGACTGCTGGGCATAAGACACAGCAAAGGTGGTGGCAAAATGCAAGAGAGGTAAATACTGAAGCAGATATGAAGTTGGTATCCTGGGTAACTAGGTCCGGCCCGCGCGTGGAGAAGGCGCCTCAATTACGAGTCGACGATCATATTCTTACTTAGCCTTCAACAACGCAATGATAACGCTCAAGATGTCTAATAGATGCTTTTTCTGAGATGGAGGCTAGCAGAGGTTAAGGAGGCTGGCATGTTGAAATTCAGCTCAAACTCGACTGAAGTGTGTGGAGTGTCACAATAAGGGAGGATGGTTGCTACATGGGATGTCACGATGTTGTGACGAGTGTGTTTAGTGTATCACCTCTTCTATCCTTCCTTTTCCTCACCTTCCTTTCTTTTCTCATGGCGGTCAGCTATCTTAGACGGCAGCTGGATGTGCCTATCGCAACAGGTATCATTACAGACGGTGCACTGACCATTGACCCAAACGATGCAGACTCCATCAATACTCTTGTCTTTGATACTGCCGCCAACCCATCTAATGCACCAACTACCGCTCCTCCGCTCGCATCTACTCGTACCGCGGTCATTACTACTCCCACTTCCACGCCCTCAGCTACTTCAAGCATAGATGCCTCCGGCAGTTCCTCACGCCCCACAATTGCGATGGGCACAGTTATTGGCTCTTGCGTTGGCGCCTTCATTGGTGCAGCTGCTTTCATCTGCTTGGGCTTCTGGTTTTACCGCAGATATTCCCGTTCACTCAAGTACAAATCCAGAGGTCCTCTCAATACCCGTGGTGACCTTCAACGCCGTCGTTCACATAGGGAGCCATGGAACAAGATTGAAGACGGAAACGCCGACAAATGGGATGCAACAAAGACTCCAACCGAAGAGTCTGTCGCTCCAATGGAAAAACTCACCATGTTCAAGAAGACGCCTAGTACGCGCACGGCCTATACCCATAATGATGATCCTGTGCACTTCGACCTTCCTCATCCATACGCTGCCCAATTCTCCTCTGCCATCGCCAATGAAGGTCAAGACATTACCTCCAATAGCATGTCAACTGTCATCAACGATAATGCTCCTTCTCTGCGCAGGCCATTCATAGGCCGTGAAGGAAATGATTCCGGCCCCATTCGTTGGGATAGCACTGCAAATAGTTCATTCCTGTCCGTGCGGACACAAACAGAACGTTTGTCAGGCTCAATGTCACCCAGTCTCACTATGGCCATTCCAACACCACAAGCCACTACATCACCTATGCACCACTGGGAAAGTGCTGAGATTATCAACTTTAACGGTCAAAGCGCTGAGATAGTTGACCCATTTCACGACGAGAACTCAGAGCAAAACAGAAAGAGCATCAGTAACCCATTCTTCGGTGCCCATGAAGACCACCCGCGGAGATCGAGATCAAGCTCGATACCAGGGCGTCCCAACTCGACTGCGAGCTCTGTTCACGTCCCCATTCCAAGGTCGGACAAAGGCAAAGGCAGGGCTATCAATCCATTCGACGATGAACCACCCCCTGTACCCACTATCACGACTAACAGACATGCAGCTGATGAACAGCTCACAATCCCTCGCCCTGCATTTGCGACACATGTTCATTCTTCCTCCAACTCTTCAGATTCGAGCAGCCGGGCCTTAGCTTCGTTGTTAGCCGCCCTTGATGGCGATGCTACGGAAGAAGAGGTCCAGAACCGTTTGAGGATTGCATCGATGCAGCCTTCAATTATTTCTACGGTCTCCGGGTATAGCGAAAATGGAATCGACGTGTCGAGAGATTTCCCATTACCTCCTGGATCACCAGGGCAATCCACGCCAGACTCGTTCGTAACCGCCCATTCGGATAAAACACATCGAACGTGATTGATCTGCCTGTCTCCCTGCTTCGTCACCCACTCCGTATACTGCCGTCTCCCCCTCTCTGCATCCGCCTATTTTTCCCTTAAGTATCCGTATTAAGTTGACCCATCACATCACTACATCACAATCGCTCCGCGACCACATCACACACACCACGCCATCTATCATCGGCAGTCAACAAAAGATGATATAATTTAAATTATGGTACCAATACAAAAATTCGTCCATGCTACGTAGCAAAACTGAGTAATACTGATTCGCCTTTCTCTCAGTTCTGTGTGTTTTTTATTTTATTTTTTGTTATTTCAGCAGGGACTTGTATTACTTCCATCTTTTCTTTCTGATTTTTCCCACTTGTTTCGGGTTGTTCTTGAAGACAACTCTTGCAATATTTGTTTGCTTTCATTCATTCTCTTACGTACCCCTGCTCGTTTTGTTTATTTCTTCGTTTTCCTGTTTGTCTTTTTTCTTTTAAATTCAAGTATTTTGTTTGTTAGTAGATGATCTGTGATCGTTTGACTTTTTTTTTTTTGGAATTCTCGTATTGCTCGGTACGCTTGTAGCGTTTCAGTTGATCTACGTTTTTTCATGTTTTTCATGTTTACTTGTTTGTGAATATTCAATCATACGTAGTAACTCCCTTACTATTAAATATTTTCATTTTTCCCTGAATGAAACACATGCAGTGCTTCAAGTAAGTTACCATTTTGCTTTGGCAGTTGAAAACGCAAGTCGGATATTGATATATCAATAATTCTCCTGTGACATGTACTATTAACTTCATAATTGAGAATGATGAATTATTAATGTAGGATGAGTGATCGATGTGTGAAACTTGGAACGTTACCCCTGCATTCGCGTATCATGCGTACCTATTCCAGAGCCTGGAATCAAGCTGGAATTGACTGGATCATACTACCACTACCACTACTTCAATACTCAATTGGCGATGGAGTCGGCGTTTTACAGAATTACTAGTAGCACTAGGTCATTAACTTGGTCTCTTTGAAACCATTGAAAATAATGTATCAGTGTTGAACGTTAACATTGAAACATTAAAGCACATGAATGCATAAGGGTTGTTTCACTCTTTTGAATTTGATGTACTCATTTTGTTAAATAAGCCTTAGTTTCGGTGATCGTTTCACTACTGTCCCAAACGTTAAATACACTTGAATCCGTCTCGTATATGCTTAATGCTCTCTCCCAACTCTCTCCTCCCAAAGAACGTTTTCAATTGAAAATAATTAAATATGATGTCATGTACTTATGTATATATATGGGGTTTCTGGTTAAAAATAACTTGGGTGTGTTAAAATTTCCGATTTCAGCACAAAGGTAGTGACTGGAGAGTGACTTATCTTTTTGGCCTACAACTTAAAATTCTAGCATATATGTGCGGTACGCGACTTCTGTACCCTACAGCAGCGAGGCTACCTTATACCCTGTGTTGCTCTAAGTCACATTGGACGTTCGAGAAAATCTATAAATAGAATTTTAAATATAACTAATATAATGGAATCCCACTGCACTCTTTTCTGATTTTCGGAGACACCGCAATGACCGATGTGGGGTTGCTCTCCATTCCTACACAGCTTTCATATATGATACTTACGTCTAGACTCACCAAATTCTCATGGTCAGTGGTGAGGTCAGTGATCGAAGCCGATGCGCCGCGTCGAGAGCCTCATGCCATTATTCGCAACACGTGTTTGGCGTGCTGTTCATAAAATGCTTAATATAACATAGAAAATTTCTACACGAGAGATTAAAAATGAGTCAATGTATGAGTTTTAGAGCTAATTAAATACTTTTGGTACTTCTTATGGGAAAATTCCGCTTTTTCTGACGTTTTCTCCTTGACCAAGGATCAATTTCTTCTACAGGCGGCTGCCAATGGTTGACAGTTTGGTAAGAAATGAATCTTTCGGTGCTAATACACAGGTTTAGAGGGATAGATAGGTCCTTGAAGGTTCTTGTGATACACGAGTTATAACCAGGTGGTTAAAAATGATGTCGCGACGATGGTATATTATCCTAATTCAGTAAACCCGCCGCCCAATTCACTTCAATATCCTTGTATTTAGGCACTATCTCTAGGTTTATGTTATGTTTAGCCTTATCAGGATTCACATATTGGTAAACTATACATTAGCTCTCCAAAATGCGCTGCAGGAATATGTGCATTAACACATTGTTAGTGAGTTGAGTCAATTTCAAGTTGTCGATTAAGCTTGAATCCACATTTTGGCTGTGTTGAAGCTTGAGAGGGAGTATATATGACCAAGTTTTTATTCTGACAAGACCAGGCTCCCCGTTTTACTATCTACCCATTGTCAATTGCATGACATCATCATACTACAATCAATTTTTTGCCACTACAAACGGTCAACTTCATTACCAATATCAACGTGAATCCTCAAGCAGTCCCGAAACTCAAGGCTATCAAGACCACTACCAATCAACATTGCCCCAAAATCTTCTTCAAGAAACGCCAAATCCATTTACATTTTCTCAAACTTCAAGCCTTAATACCTCAAGTTATGTCAACAACTCTGCCCACTTTGAACAGTCCTATGACTCGACATACTATCTGAAGCAGCCACACTATGAACATACTACGGCTCCTACTACCATTTCCAATCCCTCACTCGGGGCTGGTTGGCAGGCGCGACCGTTTCCATTGACCAGCACTCAAGAAGCTCGAGCCCAACAATTACAATATAGCCCTGATAATTTACTCTCACCGGTCCCTACCATAAATCCCACCTCCAAATCTTGGAATGAGCCTCAGTACAGTGAATATACTGAGCCTCCAATCCGTCCAACCACAATCAAAATTGAACCGGTCCAGCAAAGTTCCCATCAATACGGCTCTACTAGTACTATTCATGGAACTAAGATTATAGCATGCGAACGATGTAAAAGCATGAAGATCAAGTGTGAGTATCAATATCTAGATAGGAGGATGGAATGTATGAGATGTTTGAATATGGGTCAAGAATGTGTTCCTGGAAATGGTAAACATTCAAGGAGGGTTTCAAAGTCAAAGTCTAATTGTTATCATGGTGATTTGGAGAGATCATCATCGAAGTTGAAGATTGTACAAATGAGGTACTCGTAATTTTTTGGGCGTCGCTGCCTGGAATAGCTCAAGTTTGTTGTGTGGGTAGTACTTATATTTTTTTATTATTTTTACTTTATTTTATTCTTGCAGTATTTTTTTTGTTATCCTTATGGACTATTAGTATTAGCAATTTACATCGGATTGTTGTAGTGTAGTAGCGAGTTCGTAGATATGGTAAGGGTCATATCAAGAGTAGGTTTAAATTATTTCTACCCGGTGGAAGCTCCTAATAATTCCGGTGAGGACATTTACATGTTGGCAGCTACAATGTTATCTGATAGGAGTTAATCCGTCACTACAATGACTATACTTAGTAGTACCGTCCGAGTGGCTTTTAGTGTTTTCGTCATACCGACTTACTCGGGACTCGGGAGCGAAGCATCTTCTCCGTCGCAAGGTGGGCTTTCTTTAACTTCCTCTACAATCTGGAAGTCACGAGTCTCCTGATGGTTCGCCATTAGTCGATGCCTTGAACTTTCAATGAGGTACCGACTAGTATCATTGACTCATTCAATCCACTTACTAGGATCCCCGTAGTCGGTGACAAAGATGATTCAGCCACTGCCAGCGCCACCCCTGTGAAGCTTGTCCTTTTTCAGTCTAGTAGTGATTTGAGTGAGCTGTGGTAGGTATTTTCTCCAACGCATGTGACATAGCCGGTTTCTATTTTTAAAACTATCATAACTACACATGTCTTTCTCAGGGCTGGTGATGTTTTCAATAACGTGGAACATCACGAGACGTCAATATGTGATTCAAGCTGAGGGACTTGCTGGGGACTTGCCAGAGCTCTGACTTAGACTGGAGACTGTTGCACCACTTCTCGAGACAAGAAGTTGTTGCTACTTTCTCTTTGCGGCTGGTATTCATTAAGGTTTAAGGATTAATCAACTTCCAAACTATGGATATCCAAGAGTACGAGATCAAATATAACTTAGGAAGTAGAAGCTTGAAAAGGTAGTGTTTAGGTATTCAAATCATGAGCTTTCGGAAAGAAAAAACGTACCGATGTTTAATAAGCCGCTTTTACGAAGTTGCCCCCCCCAGTGTCTAGTACTCCCATAAGGGAAGGAAAGCGTAAATGTGCCAAGGAACTCAAGGTTTCGCTTAGCTAAAGTAATGGCACACCAGTTCTAACACCTTGGTATTATTACATTCAATACTTGTAAATTGAAGTGGAGTTAGTGCCAACTCTCATCAGGAGGGAGTCGGGAAGATTAGTCACCGATGTTGTCTTTTGACTGTTCTACATCTGAGAAATTGATGTACATACGTCACTACAGTCAAAACAAACAATGAGCAAGGAACATTTCATAGCCTCAGGAACGAGGTTGGTAACTCCGTCACTACTGATGGACTGACTCGGTATTGATGTATGGCGAGAAATTTGCTTTGGTCAGTCATTAATTGACACGCTTGTGCGCATGATTCATCAATCACTTCTACCCGAGATGTGATGCAATCATCCTGTTGCCGTCGGGGAGGGACAGCTAGTAATCCCAGAGTAATCCCCTTCAAAGCCTAAAATCTCTTAGCCCAACGTCGTAAACATGAGGCTTCTTCAGTTATTTGAACATCCGAGTCCTCGAAGGTAGTAAAGTTAGTTGTTGTGTAACCATTAACTAACTGGCACCTTAAGCCTAGTGATGGTTTTTGATAAGAAGCCGGGCTTCAAGCTGTGAGCTTGTTGTAAGCGTGTTGAACCTTAGCATGAGACCATGAGATTTGGATATTGGAGATCACAGAAGATACTCTTTGGTAAGTTGAATGAGTATCATATATCGGTCCGGTGATGATGTTATGTTTGGACCATCTAATCCTTTTCTCAGAAGTATTGCGCCTGTGGATTCTACTTGACGGGAAATTTACGGAAAGGAATCCCTGATTTATATCTGATTGTTTTTAACGATCTTTCATAAACCTAGAATTCAGAACATGACACAAGACGTTCTAATCGATGCACGTTCTGCGTTCTGTACACTAGTTCTAGAACATCTGAATCCGCCTGGGTCATCTTGATATTCCCTATGAATATGATATCTAATTCTGACATGAGACAAAAGGAAATGTTGATTTGCCTTCAGCTCCAAAGGTTGCCAGTGCCACAATCCTGGGGCTCGTATGAAAGAAAAAATGCATTGAAATTTTGTAGCAATTTCTATCCCAAAAATACAAACACACCTCTTTACAGATGAACAGCTGAGGTGTTCTGTCTTATACTTAGATGGAGGATATTATTATTGTTGCCATCTTCTCGCTTCATTACAGCTCTCCGGTGAAGTAGAGGTTGTGGTAATCCAGATCATAATTGAACGGATTGCCGGAACTGTCTAGGTTTTCTAACCTGAATTATTTTTGGACAAGAATACACACACGTACGAAAATGGTAATTGGGGACAACTTGGTGGAGTGTTTACCATGGAGACTTAAAAAAAAAGGGGAGAGAACCTCAGCTGAATACAATAAGGAAGGTGTGACAATGACATTCCATTCCTCCTGCCAGAAAAAAAATTGTCATAGAGAAAGATGATCTGTCGAATATCTGGTTGTTGAAGAGGATGGCCAGCGCCTACGTTCTGTTAGGGTGCGGGTCTTACTGAACCGAAGATACCCAAGGATTTGCAAAGCGATGGAGTGGCTGTTCTGCAGTGCAAAAGTGTGTACAGGAATGGATACACGTGGGAACACCGCCATTGATGGGCCTGCATACATGCCAATATGATCGATCACGCTATCTGCGAAGTCTCTCGGTAATACGGAGGTACATAAGTAGTCTCTTGTCCCCTGTCCATCACCAGGTACTCCCCAGCCATGTCCAGGTCTTACAATCAGTGGCCTACCTCCTATGACCAGCAGCGTCTCCAGCTGGAACCAGAACTGCCCCATTATGCCTCTAATGATCGTCAACAACAGGAGCAACAACCAGTTGCATACTCGAACACTTTCCCATACACCCAACAGTCATCTTCATCTCTTCATGGTGGCGTAGAGCAGCCAGCCACTCAGATGCAACGCTCGGCGTCCCTGGGAGCACCTGGTCCTCAGAATACTTACATGCGTGGTGGTTTCCCCCATAACCATCACCCTGTGAACACAGCGTCTTATCGCAGTGACATTGGCCCCATTCAATATCCTAGCAATGCTTTCCCAAAATCCGTTAACTTGACCGATACCAACTATCTAACTGCTTCACCACTTCAATCACACTTTACACCATCATCTTCTACAAATCAAACGTACTATCGTGGTGATACAGGTACTTCAGGATCTACTATCCCTCCATCAAAGCGTTTTCGTGCTAGAGAACAACCTATGGAAGATGAACAGGATGGCGAATTCGCCGAAAAGGAGGGTGTGAAAAAACAGTAGGTGTGAAATGCCATCTTGTTTGCCCAAGTTCTCAACATTGCAGCAGCTCCGGAGCGTGCGCTCGTTGCAAAACTCTTAAAGTTAAATGCGAGTTTATCAACGAGACGGATGTTTGTAAACGTTGTCTTAACGGAGGGCATGATTGCACTGTCCCTGGACGCAAGAAGCGAAGAGTTCCTCCGTACGCAAGCTCGTTAACTCTCCTAAATGCCCAATCTCATTAATTTCTTAGAAAGCGAGAGCATCTCATTAACCAGATCCGAGCACAAGCCGAACAAATCAACCATCTTATTGCACAGCTCGAGACCAACCATCGTTCACAGGGCCAGCCGCCCAATTTGGAAACATCACCATCCACTCTATTCCACTCCCCCCTCCTGTCTGCTGATGGAGATTCATTTGATACATCTAGTGTATCTAGCAAAGGTACTTCTGGTCTCAATGCCGAAGGCAACAGAGCCATCGAGGACTGGTTAGCGAAAGCGAAAGAGAGTTTTGTTCATTTTGGCAACTCGATCGCAAAAAGCTATGTTTCCGATGATACTGATGATACTAACTGGGTAGAAGATGAGTACGACAATGTTGAACAGGCGGATCTGGAGGGATATGGTGACGAGGATGAGAAGTACGAGATTGCGGTCGAAGGAGTGGAAGCAACTCCCGATGCTGCAACGGGGCCTCGGTTGAAAACCCAAAGTTCTAATTCTAGCATCAACACCACCACTGCTTCCGTTGCGAGCACCCAGCCGCGTAAAAAGAGTTCAGGTGACAAAGCAACAAATCTAATTTCAGAAGCTGCCCCTTGGGGTTTAATGGGCAGGCTAAGTATCTATAACCGTAATGGCATGGATTCTGAGGAACATGGTATAACTAGTTCAGAATATTTCAACAGTGAGTATTTTTTTCTCTCCCTGTTTGTTGCCTCATCTCAACGTCTGTAGACCCTGCTTCGGATGAGAAATTGAAAGATCTACAACGTGCTCAACCACACATTCTGAAATGTGGCATAATCTCAACTTCTGATGCCGAGAAGCTGTTTTCTATGTAAGCTCTTTAAAAGTTTTATCTTGACGACAAGTGTGCTTATTCAATACTACGCACAGTTATTTTGACAAGATGAACGATTCCACATCGTTATTGGACCCCAAATTGTACAGTCCCCAGTCAACAGCAATCCGTAGCTCGTTCTTGTTTACAGTGAGTAAGTACAAGTTTCACAAACTTAAACTCATGCTTCGACCTTTACTAAACCACGATGTTAGTCTGTGCCACTGCCTCAAGGTTTTACGCCGAACGCCCCGATCTTTATCCACAATTGATGCATTATGCTCAACTTGCGGCGGGTACCGCTCTGATAAGTGGCACGAAGAACGTCGACATGTGTGCAGCATATATTCTGCTGAGCTTGTACCCTGTTCCTACTCGACGAATGGCCGAACAGCGAAGTTGGTTATACCTTGGTTTAGCAATCAGGTAAACAAACTTTGGGCACTTGTCGTAACACGACTGCTCATGTATCAATACTAGGACTGCAACAGACCTCAATCTTCACATTCCCGCCAAGGAAAAACCCCGAAACGAATATCATGCCAGGGAAATATTAAATCGCACACGCATTTGGCTCAACTGTTATAATTTGGATCGTTCCACGGGCTCTCAGTACGGGAAACCACCAATTATCAACAATCTTGATTACACAGCAAACCACTCAGAGGATTGGTTCACAAGCTCTCCCTATAGCATCAAGCATTTCGACATTCATATTTGTGTTTATAATGCTGAATTGAGAGTCATGGCCGCCTTTATGACTACCATTCACAATGATCCGGAACAACCTACGGGCCTCAATAAGGTATGAGTGATTTTCTCATGTAAACGACCAAAGCTGACTTGTGTATTCAGAATACCGACTTCGAGGCCATCTCTACTGCTACGGACGACACATTAAAAGCCCTTTGGCAAAAATGGCTGGCTGTATTGGATACTACAGACATGAGCGTTCCCCAAAATCGATTCCGCACTGGACTTCTACGTCTGGCATATAGTTACTCCCGGTTAATTGCCCTTTCTTATGGGTTCCAGCATGCCTTTGGCAAAAACTCGACCGATGAAAATCCGTTCTTAAACCGAGTATGTTTCTTTTTGTCAAATGTCGAGAAAGTACCTGATCTCTTTCAACGTTAGTGCTTAGACGCAGCTCGGGACGTCGTTAATGCTGTGTTATATCATATCTGCCGTCCTGATCAATGTATGTCATTAAATTCTAGAACGGAATTATCTGTCCTCACGAATCAAACTAGTGTTCTATTGGAGGCATGGTCCAGAAGCTCAAAGCATCTTCGTAACTTTTGCTGCCGCATTCCTAATCAAGGTAACCGTCTAAAATATATTTTCTCGCTCTCATCTTGTTTAATCACCGATTACAGTTATTACATCCCAGGTTTGCATCATACCTTAGTCCAGAGACCCGTGATGAAATCAAGGGCTTGGTACAAAAGGTTGTGGAATTATTGAGTTCGAAGGAAATTGCAATCGACGAACGTCATGGACCTGGGCTTTACGCACGCTTCTTGCGCAACCTCTTGCAATCACCGGTTTTACGACAAACTTCATTCTCCCGAAACAGCCGCATGCCTAAATCTGCAGGTGCCACACCTGAGCTATCGGATAACGCAACTTTATCCAATCACGCCTCTCCATTATTACGGGCTGGTGGCTCGATGTCCCCACCTCCTTCTCAAGAGATGACTTCCTTTGATATGTTTGCGCCTGTCGGAGTTGGTGCAACTGACCCATATTTTCAAGGTCTGGACAACGCCGCCACAGGTCTAGGTCTGACATACATGACCGACCCAACGGGTAACACTGGAACCGTTTCGGACTTCTTCAATCCACCACTAAATGGCGATCACCTCATCATGCAAAATATGCAAGTTGTAGGTGGCAGTACCAATAATGCGTTCGACTGGCAATCTAGTAGTGAGTACACTTGCATGTATTTTATCTCTTATTCTCTTGTTAACGTGTCTTTCCAGGTGGTTATGCATGGTTCCCCCAGTTCCAACAGAATATGGGGATGAATACATTATTCGATAATGATTACCCCATGCCAAACGAACGATAACCGACTGCTGATAACTAAATTTTAATACCACTGCTCAATCTTATTCCAAAAGTTCGTTTAACGCGGATATCAGTACCAATAGCCTTCGTCTTTGTTCTTTTTATCTCCGTTTTGTTCCCTTATCTTGCTTCAGAGCTCAGAGATTCGTTGTAAAATGTAGTGTATAACATCGCTCTGTCCGCTTTTATGTTTATTGTAACTACAAGGAAAAATTAACCGTAGTAAAACTGTAAATTACACCCTACTAAGATTTTACGAAGATCTGTCCAAGCCAATGGAACCCGTGGGAACATTGAGAGTCACGTGAACATTTGAAGATATAAAAACCTCGTGCGCTTCGGAACTTTTTTTTTCTTTACTCATTCGGACCCGCACTATTGTCCCCCTGTGATTTTTTTCTTCTTTGTCTTGCAGGAGTCTACCGCGGGTCCTAGATGGATCAAGTTCTTCTAGCTGGAGCACATTCCAGCTCTACTGAGCGGTTGTTTAAAAAAAAAACAACTTGGAGTGTGAGTTCCTTACCAGAGGTACTACATACATTTCTCTATACGATTTATGTATTCTTCCTATCTTATATAACATTTATCGATGAATTGTTCTTGATATCTTCTCTCCCTGAAATGAGGTCAAACGTTGAAACTGTTTGCGAACTACTATGCTGAAGCACTGAAAATCGAATCCGGGAGAATACTTGTAATTGAGATAACATAGGCGAATTGGTAAACTGTTACATAGCTCCAAATGTTTGATGTTAAGTTTTGCAGATGTATTTTGGCGTGAATAGACGCCCCGATTGGCGCGAACAAGGACCCTAAGGTTGGAGTCTAGAGATTATACTCGTATCTGCAACAAAAAACGAATAACACCTCTTGCAAGTGGTTGATGATTTACATGGCTGCACTCCTAGTTTCTGGTTTATGAATCCTTTTGTTATCACACATGCGTGGCGGTTAAACCTTACATAGATATTATCTAGAAGACTAGACTTGGACATCATTTTTTCATCTACAAAATCTGATAATGGTAGAAAGTTGCTATATATATGAACCATCAATTCGCTGACTCTAAGCCCCCTGACCAGGACTTTGAGAAGTTCTCCCACACAAAACTGACATCATACATTATAAATTCACAACAAAAAATGACAACCACTTACCAGTGGAACGTTGACTTCCTTGCTTCTTCTCCCACAACTACTTCTACAAAAACTCATGCTCTTATAATTCTTAATCAACCTTTCTCATTGGCTCTACTACAACGTGTTTGGAACTCTTCGATATGGCATTGTTGTGCGGATGGTGGTGCTAATAGGTTATACGACCTATTGACTGAAGTGGGTGTAGATTATAAACTGTATGCGTCTCCTGTTCGCTACATGTTTTCTTTTGTGAAGTTTGACTGTTTGTTTCTTCTTCATTTTAGATACATTCCAGACTTGATTAAAGGTGACTTGGATTCCATACGGGCCGATGTACGCCAATTTTATTCTACACTCGTAAGTTTTTCAATCTTGAATTCTCTCTCCCTGCCTTGTCGGATCTAAATGTTCCTTTCGAAAAAAAAAAAAAAACCAGGGTGTTCCTATTATACAAGACCACGATCAAGATTCTACCGATCTTATGAAATGCATAAAGGAAATAGAAGTCATCGAAGAACGTAAACAACCAGATTTAGATTCAAATTCAGAAATCTTAGAAGGACAATACACAATCATAATACTTGGAGGACTTTCTGGTCGCTTAGATCAGACTATACATACACTTTCATACCTCTATAAACTTCGAAAGAAGAGGGAAAAAGTATATGTAGTAACAGATGATAATGTTGGTTGGGTTTTGGATAGTGTTCGTTTCACTTCTCTATTCTTCATCCCTTCTTCTGATCATATCCACAGGGAGAACATAATATCCATATAGATCATTCTCTACTAGGCCAAACGTGTGGCTTATTACCAGTAGGTATCGACGAAACGATACTGTCGACTACCGGACTTCGATGGAACTTAACAAACCACCCATCTTCCTTCGACGGTCTTGTATCTACTTCCAATCATCTTGTTCCAGGAGAAGATATTATCTGGGTTAAGACGTCTAAACCAATATGGTGGACAGCAGAACTCCGGAAGTTAACGTTAGCATCAAAGCCATATTGTAATGGCTTATAAGTAGAATCTAGATATTGTGTTTTGGACCCCCGTAATTTAGATAATCTATTTGATCTTATCGCTTGGTTCTCTCTCTTTCTCTCGCTCTCCCATCACCTTCATCAGTATTTTCCATTTACATCATCCTATACAAATTCTATAATGTCCACACAGCCACGAATCAGAGTCCTCTACTTCGCCGCTGCGTCAACAGTGACAGGCAAATCCGACGAGTATATCACTCTCCCACATGATGGCATGTCTTTGAATGCACTTGCTGAGAAATTGAAGGAAAGCTATCCGGATGGTAAACTAGGGAAGGTCTTGGATATCAGTCAATGGAGCGTCGATGAAGAAATGGTTGAGGATCCAAGTAACACGTTCCTCAAAGGTAGCGAAGAGGTGGCAGTCATACCACCTGTATCGGGAGGATGATCCTAGAACGTTCAAAGATAACAGGTGGTGGTGAGGAGAGGTATTGGGGTGTAGATGTAGATGTCAGAAATTCCTTGATAACGACTTGTTCCTCATTTGTATTATTCACTCCCAAACCTCACCCTTGTGCTACGAATGTTTGTCTTATGAATCTCCAAGCACTTGCAGTTGAATGTTGAATTGTTGATATGGATGCCAATGCGTAGATATTAAGGCGGATACCCCAATGCCCTATTTCAGCGAGTTTTTCGGTTCTTAAGGAATTCTTGTTCCAATTGAGCCAAGAATGCATCCGCCTCTCCAACAGATTTGATGTTTTCCGTTTCCTTCTTCTTTGGCTTTGAAGACCCGGCAGCTTTCGATTCCAAGACAGTAAAAGGATCGATTTCGGCGTCCTGCGGCTCGTCTTTCTTGGGAATTGAAAGTGATGTTTTAACATCTTCCGAATTCGCCATTCTGGGCTTCTTCCGTTTCTCCTCCAACATTCGCCTTCTCTCTTCAAGTTCTCGTTTCCTTTTTTCCATCGCCTTGCTCTTTGTCGACACCTCCCTCATACCCTCGACCTCTCCAGGTCTTACATCAACTGCCCCCGTTTCCTGCCTTGTCTTCTCCGTCTCATCTCTCGCCGCCTTCAACTCCTCCATCTGCTTTCTCCTTGTCTCCTCATCCGCCGAGAATTGATAAAACCCAGCACCTTTGGCTCGCACCTCATTCGAAGCATCATAATGGACATTGAGTGGATTACTATCCTCCGCATATTCCTTTGCAATTTCAGCAATTCGTTCTGCTGAAGGCGTATAGGTAGGATAATAATTGGTGGGATTGTAAATGACCATATCATCATCCGAATCTTGTTCTTCCGGTCCATCTCGAGGTAAGAGCTCTCTAGGTACTTCTGATTTTCGAGCGGTTCTCAATCTACCAAATTCATCCTCGTATTCGATGATAGGGTCATCATCGTCTTCTTTTGGCGCTCTTGGAACTGTTAAAGATTCATCTACATCATCACTGTCCGATTCACATGGTTCTATGGGCTTGCTGTCGAACTTGTATAATGAAATACCATTAATAAATACGCATACATTCGTCATAAATGAGTAAAAAATCACTCACGTCCACCAGTAAAGCATCATATTGTTTATCATCCAGTCCACCAGACTTTCCTTTCCGTAATTTATCATATATCTTGGCTTTCCGTTCCAAGACAGCACGAGCAGATTCTAATGTCGGTTTACTAATTTCTTCCAAGTGTATATCCCTTTGCGCGCGCGCATTTACCCCTTTATTTTGACGAGCCCATACTGTAGGTTTCTATGTACATGTTGATATGTCAGTCAGAAAACATTCCGTAGCTCTTGAGTTGAAGGTCATCATAACATACTTTGTCTGGACGTTTAACACCACCAATAAGGTGTGTGCTCTTTCCTGCAGCTTTACTTTTGGCAAAGTCTGATTCTTGTTTGGATATTTCTGCTTTGAGGTCGAAGAATGAGCTTGCGCTTACGCCTTTTGCTTTTGCCTTTGCCGCGTGCGACATGTAAGTAAAGAGTTGGTGTGGTTGGAAAGAAGTCTAAACAAGGCGCTTACATAAACCCCTCAGTGATGCTTATAATATTAATAGTCTACGACAGGTCTCTGTTATGCCGATAGTCACGGTCACTCCTCCTTTTCTCTTCCTCCATCGAAGTCAGACTCGACGCCCTTCACTTTCTCTATATATCATGTTCAAAGCACTTACTGCTACTGAGTTTGTTTATCCCACCCATCACACCCTTTTCTTACCACACATGTACATGCCTGTGGAAACCCGCGACGAATAACGAGAGCCAAACTGGTGTGCCGCGGGTGGTCTCTCCCGCCCATCGCGACCCTCGACTCTCAATCGATCAGGTTTGCATAGGCCAGAGGCCCGAACCGGGCTCTCACCCAACCAAGGCTGCTGCTGCGTCATTCTACCATTAAAATAAAATTAAGTAGCGATAGGCATAAAACAAAGACTATATTTAACTCCATGTCAGTGTTGAAAGGCGCCTGCAAAATCAACAGTTACATATCTACAAATGAGTGTATTTATTATTATTTATTCCTTTTCTACCCTCTTAAAAAAAATCTCTTGATATATGAAGTAAAAAAAAAAACATATCCGGGTGTTAGGGTATCCTGGATTCCTCGGACTGGACTCTTCCTGACTCAGATTCCTTCTTTATACGGGTGATTCAATGGATTCATTGTCAAGTTTTTGGTTAAACTATTCAAAAGTAAATTCATTTGTGTTAATCTCCAGTTTCTCAATTGTAAGGAGGGAAGAAAAGAATAACGAACCACGATATCACAGTGTGCATCAGTAACATCAAGACCATCTCCAACATCAATAACAATCTGACCACCACTAGTATGAGATTTTGATTTTTCTTTATGATGATGATGAAGAAGTTGATGTGGAAGTTCAGGATTTTGGTCTAATTCAAATCCACCTGGACTTCTAAGAATTGAATTTGTATGAATATGGTCGAATGCTGATTGTTGTTGAAGTTTTTGAATACTATTTCGTCTTCTTTCACGACCGTTTAGGGATACCATTAATGCGTTGGTGTATCTATATTTTTATTTTTCAAGTCAATTTAGAATTATCTTTGGTAGGTTTAGTAGATAACTTACAGTTTCCCTAGCAGTAAAGCTCTATGGAATGAACATATTTTTTATTGATGAGTTACAGTGTCAATTTTTTTGAAGTAGGAATTGAAACACTCACGGAGCTTGGTGTATATTAGTGGCCTTGAATAGCTCGAATAACACAAGATCAATGATAGCCGTTACCGCCGTAGCAGCACCAGTCTCAATAGCATGAAGTATAAGTTTATTAACAACCAAAGTCGTATGATTCCACGGCGAGTCTCTTCCCGCATCCCTGAGCTGAATTGAAGATACGTCATGAGATACAATTAGCGGAATTCAAGAATAGAGAACATACGATAGAAATCATAGTCCCCGCAATCAGAATATCGCATACGAGACTACCACCGAGCCAAACCTAAATGATTAAACCTTAAAAAAAAACAGATATCTTGAAGACAGATTGAACTGACGGACCTCGACAATACTAGTTAATTCGGTGATCTTTTCAAACGATCTATTAACCCAAAACTATACGACAGAGAGGGAAAAGATCAGTCTAATTGTTAATATCGTAAAATTAGGATGAGACACATACCACACAACCCCCATAAATTGCAATTATGCCCTGCAGCAGGGCAATCTATTGAACCATGTGTATAAGTATCTATTCACAATATCTTATTTAATAGTCAATTGCCCACCAATATTATGAGCACCGACATGCCCTTTATAAATCTGGGATACCGAGTGGATACTCGAAGCATATATATCCTCCTACGAAAGACCATTAGACACATAATATTTCGAAAGCTACGTCCTTCTGCTACTCACCAGGCGAAAAATATCTGAACAATCATTGATACTTCATGGATCGTCAGGATTAACCTCGTATCAAATGAATGATCGAGCTAGAACTTACTAAGTCCACTTGTGATAGGCACAGTTGCCGATGACCAAGGAAAAAAAGAATCAAAAGTTGGATGACCCCAACCTTTCACAAGCATCATCCAAGCATAATGCGTTAATATAGCCGTTTGTGCCAGCTCGAGTAAGAATATTCCTGTGACTATTCACAAAAGTTTTAATAAGTATGTCTTGACTATCCAACGAATTAATGTTTCTAAATACCAAGGCATTTCAGTCTTCGTGTATCGTTCGGGTATGTAATGAGGTATATATCTAACAATGAATTAATTTATGAACATTCTCAATCATAAATGAAGTCTTACGGATCTGGCACACTAAGGTGCCCAAGAGACACCAATTAAAGACGGTTCCCAGAAACTGTGAAGCGCGTCATGCTCGCTTTAACACTAGCCGTAGAGTACAAAACATTTAACATACAACTGGGGCAATTCTGTGCAAAAATCATTTTTATCAGTAAAATATACCAGTAAAAAAATCATCATATCAAAGTAACTAACACATGACTATTTTCCACCGTTCCAGTCTCCATCTTGATAGTTGTATGGGTTGACTTTGGTTTGAACGTAAAAGGGACAGGGGAGGAAAGATAAGGGATGGCAGTGAGTAAAATAGAGGAAAAGGAGCACCGGGTTACAAAGGAAAGGGTTTCTTAAGAAGTATAAACTTGCTTCAAGTTCGCCAATAGATATCATCTATGTCAGGTCTATATAACATAACACATGTTGAAAAATCGAAGGATCCCTCTTGATTCAACTAAATCCCACCAATCTCAACGCGTTTGGCGCTAAACTCTAGATGATCGCTCAGTTACTCACCCCACAAGTTAGAATAGGGAGTCCATGGACCCAAAGAACAGGAGATCAGACCATCAAAACTAACGGAAAATAGGTAAAGAAGGTCATCTTTTAGCATGACGGCCCACCCCGTCTTCATCGCATTACAGAAGTTCATGTCCCTGGTAAACATCAATGTTTGTTGGAGATGTTTGAGTAGAATAGAATTTTTTTATTGGAAGAGAATCACCATCATCTTTTCATGCCCGGAAGGCTTGAAATTAGAACAGCACGAGGAGGCTCAGAAGCTTCTCAGGGTCACACGGCACACCGAACCGCGTCGTCTGATTCAAGAGCTAGGGAGAAGGGATAGCATGGCGTCAAAACCACTCACTGCTAGTGAGAGTATGTGGAAGTGTCGGAAACAGAACAGAAATATGGCATATTGAGAGTCATAATATTTTGTCTGTGGGGTTCAACCACCTTGAGGTAGATATTTTGGCTCATTCAATATCGATCCGAATGTCATGAGTTAATTTTAGATCGAGCGGACGTCCTTGTCCCACCTAGGACAAAAATACACACGGACACCCACAAAGCTCACTACTAGAAGAGCTTCGTAGCCGACCGTACCGAGGAGCCGATCGTATTCTTGATGAGTTGAGGAGGTTCTTGTTCTCCGCGTCTGTGGGAGCTTGTAGTCTAGGTCTCAAGCTGCCAAATTCTCACCATGCATCAAGTTAGAGCCGGTTCATTTGTTGCGATTGTATGGTCATATGACAGTGATTGAATAAAGATGAAAAGGTTGTATTGGTAATATCTGATACCTTCACCTCACATACCTATTTCAATGATCAACAATTGTCCTCAAAGCACGGATGAGAAGAACTCACGTAGCATCTACTTGTGTCAACTGTGGGAGGGCCAATATAATTTTTCGTCTATATCCGGTCATATCAGATGTCTGGCATGGATTGGCCTCAAGGTACAACGTCCGTAGAGACTGCATGTGGCTTAGCTGATTGTCAAGAGCGCTAAGGTCCGGAATTTTGTTTCCGTTAATCTGTATTAGTGTCAGCTTATGACCCACAGAAGATTAAGAGGCATTGGTACCCATAGTTCTTCCAACCGGGTCAAATGAGAAACATTCTCAATCGTTGAGATGAAATTGTTTCCAAGGTCCAACGTTGTCAATTTAGTCTACAATCATATAAATGCCGCTGTAGGTATGTTATGATATTTGTGACTCACGTTACGTTCCAATCCCTCTAATTGCTCGATTCCGTTGTGACTGAGATACAATTGGTCAAGGTCCTCTAATTCTTCTAGGTTTTCCAGTTTCGTAATGCGGTTGGACTGTAAAGATAGAATCTTCAGCTTCTTAAGTTCGCCCAGCCCTTCTAACTTGGTTATTTTGTTCTTTCCAAGCCACAACTCTTCAAGGTTGGTCAGTGCATCAAGACTTTCTATTTTCTGTGGTCACAGAAGTGAGGAACCAAGTGATCGACAGACATGTCCGCACTTACTCGGATTTTGTTCCCTCCTAACTCCAGGCTTCTCAATCTCGTAGAAAGTTCTAAACCAGTGATCTTAGAGATCTTGTTTTGTACAAAATATATCGTTTCCAGCGCTTTGAGATGCTCCAATCTCTCGGGAACAGAGCGTAGAAGGTTGAATGACAGGTCTAGCACACTAATTTACTCAAAACCGTCATTGAGGAAACGTAAACCTGAGACTACACACATACCTCAAGTTCTCGGTTTTGTCCAATGCATCACCCAAGTGCTTGATCTTGTTATCATACAGATCCAGTTCCTCCAATAACGTCAATTGATGAAAGACTTCTGAGTCCAGATGTGAAATCAAGTTCTGTCTGAGGCAGAGTTTCTTCAAATACGGTGCAAATCTCGGTAGATGGAGATTTGCGAGGGAGCAAATTTGACAATGCACGAGCTCCAATTCCTATGATAGATGTTAGATGGTTTCCAAAAAGCGTTTATTAACATAAGATATACGTACTGGTGTATCGTCAGGGAAATCAGTCAAGAAGTCACCATCGTCCTCTTCCACTATGTCATCACCGTCAGTATCACCATCCTCTTCATCGCTATCTTCTCCTTCATACTGCTTTACAGGCAAGGCCACTCGTGCTTTACTCATGTTCTCACTATATATTTCAGCGATTGTTATATGTATTCTAATATCTTAAAGCAACAGTAGTATTCACCTTATGATATGGACATGGTGTTCATTACCTCCTTTCTCGCCTTTGTTTGCTTCGACATCCGCACTTGTATCCCCATTTACGTCTGCACCTTCAACAACCGCTTTCTGTTCTAAATTATCCGAACTCGCCGAAGCCATTTCACGTAATCTTTGAATTTAAATGCACTAGATTTTTTTCAAGTCAGGTGTAGCATTCAGTATAGTGGTGTTGCCCAGTTGCAGTAGTGATCATGCTCACCAAAGTGTTACAACTTACGTCATCAATAAGCGGTACAACCCATTCTCCATCTCACATTTGTGGCTGTGTATTATGCCACGCGCTTATGTAGATAAGATAAAACCAATGATGATGTCACTTGTCGCACTGCCAATACAGTACATGTAAGGGCATACCTGTAGGTACGTGGACTTCAATACACATCAAAGTCTTGCTTGACAATCTAATGTATTAGTTGAATATTGGTATGAGCGTAGCAATGCGATTGCATAACTGAAATTAAGAGAATTCCACGACTCGGAGGTCAACCGTCTGAGGCGAGCTGAGGGGTTCAGCTGAATTCAACAGTTAGTAATGGCCATTGGCGATATTAACTACTTATTAAAATTCAATCAGTCAGCGACAATATCACCGGAATCTTCCATGAACATCGCGAAGTCCGGAACCATTGGACTTGAATTTAGCATGCCAATGGGCTACAAAAACCCGTGAACATTTGACATTAATTGAACATTAACCCTTGTGATTATAATTCTGATCCAGTATAAAAGATAAATGAAAACTCAGCACCCAACACCCATTACTCAACTACTCAAGCGTCAATGTCCAAGCTCAAGCTTAAAATATGACAAACCAACGTTGATTCCAAAAATAACTACTATTGTACATCAACACACAGTTCTTTAGCATTTCATCTTCAGCCAAGTTTATCTACACATATAAATGAACTAGGCTCAATCTCAAACACCGTTCTATAATGACAAGCCCCTAAACGTTATTCTACGTTCTACAAGATGAGGCTAGACTTTGGTTTCATGTCCAAGGAATTAGCTACTTGCAAACGGATATTAAGTATGGTTAAATGGTTACTAACTACTTTGTGCAGCTTCCGTATTACCACACTATATATTGTTGCATTATTATTATTATTATTACTTTGTTAAGTTTGCCTGAAAAATGGTGCATAAGCTGAGTTAAACCGTGAGTGTTCACCTTCACAGCCTTATGGAACTATGACCTCAGGCTCAGGAACAGACCAATTCGTCATCGAACGCACAGCTTCAAGTCAACAAGAATCAATCCATACGAAGTCTTCCTCAAACTCCTATCTTTCCTCGATCATGGAAGGACCTATATCTCCCTCTCAAACAGACCCTAGAAACAGCACGGACGAGGGAGAGGACAGAGGTAGATCTACAGACTTTGCATCCTCCGAACGACAGAAATCTTCCTCTCGTGCTACCCCTGAACCCGAATCCAGAAGCCAGTCTCGTGCTCGTTCTCAGTCTCCTTTCTTCTGCTTCCGAAGACTTCGTCGTGAGGCATCACCTACACCTCCCCCTTTACCATTGGTTAATTCAGAAATCAACAACCTCTCCGATCCTGAAGATTGCTCTTTTCATCCCCGTCACACTTTTCTAGATGATCGAGATTCTGGAGATGAGACAATTAGCGAGACTGATTATTCGGACGAAGATAACGACGAAGCACACTATCGGGACCCAGCGACAGAACGTAATACGGAACAAAACGCAGCTTTCAATCCCGTACCCCCCACTGATAGCGAAGATCCACTTGAAGAGGGTGTCAATATCGTCGCTCCTCCTGGACCTTATTTTCCTCCTTCACTAAATGAACTTGTGACTCCCAAACGTAAAATACGTCGTCGTGAACCCGCTAAACATTACGAACCACTTCTAGTCCATACCTCCCACCCAAAATTCCAACGTGATAGGTGCACTATCACTGTTACCCAAGGAGATCCTGTGGCTAAATTGGGAAAAGGGAGGAAAAGGACGTACGTGCTTGCGAGTGACCTGAGTAAAGAAAGTAAATATGCTGTTGAGTGGGGTATTGGTACTGTGTTAAGAGATGGAGACGAAATGTTGGTTGTAACTGTAGCTGAAGACGAGAGTAAAGGTGAGAAGATCACACTCCTTCTTTCAAATACTAAAACCTTATAGTTGATCCCGAGGATCCAAGGCATTAGACAGTTCAGTCAAATTAAGTATTCAACAAGGGTTAGTAGTATCCTTTTTGAATTGCATTTTCCTGATATTGATTGTACGCTTCAGCGCCAAGGTCTCGCACGCACCCTTGTTCGCCAAGTAACTGCCCTACTTCAAAGAACCAATTTGAACGTAACTATATCTTGCCAGGCATGGCATAGCGAGAACGCTCGTTACTTGCTTCTCGGTACAATGCATATTTTTCGAAAAGAAAAGATATACTCACAAGGGTTTTCATAGACATTGTGGATTATTGCTCACCGACGATGCTCATTGTAGGATCGCGTGGTCTAGGACAATTGAAAGGGTAAGTGGGACTTTATATTCAGTTCCACAACCTGAACGATCCAGTATTACACTTTTACTTACTTACTATTCAATCATACAGTATTCTACTAGGATCCACTTCTCATTACCTCATTCAGGTAAAGTGTTTATGAGCAAATTCGTTTTACCCTTCACCAACGCTAACTCTTTGTCCCATGTCTGTTTTAATATATAGGAATGTTCCGTCCCTGTAATGGTTGCTCGTCGTAGACTCAACCGTTCCCCCAAGAAATCAACACATTTCGCTACTACACACCATGTTAAACTTTCCGAAGCGGGAATTGACAGGGTTGCAGATAAAGTAGTATAATACAACAAAGCTCAAACATATCGGATACCAACTTGCGCAAAAAGCGAACAATTCAAATATATTTCTATATGTTTCTCCTCCCTTGATAGCTCGCCGTGTAAAACCCCAGTAAAGATTTAATTTTAGCATTTTACCCTAAAAAACAAAAACCATCGAGCTGGGTATGAGAATTTTCTCAGTTTCATTTGTCAACTTTCAGAAAACGTCAGTTCGCTTTACTAATATTCAATATTATATTCAATAGTGAACATTTGAACACACCAATGATCGATTCGAGATTTCGATTAGAATCCAAAAAAACGGTTGAAACAACACGCATCATTGGTGACCCATACTCGTGTGAAGCACACCAGTGATCAAAGGTACATAAATAACACAATATCATAATATCGAATACGAGTGGCAACAGTGACAAAAATTAAAGAAAAATCAAAAACTATTGAGAGCCTAAACAAACCTTACAAAAACAGAGATGAAAAACAAAAAACACAGCAGAAGTTCGGAAAGAAATATAAGTTAGTATACTAATCTGTAGGCTTCTGTTATGCACCTAAAAGGGTCCATTTGAATTCCGTAAATTGGAATATGTATTGAATTGATGGCCAGTGGCCACGACTCTTTTTACTCCTTTTAGACTTTTTGAGATAAACCAAGAGCCACACCCTCCACACGCTGCATAATCATTAAATCATAAATCCTGAAACCAAGAATCAAAATCAACGCTCCGCTATCTCTTAAACTTTGTAGCATGTAAATGTAGTAAGGTTTACCGGGACCGTTGTAAGTCCTACATATTAATGTCATTGCAGTCGAACCGTGCCAATTGGGCTGCTATAGGTCCATACATCATAACTGATCAATGATTACTGATAACAACTTCCATCTGAGTAGAAGATTATATTTATCAATTTAATTCCCATCGCCGTTTTCATTACCGTAGCGCAGTTATGATGCATTATGCCTATAGGGCAGTAAAAATCACTTATCGGAGTAGAAGGTTGGAGAAGTTAGATAAGAAGTAATGCCAGGTGGTGGTGGGGTACCAGTTTTTCCACTCGTGTATAATGCATGGCATGGCCATGTCAAAGGGGAGTCTAAGTTAAAGTTACTGCTATCGATAAATTGAATGTAAGGTGTTAGTTCGTATTCCTAGACAGATAATAGATTCCAAGCGTAGCACGACGTCAATGTGGAGTTGAAGTAATTGCTTCATTGTAACCGGTAACCCTTCAAAGCTTCAAGCCCCAAGTTGGTCGGACTCCAATTCTGATTTGATTTCTGATTTCTGATTCTTCGATTCATTAATCATGAGCCACTATCATCCTATATATAAAAAGTGGATCCAGAAAATAGTACATCATTGCCAATAGCTGTTTCGGTTCCGCCGAAATTATAAGTAAGATTTCTTTATCATCATTAGTATACAAGCTTCGAGAAATTTGTTAGTTCTATAACAGGTTTACTTTGGTGGTGTGTGGTGTTAAAATGACATCAAACGAGCGACAAGTCTCGGGAAGAGATCGGAACTTACTCGGAAACAACTACTTACTACTCATGCTCCGAGAGCAAGGCGCCATTGAATATTAAGATTTAATGGATACCACTAGATACAGAAACGCCCAATCCAGCACCAATATAACCTAGTATGTACACCATTACACTAAGTTGTTATTTCAAGACGTGCATCATCCTAACACCCCACAACGTTGTGAGTACTACTAACCAAAGTTGGAACACGGACCACTTCTTAAAAACTTGTAGTAGTGTACTAAATAACGCTAATGCACCAATAAATGATTTAGAAGAGAACTTTCCTTTTGGAACTAGGAACACGAGTACCCCAACGTTTAACGTTTTAATGATTATGGAATTTTCAAAATGACCGGAGTCTTGCAATCATATACCAAGAATCCAAAATCCAATCCGACGATAAAATTAAAAATGCACAATGTCAATCAATAATTATATCCAATCCACAGACTTTACGACCCTTGACAAATCCAAGACTAGCTTGAAACTTGACAAAAAAAAAAAAAAAAACTCGACTCAGCCTACCTATACATATATAAATATTGAACCCGAGTCGAGGTCAAATACTATCTGTCACAAATTCACAATGCAATGTAAAGTGACCTCTGTAATGTAAAAATGCCAATGGAGTGTATAGTTTTGCATATTTCCTCAAATAAAGTAGTGCAATCGATAGAGATAAATTAGACGAGCCTTACGAGATAAAGTTTTTTCAAAAATTGACCGAGAACAAGCCTTTCTAGGCCTTGAGTAATGCACAACTTTGTAACGAAATCTGCTGTTTTTTTTATAGCTGTATTCCCAATTTTTTTTGGATGTAATACAAGCTTTTGTAAGGCCAAAAAAAAATTGATTTCAATTAACCTACATATTTCCCATGTAATGTAGTAGTTATATTATGAATAATGAGTGTGTGAGCCTAGGTATTGAGGCTGAATAATGGACATAGTAAGAGATTAAGAAGAGACCATCAAATTCCGTTGATATGTGTGATGGCATCAATATCCCCACCCCCATCGTGATATAGATGTCATTGCTACCCTGTCGGAGCTACAACAAACGGCTGTCACATTTTTACAACTTCTAGGATCTTTGGGCAACTCTTTTTGTACCGGTAAGACAAGAAAAATAGGTCTACTCCTCTATTTTTTTTTTCATAGATAGATCGACAACTGATTTTCAAATTCACAAATTCGCAACTATGTAAAACTTCGTTACTTATAAGTAAGTAACGATAAAAAAAAAAAACTAAAAAAAAAAAAACTAAAATGCAACAATGTAACGTAAATCATAGTACTAGCGAGAAAAAGAGTAGTAAAAATAGGTAGCATAAATGATTCAGAATCAATTATGCATGATGTGTAGTAATATAATCCTCGAATCAAAGAACTAGTAAAAACGTAGAATTGTTGACGTACGTATGTACGTATGTATGTAGAGTGTGTACTAAAAAGAGATTCTGATAATGCGTCGTATCAAGAGATTTGGGTGCTCGAAAGAACGAAAAGGGGGAAGAGAAAGAGAAAGACGAAGAGGAGGAGGAGGAGGAGGAGAAGTGTGTTTAATGCATAATGCTAGTATATACAAAAGAAAACCGAAACCGAGACCGAAACATCACTTGAAAAAAAAAAAAAAAAAAAAAAAGGAAAAAACAAAGGAAAAACGCAGGCTAAGGAAAACCTAGAATTTCGAGGTGGAAACACGCGATAAGTGTGTTGATGTAAGGTGACAGTTTGAACAGGACGAAAAAAAAAGGACAAACGAGTAGAGTGGAACTTGGAAAAAAAAAAAAGAAGTAGAAGCTTGGAAGTTCAGAAGTTAAGGAGAAAGAAAGAAAGAAAGAAAGAAAGAAAGAAAGAAAGAAAATCGGAACTCGGAAGAAAGAAACTAAAAAAAGGAGGATAGAATACTTTGGATTACGGATTACGAATTACTAAAACGTATACAACCCCCAAAACACTAACCGCCACCACCACCAACAAATCTTTTGAGAAAAAGAAAAAAAGAAAACAACGTCCCTTATTGCACAATGAGGAGGAAAAAAAAAAGAAGAAACACGCCACCACCACACCACCATGTAATGTCAAAGTGAGGAACATAACGTGAAAGTGAAGAAAGAAGAGGAAAAGAGTAGGGAGGAGAGGAGATGGATAACTGAAACCTGAGAACATGTTCAATATTCCATGTCCGAAAAAAAAAAATTCGAGTCGTTGAGAGAGAATCGTAGGGTTGCGATACGACAGAAAAACGACAAAAAAAAAACAAGGAATGAGAATGTTTCTTCAGAGTTCAACTAATCCTTAATCCAATCGATGAACCCCTCCAAATTGAAAAAAGAGGGGACCTCTCACTTCCTACCACCTCTCCTCCCATTCCCATGGCCACCAGGACTTTCGGCACTCAAAGGAGTCAACGGTTCTCTACCAAATCCACCACCGCCTCCATTTCCACCACCATTAACATTTCCATTATGTCCACCACCACCTTGACCTTCCCGTTCGCGTTCATACTCAGATACCTCCCCATTCTGTTGATTATGATTATGATTATGATTTTGTTGCATAAGTCGATCCATATACGATAAAGGTGGTAACTGCATCCCTTGACCTTGACCTTGACTCTGGCTTTGACTCTGGCTTTGACCTTGACCTTGACCTTGTGTTATACCAATAACATCATTCAAACCCCTTCCATTTTCTGAATTTGCTGAATTCGGAGCAACAGATAATGGTGTTAAAGGCCCTTGTCCTTGTCCTTGTCCTTGTCCTTGACTTTGTGGGTTGACAATAATAGAACTGACACCACCATCATTTCCATAACTCACTCCAGGACTAGTAACAACATTCCCAACTTGAGATAAAGGTGAAGGTCCATTATTACTAGGTTCTTGAATTCTTGAATTATTGAAATTTGAATTCGAACCATAACCATACCCATACGAAACCGAATTAGGATTCGAATTTGAATAAATTGGATAAGAAGGGGAAGAAGAAGAAGGTGGAGGTTGTTGTTGTTGTTGTTGTTGCAGAGGAGATGATAATGCATTATGGTTAAGAGTTGCAGCAACAATATTAGCTGTGGTAGAGGTAGAGGTAGGTGTAGTGTAGTAGTAGTTCCAGTAGGAGTGGTAGAACTAGGAATAGGAGGAGGAAGAATATTCAAAGGTGGAATCGTTATTTGTCTTTCTTGTATATGTTGCTGTTGTTGTTGAGGATTATAATGTATAAACCCAATTTCTTGATTATGATTATCGGTAGAATCACCACCAGTTAAAGGTAACGGTAACGATAGTGTTGGCGAAGGTGAATTCATTAATCCTCCGACTCTGACTCCTCCACTACCTCCGCCACCTCCACCACCACCACCTCGAACATTCCCTAATCCTGATCCTCTAACACTTCGATTTCCTCTTCTTCCACCACCCCTCGACACACCACCACCAGAACCAGTCGTCATCATAGCATACCCATAACCATTTTCACTCCCACCACTTCCACTTGCACCACCAGGACTTGCATCACCACCTCCTTGAGATCCAAAACTTCTTAATAGAGAGTTCGTATATCCAGGTGATCCGCTTGAAAGTGGTGGCGGTAATGGTAATGGTAACGGTAGTTGTAAGTGTGTTGGTGGTGCTAAAGTCAATCCACTTCCATTAATTCCTGAACCTAAACCTGAACCCGAACCGTTCAATGAACTTGGTCCAGGACCATAACCAAACCCGGAACTAGGACCCGAACCAGAACCAGAACCAGAAGGACCAGGTATAGGATTAGATGAATTCCTATTCCTAGTAGTTTTTTTTCTTCTTTTTCCTTGGCTCGTCGTAGTAGTAGTAGTACGTTGACCTTGAGTTTCTTCATCACAGCCAGTAGTAGTACTAGTACCAGAACCACGATATTGATGTTCACCTGTACTCTTTCTTTTTCTTCCTCCAGTTTCTGATCCACTACAAGGCAAAACATCCTTTTTAACTCTTGATCTCGCATATCTTAATCCACATCTAAGAAACGTAGACGTATCATCAATCATCCAAGTTTATTTTTTAAAGAAGATAAACTCACGCATTACACAACTCCTTCTTCCCAGATGGTCCCTTTCTCCATTCCGGACTAGTAGCAACACCACAGCTTGAACATTTCAATATACCAAGTGGTCTATTGTTATTCATTCTCCCACTCGTAATCCTACCAGTCCCAGTCCCAGTCCCAGTCCCAGTCCCAGTTCCTTGATTACTTGGACCAGCAACCGGACCAGGCCCAGAAGCAGAATTCTTCAGATACTGAGTATGAGCTTGACCTCTATTAGAAGTGGGACTGATTCTTCTCTTTGGTGGTGGTACTATATCAGGAGATAATAAAGGAATCACGTTTTGGTTTTGCTGATTTTGACGAGGACTGTAAGAATTTGGATATACATTCGATGAAGAAGGGGGAGGAGGGGGAGGAGGTAAAAGAGGAGGAGGAGAAGTAGGCCGATATGAATCATAAGATGTAGATGTAGATGTCCAAGGGGCTGGAATGGGGGCTGGGTTATATGCACGTTGTTGTGATGGAATTGTAGGACTTGGAGTCTGTGCATTGGGATTCCATGATGGTTGAGAATATGGTTGAGAAGTATGAGACCAACGAGGAGAATACGACGGAGGCAGGGTTGTAGGAGGTTGTTGTTGTTGCTGCTGCTGCTGTTGTTGTTGTTGATTAAGGTAAGGATTGCTATAAGGTGGGTTCAGGGGAGGATAAGAAGGCGAATGGTCGTAATAGGAATTGGGATAGTTGCTGTTGTAGGAAGGCATGTTGGTGAAAGTGGAAGAAGGATTGCGGGGGGAGGGCTGGACCTTATGGCAAGCAAAGATGACAGAACCTAACATTTTGTAAGACGTTGAGGGATGTAACAGGGGAGCGAAGAGGGGGAGAGGTTACCATGCGGTATGAAGATGCTTTCGACTTCACCTATCGAGGGAGACATGAGTTGTGTGGCGCGGTATCTGCGTGTGCAGCTCGTTTTCGCATCGTTTCCCTTGTGCAAACCGGAGCCCAAAGCAGCATTTTCGACGAGTTTGGCAAAGTCCCTTCCGGTGGGACCAGAGCCCTGATCCGGGGGCCATGAGAGGAGAAGTGGGCGAGTGGGCTGGTTTGCAAGGATTTGGAATATTCTGTGGTGAGATTGGGAAAGGGGTTGTGGAATACACATAAGAAGACGGCGGAAGAGGAGGTGAATCTGGTCCGGGGGCATGAGGGGGGTGCCACACCAGTTTGACCAGGAAGACTTTGTTTGTTCATCGTTGTCGCTCCGGGGGTCGAGGTCCACGGTGGCGTGAATGAAACAGAGGACGAGACCATCTGCGGCCCAGTTTATGACGATGTCGACGGCCATATAGCTGTCATCGACTGCGACCTTATCTGCGTCGTGCCATGGGGAAAGGATGCCGGTGTAGCCGAGTTGACGCCTGACTCTTGAGAGACGGGAGAAGCGAACACTGGGAGAAGATGAGAGAGAGAGAGGAGGAAGAGAGAGAAAAGACTTGCCGAGTGACAGAACCATGGAGAGTACGCGAATCCAGGACACTTCTGAGGTCAGTCTGAGCAGAGGCCTGTTCGTCTGGATGGACAAAGGCGAGAAGAGACTTTCCGAGGATGTTGTTTGCCTGGTGTTCGAGATGGGCAGAGAGGACGGGGTCAGTGTAGATGAAGTGGAGGGAAGGGTCGAGCAGAGCCCAATCTGCAGCATTGTCAGTGATCGGCCAGTGATCGGGTAGAGAACACGTACAACAGCGAGTGTGGCCCAGTCTCGGTAGGTAGCTCGACATGCTGTACACAAAAACAACAGATCACTCTATACTTATCCCAACTCTGTTTGCATCAGCTTGCTCATTATGAAAAACATCTGGCTAGCAGCTGCAGACGGCGACCTCCTCACCCTCACTGCACACATCCATCAAGGTCTCTCTCCCAATGTCTACGACGACAACTCCTACACACCCATGTATGTATTTTAACCCCCCCCCAAACTCACATCCCTGACTTTCTCCCAGGCATGCTGCTGCTTCCTATGCTCATCTTCACATTCTCGACTTTCTCATCGCACACGGTACGTCTCTCTCATATGGCCCCTTGCTCTGCTCACAGACACACCAGGTGGAGATGTCAACATCGCAGACGACGACGGAGACACCCCGCTCTACACCGTAGAAGACATTCCCACCGCACGCTATCTTCTCGACCACGGCGCAAATCTCACTCACTCTAATGCACAGGGCATCTCAGTCTGTATTATTTTTACTCTATCCCCATTCTCTCCAACAAATCTAATCCCTGCGCAGCCCATCGACCACCTTCGCGAGGACTTTCCTAATGTGGCCAATTACCTTCAATCCTTTGTTGCCCCTGCAAACCCCACCCCCGCAGTAGCACCAGCCTCGCCCTCCCAGCACGCACAGAATACCGTCTCAGAGTCTCTGACCGATACCCTCATGCAGCGTGTTCAACGACTGGCAGATGATGGTTCAGAGATGGATGAGGACCAATTACGTCAAATAGTGACTAGCACGGTTCTTCAGGGAATGGCTCAGGGTATTCAACTACATCATAACTCTAACGATCTCCCACAGAACAACAACGCTGAGAAAAAAAGCCGTATCGACTGATCGAGATCATATCTAAATGAGTTTGCCGGTGTTTACTTAGAATTACAATCAATTCATCAACCTTTTCTTTCCCATCCCCCACACCATGCAGTCTACCCTCGCTACCTTTCTCACCTTGGACGACATTGCCAAGGCTAAGAAACTATCAGTACAAAAAGAAACTCCAATTCTCACTCTAATTCACGATGCAAAGGAAAAAGGCTATGATATGGTCTGTTTGCCTCTCACCACTCAAAAGTGGAAAACGCGTTGGGAAGACATGTGTCTTCTCAATGATGAAGAATCTCAAGAAGAAAAGAAAAAGGCAAGAGCAGAAGCAGCTGAGAAATGGCGTCAAAGACCTGGCTTTCTGATTGATGAAGTTACAATTACAAGATTGGATGAAGCAGAGGGTATTGCTGTTATGATATCTGATTGGCTTCAATTGGATGCTGAAGATATTTGGGTTCGTCATGATGCTGAAATCGTATGTCTCTCTATTTCTCCCTTTTTCTCGATTAGGTGACAAAGAGATGTTATGTTTTAGGCACTTCGACAAGAATTGGCTTACGCTTCATACCTTAACATTCATACTGTTATACTCCCAGCACCAAAAAACAGAAATCAAGTAGCTTCATATGCAAGAATCGTTAACAATTGTCTTCAAAATACTCCATACATGTGTCTTTCAGTTCGAATACCGATTTACAATCCTACCATTTTACAATCTCAAGTCACTACTCCTGGATCACCTCTTTTACTTTCATCAGTGGATACAACTTCGACTTCGACTTCGACATCGGCTTCGGTACCACCTGCTTTGGTTATTTCACCCGATTCAGTAGATGGAACGATAACTGGAATTTCATCAGAAAGTGAAATGAATGCTACTTGGGAAATTTGGGATGTTATTAGGTCGATGTGTGATTATGATATTCGATTAACGCTCAGTCAGTTTTCCTATTTTTTTTTCTTTCAATTTTACACTCCCCCTTAACACCGAATATAATTTTTTATGTTTTTATTTTATTTTATTTTTAGCATTGGATTTGACACCACCTTTACCAACTAAATTGGGTGTATTGAGTAAATGGGCAGCAGAATCGGTTAGGTATATTTATTTACCTGCTTCAACTTTTATTGCGAATTCGAAAGGATATCCGGTACTTCCTAAACCTACGCAGAATTTTATTAGGGATAATATGATTGTACGTTTCTTTTCTATCTCTCTCTCTCTCATACCAATATATCAATATATTAATGCTTATGATTTATATATTGTTAGCATTCACCAACGATAATATTATCAGAAGTAACATCGAAAAAACATTCAAAAGGAGGAGAGATGACTTATTCACAATATGTCAAGTTTTTGGAAAAAACGAGTCAGGCGGTTAGGTTGGCTTGTACGAAGGGTACTGTTGAGAATTTTGCTCAAGGGTATCAAGATTATTTGCAAGCTCCTTTACAGGTGTGATTTCTTTCATTTGTTTTTTGAGTAAGAGAGAAAGGATTTTTTGTAATGAAATATTTTTTTTTCCGTTTTGGCGTGTGTAGCCTTTGATGGATAATTTACAAAGTGTTACGTATCAGACTTTTGAACAAGATCCGGTCAAGTATGAACGGTATGAAGAGGTGTGTATTTTTTGTTTGTTTTGTTTACATATTGAAGTTCTTACTCATTGATTTTTGTTTGTGTAGGCGATATTTAGAGCTTTAATAGATCAACCGAAAGAAAATGATCGTATGTGAGTTTTCCTTTTCTTTCTTTGTTCTTCCTCTTCCTCTTCACGTTCCTCCTCCATCGCGCTAAAATAAATTATTATTAGAGTTTGTTGTGTAGCAGGAGCAGGAAGAGGACCTTTGGTTTCACGTTGTTTGAATGCTATTAAGAGATCTAGAAGGAACGCTATGGTTTATGCTGTTGAAAAAAATCAAAATGCATATGTTACGTGAGTTTTCTCCTTTTTTTCCCCCCCTCATCTTATCCTTATCCTCATCCTTATCTTTTCATTCAACCAACTAACTTTTTTCACCATAGATTACAACAAAGAAAAGCTAAAGAATGGGGAACAAAAGTGATACTTCTGTTTGGAGATATGAGAACTTTGGAAATTCCAGAATTGGAATTGGGATTGGTAGATATTTTGATTTCGGAATTGTTAGGTTCTTTTGGTGATAATGAGTTGAGTCCGGAATGTTTGGATGGAGCTCAAAGGTTTTTAAAAGGTATTTCTCTTTCCATCTTCTTCCCATACTTTCTGACTTTCTAATTTTACCACTTCTTTTTTATTTATTTATTTATTTATTTATTACAGAAACGGGAATTTCAATACCTTCATCGTATACAGCACATCTAGCACCTTTATCTTCTTCGAAATTATATAATGAAGCTAGATCAAGTTCGAATTCGAGTAGAGAGAAATCGATGGAAACACCTTATGTTGTGATGTTTCAGGCTGTTGATATTTTGAGTGGGAATAGGGAAGGTGGAAATCAAAATCAAAATCAAAATGGAGAAGGAAATGGAAATGGAGAAGGAGAAGGAGAAGGAGGGTGTGGTTCGATGATTCAGGAATGTTGGGAATTTGAACATCCTAGGAGGGATGTTATTTTGGATGATAGAGGTATGTTTTCTCTTCTTTTTTTTCGATTATTGTTTTTGAAATGTTTAAGGTGTACCTTTGACAAATAGTCATAATGTTAGATCTGCTACGTTAAGGTTTTGGATTCCTCATGCTGGGATTTTACAGTACGTTTTTTTTTCCCTTTTGTTTTCTTTACTTTCGCTTCGCTCTTTTTTGATAGTTTTTTTTTTGGTGTTGATTTATCGTTGATTGATGGGTTGGTTGATATAGCGGATTGGCGGGTTATTTCGAAGCGGTGTGTTTTTTCTCTCTATTATATCTACCTAACGTTTTGAAAAAAAAGGATTTTACTGATTGGAAAATCAAATCAAAATACCCCGTTCTTTATGAAAAATAGGTGCTTTATGGGAATGTTGGATTGAGTATTCATCCTCATAGGAAAGAATCTATTTCGAAAGATATGTTAAGTTGGTTTCCTTTGTTTTTCCCATTTAAAGTGAGTTGTTTTTTTTCAGGGATTCCCTGAGCTCGACAGGGATATCAAGATCTAATCATTTCACACCACATTTCCCCCTTTCAGGAACCGTTGTATCTACCAAGTAATTGCGAACTTCAAGTTTCAATTTGGAGATTAACAAATGAAAGACAAGTATGGTACGAATGGCATGCGGAATCATTTTTAAATGTTCCTGTTATACATTCAAAAGAAGATTTATCATCATCATCATCATCTATACCTTTACCATTCTCTCCATTATCTACTGGTGGTAGTGGTAGTGGTCATAGTAGTATGCCAAGTCCTTTGGTAGATGATGATTCGTTTTTTAGTCTTGCTAGAACTCCTGGTTGGATTCAGACACAATTACAACAACAACAACAACAACAGAGGAGAGGTTCGATGGGGACTTTAGGAGGAGGAGGAGGACAAGTGGGAGGATTGGTTTGGGAGTGTGTTAAGATTGGACATACAGGATTGCATAATCCTGGTGGAAGGAGTAGTTGGATTGGGTTGTAAAGTGTTGGGTGTTTGGGATGTAGGTGCTTCTAGTATATTTACGGAGTGGTATTTACGTAGGATTTTTTGGTTGTGTGTGGAACAAGGATTTGAAGTTTGGACTTGCTTATCTTATATATGAATGAGAATGTTTTGGGTCTGATTTACGGGTTATGAATTACAAAAGAGTTGATGATGATTTATTTAATGATGCTTAGGGGTGGATGTTAAACATAAAGGAGAAGGTGGATAGAAAGGAGATTATAATTATTCCTCCAACCATTATGGACCTTTGCCACCTACGCCCTTTATTTACGCTCACATACACAACGATCTTCCTCCTTGACATTGGCCATGACCTACTCTGCGTCAGTTCATGCAACGAATTTACACTGAAGAGTCCTTACCGTGTCCTTATGTTTGCCACAGCCCTGAAAATCCTTTTTAGCACTGGCATCTTACGTAGAAATATAATAGTACTCACAGCCCATGTAGTCTTTCCACATTTGTCGCAGGTTACGGTGTAACACATGTTGACAAGTTGAGTATCAGTTTGCTTCATGGTCTGTAGTGTATGTGAGTTAGTAGTGTTTGGATGTTGTAGAAGACCAGGCTTACAGTTATAGATGATGGTGGTATTGATTCAAGATTTGCTACTTCTTAGACTCGACGAAGCTATATGATGACACACGTTTCCCATTAGATGGTTCCTGGTGGAACCATGTAGAACAAAAGATCGAGAAAAAGGAGTTTCTGGACCGAACTAGACTATGCGTGACCACTGATGATTTTAGCTGATCTTGGTCAGACTCCTTTCCAGTCACGGGGCACTGGGAAGGAGTGGGGTCAGCGAGCACATATTGGTGAACGCAATCTGTGTGAGCAAAATGAACCGACTTATATCATATATGTTTTTTTTTGTGTCAGAGCTTTTTGTGGTATGAAACAATTGACATCTACTCTTGATTCTTAAACCTTGAAGAGAAACAACCTTGAAAACCAAATTCACGTCCACAGCTAGATTTTGCATCAAACTCCTTGATACTTCTGGTTCTCACCTTCTATTAGGCCAATAACTCTGAAAATTGTAGCAAACATTTCCGAGCTGGTACATCCGTAGGATTTGATTTAGTTTCAAGACATTTTGAATCTTCATAGCAATGCCAAAGTTTATCTCGCAGTACAACTTTGACTAGATCTGGCATCATACAATATTGTTGGACTTTCCTCTGTATAGTGATTGCGTATAAGTATGAGTATATGTGTTGTACAGCACATGTTTTTGTTTTTAGAAGAAAGATAGGAAATTATGACTTAATGAGATATGTATACATCAATGTCATATATCCAAGTTTCTTGAGATATTTATACTATGCAGTGGTAACAACCAACATAAATCATGGATTCTCCATAAAGAAGAAATAGAGATTCACATACAACCGGCGCAAAAAGCAACGTAAACAATGAAAACTAATCACACCCACACCATAACCACGTCCATTAGCTCTATTAAAAATGGCATGCAAAAAATCCCACCGCAAACGTCACTCCAGCCAACTAACAGCCTCTAGTCAGATATTTGTTTCAAGTTCAGTCCCAACAACAAGTTGACATATATATATAATATCACTGTGTCGGGGACTGGTGCGAGAGCACCGCTACGATCTATATTGGGACATGGCCTTGAATAGGAGAAATGGGGAGTAAGAAAGGAGACTACATGTGTGTAAAGTGGGGTACGGTAACTATGAAAGTTTTGAGCATCTGTGCATTGTTCTTCGGATAAAAAAGAGTCATGAGAATGTATAAATATATGTAATGTATTTTCTATTGTGCAATGGTAGAAATGTGGAACATCTTTTATGATCGAAGACTGGGAGAGGACCCCGCAAGCATGTGTACATAAACACGCTAAGTGGTGGTTAACATAATTTCCCTTTGACTCCAACCAACCAAGCGCCCTCTTGCGTTAATATTCCATTCTTTTAACCAACACCACCTTTCTTCCTACCCAACCACCACCACACATACACCGTAAAAATCCAATACACTATGAAGTACTCTTTTGCAGCTCTTACCTTCGCTATTGCATCTGCGCCTTCTGCGCTTGGTTTGCTTATCAACACTCCGTATGTATTTTTGTTACCTGTATTTTTTTTTTTCTATTTCGTATGTTTACAATATCACCTTGATTCGTTTAGCATGAGCGTTGTGCAATGCCGTGAGTAAAATAATTCATAGTCTTAGGAGGTTTTTTTTTTTTTTTGGGAGGCTGAATGTCGTGTCACTTTTTTTTGTTACATATAGAACCTGTCCTCCTTACATTTGGTCAAGGTGTTGCTCCTTACTATGTTTCCATCCTTCCTGGTATGTATATACGCGTGTTTTTTCTTAGTTATGGGTTTTTGTTCATTGGATTTGTTGAACAGGTGGTCAGCCAGCGGCTCCTGCTGTAAGCTATTTTGGACTCCTATCGCATGTCGCGATACCATCTGACATTACTCTTTTCAATGACTTTAGCTCAGGTCCTTTGAACCTACAAACAGCGAGAGCATGACCTGGAACGTCGATCTTGCAGTTGGCAATATCCTGTAAGTGTTAATTTTTTGAGCATATATATATGGTATTTATGACCGTTTTTCGATAGGACTTTCTCCCTCAAGGATAGCACTGGAGCTACTGCTTTCACTGATATCGTCTCTGTTCAAGGCAGCTCCGACTCCGCGTACGTGTTTATCCTTTTTATTGTTCTGTTCTGCTATGAATTTCTTTATAGCTGCTTGAACCAGTCTACGACCGCAGCTGGTGGTTCTGCTACCACCGCCACTACTCCTGCTGCTGGTGCTGGTGCCACTACTGGTACTGGTAGTGCTACTCATACTACCAACACAGCTGGTTCAGCTACTACCACGTAAGTGATAATTTTTTCCGAGAGGCTGTTTGTTAATGGGTGGTATATCTATAGAACTACTGGCACTGGAACTCGTGCTGCCTCTGGTGCTTCCACCTCCCAGACTGATGCTGCATCCAACTCCAATGGTGCTATTGGCACTTCTGTTAGCTACGGATTGGCTGGTGTTGCTGCTGCTGTTGGCCTTGCGCTTTTGTAGAGATAGTGGTTGTCGTATGATACAGTACATTCTATTACATATGGACTTGGGTAATAATATGGTGCAGAGATATTCCCATTCAGTATTCGGGTAGCCTAACCGGGAGCGAAGAGTGATGCACGTGACTAGTCGCGAAGAGGAAGAGAGGCACGTGAGAAAAGGAATTGAGAAGAAGCAATCAGCGGCCTTTTTTTATCACATCCAAGCCGTAAACGGAGTTTGGGCTCTTCGTCTCTCTTGCTAACAACAGCCAGACTTATCATCACTGGTTGTCCTCCCTATTCCCTTTTATTTATGACCACCATGGATCCTCTTAGTATTGACGCGCCTACACATACTGTACTACCATCCTCAGAAGACCTCGCGTTGAAGCCTATCGAGGATGGAATAACCCTTGACAGTGACGTTGCTTCGGTTGTTGTATGTTTCTTTCTCACTTCTCTACCTTTCATTACTTTTATGTGCCGCGTTTTAAACTTATTATTTCTGTTGTAGGCCGCGGTTGTCAAGGAAGTCGCGGATAAGGATATCGCTAATACTAATGACATCGTGGATACTACTGCTATCACCACCACTACCACCACCACTACTACACAACAGCAAGAACAAGAGACAGAGGACAAGAGTGAAGATGTGCTTGTGCATGTGGAAGAAGTAGAACTGTCTTCACCACATATCAAAGAAGATAGTGATGTTACGCTTGCTTCGACAACAGCGACGGTCTCTGGTGATAGTGAGACTGTTGTTGAATCTGAAGTCGTAAGTGTTCAAGTGTTTTACGGGTGTGTGTGTGGGTTAATTAAATTTAAAAAAAATAATAGGTTGGACAAAAGGATGTTGATACTCAAGTGTCAGACGCGGTACCTTCGGTTTCGGTGAGTGTGTGTTCATTTTGACTGTCAGTATGCGAGAAAGAGATAATTATTATGGCGAAATGTGGCGGTCGTGTGACACTTCCAACTTTAATTATCACTATCTCTGGACTCTCTCCATAAACTGGTACTCGAGCGCTGAGTACTCGGTTCTACGGCTCTTTCTTTGTTCTTTCCATTTTTAAATAAATCATATTACTGACGTCTCTTTTTCTATATGTATATTGGGGGTTCTGAAATTCTAGACTTCTGAAGAGTCACAAGTGATTGATGGAGATAGAGTTGGAAATGTCAATGTCAGTGATAGTGCTGCTAAGACCGTGGACACCGATGCGGATACCGAAGTCATTGGTATGGAGTCTACCACCACCACTGATGTTAAGGATTCTATTGTGAGTTGATTTTTTTGAGTTTTTCTTGTCTTATCGCGTAGTGTGTGTGTGAAACTCAGGTTCATTTATTTTAGGTGGTAGGGTTGACGGATAATGATGTCAGTCCTGTTTCGGCTATTAGTGCCGATGATGATCATGTTGCTGCTGCGGATGTGAAAGATGAAGATGTTATTCCTGAAGTTAAGATTGAAGTTGAAGCTGCTGGTTAGTACCTTTTTCTCTTCACGTCCCTTTATTGTTATTATCCTCTTCAAGAATATCTTATTGACTCATTTGTTCTACCAAAAAAGAGGATACATCAGCACTGGCACCATCGGATATCAATGTCGAAGTCGTTGCTCCTACACCATCAATCCACAATGATCGTAAGTTGGAAGAAGGTTCTGATATGGAAGTTGAAGAAAAGGTGGAATTGGAAGTGACAGAGGCTGAGAAACCTATTGTTGAAACTGAAGTGGTTGTTCCTGTTACTGAAGAGAAAGTTGTAGAAGAAGTTGAAGTTGAAGTGATTTCTCCTTCAATGTCGAAACTTAATGCTTCGGCATTTGAATTTGTCCCTGGTAAAGGTCTCGTTCCTAACGAGCCAATTCAACTCCCTGTACAGGAACCTGTTGTCGAGGAGACTCCTGTGATTGAAGAAGAGACAAATGTCGGGAAGGAGGTTCCTGCTGTAGAGGAAACTGTAACTGCTGCTATTGAAGAAACTCCCGTTGCGGAGGAGATAGTTATAGAGGAGGCTCCCATTGTCGAAGAAACAGTTATCGAAGCTCCTGTTGCAGAAGAAACAGCTATCGAGGTTCCTGATATTGAAGAGACAACGACCGAGGAGGCTCCTGTTGCTGAAGAAACGGTCATCGAAGAAGCTCCCATTGTTGAGACATCTACTGAGGTCCCTACCGTTGAAGAGACAACTACAGCTACAGAGGAGGCTCCTATTGTAGAAGAGACCGCTATCGTGGAAACACCTGCTGAAGAAGCTCCTATCGTCGAGGAAACTACAACAGAGGCTCCTGTTGTCGAAGAACCAACTACCGAAGAGGTTCCTACTGTAGAGGAAACAGCTATTGAAGAAACTCCCGTTGCTGCAGAGTCCGCGGCCGAAGAGACTGTTGTTGAGGTTCCTGCTGTCGAAGAAATCCCCGCAGTCGAGGAGGTCGTTGCCGAGGCACCTGCTGTTGTAGTTGAAGAGACAGTCGCTGAGGTGACTCCCATTGTTGAGGAAGTTCCTGTCGTTGAGGAGGTCACTACCGAGGCTTCCGCTGTTGAAGAAACACCTATCGAGGTTCCTCCTGTTGAAGAAACTACTACCGAGGCACCCATTGTTGAAGAGACCGCTATCGAAGCTGTTCCTGCTGTTGAGGCGACGCCTACTATAGCTGAAGAGGTTCCTTCTACCGAGGAGGCCCCTGTTGTCGAAGAGATTTCCACCGCTGAGCCAACACCTGTGGTTGAAGAGGTTTCTACTACTACTACTGAAGGGACGGTCGTTGCCGAAGAGGTTCCCGTTACCGAGGTAGCTGTTGAGGAAGCTGTCGTTGAAGATTCTTCCATTGTTGAGGAGACACCCATCGTCGAGGAAGATATCATTCCTGAGACACTCGTTGAGGAATCACCAGTAGTTGTTCAAGAGGAAGCATCAATCGTTATCGAGGAGCCTACCACTACTCCTGTCGCTGTAGCCGAAGAACAAGAACCGACTGTCGAAGCTGAGGTTACACGTGAAGCTGTTGTTGAAATTTCTGCTGAGGCTGAACCTATTGTTGAGGAACTTGTAGTTGAGCCATCAGCTATCGAGGAACCTGTAGCCGAGGCACCAGCTGTCGAGGAGACTGTTGCTGAAGCGGCGCCTGTTGTGGAGGAAATTGTGGAGGTAGCTGTACCTGAAGCCAAGGAAGATGTTCCTGAACAAGTCGAGGAGATTCAAACTATTGTGGAAGAAGTCAAGGTAGTTGAGGAAGTAGCTGAACCTGTTGCTGTTGAAGAATCTATCGTTGTCGAAGAATTGGCAAAAGAGGTGGAGGTTGTTGAAGGAGAGGAACAAGTCATTGCCCCTACCACAGAGGAAGTTGTTGTTGTCGAGCCAGTTGTTGAAACCGTTACCACTGAAGTTACTTCTGAAGAACCTATTGAGAAATCGGAGGTTGTAGAGGAAACTGTTGTTGAAGAGGTACCCGTTGTCGTTGAGGAAACTATTACTGCCCCCGCCGATGTTGAAGAGGGGACAGTTGCTACTGAAGTTAAGGCTGAAGCTGTGGCTTCCGAAGAGCCGGTTGCTGTTGCCGAAGAACAGTTTGAAGATGTTGCAGAGGTTCCAGTTGAGAAGGTCATTATTGAAGAGGTCGCCGTTGCTGCTGAGGAACCGGAAGTCCAGGAAACTGTTGTTGAAAACGCTGAGGCTCTCATTGCTGAAGTTGTCGAAGAGTCTGGGGTTCTCGTTACTGAAGCCGTCGTCGAAGAGTCTGAGGCTCCTGTTGCCGAAGTTGTTACCGAAGAGTCCGAGGCTCCTGTCGTTGAAGCCATTGTTGAAGATCCTGTTGTGGAAGTTGAAGTTGAAGCTGCTGCACATGAAGTCACTGCTGAAGACACCAAACCCGAAGACACTGCTGTTGTTGAAGAGGTTGACGCAACTCCAGTTTCAGTTGTTGCTGAGGAAGTCGTTGAAGTACCTAAGACCACTGCTCCGGAGCCCGTTGTTGAGGAGGAAGTTGCAGAAGCTGTACCCGAAACTACCACCGAGACTGTTACAGAAATCGTTGAAGAGTCTATTGATTCTGCTCGTTCGGTGCCTGTGGTTGAAGAATCTGTGACAGAGACCGAAGCACTGGAAGCTGATACAACAACCGAGATGGACATTGTGTCTGAACCCGTTGAGGAGACGGAAATAGCTGCTGAGGAATCAGTTGTTCAAGAGGAACTTTCATCAACGCAATTACCCAAGCTGGATATTCCTGCAGCTGATGCATCAAGCATTGAACGACCCAAATCACCGTGGACACCTTCATTCCAAGTTACCACTATCGGCCAAGGAGTATCCCTCCCAGTTGAAGACTTTCCCAACGAAACCCTCAATAACGGTGATGAGGTTGAGGTTGTTGCCCAAGAAGTTTCTGTAGAACCACCTGTCATTCTTGTTGAAAACAAGTCTGTTGAAGACGTTACTACCGAGGCAGCTACTGAGCCTACTACTGAAGTGGTAAGTGAACAATCAATTATTACATGGATGAGATTCCTTCATGATATTTTTTAGACCGAATCTGCCTCGTCCACATGGACACCTTCATATTCGGTTCACTCACAAGGAAGTCGCAGCCCAAGTCCAAGTCCAAGCCACATATCCCTCAAACCTGACCAGACTATCGAAGCTGAACAGCCAGTACCTGAAGAACAAGCTGAAGTTCCAATTGTCCAGGACAGGGCCACCGAAGAGGAGAAGGTTCCCGTAGCCGTTGAAGAGGTTGTCGAGCGTTCAGTATCTGTTGTCGAGGAAGAGTCAGAGTCCCAAGCAGTTGTCGCTGAAGAAGTTCCAGCAGTTGTTGAAGAAACCCCAGCTCCGGTTGTCGAAGAGGTTGCCGTCATAGAACCTGAAGTACCTCAAGCTGACAACGAACCTATTCCTGCTGTTTCTGAGCCTGTGGAGGAAGTTGCAGTCGTCGAAGCTGATGTTGCACCTATTGTCGAGGACGTTGTAGACTCCATTGTCGAGCCTGTTCAGAAGGTAAGCATTTATCACTCGCAAGTTGTGAATATGCTAATACATCCATTAGTCGTTGGTTGATGAAAATGTTGTGCCTTCAACAGATTCCAGCCTTCCAGCATCAGCATCCTGGGTTCCTTCCTACAGCGTTAGTCAACAAGGCAGCCCTCTCCCAGAAGCGGCTAAGTTACCAACGGAAGCAATTGACGTCCCCGAACGCTCTTTGGATGTGCTCGAGACCACAGTTCCTAATACTGAGATCGCTCAGAAGGCTACAACACCCCCGACACCGATTCTTGCTGTCAACGATACACCTGTGGATGAGAATACACCCGCTGTAGACAATTCTATAAACTCTACGCCTGCAGAGGAACGTCCATCAACTCCTTGGACACCTAGCTATTCTGTCACTCGCCAAGGACCTGATATGGTTGAGGAAGACAAGATTGAACCTATTGAACCTCTTGCACTGGCCGCAGAAATCAAGGAATCCTCGGCCCAGGTTCGTCTCATGCTTTCAACGAAATACCAATTCCTCACTCTCCGGCAGGAGTCAAACACAACCGAATCACAAGAGAGGGCAACTTCTCCATTCTCTACTACAGGTCTTATTGTTGCTGGCATGGCTGGTGGTGCCGCTGTTCTTGCTGCATCCGCAGTCTTTGCCCATTCCCAGGCTGATACACAGGATACTAATACCCAAGTCAAAGATAGCGCCAACGGAACTGCTGCTTCGGAGAACAAATCGAAGGTCTTCCCGACCGTAGAAATACCTACCACTGAAGAGCAGAACAGGTAGGTTTTGATCGAAACATCTAAAATGTTCACTAACTTCTGTGTTTCAGGCCCGTTGGAGCACTACCCCCCGTTGCCGAAAACAGTGCGTTGGATACAACGTCCAGTTCCCTTTCTCCTGATTCTTCTCCCATCTCACCCCGCAAACGTCTTGAATCGACGACTTCCTCTCGTCTCTTCCCAGGTGGTTGGTTCTCAAATACCTCCAAGATTCCAAATGAGCGTACCTCCCTCGAAGTCGCTCAAGGTGAATTCACCGCCATCAAGAAATCGACATCTGAAGCAGCTTCTAACAGTCCAATTGCAGAAACACCTATCACTCCTACTGTGGAGCCTATCACGCCTGTTCGCGAATCCTCTTCCGATAAAAGGAAATGGTGCGTTATCATGTAAAAATATATACGCGTGCCTAGCGTATATGCGTGGGTGTGGAAGAGGAGAAAAAAGTTGGTGGTTTTGGTTGATTAATTGATTTTCCTTTTACCCTGTTTTATGATTTCACGAGTTTCTTCAACCTCGATCTACTCTCTTTCTTTATTTCTCGATATACGACTTCTTTTCATGTTCATGATTATGATTAACTACCATTTCAAATGTTCACATATATAACATCCGTACCACATGTCTCGTCCCCCATCCCATCCCACAAAAAAAAATTACTCCCATCTTCTTTTCCCCTCTTTTTTTTAATTCACGTTTACTGTTGATTATGTATTTACGCCTTTTTTTTTTCTCCCTCTATCTCTTTTCACTCTTTTTCTCCTTTTCCCCTCCTCTCACTCTTTTACCTTTCCTTGTTTCGATGACTCGGTTTTGGACAACCAACAAACACTGTTTCTGTCCTTTGGCTTATACTATTTCCACAATAATTTCTATTTTCCTTAACAACCACATTCAAATCTTGGTCCATAACTCGTATATCGGAATATCATGCCTTTCTTCTCTTTTACATTTTCTCTCCTACTAAGCCGAGTTCTCGACGCAAGATCTTGAGAACGGTAACAAAGCTGAGATTGAGTGTTTTGAACATTCAATCTCAAACTCAAGTTCAAAGATCACCCACCGCTTTATCCACTGAACTCGACTCTCTCAACTCATTTTCATTTCTTGTGGTTCTATATAGATTTCTTTTTTTTTTGTGTTCCGAGGGACCGAGTTCCGAAAATTCCTTCACTTGAACTACATACATAAAAGGGTTCTCAAGTTAACGTGTTTAATTAATTTCCATGAAACTCCTGCATGTACATAGTCCATTTGAGTTAAGGTTTTCATTGTACACCATGACCATTTACTTATCATATTGAATTGTCAACGGCCCCGGATTTCATACCAGTGATGAGTGGCAAGTCAATGACTATATGAACTGTTTGACTTGACTCGTCAATTGACCATTGATATTGATTGGTCAATTTGACCTTGACTTTTGGTGAAATAACCAAAGCGGGTGGTACCGGAGCTGTATCTGGTGAAAGTAAAGGAGGCGATTAATAATGCAGTACATATCCTAACAATGAACGGATGCTCAAAAACTTCTATAGTTACACGTGTCCTCGCTCCCGCCCCATTTCTCCTATTCAAACATTCAGGTCATGTTCTCCAAAGCGTTGAAACTTGACACCTCGCCTGCGTTCGCTATACTCTTGTCTCTAGATTAGCGAGTGAATTTTCGGTGCGCCGTAAGTCGTAATCAGGGCCCTTTATCCTTGTTTGCACACTTGTTGCGAGACTGAGTGTGCGCGGCATCCATTTTCCAGCATCACCTTGGCATCACCTGAATCTCTTACGGCAGTCTGCTAAGCCTATTCTAATCAAGATCGGTTCAATGTCATAGCTCAATATTCCACAAACCCCAGTATACTTCCCAACCCCTTTATTTCATTAATAATCATAAAAGTATGTTCAAACAAGGCCAAAGAAGCAGGTGCTGACCCACACTGTACACGCCAACCATCGGAGTACAAACTACTAAAAAAACAAACCTCAGTCCGCTCAACAATAGAGAAGGAAATGAAAGGCGAAATTATCTCATGCTCGATTGAAGATTTTCAGAGGCACTATCTACCTTTTGTGCCAGATAACCAGCTCATCCTCCAGCAGCTCGAGAAGCTCCCTATAACATTTAATCCATTATCTAGTGAGAAGGAGGTGGAAAACTTTTCCCCCATCGACACATTATGCAAAGAGCTTGCAACCAACACAGATATCCAATGGGGCAGTGGGTGCAAGCACAATGACTTGTCTTACTGCACTGTCCCGAATTCCTCCATCAAGTCTGGTATTGATGGTTGTACCCATTGAGTTGACTCATGCTTGATTGCCCCCAACATCAGTAAAAAAAATCTCTTGCATGCAGCTAATATTGTTGTCCCCCTTGAATTCAAGTCTAGTCATGATAATACAAAGGAAGTTTATAAGGTATTTCAATTTTCTTGGGAATAATTTCAGTTGTAGTAACTTACCATGAAACATTAGGATCAGCTCCAAATTATTGGAGCTGCTATTCATACCATGAATGATGACCCATGTCGAAATTTTATATTTGCAGTAAGTTATCAAAATTCTACATTTCATTTTTCATCCCACTTACAATTTTCAGATCACTATTGAGGGGGTACTTATGACAGTTTGGTTCCTTTCACACTCCCATTCTGTTATGTCTGAACCAGTTGACATTAAAGAGGTATAAGAAAATGATTTATCTTTTTGGCATGTGCATATTTTAACACTTGTTTTTAGAAACCAGAAGCATTTATTGCCATGATAATTTCTATCTTATATGCTACCCAGAATGAACTTGGTTTTGATCCTAATGTTATGTGGGTCCAAGATGAGGGCTTATTGGTGTACAGAATGGATGAGAAGTTTTACAAAACTACGATGTTGATCACTGAACAGCGCCATTGCTGCCTCACAGGTCGTTCAACTCACATTTTGACTGTTAAAGAAGTGAAATCACCAAAGGATTTGGAGGAGGTTAGTGGGAAAGAGAAGGTGCTCAAGGACGTTTGGTTAGATGAGGGTGCATGCTCCAAAAAAGAGATACAGTTGGCACTGTTTGAGGACATCAGCAACTTTGCTGCAAATGCAGACTGGAAAAAGGATAGCTGGTTGGAAAAGCTGTCTCAGGTGCCAGAGAGCATAGCAGAACTGGAGGAGCTGTTTAAGGAAGAGAAGTATAAGGACCTTTTCCTGAGAGTCACTGCTGACTTCAAAGGCTCAATCTCTAAACCAACCCCAGAACACTATCAGCCCAACCCACCACAACTTCTTCCCAAATCAATATCCATACTTAATGACCTTGGTGGCTCTCAGTGATTGTCTTCCATGCCAAAGAATAACTCTCTTAACCATCAAGACAATAACAGTAAACCTAAGCTGCAGGAAGAAACCCGAACTTACACTGCAAAGCAGTGATACTTCATGCTCTTTGATGATATTTGTACAACTATTGATGATCTCCCAATGGTTGGGGATGCCATCTGAAATGATACGACTCAGCGTTAGAAAGTAAATATAACCGCTGATGTATATTTAAGCTAACCTGAAATGATACGACTTGGATACAAGTTAGCTACGTGAAAATATAGATGTAAAATATAATCTCACCTCAGCGTTAGAAAGTAAATATAACCGCTGAGGTGTCGTTGAGAAAATTTACATGTTAAATACTTTGTCGATGACCAAACAACTTGCGGAACATAAACAAATGATTCGAGCAACATATTACCAAATAGGAAAGAAAAAGAAACATAAACGGAAATGTAATATTTCCCAACGTCAATTCCAACACTCCCCCTGATGTTGTGAACAATGAAATTGTCCGTTTTTCAGATCAAACCTAGGCCTAATACCATCTTCGAGTGAATGTTCTTGAGTAATGGTTTCGTGAGAATGTCCGCAACATTTTCAGCAGAGTCAATTCGTTCAAAACAAACTTGACCGTTTTTGATCCTCTCCCTGATGTAGTGGTATCGGATATCTATGTGTTTTGCGAGTTGGTGACCTTTTGGATTTTCGGATAAAGCCATAGCGGGGTTGTTATCAGCATAGATTTTACCAGGTGGGTTCTGTCCAACTCCGATCTCCTTCAAGAAAGAAAACATCCACACAGATTGTTGTGCCGCCTTTGACATGGACATATATTCGGCTTCCGTGGTAGATAATGCGACCGTTGGTTGTCGTTTGGAGCTCCATGATACCGGTCCACCAGCCATAAAGAAAATATTTCCCCCTGTTGACCGCCTCGAGTCCAAATCCCCTGCGAAATCCGCATCCACATATCCTATCGGAGTCAAACCTTCACCCTTCTTGTACGTTATCTTATAATCCAGCGTCCCCTTTAGGTATCCCAATATGTGCATCAAACCACGCCAGTGTGCAGTTCCAGGATTTTGCTGAAACCTCGCCATGTAGTTCACTGCGAACGAAATATCTGGTCTCGTACCACCTTGTAACCAAAGTAGTGCACCTAATACTTCACGGTAAGGTTTGTCCTTCATATATTCTTTGTCAACATCATTTTTCGGAGATTCAGATGTCGTTAACGATATTCCGTGAGGTAGTGGTGTGGCCTTTGGTTTGCATTCGTCCATCTTGAACTTCTTCAACATGTGGAGAATGTAGTGCTTTTGAGAAATCGATGTTGTTCCTGCTTCTCTGTCTCTGTCTATCGCAATTCCTAACATCATTCCTCCATCCGTAACATCCTTTATCTCATAACAGTCACTCATCTCCCCCTTCGCCCTGTCTCGTTCATCCTCATTCGATGACATACCCATAACATCATCAGTGTATGTGCCAGTCACTGTATAGTCGTTCTCCCGTACTCTCGAATGCATACATGGGTCGGCCATGGACTTGTAGTACCCCAAACTTTCATACATCTTCCATAATGCATCCTGCCAGTCGTGACCTGCCGCCATTGTGCCATAAACGGACTTCTTAGCACGCCAGACTAAACCTTCGTCGTTTCCATATCCTGGAGCAGGGCGAACATAGGTGTGATAAGGATTTTCGGCATTGAGATAAGCAGCAACAAAATCAATCTGCCATAAGACAGCATCGAGTTCAGTCGCCACAGCAAGTAAGATGCGCAGTGATTCCAGACGGATTACGGAGGCATAAGACTCTTCGTAGTCAAGTCCCTTGACTTGTTTGTAACCACGTAGGACCAACCTAGCCTTGTGACGGCCGTCAAGCTTAATCGCATATACCCATAACGTGTCAATAATCAGGGCATCGTCCGGGGCCTTCACCAATTCGAAAACATCTTTCTCCTTCATCATACTCATCTCCTTGTCCATTGCTTCCTTCCATATGACAGGATCCTGACGCATGGCCTCGCTGTATGATTTAGGTGCCTCTGAGTGTCCTCGAGTAACATTCTCCTCTGTCTCCGCCATAAACGTCCCTTCTCTAGCTTTCCACGATGGCATGTGAGGTCGTGATGAATGTCTGTTTTCAAATTTGGGAGGGCGGGCGGGGATACGTATAGTGAGAGGTCTGGATGGTTGTGGTAGCACAGGTCCTGGTGTGGGACTTCCCGCCGTTTGAAAACTTGATTCAGATGAGTCATCGGAGTCGCTTTCATCCTGCATGTGTTCAGTTTCTCTTGTCGCAGTCTGAGAGGTATCATTTGAGATTTTAGGATGTAGTGGTTTGTCAGTGAGTCGGTGTTTCGGTGCAAATGCGGTGGGAGGTTTCACAACTCCACTGATGCCAACATCATCCTGATTCAACATCTCATCACTTGACGTAAAATCGTCTAGGATTGACAGGTCTCCTGATTTCTCCTCCATCATGATGGTTCTATTTCCAACACCTTCCTCAAACACAACGTTCCTTGCCGTCACAACTTGTTGTGAGCCAGCATCGTATAAACGGTATACATCACTGCTTTGATATCCCACTAGTGTATATTTGATGGAGATTGGATCGAGTTTCGAACCCGTGACCTCAGGTGGTATTTTCGCATATGCTGCACAACCAAAAGGTCGTAGGTGAGCAACATTCTGTCTCTTGCCAGTCCACCGTTCTGCTGGTATTACGCCTGGGTGTCTCGACGATGGAGTGTAATTCATGGCATATACGACAGTCCTCGCCGCTTCTGCCCATAGAAATGTAGGTAGGCCTGATTCGCTCAACAAGCCTCTCGTACCACCTATCACTGTTCTAATTCCTCTCTCTGCAACGCCGTTTGATGCATGTGAGTAAGCTGCTCCTGTCTCTAGGATAATGCCTTCGCTCCTCAACCATTTGTCCCACAGCTCATTTATCCATTCTCTTCCCATATCAGCTCTGACCCGTTTCAACTTCTTGCCCGTTTGTCTCTCTGCTTCTGTTACAAATTCCCGGAATGCCGCTAATGTCGTCTCCGCTGATTTATTTTTCAGGAAGATCACTCTTTTGTATGATGATGCTCCATCTACGATTATCATCATGTAGACAGCTCCCCCTTTTGACGCAACCCTACTCCTTCCCCATAAATCAATATGAAGTCTCTCCAACAATTCCGTCTCTGGGGTCACTATCGCATCATATGGTCTCGCCGTTTGTTTCGAGACTATGCAATCTTCACATTTTCCTATCACCTTTTTGTCCCCATTTATTTTCAGACCGTCGACCAATCCCTTTGTCTCCATTTCTCTTATTCGCTTCACATCAATATGCGCAAACCTCCTATGCCATGTTTCCAGGTCTGTTGCTTTATCAATCGACGCCATCACCATAGTCTGATCCCTTTCTCTTGCGATAGATAACCCATCCATTTGATACATACGGTTTTTACCATGTCCTATCATCACGATTTCACCACTCTTTTCCCTGAATATTGCTTCACCTCCCCCAAATGTTACAAAATGTCCAACATCATCAAACCTTCCGACTGATATCAAGTTTGCGGCCAGATCAGGTGTGTGTAACACATTTTCGAGTAATATGTTAATTGTGTCGTTTCCTACTTTAGAGGTCAACCTGATTGAACCTTGTCCGATTATACTGAAACGTCCATTTTCGTTTGCTGCTTGGCCTTGTCTGGGTGAGTTTAGACTTGAGTATGTGATGAAATCAGCTTTGTTTGTGAAGCAGTGGTCGGTGGCACCCGAGTCAGCATAGAGGTTACGAGATGTATTGGAGGAGTTTACGGGGACAGAGGTACTTGTAACCATTACAATTCTATCTTCATCCTCATCCAACCTTCCCCTCACCATTGCTGCAAATGCTACCGTTCTTTCCACATTATCAGTACCATCTGCCACTGCCGCGACTGTGTTTTGTTGAATGGGTAGGTTCCGTCTAGTTCCAAAACCAGCTGGGAATTGACCATCCTTTCCTCCCCCTTTCCAATAACAGTCCTGAATTAAATGACCCCGCCTACCACAATTTGGATTTGTGCATATCAGCTTTCCTCGTCCCTGACCCTGGCCTGGATTGTTCCTACGATCTGTTGATGCCTGGAATGCCGAGGTAGAATTCGAGTTTTGATTTTGGCGATTTTTTCCAATTCTAACCCAGTGTAATTCCAGTCTTGCTATGACGTCGTACGATGATCGACTATCGTAAAGTGTGGCAACGATTGGGTCCCATGATGGTGGAAGAGATGCTAAGAGGATAGTTCTGAAGTCCTGATCTGAGATGGAAGATCCAACTGCGTTTGCATTCGACCATTTTGTGCGAAGATTTGCGATGTGTTGGCTTAGGTCTTCCCCATCCCTGAAGATAGTCGAATTTAGATCACGTTGCATTGTGATCCTAGTGAGGTCGTCCCTTCTATCATAGATGGTGTTTAAAGTCAACCAGGCTTCGTGAGCATCACAACCAGGCTTGAGACCGAGTCCGACAGGGTTTTTGACATTGAAGTTAATGAGCGCAACTCCCCATGCATTCCTTATTGTCCATTCGTTCAAGCTTGGAGTTAAGGATTCCCAATCTGTGGCAGTAGGAGTAGGAATAGGGGTAGGTGTGGATGGTGTTGTCTGTTTTGTGGATTTCTCTGTACCAGTAGCTTCCTCGCTAATGGGTTTGAGTGTGGGGATGTTTAACTTTGATGATGAAGTAGAAGTATTGATGGATGTGGGTGATGTTGTGTTGGATGACGAAACAGGTTTAGGTTTCTGGATTCGTCCATCTAAGTAACCCATCGCTCCTCGTAGTTGAGCGAGTATGATAATGTTGTTTTTCCATACTATCCAGTTTGTTCCATCAAATTTTTCGTTGTCAGGTAGGATGGTAGGGGAGTGGCTAGTCATGGTGTGATGTTTCTGAGTGTTTTTTTTTTTGACTTCGTTGGTGTTGTTCCTATTGTGCAGTGTTTTTCTTTAAAAGATAGAAACACGCCCGGGGCCCATAACCTGAAATGATACGACTCAGCGTTAGAAAGTAAATATAACCGCTGATGTATATTTAAGCTAACCTGAAATGATACGACTTGGATACAAGTTAGCTACGTGAAAATATAGATGTAAAATATAATCTCACCTCAGCGTTAGAAAGTAAATATAACCGCTGAGGTGTCGTTGAGAAAATTTACATGTTAAATACTTTGTCGATGACCAAACAACTTGCGGAACATAAACAAATGATTCGAGCAACATATTACCAAATAGGAAAGAAAAAGAAACATAAACGGAAATGTAATATTTCCCAACGTCAATTCCAACACCATCCAAGTCCTTGTAGGATGCACTGTAGGTAAGTAATCTATTACACCGTTATGTGGCGAGTGCCAAATCCTATTCTTGTAAGTGTGCTAAAACATAATTTAATGTCAGCTCTTCGGTTGATGTTTTGTGCCAGCTGGGTTCATCGGGACATAAGTTCTGGGAATGTTATGGCATTAAAAGGGGAAGGAGATCAATGGTCTATCAAACTAGGGGATTTGGAATATGCTAAGAAATTTCCTAATGACAGGACAGGGCAACATGACCCCAAAATGGTGCGACGCTAATTGATTTCGAGTATCCTAGAGTCTAGACTAGTGCACATGCTAATGCATTTTGGGTATCATCCAGGGTACACCCTTTTTCATGCCATATGAAATACTCAAAGGCTCATACTACTTTGTTAATGATGATCGCAACAACAACCGTAGCAGCGTCATTCAAAGGCTCCAATTCTTATCGCAACCCAAGGACGTGAAACCAGAGGCTCCCCTCTTGCATAATTACCAACACGACCTGGAATCTGTCTTTTGGGTTTTGCTATGGTTGATTACATGCCGAGTTAACCATGCAGCTTCTGAGGAATGGGCAAGACTTGTTTTTCAAAGAACTATCAAGTTACAAATCGAGCGAGCGAATGTGATGGACACAAATACAATTCAAAAAGATCTTTTCCCGAGTCTTCATCCTCTGATGGATGATTCACTCAAAATATATGTGGATGGAATGCGAGCTGATTTAAAGTCTGGTATGATTGAACATTCAGAGGAGGGTAATTGGGAGGACGTTGGGTCTTACTCGTTTATTCACGCCATGTTCTTTTGCCATTTTCAAAGACTTCTACAAGCATTGGATCAAAAGAAGGCTTGGGTAACCATTAAACTCAAAGAGCGAACTGCTATCCCTGTTCCTTTTCCACTTCCTGTTGCAGGACTTAGGAAGTGCAAGTCCAATAATGACGACGGTGGTGACTACATCCCTGGGATAGAAGAAGAGGAAGAGAAGGGAGAGAAGGAATACACCACTGGTTCCCCATGGAACACTCAAGGTCGGAAAATTAAGCGTCGAAAAGTTGTACCTTAAAAATATACATAGAAATGCATAACCCTTATCATAAAATTTCATAAAATAACAAGAAACAACTAAAAAGACCAAACTAAGGTCCTATTGGTAAACCTGATATCAACAGGTTACAGGGGAGGAGAGGTAGGACGAGGACGGGGGAGGATAGGTAAAAGTAAAAAAAAAAAAAAGGTTTTAAATACAAACTACGAGGTGACGACACAAAAAAAAGGCAAACAGAAAAAATAAGACTACTAGTTACGAGAAAAGACACATTGAAATATAGCCCTAAAATATTTTGGCAAAAAATACCATTCATACACCGACAGCAGTAAAAAAGGGGGGAGAGGTAATTTGTTGTTGTGATAAAAATAGTTAGAGAAAGAAGGTGATGTGGGATAAGTATGGGGGCGGAGGACAAAGACAAAGCTTAAATGGGAACAAGGTGGGGGGAATAGTTTGGTTTATGTCTCGCTAAAAGAGAGAGAGAGAGAGAGGAAGGGAGAGAGGGGGGGGAGCTTGCTGGTATAACCCAAGGTATAAAAAATACCTCCGAACCACAAAAAACCATACTATTTTGTGGCGACAGTTGCACCCCACACACCCACACCCATGTAGCGAATCAGTTTAAGAGGGGAAGAAAGAGGGTGGGAGAACCAGAGATTGAAGCAGGCTTGATATATTACATGAAATTAGGCAGAAGAGAACTAAGACAAATCGGAAAAATTAGCCCTACTCGAGATATCTTTGTAATAGAGAATAAACGTACATCGCGCCCATGCCTACCGCAAACGCAGCAACACCCCAAGCAACAGATTTCGTCTGTGGCCTAAGTTTGAAACCAACCCTCCGATTCGTAGCTAATGGTCGCTCTCCAACTTCCGGCTCCTTGAAATTGAACTCGAACTCAGGTTCTCCCTCCTTTCTTGTTCTCTTCTTAGAAGATGAACTCTCATCTTCCTGTTCCTCTTTCTCATCGCTAGCTTCTTCCTCTCCTTCTTGCTCTGCATTTTCTTCCTGTTTCCTTCTCGCGGCCTCCTTGGCTTCCTTCTCCGCCACCAACCTCTGGATTAACCGCGTTTGTTCTTCAAGATCCTCCTGGTGCAAATCATCCGAAGCCGTTCGCGCGATTTCAGAATCGTCCATTGAACTCTGATTCGCAGGTGATGAGGATTCTCCCTTTGGCGATGAAGATGGCGTAGAAACAGAAACCTTGTTTAATTTCGCAGAAGCTGGAGGAGGTGGAAGAGAGGGGGGAGCAGGACTTTGAACACGAATAGGTCTTCGGGTAGGCTTGGGTGAAGCCGTACCATGAATTGAAATCGCCGGACTCGCCTCCCTTCTCTTTTTCGATGGATTTGGATTTGCATCCCCTAGGGTAGGTGAAGGAGTTGGTAATGAACCATTACTGTTGCTCGCACTCAAGTGATTTACTGGACGAGCACGACTAGGAACTTGTGGTGTCTGGATGGCTTCGATTTTTGTAATGCCTATAGAGTTTGAATTATCAAGCTCATTTCCCCTTTTCTTCACTGTATTCCAATACGGATGGTTTGGATCTTTGAATAAACGAATAAGCGTAGCTTCATCCGGCTGTGCTTTTGTGATGATCTCGATTAAAGGTGTTAATCCATATTCATCCGCAAAATGAAGCGCGTCATTGCAGCTTATCCAAGTTCCTGCAAGTCTTGGGATTTGAGTGTTGTTAGGTGATCCATTATTCCCCGACAAGTTATAATGTTCTTTGACCCATTGCGATTCCAGTTTCTCTTCTTTGTCACCAGCGGTTGGGAACGCGGCACGGAACATGGTAGTGAGACTGATAGCATCTGTATCATATCGACGAAGGATAAAAGCATGCCGACCCTTCTTCTCCTAGACAAAAAAGTGAAGATTGATAAGTGTGATTAATGAGTCTCGAGGCGAGAGAGCGTACTTCTGGTGGTTCAATTCCAGTTTCGACCTTTAGCCGACCAACCTATAGATAAAGGATAATGCTTCAGATAACATCCGTACCACTAATTAGTATATATAAACGTACAAGAATTTCCTTTCCCTGACATTTGAGCAGTTGATACTTGACTGGATGAAGACCGCGTTCGACAACTACAACGAGTAATGAGCAAGGTTGTGTTAAGAGGTGGTGGAGTACGTACTAGATTCTAGGATGACGGAGTTTGCATGGGCGAGTGGGAGATCTGGCCTGGTTTCCATTGTGCAGTTAGGCTGGGCAATAAGCAAACAGGCGTTGGCGTTGGACAAAATGTTGTGGCTTGTTGTCCTGCCACCTCGCATTCGACATTCAACTTTCCCACGGTCCCAGTAATCAACAAAAGCTGGATTAGTCATACACAATATCTATTCTAGTGTCTATATCCTCATAGCATGGTTGTTGTTCACAATCTCGTTTTTTGGCACTCCAAGGAACTGCGGCTTTGCAACCAACGACTCTATCAACACATTTATATCAGCCCACCACACATCTTTGCCTCTTCGGTTTGCCATGTCTGCGTGTTTGTGTACTTCTTGAACAGGCACCCATTTGATTGAACTTGCTTGTGTGGTGATAACCGCTGCACTCTCTGGTGTCGCATGGAAGTGACTCCTTCCATTTGTACCATGCTTCAAGAATAATTGGTGATGCTCCTCCAAAAACACCATACACTTGAGTGACAGGCGAACAGCCCTAGCACGGTCCATTGGCGACGGAACACCTCCTTGCAGAGTATGTCCAAGGCTGGCCGACCGAGCGTCAAACAGATGTCCACCTTCCTCTTGGAACATCTTAGTAAGGACCGATGTGCTGTATACATTGGAAGATGCTTCACTCCTAATATATCGTCAGCACAATGAATGTGTTCTGTGTATCCAAAATCCTCACCTAATCACAATTCGTCCTTCACGTCTACCCTTCACATCAAACGCATATCGGGTCTTCAAGAATCTTACGTCTCGTCGCAACATGTCGAGGTTCATGCCATCCTCAGGGGTATATACCAATACCGCGCCCGTCTAAATATTTGGCGAGTTAGAACCAATTTCGACAAAAACCTTGCAACTCACAGCCAATGCACCCATGGTAGCAATATAACCGCACTTTCCACCCTGTGTTTCTACAACGAATACACGATCTCGACTGGCGATAGCACTCTGTTTGATTGCGTCACATGCAGTGACTAGCGCATTCAAACAAGTGTCACTTCCAAGACTGTATTCAGTCATTGGGACATTGTTAGAAATTGTTGCTGGAAGGTGGGCCATGGGTATATGGAATGCTGGGTAATGCTTTCTTCCTTCTTCCAACTGTAGCAACGCATTAAAACCTTCGAATCCACCAACTATGACCATGGCGTTGAGTCCATATTGCTGGAATTTAGCCGCTATCCCTCCAATGTCGATGGATGGCAGGGATCGATTAGTACCAAGTTCGGAGCCTCCTCGAGCACTCCATGCATCAACACCTAGCCAAGATAATTCATCTACGTTATCCTCCAAAAGTCCACGGAAACCATTGTGTATAGTAAATGCTTCAAAGTATTCGACGAACTCAGGTCCACGTTGAGCAAGAGCTTTATCAAAGTCTTTGGCCTTGACTGCAGCAGCAACTTCTCTTGTCTACATTGGTGTTAACTAAAGTTGGCAAAAGTAAAGAAATAAGGCATATTATACCTTCTGGACAGCTTCCATGAGGGGAACACGGGTAATCTTATTTTCTTGAATACCAATCATGTATGTCGGGGTTCCAGGGGTTGCTTCCAGAATTGCTTGAACAGCTTCAACACCTTGAAGAGTTGGCTAAATGAGGTCCTTTAAGCAACACAATCATATATATATATTTCAGTTTTTTTTTCGCCCTTACCAGAATACGATCTATCGCAACTGGAGCTCCGCCGCGCTGAGTATGACCAAGAGTCGTAACTCGAGTATCCAAACCTAAACGCTCTGTCAATACTTCCTTCACATATTCTGCCCGAATGGGGTTCAATTCCGAATCATGGGCACCCTCAGCCACAATGACAATGGTCTTGCGCTTCCCAACAACACGATGCTATTGTACTGCGAGCCAACCACAATCACGACCCATCACTTCGACAACGAAAGCACGAGAGTGACTGTATGCGGTTGAATTAATATTATCAATTGCCTCACAAATGCGGGCAAGAGCCGTTGGAGCACCAATAGTAAGATCAGTCATTGACATGTCATTGTCAATGGATCCAACCAAGCCACAAATGCGAAGATGTGAATGTTTCTCTAGTTGTTCAGCGGTGATACTGCCTAGAAGAGTCCAAAAAATGGTTCAATTTAAACGCAAAAATGAAATGTATGAAGATTGTGTGCTCACCATTACTGTGCAATTCTCCAGTGAGCATAGGCCATTCTGACCTGAAGACATCAGCTCCTGTCAAAGAGCCATCACCTCCGCAAACGACAAGAGCATCAATTCCCTCTTTGATTAAATTGTGTGCAGCAGCCAGACGACCTTCATGACTCCTGAAAGCTACTGAGCGTGCTGTACCGATTAAAGTACCGCCCTAAATCAAAATCATTGTCAACCATCTTTAAAATCTAATATCGCTTATTATGATATTCACTTACCTGAGAATACCATCCTCTAACATCATCCCAACCCACACGAACAATATATCTACCTTTCAAAGTTCTTCCACCAACATATTCACTAGTTCCATCTTTCAACAAATCACCATCACCAAATCGTAAATTATGGATAAGATTTGGATCAGGAGCACGAGCTATTCCAGTTGATGAAGATTGATTTCTGATTTCGTTTTCAATTTCTTGAACTTCAGCGATAACTTCAGAATTGATTTGAAATCCTTGATTTTCGGATTCTACTGTATTACCCCGCACTAATCCCTCGTATCCTTCGCGTACAACCCACATTTCACATCCTCTGTATTAAAAAAAAAAAAAGAATGCATATATGTATTGATGATTAGATGTTTTGATTCTTTGGCGATAGATAACAATAATAATAGGAGAGAGGAAGGATGCTCACTGGAGGATACCCGCTTTAACTACTGAACGCACAACAGCGTTCATACCTGCACTATCACCTCCCGAAGTAAGGATAGCGATCTTCATCGTTGTTATAATCACCTAGAGTTGTTGAAGAGAGGAAGAAAGTAAAGAAGAGAGCTACTATTGATTTTGGACAGGACTCTAAATATGTCGTTTGTAGGTCGAACGTTTGTTGTGGTTAAAAGGAAAGAGTTGATGAAAGCGGAAAGTGAAATGTCAATGGCAGTAGACTCTAGCCCGGGCACTGAGGGTCTATGACCCTGGGTTACCCAAAATGCTAATGATCTCATCTCAATCTCCAAGCTCCAGGTGTAGTAGCCTGTAACTCCTTTTAACTCGGTGTTGTTTATCTCCACGACACTAATATATACTCTACTGGGTACTAATCATCGTTCCAGGTAACCCTATCACGGGGGCATAATATATTGTTCTCCCGAGGTAAACATGCAACAGTAGCTTGTGTAGTAGTATAGGAGTCGAACAGAGATACATATTTGTTCTATCACTGCTTTCTTGTCTTGATGTACTGGTGTAAATACCACATCTTGGCTCTTGGCTTACCGACGGTAGAAAATTTTACTTAACCTGTTCTTATATAGTCGGGCGCATAAATTCACTACTAGTATCTTCGTATCTCTTCTGGTGTATACTACACAGTACGTAGGGTAGGTCTCGGCCGGAAGTGTACTAGGATTTTTTGCGCTTCGTCGCCAATGTGCCCCAATAGGTTTAGTACCTTCTAGACATAAAACACTTAGAGAGTCGGGGAGAAAAACCAGAAGTTGCAGATCGAGCAAAACCACAACTTTCTAAACATCATAATGTATACTAAAGAAACCTAGACAAGACAACCTCGCAAAGGCAAAAACTAAAATATCATTCCCAATAGCGAGGAATCTCCGCTAGAAGAAAGTCCATTACCACACAATCCTAAATAGAAAAAATCCCTCCCCTTAAGAACCTTGATTCCTCCTAGACCAAGTCGAAAAACTCAATGCTCCAACAATTCCAACAACCAACAACGCCGTCCCAGCACCCACCAACCCAGGAATATGATAATACCAAGCATTATCCAAATCATCCAGATTCCCCACTCTCTTCTCCGTATTCATCAAATCCAACTCTTCTTTAACCTTTCCTCTTCTCCTCACAAGTAGTGGTTCAGCATCTGTATGTACCGATTCACCACCAGAAGCAACACTTTCAGGAGTATGTGAAATTCCCAAATCTAATGAAGGCATTTCAAGTTCACACACCACCAGTTTGTGGTACAATAGGAATATCGAGATCCGGTTGTAGTTTTCTTGCTGCTTCAAAATAATTGTTCGCTGCTTCTCTATCACGTTTCCAAGCCTCTGTACTACTTTCCATTTGGGATTGAGCTGGCATCCTTATAGATGACAGACTTGAATAGGATGATGATAGAAGTGTACTTGCTGCTCCTTCTAAATGTAATAAACCCGCCTCCACAAATAGTTGTGCAAGTCCTCTTGAACCTCCGACGCATTGAAGGTAATAGTAGTCGTTCCTCTTTGTGCAGGTTCTTCTGGTAGGTTTAAATCATATGACCCTGACAGCGGCAAATAATGAGAGACGAGTCGCATCGTTGCAGATGGTATATGCGCTTGATGCCATGCCCGCCTTATTTCCGTCAAACAACATTAACAAAAAAACCCGCAATAGTGATGGACGAGAGAAGCAAACTCACAAAAAATATTCAAAAGCTTCATCCCTATCTCTCCGTATATCAAACAACTCCAACCCAATCAAAGCCAAACTCGTAGGATCCATATTATACTGATGTTCAAGCTCATGACTATGATTAAACACCGTTGAATTCTCCAAATGAGGTGCCAAAGATTCCGGTGCAGGTCCAACAATCAACGAAGGCCAAATGATTGACTGATCCTTTTCCAAATGTAAGGTCAAAAGTCTCCCAGAATTTGGTCCATGTAATGATTCCAAAGATGAATAACTTGAAGCCATACTTCCCAATGCACCCAATCCTAATCCATTATTACCATGTCCGTGTTGATGTAGATGAGTAGTTCCACCAGGTGACACCGATCTTGAAACTGCTGCGGAGCTATTGGCATTCGTACCTGTACCTGTCCCTCTATTATTTCTTCTACTCAAATGTCGCATAAGTCTATCATCCGCAGATGATAAACTAGGTGAAGAAAGCGGTGGTGAAATCGTTGCAACTTCTTCTCCATCTGTTTCCGAAACCTGTCCACTCTCCAATGAAGCTGCGAAGCTACTCGAAATATCTGGGTCCGAGATATATGCATATGACGATTGAGAATGGGTAGAAGCTGTTGAAGTAGTTGAAGTGGTACGTTCTCTAGCTGAAAGTCTAGATCTAGGCTCAAGTTGCCATACAGATGTTGTTGTGTTAACAGTGCTGTATAAGCGCCCCTATAACAGCGCACAAAATCGGTTCCTACGTTGAGATCTCTTCCACATTTAAATGGGAAATAAAGAACTAAAGACACACCTTAACTGTTGGTGCATGTCCCCTAACACCTACTACCAAGTAATTCCGGTCAATAGCTACCTGTGATATATAAAAAAGAGGCACACGAATTGTTTAGCCTTAAATCACGGGTAAATCTGAGAACTCACCGACAAGTCTTCTTCTTGCGTATTATATGGTACCATAATCAACACCGTCGCCTACATTGTAGTAGTTATAAGGCCACCGGAATAAAAACGTCATGGCAAACATCAAGTCCAAATACCTGATCATGCGACTTTGTGTGAGGAAATAATGATATATCAAGTCAGTACTACCGCCTTCCGTATCCTAACGAATAATCCCCCCTAACAAAGGAGAGGGATGGTTGAAAACACACCTGGTGCCATGAGTAAGAGTAATAAGGTCTTTCGTTGTATCTGTCCATGGAGGTTAAAGCACAACAGCAGTGTTAGGTGTTTAAAGTCAAGTTGTTGACACGTGCTCAAGCGCTCAATTTCAAGTCAAGTGCTAAGTAAAGTATAAATGAATGACATGACGAGTGACTCCGAGTATGTAGATATATACAAAAAAAAAACTAGCTACTCGACTGTGATTGTGATGCTTTCAGTGTGGTTGCAATCTTCCTCATCCTATCTTTTTCAGCCTCCATATGTTCTAACAACATTCCATCCAATCTTCTCAACGCCTCCGGTTTCCTGTTATTTTGTAATATCGTCTGTGCCTGACTAGCAGTTGCAGGTCTACGCTTGCTAAGTTCCTGGTTCATCTGACTTGCACTAATCGAACCCGTGGTAGCACTATTATTAAAACTACCCTCCCTCCCAGATAAGTCTTGTCCCTGTGCCAAGAGTTGGGTAGTAAATCCAGATCCATGATCCAAATCACTCTTTCTGTCTGAGAAGAAAATTGATTTCGAAGGTATATATCCAAGTGCAGTCTTAGAGTCTATCCTTCCAAATCCAAAAGGTGAGGTTTTTGAACGTTCACGTCCCTTCCCAATATACGGTGCTGAAAAGTTCCCCAATCGCATGATCGAGGGTTTAATAGAATTTGTAGAAACATTCGAACTAGTTCTGGCCCTTGTATCCATGTGAAATGATGAAGGCGGAGAGTGAGATATCATACGTGGTAGTGGGGGTACTGGTGGTGATGATGATTCTATTAAATCATCACGTTCATCGTCGCTATCATCTGATGAATCCAGGTCATCCATAGCATTAGGTTGTGTTTGTAGGTTATCAAAGAACGAAGTAGGTGAAGATGGCGCAGGTGAATGAATTGGAACATGTGCGTTTGTCATGGGTATCTCAAGGGAAAGTGGTATGGTATTAAGATTTCGAAGCCGGGAATAAGTGGAAGTATAAGGTGACTCTGGTGCACTGATATGAATTACAGGCTCCGTTGGCATTGTAGTACTTCTCGAACGAAGAGCGGAAGGGGGGTAATACAAAGATGATGATCGAGGTGGCGGTCGTAGCGCAATTCGCGCAGCTGAAGTAGACGGTCTCGGAGGCGGTGACGCTATGGAAGACCTCGTTCTTGAGTCCTCTTCCGTAGCTACACGTTCAGTACTTTTCCGTCGCACAGATGAAGCAGCGGAGCGTTCCCCACTATGGTTTAATGCATCCTGGAATGCAGATGTTGTCGGGGACACCTGAGAGAAGTCGGATATTGATGAACGTCCATTCATCATTGAAAGTACCACGGAACCTCTTTGCTCCAATTCTGATTCATCTCCGTTGTTGAGATTTGAATGTGAAGAAAAAAGGCTTGTCATAGAGGGTCGACTTGTATCATACGCCAATGATCGAGATGAGCGTCGTGTAGCAGAAATGTTAAGAGGCATGGGAGTCATTGACATCTCTTGTCTTATCTTATCCCAAGCCTCCGACAACTGAGGCGTAGAGATCGATCTTCGCAGTCCTGGAACGAAGGATGACGCAGCAATTTCACCATCCACCCAATTCGTTTGCAAGTCCGTTTGGGATAACGAGTAAGCCATTGTGGTAGTAACCTTCCGTGGCGCTGGTGTTAATGGCGTAAAGTCAATGGGCGTGACCATCCGCGTAGGCAGGTAGCTAGAGCGTCGAGAACCATCCTGGGTTTCGGGTGTTTCAAGCAGATTACCGTTGCTCTTGGAAGTTGAAGCTTCACTGTGTGATGACTTCGGCCTTGCCCTAGTTTCCTTTGATTTATGATGTTTGGGCTCAGAATTTGTTCCGGCGCTCGCAATACGTTGTTGCATCCGTCGTGGTCGTGCCTTTGGTGTAGGAGCATGCGATGATTCGCTCTGATTATCAGATGAAATCACCAACGGTGTAGAAACTCCTACAGGAAGCGAGAATGTCGAATCGGGGGTATTATCCAAAGAATGGTGGACTGCTTGATGCAATAAAACTTTCCTCCAGTGATCGCTCTCAAATGTCGAAGATATATTTGGATCATTGGATGGGGGTAACCGATCCGCAAGAACCGCCGCGCCAACGGATTCCTGTACGCCCAAACCATGGAGGGCCGAGGCCTGGACGGCGAAGGGATAACCTGCAGATGGAAGTGGAACATCCACAGCGTCCGTAGGATCAATAACCGCATCTGCTTCCTTCTGTTTCCCCTTATCCAAAACATGCTGGTATTCACGTTTGGCATTGCGTATCCTGATATCCTGTTCGGCCTGTTTCGCAGCCACGGCAATATCATTCATCCTCTCCCGGACAACAACTACCCGACCACGATCGAGATTCCCATTGATAGGAAAGCCCGAAGCATGCGGCGTTTTCGGAGTACCGGTATGTGTGTCCAATGCATACGCCGCCGTGATAGAGTCTGACGTAGTACGGAGAATAGGTCCTGCAGGTGACGGCGGCGTACTTGATTTTGTTTTGGATTTTCCAACGCGGAAAAGGTCCAGGAAGTTGGGCGTGCTAGTTTTCTTGCGTGCAGTCATTGTAGTAGCAAAATCCTCTGGTGAAGGCTTCATATGGGCCGGGGGCAGGAAGTAATTGTTGTTCACGAGAAGTCGAAGGCGAGAAGCTACATCATCTCCGTCGTATCCATGCATCTCGTCTGGCTCTACTGTTAACGAGGAGATATTTAGTTGAGGGATGTCTTCTGATATGGTTTGCGGTGAGGTAGGAGAATCTCTGACAGAAAGCGTGGAGGTGGAAGGGGGATAGAATGAAGAAGTTCCTGATTTGTTGGTGGAAAATGAATCGCGTGCGTTGGGAGTAAGTTCTGGATCACGGGAAAAGGCTGAAGGAAGTGGTTTGTAGGAAGTTTCTATGGAAGCCAATTGCAAGGCTTGTTTAGCGGCCTTGGACTAAGGTAGATAGTAATGTAAGTTTGCGCGCTGGGAAAAATTATCATCCAAAATGAAAGACGCACTATTTTGGATGGCAGCGGAGATAGTTGTGGTATAACGAGAGTGGCTTCTCCAACATCTTGGGAACTCTGGTTTGTGGTGTTCGACGCCGTATCTGTACCAAGAAACCTAGGAAAAGGTGTTGGTAGGAAGTCGGAGTTGGTGGGTAATTGGGTATCCAGAGGAGAGGTGGGTGATACAGGACTAGTCGTGTATTCGTCCGTAGTACGCGTCGAAACTGTTCTGGAACGTGTCCTGGTGGTTCTTGGCCTGCGACTCAGACTGACCGCACTTCGTATACTCGACTGGCTGGCTACCGAGCGTACTGAGGGTGCTCTGGTGCTTGCTACGGGTTGATTGTGGTCGTCGTGCATGGTGGGGAGTGCATAAGGTCGGAATAGAACATTTGGCAATCAAGCGCCCTAGTCCATTTTCGACATTTACGTAAGGAAGGTGGGAAGTTGGAACACACCGTCCCCTGTCCACCGCTCACCACCCGACCCTCATCATGCTGGAAGGTATCATTGCTGGTAAGTAGTTGAGGTGAAAGCACAAGAAAACACCTCAGTTGACACCACGCCCAATCAAGTTCTCCCATCTTCTTGGCTCGGCAGATGGCAACTGTTCGTAGCCGCAACAGCCGTGTTCAACACCCTTCAAAACTACCTCACCCTCAAATTCACGCGTAGAATCTACAACAAAACAAATGGTCAGTTGAGAAACCACCCGCAAAGCCTTCTTTACCCACTCCATTTCATATCCAGTCACTGCTCTCCAAGCACGTTCATTTGCCGCATGGACCCTGACCTCGGCTGTTGTACGCTTCTATGCTGCATACCATATTCACGAGAAGCCGTATGTCAAATTCTAGCTCAGTCACATACCTGTAAATAAACTGAGAATTTTCAGAATTTACGATATGGCGTTATTCACATACCTGATCGCCTTCGGTCACTTCTCGACTGAGGTGTTCATATACAGGACATCCAACTTCTTTGGCCCCGTACTAAGTTCTGTGGCTGTTGCAAGTGAGTCTTCGTTCTTTTATATTCTAGGTTTGACATAGCGCTGATAATGTGAATGTGATGGCGTCCAATCAACTAGCTTCTACTTTGATCTGGATGATTTGTCAATACGACTTCTACGTGAGATCTTAAATGTTGACTATAACGCTAATAGATATCTTGATGTGATTTTTCCCCATGGCACCCGTATGTACGTTTACCTCGGTCAAGTTGACATATGTTGTTTAACTGGTAGTCATACCGCAATATGCCTACGTGACTGTTGATCATTGGAAGATATTTATTGACTCGGCCGCTGTATAAGATTAGCAGCAACAATATTAATGTAGCCAAGAATATCCAACCCATAAATACCGTCGACGAAAGGAGAAGATCGCACAACCTAAAGACTGCCAAAATAGCGACCTTGTGCAACATTTCTGAGCTATTTCTATCATCTCGACATTTGCTGTTCAAAATACCCGAGGATTAGCTAGCGAATTTCAAAAACCCAATTACTCCACTAGTAGTGAGCGCGCGTAAGTATATGACGCACTTAGTGAGTGCTTCGTGTAGGACCTCCTATCTCGCCTCGGTAACAGTCTAGGGTGTGTCAGACTCTATTGAACGGATAGCCACCCGACTCGGAGGACGGTTGTTGACTCGTCCTCACAGGATTTCTGTGAAACACTTCATCTATCAGTATAGTGAAAAATAGAATATACAAACGTGTGTTGAACGTAGGCCGATGATCCATGTCTTTTCTTATACCTTGACAAATAGGATATTTGCATTCACATCGTAGTTTGTTTGCGTGACATACCCCATCTTTTGCCCCCCGGCCAACACCTGGTAACTGAAGAAGAGAAGATACAACCGTGTGCTACAAATCCACTGATTTCCACATTTATTTAAAATCGAAGAACTTCGTATTATCGGATATTTGCTACATCGTCCGGCGGATTCCTAACTTCGACTTACACACCACTTTTTCAATCAGTTGGATGATATTAAAAAAAATGTGGCAGATGACCAGCAAAATCCTTCTACTTCCAACTTCCACTTCCCAATTACTCAGACAACCGTAAGAGAAGAACAATGTATCAAGTGTTTAAGCTCCAAGAACGTATTGCGCGCTACACCGTGGGTATCTAACTCATGAACACAAATTACCGATTAAAAATAACTCAAGGAAGAGTTCAATTTTGGCTTAACTTGTGCTAACTTTAGCCTCTTCCTCCTGGACCTCCTCCCGTAATACGCTTTTCCCTGTTCCCTGTTTCACGTTCTAACACCTTTACATACTTAGCACATCTGCTTTATTTTTATTTTCATCTACATCGCCCGCACGTTGATCCTCAGATGTCCATAAGTTAATCAACGAAGTCCTTCTATCACCCATGTATCTTAAGACGGTGATTTGTGTCCTTTGTCCATAGTATGACCGCCGCCGTCGGGCTGCTTACTTACACTTGAGTCCCTTTCTTTTTACCCTTCCTTTTTATTTCTTTTACTTTTATTTAAACGATTTATATCATAATCACAGGGTATGACAAACCTCAAAAAGCGTAAAGCCACCAATTTCACGTTGAATAAGGAGTTACTGCGGAACAGATAATCGTGTACTTATGTAAAATATAAAGAATGAAGTATTAATGAAGACTATTCACTTATCCTACCGCTTCGATTTAAACTTCATAACAGTCCGATATGCGTCATCAATGAAACACCTAGCTTTTTTAAGACGCCTTCGGGGCCTGAGGTGAATACGAATACTAAATAGAAAGCAATAGTCTAATGTTAGACATCTTGGGAGATATAAAAGTAACATCTTTTGAACTTTAACAACTGGCATAGAGCATGAGTATATATAAATATATACACGCATTTTCAGGAACTTTTTCGCCAAACACCGTGCGGTTGAAATATAAATAGGAAACCTTCCTTAGTCACTTTAATGCATAATGTGGAGCAATTTCTAAAATTACTCTTCCCTCCCTTCCTTCCGTCCAAGCATAAACTCAAGAAGAAAGTGACCTGATTTGAGATGTGTATTGTTATACGTAGGTATGATCCTTCCGTTTAAGCAACCAACCAATACCATTGAATCCAATGTACCCCGTGCTCTTCTCCAGAGAGCATATTCCAATTGAGCAATTGGGTATTTGTAACATTTCGAACCAATGTAATTATATTGCTCATTTTGGGTTCTCACATGTGTATATGGCAAATGAATAAGAGGCACGTCAAACCACCCCACAGCCCCTTGTGATTTTGAAATTTATTACAAGAAAGGTAACATATGGTTCACCGCATTGTCTTGCCTCGTTTAAACGTTCATGCTTACTGTACGGACGGAGAGACCGGATTTATTGGAGAGCGACGAGTGAAGGTTAATTGATCTAGATTCCAGTCTCACCTACTCCCTTACTTTGTAAGGCCATGTTATAACAAGTAACTCTAAAAATACATCACCTGGCAGTTTCCGGGATAACTCATACATCATACATGATGCATCAAGCTGTCTCGATTGTGATCTGACCGAGCACTAAGGAGTCGTTGAGCATCTATAATACCTTCATTTCTCGCCGTAATAAGAATAGGAGTCTACTTACTGGTAAATGTCTCAATCACTTCAAGCTTCATTAGGTGTTATCTGCCTTATCACTTATCAACATTACTCTTCAAGTTGTTCGATACACATAATTGGGAATGAAAAGAACCTTGAGGAAGGAACTGTGGCGGAATGATGTATTAGTACTACTATAAGACGATCATCATGATTACTTCTCGATTTTTCCGGTTGTCGTGTGTTAACCTGGGTGGCCCTTTTAGACACATTGGTCAGGTGAACGTTGGTGAACAAGGGAAAATACTTGGGAAATGCGATCACGAGGGAACGTTCTTCTTAGTCCTTCTGACGTTACGATGCACACACTAGCTAGAAATACTTACATGCACACGTCAATTATCCTCATGTAATATGCCGGTGTCAACGTGTCCTATACTTACTTATTACATTTTGTTTACATACCTTTTTTTGCTTGAAATAACGCTAATCGAAAATATGCGAGACACGTTTTTTTGATATCAGGTTATTGGGGAAGAAGCATTCTTGCGTGTGTGAGCCGAGGTAACTACTTGTTTAACAGGTATTCTTGTTAGCCTGTGCCTGTATTTTTGAGTCTTCGGATCAAAATAAAGAGCTTTTTATACGGGGAAGGAGTTAGTTAGGCAATTACCCAACCTTGTACAGCTGAAAGGGTGAAGTGAATCGTGAGGCAAAGTAAGGCTATGGTGCAGAGCACTTAGTCACCGACTATTTTGTACAACGGCGAAATTGAAAGTTGATCAACTTTGAGTGTATTATATAATCAAAAAAATAATTAAAATATACCAATAACTTGAAAGCTTCATCTACTATCGAAAACATTGCTTTATACCAATGGGAAAGCGCACCAGGAAGGCCAATAAAGCTGGTGCATCACGAGCACGAGCTTTTCGTCACCCTCAGTCCATTTCTAATCCTACACCCAATCCTCAAATTTCGTCTACTTCACAATCAGTGATTCAGGTTGATAGTAGTGAAGATGAAAACATACACCCTGAAATCATTGAAATAGATAGCTCTGATGAGGATGCTACTTTTTGGAATGGAGGTGTAAATCACTGCATGTCCGAGGATGAGTGGGAGCTTAGTGAATGGTCTGATGATGATAATTTGATTGATGAGGATAAAGATGATCTTGAGGAGCTTGGTTGGAGGCGGTTGGTTTTGGGATTCAATAAGGACATGGAGTCGGATATAGAGGATGGTGATGATACTTTGTATCAAGCTGAGGATGAAGAACCTGAAGAACCAATTGTTAACAAGAGTAATGCTTTTTCAATATTAATGCAAAAGAAAACCACAAAAGAATGGAAAAAAGCGGAGGAGAAGCGAGGTCCATATAGTGGGAACTCTGGGAGAAACAAGAGAGAGATCAGATTGGCTCTTGAAAGGAAAGAGGAAGTAGATTCTGTGGCTCGAAAGGGGTAAGTATGTTAAAATCTCAAAAATATGTTAGTTCTCATATCTTTATAGCAAAACATCGGAATTCTTTCGTTCTTTTTTTGTTTTGAAGCAGAAGAAAAGCCCAAGCATTCAAGCGAATCCATTAGTCAAGTACAAGAGGGATAGAAGTAGCGATAACGCGATTTATCTGGAAGAAGATTCAGTATCTCATGTATCTCATGATATTTTTATTGAATCAAACATTGTGGACTTGGTGGTTGATAATGAAGTGTTTCATGGGTTTTTATCTGACAAGTCTGATGAGGGCGAAATATGGGTTGATGATAGTGAAGAGGAAACTGAAAGAGAGGCTGAAGAAATCCTGCACCCATCTGATACTTTTGGAGTTATTCCACCACCAAAGCGAAAGCATCGAAAGCTGGAGATTCCTGCCAGAGAAATGCGTCGAAGAGAGAAAGAAAAGAGAGTCCAGAGGATGAGAGATGGATTGATAGTGATTGAAAAGCTTTTTTCATCAAAAAAAGAAGTTTTTGTTGGTGGAACCAATGGTTTACAAGCTCAACGTGCTTACGCAATACGAAGCTGCTTGAAAATGATAATAAAGAAGGGGAGATCTTTAATGGAGGCAGCACAAATTGCTTCTGAAAGTAATGGCTTTAGTAGCAGTTCGTATGGTGGACAAAAAGTACGGTCATGGGTAGCAGCATGGTTAGACTCTCGAGAGCTTCCAGTATCTGATCGAGGTCGTCATACCAAGATCCACTCACTACTTGATGACCCAGCAATTTGCACTGAGATTCGAGCATTTCTTCGAAGTAATAAATGGACAGTCAACCCCCAACGACTTATGGAATTTACGAACAATGAATCAATACCTCATATAGTCAAGAATCAACCACATCTTGAGCTATCACATGCATTAAAGAGATATTTGGAACTTGAACTATTTCCTCGTATTCAAATGAAGGCTAGTCAAGGGATATCATATCATACAGCAAGACGTTGGTTGTACAAAGAAGGTTTCCGCTATACTGCTCAAAAGAAGGCTCTCTATTATGATGGTCATGAACGTGATGATGTTGTGAAGTATCGACAGGAGTATTTTATACCTCAATTTCGTCAATATCAACATCGCTTGGTAAAATTCAAAGTCGAGAATCCCTTGGAGCGAAATACCCCTCAATTTAGATATGAATGAGCGGCCACTCGTTCTTGTTGCCCAAGATGAAATGACAGCTCAATGTAATGATGGAAAACAAATGTCATGGATATGGAATGGAGAGCAACCTCTTAAAAAGAAAGGTGCTGGTCGAGGTCTTCATCAATCAGATGTAGTTGCTTCAACAGTAGGATGGCTCAAGGATGCAAGTCAAACTCTTGAGTATGGGAAAAACTATGATGGATATTGGAATGGAGAACTGTTTATCAAACAAGTATGTGGATTTCTATTCTATATACTTAATAATACTGAATTCTGATATCTTTCTGTTATAAAAAGATTACTGAGAGAATTATTCCCGCCTTTGAGAAAGCACATCCTCCTGGTTATCAAATGCTGCTCATGGTTGATAACTCACAGGGACATTCTGCATATGCAGAAAATGCTTTACTTACCTCTCGTATGAATATGAATCCTGGTGGAAAGCAAGGGCTTCTTCGTGATGGATGGATATTCAAGATGGACGAAAAATCATACAACCTATGGTTTTTTCTCACAATCACCCCCAGTTTCCAGGACTTCCAAAGGGTATGAAGGTTGTGTTGATGGAACGAGGGCTTTATAAACCAGGAATGAAAAAGGAGTGTACAAAGAAAAAAGAAGGAAGCAAAAAGTGCTTCTCAGATGGCATTAATTGCTGTGCAAAGACAATTCTCAATCATCAACCCGACTTTATGGAACAAAAATCCCTTATTCAAGAGATTGTTGAAGCTAGAGGACACCTTTGCATTATTCTCCCCAAGTTCCATTGTGAGCTTAACTTCATTGAATACTTTTGGGGTGCTGTTAAGCAGTACTTGCGAGGGCACTGTGATTACACGTTTCCAACACTTCAAGAAAATATGCCATTGGCATTAAACTCAGTGTCTGTGGAGCTTATACGCAAGTGGGAGCATCGAGTTTGGAGATGGATTGATGCATATGAGAAAAGTCTTGATGCTCGAGAGGCTTTGACACATGTTCAGGCCTTTAGTTCACGCAGATTTGCTTCACATCGTAGAGTTTCCGAGAAGGTAGCACAAAGTATGGATATACAGGGTCCTTCCTAATATAGTAATCCATCCCATATATAGTAATGCGGCGAAATCTCAAATGTATCACTTTTTTATCTCCCTCAATTTTGAAGATATCAAAAATCTGTCTAACCAAATGCTTCATATCGCTAATCTAAGCTATTTGGTTAGAGGGATAAGAAAAATATTAAGTTGTGGATGTGCTAAATGAGTTGTACAAAATAGTTGGTGACTAAGTGCTCTGCACCATAGCACTAGGTGAGAGGACTGTTTTGTCGTTATTGTCATCACATGCTCCAAGACGAGCAAGTATGCGTAAGTCCCCAGAGTATTACATATTCGCATGTTCCCGTAACATCTGGATCGTCCTGGCCCTGTTGCAGGGTGCTCACATGGGGCTTTAATTTATCGTAGTGCGATCATGCATCAATATTTACAACCTTGATGCTCACAGATCGGCGATTCTCTTTGTTATGCTCACGAGTAAAACGGGTAGACGCGTCCTGTGGAGAATGCGAATTGGGATATCCGAAATGGGTTATTTAAAGGGGCCATCACCGGTGGTAGAAGAAACTGATGAAGAATCAATGAATAATACTTATTTTGGGAGCGGGGTTGAATATATATAGAAACAGAATGTTCGAGGGTCTAAGGCCGGATCATGGAAATACAAAATTGTTCAAGAAAGACGAATATGGTGCGATTAAATTGCAGGACTGCAGGGTGGTGGTTGGATACGTGTCCTAGCTCTCGACATGTGTATAGAAAAGGTTGACAATGTAGGCAATATTCTGGGGAAGTAGTAGACGGGCCGAAGATGACCGATAGAAATGGTGTGAAAGACCGGAGAATCGGCAGGACCTACCTAACGGGGATATCACTCTTGGCGCGTGACCCGAGGGTATATAATGCTGGATCTTTGGTTTTCTGGACGATGATGTCTGTCACCGTTGAGTATCAATATCCTCCAGAGCTTCTCGACACTATTTGCTCGCACGTCTTTGTTGCTGGCTGTCCTCCACTCGAATCCTCTCTAGACCCTCTTATTCCAACTACCAATGGCGTACCTGTCGCTCAACCCTCTTCCACCCCACCCGCTTACTGGCCCGAGCCCCTCGTTCGTCAGACTTTGGCCAGTCTCTGCCTCACCAATCATACCTGGTACGAGGCTGCTAAGCCATACCTATGGAAACAGTACGTTTATACTCTAGTGCAGCAGCAAACACTAAGTTTCATTTCTAGTCTTGAAGTCCGTCTCCCTCGTAATTGGCTTTCCCTAGTCGAAGAGATCGCCTGGAACTATGAAGAGGAAACTGTCGACTCTGTCATGGCTAAAACAATTCAGAATGCTGCAAAAGCCGTTGCCGATGCACCTACCTTTGCATCGGACAAAGAGACTGCACAAAAGCTTGAAGCCAGTCTCATGGATTCTTTGGACCTACCTGACAACTCCATTTCTCCAGATTTGCTTTCTCCCATGCCATCTCGGGATCCTAGTCCCAGGCGCATTCGACCCAAGAGCAAGAGTCCTGCCCGTTGGAAGATTCTTCGCTCTATAAATGCTGCCATTCAGGATGTTTTGGATATAAGGGCACCGGGAGTTCATGGTGAGCTTTCTGTTTACTGAATTATCTACTGTACTGATGGGATTCTCAGTTCCCACTCCTAATGATCCTCGTCCGGGTCGATTCATCGAACATCTCGACTTCAATCATTTCCGAACCATTGGTATGCGTCGTTCCATTGAGGAGGGTGTCAACAGTCGATTCGTGACCGGGGATCGGGTACAAGCCATACTGAAGGTAAGCCCTGTACCTTGATGTAATCTTACACAATTCTGACTCGATTCATTACAGGAGTTACCTAACTTGACCTCCTTTGGTGCAACTGAGTACATGGATGGCGCATTGACACTTCCTGTACTCAATGAACTCTTTCTTCGTGGTGCCCCTTCAGGGGGACGCGGAAGGCCTTGTCGTTCACGTGGTTATTCTGAGTCAGATGTAGAAGAGGAAGACCGCGAGCGAAGAAGGGAATGCAAAGACCTCGAGGCTGTCGATTTGACGGGTTGTGTCAGTGCTGTCTTCGTCAATGCTTTTGCTGAATTCGTCAATGCTCATCTACTGCCCTCCGAGTCGGAGGAAAATGACGATGAAACCGAGAGCCGTCGCGGCCGTCATGCCTCGCGTACATTCGATGAGCCCATTACCTTCCCTGGTCTCAAACGGCTCGGCTTGCGTGGAGTCAAGTCTATTTTACCTCGCTATCTAGACCCATTCCTCCTGGCGTTCCCAAACCTCACGCACCTCGACCTGTCGGGTACTCGCGTCACCTCCGAAATCTTATGCTCTCTCGGCGAATCCCCTAGCATGCGTCTAAAGTCTCTCTCACTTGCCAGGTGCATTAGACTTTCTAGCGAGAGTATCCGTGATCTTTTAGTGCAATCTCCAGTGACAAACGAATTACAGGAGCTCAACCTGTACGGAGACATGACTTATTCTTCCTCGTTGACTGAGGAGGATTTACTGGATATTGTCAAGAAGGCACCGTGCTTTATCAATAATCAACTACAATATCTTGATCTCTCCAGTGCTCCAGTGCGTAAGGAAACTTTAGAGGCGTTTAGGCCTCAACCCAAGTTACGCTCTCTCGGGTTATCTTATCTACCTAACCTTGAGCTGAGGGCCATCCAACGTTTCATGGTCGAAAAGGCAAGCAATGTTGAGATTCTAACATTGATCAATACTTCGACCGAGCTCGATTTGGGACTTCGGTCGAACTCTACGTGCACCCCCCGTAGTGCTGTCACTAATTTGCACACTCATCTCATTCGGCCACTCTGCACACCACCCTTCTCCTTTAAACTCACCGAACCTACCACTCCGACTGAGCCTCCTACTCGTCTCCGCGTTGTTGAGCTTTCAAGCGTTATGCTAAGCGCTTTAGGTGCCGGTGCTGGATCGTGGCGTATTATCAGGAGCAAGGGTGGTCGTGGTTGGTACATGGACACCGCTAGTGCATGGTCCGCGGAACCCGGATATGGAGAAGGTAGTGTCTTGAGACGAGACCTGCCACGCACCCATCCATTCCGAATTGAGATGGAACGTCTATCTGATGCTAATGGTAACGTTAGCAGTGGCATTGGTTGGCATGCTCGTAAGATGGAGGTAAGTTGAACTAGCCAGCTGTCATAAATGGAAGTGTTAAAAGTGCTGTTTAGGTTCTCCACGGCTATGGTATGCTTGGACGCGAAGATGGGTTATACGGTGCCGTATCTTTTGCTTATCAAGGATAGAAGCCACACAGCCATATACTTTCGCGTTGTGTTCAAAATTATCAGTCTACCTCACTTCGAAAGAACAAAAAATACTAATCGTAATAATCGTAACTTCACTGGGGGACCTGCTTCTTTTATAAAATAGTCGACTATATGGGGCTATAACAAACATCCTTTCTTTTCGCTCGCTGGTTTTTTGTGTTGTTATTCGCTGATGCTTTACCCTGTACAAATACTTACAAATACACACTTATTTGAATACTACATGTGAACATTGTCCTTGAAAAATACAGCTCATGCGAGGTAATTGCGCGAAGCAATGAAGTGTGTTTGAGGCGTGGTACCACAATGGTATATCCTCGTGCACCTTCCTGTATTGCGGGTTTAGGCCAAGTTCAATTAGATTTCCTTATGTAGAGTCATTCCATTTAGTTGTCAAGTTCCATCTTTTTTTACACACATCAAGCTTCCTAACAGCTACCCCTTTAAATACCCTATCAGTTACTATTACACTCCCACTACTATCTCTCAGTACTAACAACAGCCATGGCGCTTCAATCGATTATTTCCACAGCCACCTCTCATTCTTCTGAACCACACAGACAGAAGGATAGGCTCTCCGATGATATTGATAACCATACCATTCATGCCAATGCAAGTATGCTGGATGCTGCGAGCAATGCTGCCACGCTATTGTTGTCGAATATCAATCACCCAGGACCGAGAAAAAGGCCAACGCGCAAGTCAGAATCCGATATCGATATCCCAAGTTCTCCAGAAGGCGATGAACCAAGCACTCAAGAAGATGAACCACCAAGGAGAACAACGGCTCTAACTAGAAGGACCTTGAGTTCTTTGTTTATTCCACCCAAGAAATTAGGCAAATCGCCTAGTTTTTGGAGGAGCATGCGAGCAGTGATGCTTTCTTCTATATGTGTGTCACCGTCTATCATTGACTCCTATGCGTGTTTTCTAACGCAAATTTTGTTCTGGGAATGTAGGGCTCAATCTACTATTGGTATTCATACCCATTTCTGTGCGTCTTGTTTTCCAAGCTTGGCTGTTGTGTGTTTTGTTGACGCGTGAGGGTATTAGTGGGCTTTGAATTTTTCACTAGATCATAACTATCCCAAGAGAGATGCTATCGTTTTCTCAAGTAAGTGAAAGTTATGACCCAAAAACACAAATTGTTTCTCAGTGGGGTTTTAAAATTCATAATTATAGCTTCTGCCATTGCAATTCTTCCGTTAGCCAAGGTTTGTGGGTCCCTCTCTTGGCAAAATAAACAAAAGGTCTCATAATCAAACAGTTACTCGGATTTGCCACAGAAGAATTATCTCTAAGAGTAGGACAAACTTTGGCTGGTCTTCTAAACGCAACTTTGGTGAGCCTTTCCCCCATCTCACCCACGTCCTATCTCACCTACACTGCCTTTCTCATCTCATGTGGGTTTTGGGCTATTTTTAGGGAAATGCGTATGTGATCTTGGCAATTTGATTATCCGACTGACCTCGATTTTTGGATTCTCTCAGGGTGGAACTCCTGGTCGCAGTATGTGCTCACCATAAATTCCGCGTTACTGATATTCTAAGTCTTTCTCTAGATCTTAGCTCTTGTCCAATGTGAACTGCGCATCGTGCAAACCTCATGTAAGTAATTACTTACCACTGGTTCCATCCCTGCGTGTAGCACACGTACATGCATTATGAGCACAGGCTCCGCCGGTCTTAGACCACCGAGTTTTAGAAGCATAGAAAGCATGCAGTGCCAACCTTTCGGTCCTGGAAACTTCCCGGTTGTATTCTGAATGTCTACTAATTAAACATTCACATGTTCTCCGCAGTGGTAGGATCAATTCTTAGCAACCTGTGTAAGTTTTCCATTATTCGCACTTATGCTTATGGCGGCAATACTGGTATTTATTTATATACTAGTACTAGTATTGGGAATGTGTTTCGTTGCAGGCGGTTACAAGTACAAAGAACAAGGGTTTGGCCAGAGTATGACATCCTTTTGCCAAGGTTACTATTTACTGATGTTATCATTTTATTTTTGGATATACAGGCGTATCACAGTTGAATGCTTCACTTTTAACTATTAGTGTTATTGCTGTGCTTTTACCCGCAGCGTTTCAATTTGGGGCGCACTTGGATGAAGCTACTGAAAGAAGGGAAATTTTGATTGTTAGTCGAGGGGTGAGCCTAATCATATCATTTTTGTTTTAACGCCAACGTTACCTAGTTCATGGAATTTTTCTAGACAGCAATTTTACTCCTTGCCGGTAAGTTTTGATTATATTACTCGAATGAAGGATAAATTTGACACTTTGTTTTCCTTCAGGTTATATCGGGTATTTGGCCTTTCAGTTGCGTACTCATTCATCGTTGTTCGATGAGAATCATGCAGAAATTTTCAAGTCTACTCGTTATGCACGAACGGAGAAAAAAAGGGCTGAGATAAAGAGACGACAACAAATGGAGAGGGAGGCGGAACAAGCGACAACTATCTTAAGTCCTGGTAATGGTTTAACTGATGACCCGAGAGTCATGAACCCACAGTCTTGAGTAATAATCCATCAGGGACTAACAATCCTGTTTCATATCCTCCTGTAACGCTTTCAAGAAATGACGTAGAGAGTGTATCCGTCAACAGTGAGGAATCAGTTGAAGAACCTCAAATGAGCGGTTCGGCTGCATTGATCCTTCTAGTCGTGGTAACAGCGGTAAGTCGTTGCGTTTAATTGAATCTTGTGTATTTTCACTATTGATGCATTTAAAGTTAACTGGGGTCACGGCGGAATGGCTTGTTTCTTCGATAGATGGAATGACAGAAAACGGTGTTGTCAGTAAGGAATTCATTGGTATTATTGTTCTCCCCTTTATAGGCAATGCTGCTGGTAAGTGAGATAGCATAGGCATAGGTTGAGTATTGGTTTTTACAATCCGATTCAGAACATTTTACTGCTGTTACTGTATCTGTCAAAGACAAGCTTACCCTGAGTACCAGTATCGCCATTGGGTCCAGTATTGTACGTTTCTATTCATGATGTTTTCACTCGTGAGACCTAATCTAAACACTCTCTAACAGCAAATTGCACTATTTGTGGTACCGTGAGTCGATTTTTTCTTTGTGCAGTGTAGAAGAATCACTGACGATGTCTTATCACGTCTATGTTTATAGCCTTATCGTAACAATTGGGTGGTGTGCAGGAAAACCAATGACACTTCTTTTTGATCCCTTCGAGTCAATTTCTCTCTTCCTCGCTGGTAAGTGTCAAAATACTACATTCATAAAATGGTTAAAATACTCATTCCACCTACCTTCCTGTGATGTTTAATGTATGCGATTTATGTAGTCTTGACCGTCAACTACGTTGTTCAAGATGGCAGGTCAAATTGGCTTGAAGGTTATATTCTAATACGTAAGTAGCATACGATCTACATCATTCTTAGTCCTCGATTATTGATACTGAGTGAACACATATATCATCTAGTCCTTTACGCTATTCTTGCTCTTAGCTTTTGGTACTACCCTGGTAAGTAACCTTCATCGTCTCATCATTTTTCAAAATACTTACTCAACTGCGTCAATAGGTTCTGAGGTAATAAGCTGCTGAAGGTGAAGTTCATAAGGGATACGTTTGATTTCCTGTGATGGTTTAATTTTTCCCCTTTTGCTAATACCATCTTTGAACATATTGTGTTTATTCTGTTTCATTCAATGCGCCGATGACACAGGTAAGGATATATGGAGGAGATATTGTTCATTCAGAGTATCCAATAAAGCCTCGACAGCATCAGAATGATAATGCCATGCCAGTCAAGATGAAAGCTTGCCAATTCCTCGTCGCACCGACATATATGCAGAGTTTTATGGACAGTGAGACCGTGAATCGCAAGTTCACAACCGTCATTTATGGTGGAAAGCAAAGATATATTTAGGGAGGATGTATTTCTCATTGTGTATTGATATTTTAGGTATAACTTTTTGTCGCTTAATTTTCCGACCTTGCGTAGGAGTGTTCCAGGTAGAACCAGTGGTGTATCCCTCCTCTTTTTCCTCCTCTTCCATCCCAGCAGGTTTAGCAGACCGCCGGAAGCCTCCCGGGTGGTGGTTGAGGTTCTCCAGCGAGGTGATTTTGTACTAACGCCATATGTATGTATGTCTCGATCACCTTTGCATTAACGTGAATATTTTGTTACAGCAAAAAGTCCAATTGTGTTTTTTTTTTGTTCTTACATTCCTAGTATAGTACATATAGTATCTATAGCTTAGCTTTTGAGTTATCAACAAGGGTAACTGCTGCTGCTGCCAAAGCGACAGCATCACGTTCCTTAACTTTGGCAGCTGAAAGAGAGAAGTTATTAGTGAGTAACACAAAACGAGTGTCGATAAACACCCATCATAAAAAAAAACTTACTGAAAATGACTTTGTTGCCTTCTTTCCACATCTCAGTGATGATAGTCTCACCGGGGTAAACAACTCCAGCGAATCTATTTCATAGGTTTAACTCATGTGTTCAAAGTTATAAATTAAGAGTACTACGTACCGGACTTTGATATCCTTGTAGGGACCATAGGTCTTGAGAACATTCTTAGCGGCGATACCAAAAGAACATAAGCCATGAAGAATAGGTTGTTCGAAACCACCAATTGCTGCGAATTCAGGAAGGATCTATTTTATTTTCAAAGTTTCAGTATACCATTATTACGTCGGAACAACAGCATATTATTGCGTGAGAGGACTGACGTGAAGGGGGTTATAATCACCGCTCAAGCTAAACAGTAGTTAGTTAGTAAACTAACCAAGGGTAAGAGAAAGATAAAATGCATACCGATAGAGAGCTGCTTGAGAGGTAGTAGTTTTTTCTTCAACAACGGCATCGGGAGCACGTTTAGGAGGTGTGTTGGGGGAAGTAGCAGCACCACGATCTGGGTATTCCGATATGTAAGTGTAAATTTAACCTTCTTTTTCAAAGTCTTCGTACCTTTTCCAACACGTTTTCCACCGAAACCACCAGCACCACGATGAAAACTGTAGATTGGTTTTCAAAGATAACTTGTCCAGTAGCTATATCCTTCGTTTCTACGATAACAGTTACCGCTGCTGCTTTTCCTTTATCAAGGACTTCAAGGAGCCTGAATTGTAGTGTATCAGTTAAATCCCGTTGTCGTTTTTTTTTTTTTGAGAAATAGTTTTTGTGTACATACCTTGCCTCGCTAACGAGAGATCCACTCACAGGAATAGGAGCTTTAATGTTCAAATATTGTTCACCATGGAGTAATTTCGCCTTTTCATAACATATGCATATACATAATTAGCAATTGGGTATAAAAAGAGAAGAAAGGAGAAAAAATATTTCAACACTCACAGGGTTAAAGTTTGGTAACCAATCAAGTGGAACACCAGAACTCGCAGCAAATTGAGGAATAACACCAAATGAAGGTAATACTCCAAATTCTTCATCACCTTCATAAGTCCATTGAAGTTCTTTCTCAGTAGCACCAACACCCAAGTTATACAATATAACGTCCCTCTAATAAAACAAAAAAAAACCGTAAGGTCAGTCCTCCATTCCTTGCTCATAGAACTCATAAACAAGTAATGAAAAAACGTAAGGTATTTCTCATACAACATCAACCATACATACCTCAGTGTAAGTATAAGGAACAGGATCAGAAATGGTAAGTTTAGCTTCAGCTACGAGTGGAGAATCTTCCGGGTCAGCGAAAGCGTTAGGATCTTTGAACTGGGACATGATTGTATGGTGTTGGTAGAAGTTGTGTAACCGTGGTTAGGTTATATACACGATCAACCCCCATAGCGCTTCTTCTCAAATCACATGCTTCCGGTCTTTTGGGCTTCAAGGTCAAGGTTCTGTCTTGTGAATTTTCGGTTTTCGGTGATCGCTAAATGGTTAATCAATGACATAGAGTACTTTACTGGCACGAGTTTACCTGCGTACTTGACAGATATAAAAATAAAATTGTCTTTCGAAGGTATATGACAAGCAGAAAAAGAAAAAGAAAAATGCGATAAATTATATCAGATAGTAATGACAATGCGGTTTACAGGGAGTAACAACTTCGAAAAAAAAAACACACATCTCAAAAGTAGAATTACAATTTTGCTTTAACAGTTTCCTCCCCCTTGTTACCAAAGTTAGCAACCAAATCTTGAATGGCTTCTTGTGTTGTTGTAGGATTGGTAGCACGTCCATCATCTATAAAAAAGAGAAGATTAGCCTCTCGTGAAAAACAAAACCATATCTGTTCACAACTTACTGAAATCAGTGATAGAGTTCCACTTAGCAACAACATCTTCAGGTGTATAAGGTTTATTAGTAGGGAACCCATGACCACCTGAGCGTTGCCAACGAGTTTGAGCAGCCCAACCACCAGAAATTTCGAAAAGAGCGCCGGTTGTTTCTTCATTATCTTTGCTACTAAGATAACCAACAACAGGAGCAACGTAATCAGGCTTGAAAGCATCAACCATTTCTTGAGGCCAGACAGTACTTGTCATAGCAGTACCAGCAGAAGGAGCAATGGCATTAGCGAGAATGTTGTATTTCTTACCCTCAATGGAGAGGGTACGGGTGAGACCGATGATACCAGCTTTAGCAGTGGAATACTGTTTTTGAAGGGTTTTTTATGACGAAAAGCTTGTTAACTTTTAACATGACTTACGTTAGCCTGACCGAAGTTTCCGTCTAGAGTTGAAGGTAAGTAAAGAAAAATATAGTATAATAATATAAGTAAGGCGTACAGATGCCGACTTGGGAAGCGGTGGTCACAATACGACCATACTTTTGCTTTTGGAAAGTGGGCCAGAGAGCCTTGGCGCACTAGTTTTCAATATTAGCAACAAAACTCAATTATATATCCAAGCACAATATATACCTTGTAGGTACCACTGTAAAACATTTGTCAGAACTTCATGTATCGCAATACTCGGAACAATTAAAGCTTACCGAAGATGGATGGCAAGGACAAGGTCCCACTCTTGCTCAGTCATAGATTGGAAAGACTTATCACGGAGGATACCAGCATTAGCAATGAGAACGTGGACAGCACCGAACTTCTCAAGAGCAATCTGAGCAATCTTATCACCGTCCTCGACAGATGCAACAGCAGCAATAGCCTTGCCACCAGCCTTGACGATTTCATCAACGACACCGCCAGCAGCTTTGTCATTGACATCATTGACAACGACGTTAGCACCAAGACGAGCAAACATAAGAGAGTATGCACGGCCAAGACCAGCACCGGCACCGGTAACGATAACGGTCTGACCATCGAAGCGAACTTCGGGACCGGGTTGAGCATTGGGGGGAGCGCTCTGAGCAGATGCAAGGAGACCCTATAATCACAGTATTAGAGGATGTTCCATTTAGATTTTGATAAAGTAGAACGCACAGTAGCATCAACGTCAGTTACAGAGGTAGGGCTATATTTGAATTTAGAATTTATATTAGTCTCCAGCCAAAAGTAAGACTCACTAGTAGGGCTTGGAGAAGTCAAGGACTTGATCCCACTTGGCTTTGACCTGTACAAACAATTAGACTATGTTTCCAAAGAAAAAGAAACAACTCACAGCAGTAGGAGTGAAAGTGGCATCAGTCTTGAAGATAGCACCATTGCTCCTCTCCCATCGGACCTCTGCAATGAAACCGGCACCGACCTCAAAGATCTTTCCAGATCCATCAGGTCCATCAGGATGGCAAACTGCAGCGACGAAGGGTGCGACGTAGTCGGGCTAGATCAATGACGTCACATATTTAAGTGTCAAACTAAAAACCGGCATAGAAACCGAACATACGCTAAGGTTAGCCAACATCTCAGGAGGCATGATGGTTTCAGTCATTTGGGAAGCAGCCATCTATTATCAATGATTAAGTTTCTGTAAACAACAAAACGAAAAAAGTGGACACCTACAGGGGCGATGACGGTAGATTTGATACCGTACTTGGCACCCTCACGAGCAAGAGTTTTGGTGAAAGAAACGAGACCCATCTTTGCTGCACTGTAGTTGGCTTGACCGAAGTTTCCTGCAAATTTGGACATAATTAAATATACACGGCTATATTTGCCCTATTAAGATACGAACCGTAAAGCCCGGCGGCGCTGGCGGTGTTGATGACACGGCCGAACTTCTGTTTGCGGAAGATGGGCCATGCAGCCTTTGTGCAAGCATAGGCACCCTTCAGGTGAACTTCAGTAATTTGATCCCACTCCTTGTCAGACATATTCTTAAAGCTAGTACATATTTTATTAGTATGGGTGCCGCATATCCCGAAGGTTATAATTAACCCACCCCTTATCCCGGAGGATACCAGCGTTGTTGATGAGAATGGTAACAGTACCAAAATTGTCGACAGCAGTCTTGATAACAGCAGCACCGTCAGTCACGGATGAGTTGTTAATAACAGCCTTTCCACCAGCTAATATATTGTAAGCTGAGTATATGATTTAGATTAATATAAATCCGTGAAATACTCACCGGCAACGATCTCATCGACAACTTTCTGTGCGGCGGCGGCATTGAAGTCGTTTACAACAACGTTGGCACCACGAGCAGCGAAAAGGAGAGAGTAACTTGTTTTCGAGATCCGAACATGAGTGAATAGGAAACTATTTCAAGTTGTAAAGGATTACATACGCCTTGCCCAAGCCACCACCAGCACCAGTGACGACGACAGTGTGTCCTTTGAAGGAAAGTGACATTTTTTGTTGTAGATTCGGGAAAGGTAGAGGGAGATGAAAGGTAAAGTCAACACTCGGGATACTAGATCGTGAAATATAGCTCAAGTAGGCTCGCACGTGAATTTCCCTGATGGAATTCAGCGTCCACATCACCGGTGTCTCGCTTATGTAACCATGTGCATCTTGCTCCCGGTAAATCTCACACTGTGTTTGTCTGTGGTGTTCAAAAAAGTCGCTCTAAAGCGAATAAATATTGGCGCGCCCGGCACATGATGTATATACAAAAAAGGAACCACAATACTGTATATATCACGCACTGCATGAGCTCGAAAGAGAACACACTTGATCTCGAATGTCCGTTAAATGCATCCGGGGTGCGGGATTTTTAGAAAACCAAGACCATGAGAAAGAACGAAACAAATAGAGAGAAATAGAGAGAAAACTGAATGGAAATTGAGACAGAGAGAGAGAGAGATAGATAGAGAAACATAGTGAGTAACTTTACAACGCGAGAAAGATGGAGACATGGCGAGATTTTTTTTTAAAGAGTGGATCATAGTTGGTCATGTAACATATCATTTAGATATAATTGGGAGAGCTTCATGTCAAAGAGAGTGGGTTGATGTCGTTACGGGAAATGGTTTCGTGATAAGGGACAGAGATAAAAAGAAAAAGAATGGGTGCATGGAACCGATAGCAAAAAAGAAAAAAGAATAAAAAAGCGATAATGACATAGACAAGACACATGCAGATGAATTGATTAGATGAAATGCGGGCAATGAGCCAAAGGAATGGGTACAAGATGATGAAATATGGTGGGAATCAAGATGGTATAGCAAAAATGTGAGACGAGAGTATCTCAATCCACAACCATCATTGTTCGTGCAGGCGCCAAGTCGTCAACATGGATCTTCGCCCATTCAATGGCGAAGACGGAAGCCTTAAGGAATTTCTTGTTTGCATATTTCTTTGATACATATTGCTTTGAAAAGCCGTTCTCAGCCAATTTCTCGACGAGCAACTGATGCCCGGCAATAACTGCTCCTCAGTATAACCCGAGTAATAGACGAAGGCCTCATTCTGTATGGTTTAGTCAGCCACGTGATGAACCTAGCGCGACATGCAGATTGCACGTGTTCGCCTATATAAGAGACACATACCCAATCACCACCCAACATCCTCCTAGCGCAGTACATTCCAACCGCTGCGATAAGACTCGGCTTCACTCGTAAAAAACGGTGGTCAAGAAGGGTAACCTCCGTCAAGAACTTGCTCAACGTTCTCGTTTGAATGTCATAATCGTCAGCCTTGCTGATCTTGCGCATCCAGCTGTACGGGGAGCAGTAATGTGAAACTCGGAATTCGAGTGTTTGCAGGACAATTCGTTCGCCTTTTAGGATTTCCTCCTTAGTGTATCCATTTTCAGTCATGAACACAAACTCTTCAACGGATGGGGCGAGGATTTCTTCGTACTTGGCAGCGACGAACATAGCAGTGACGCCAACCAACTGTAGCTTGCCCAAAGAAACGACTCGTCTTGTTAGGAATCGATCTACGATGTTAATGGCGATCCACAAGGTCTCGGGCAACATATGTATCGGAGGTGGACCTGGAGGAGCCAATCGACGAGAGTTTGACGCATTTCCCAAGTAATTTCGGTTTGGCTGGACATATAGTCGGGACTAGGCATAACTTCCTCCTATAATCCGAGTCAGCAACAGACGAGTTGAAAGATGTGACGACACCCACCTCGAGATCACACATATACTCGAAAATTTCTTCTGCATACTCGGATACCATCGTGGTATCATACATATCGACTTCATCTTGGAATGTTTCGCGGATTGTATCAATTTCCTTTGCAAACCTTTGGGCACGCTCGGTGCCGATCTCTGGCCACACGCGTGGACGTTTTGTTTCTGGAGCATCGTTTTCGTATTCTTCTGTTTCTTCATCACTGTGGTCAACACCAATCATATTTGCGACTTCGCGTTCGTTGGCGAGTTCTACATCGTCTTCTACTTCATCTTGTACAATCTCCTCAACATCCATCTCACTTTGTAGATGCTTGACGACGTCAGTTTCGTCGTGCTCCGGAATAACGAGAGGCTGAGATGCGGACGTAATTACTCGTGAGACGCGTCGGGCGGCTTGATTGGCTCGAGCGCGGGCCATTGATACGCGAGCATTGACAGCATTCGTAACTGGTGGGACAACACTTGCTCGTTTTGGGCCCAAGGGGACTCTCTGAGCAAAGGAGGCAGACTCTGATCGACCGCGTTTCAAACCGACCTCTTCCTTCTCCTTTCCAAATACAGGTTTCACTCCCATATCCTAAGTGAGAGTCGGTGTCAGGGTCAAGCGGAGAAGTTGAAGTTACAGTGCAGCTAACCTTGCGATTTACTGCAGCCATGGTTACTTCTCCTAAGGCCTGGCGAACGGTGCCAACCTTTACTATGTTCTCCTTTGCGGAGGTGCGAATAGGACCAACGTTACTTTGAGACGATTGGCGAAGATGCCTGCTCAACGCATTCTCATCGGCCTTGCGTTGAACAAGTGCGCGTCGTTGGGGTAACTAGAAATGAAAAATATAAAAACGTGTTCTATTGAAAAGGTTGATAGGAAAAATACATACACGGACGTGATTTGTAGCCATCGTGAGGATAAAAGATATTTACTGGCTGAAGAGAGCTTCTGCGAGTGAGGTTCCAGTGAAGCAGAAAATGCTTTAAAAATGAGATGGATGAAGTGGAAGAGTTGATAGGAGTAAAGAGACAAGTTGCCAGTATGTTGCAAGGAAAGAGAGAAGAGTGAAGGTGTAGAACGAAGTCCACTGGTCAGCCTCAGAAGAAACTGAACAAGGGGTTCAAGTTAGATTCACTTCGAACACGGATCATGTGATTCGAGCATAACTAAGACAAATAACGCGAAAGACTTGGTTCGTGTCGCGTTTCATTTCCGCGTGACAGCGGTGATCGTAACGACCCAGCCCTGTTTTATAAGCCACAGACATTGTGTCTCTTGCTCACTTATGCACAAGCCTTTTGTCGAGTATTTAGATCTACATGACGTCGAATAATGAATAATGTTCAAGTCGCGGTGGAATGAACACCCGAACTGTTCATCGTGATTTACCTCTCTGATGTAAGGATGAGGTAACATAAATCAACTCGGTGCCTTTCCAACCGCAACAATCTTGTTTTCAGGACGCAACATATATGAACCGGTATACCCCACACCTCAAAAATGCAGTGCTTTCTGCTGAGCATAGGCTGATATGTTGAAAACCCAATTTCCAAGATCAGTGCGATCTACCAAGTTTCAACCCCCTGGATCCAGGATTTCTGATGATAAGGGTCTAGTATGGTCCGAAAGAAGTACAATTAGAACTCTGTTATTCAATTAATCTGACACGGTTTATGGTTCCCACTCGGCCCAATGCCAGCTAGAAGATGAAAAAGGTGTTAAATGAATATGACATCAACATCATCAATTTTGATGATTAGATAAGCCATGACCTACATAGGAGGTGTGGAACGCAACAATGGTTTTGTGGATCCTTCCGTTGTGCTTCTATACTGGACAAATACATATATCATCATTCTCTCTCGCTTGGATCGATAATATGCAATACATCTCCGAGGTTTTCGCAGTGCCACATCTCCTATCTAGTCCGTGAGCTCATATACTGCTTTATTATAGACTTCTGTTCAAGCTCTTCTTGGAAAAGAATGGCTTGTCAAGACTAATTCTGCAACCTCGACGCCTTATTTGTTTGTCAGTCTCTCTATCTCAACAGCTTTTTGGACACGTTTTGATAGAAAAAAAAAACACGCGTTCAAAAGGCGATGATAAACTTTTTTTTTGACTTGTTTATTTTTGTTTTGGACAGAAATTTCTTTCTTCGACTATTGATCTAACATGCTGTATATTATTTACTGATACCAAGTCAGTTTGGGTGGAAGGTACGAATTGACTCGGTTTAGTTTTCCTAGTGATTCAAATCGTGACTGACCTTTCCTTTGTTTCTTTTGATTTAGAAATCTCCAGCCAACAGATTGCTCGAAGATGGCGAGAGTGTAATCCTAATTCACCTACTCAATATGAAAATCCTGAAGACGAAGACGAATGGCGAACTGGAATACTTGAAGTCCTTACAAAAGCTCATTCAATGGGCGGAATCGACCAAGTTTCATTCGAACTTGTCGATACTAATTTCTCAGTCAGTAAAAAAAAACAAAAAAGAATTCACTCGGGAACCACTGACATCTACATGGGTATATATATTAAATTGTTGCGTGTAGGACATTGCATTCACTTTTGAATGGGAATCTTTCAAATGGAGATGGGAAACCTACTTTATTGGACATAAAATTTCGGCAGAGATTATCTCGAAGCATCTCATCTTTCCTTTGATCAGCACAAGCCATCTTTTCTTCTCTTCTACAGATGCTGTACACAATATGTCCGATATTGACGTTGAGAAGGTCTGTATGTTCTTTACACCCTACCTACCTTCAATTCATTACTTCTCTTCTTTCTTCCTAACTGGGGTATTGACCTTCTTTCCATTCATTTTTTATTTCGGTTCCTTAGGCTGTTGATAAGATGGGCCGCACAGCTCGGCGGGCAGTGGATACACATATAAAAAACGCCCTATCTAAACCGCGCATGTCTACGATCATCCGAAGAGTAACAGCAGTGTTTAGTTCTCTACATGAACTTCGTACGTCGTAACACAAAAGTTTTTTTTGATTCAAATCACAGAGAAAGGTTCTTATTCTAAATTTATTCCCCATTCAGCTAATATTTCTTCGTCTGTGGGTTTACCAGACCTACAAGTTCCTGTAATCATGGGTCAACCTTCTACACCACCACCGCCACAAGTCAAAAAGAAATTGACATTGACTCGGAGATCTGTCAATGATAGCGTAGCATCGCCACAAGTTAGAGTGACAGTGTCCCCTCTACCTCAACCTCCTTCTCCTCCTCTTCCTCCGGCACTTTCCTCGCCAAGAGCACCTCGTCGTTCATCAATAACCGAACCTGAATCAGCTACCGAATCTTCTGCTGCTGAAGATGTCGATAGTGATAATCCTCAAACCAAGTCTTCACTTCCTATTCTCACTGGTAGACATTCATCTCCGGAAAGACGGTCACCAATACCATCATCTATATCTATGAAACGTAGCTTCTCACCTCCGCAGGCACCCACTTCAACTAGTACCACCATCAACACCTCTCAATCTCACTCGCAACCTAACATACCAGACGTGATTGTACCTGATGATGAAACGTCAGAAGATGATTCTTCACCACTTAGACCACCACCAAAGAAAGTCAAACCATCACCTCAAGATTCTTCTGAAGATGAAGATAGTGAAGCGGAAAGAAGAGCTCGTATTACTAGACTGAAAGCTGGTAGTAGTAGTACTGGTGTTAGAAGAGGATCGGGTGTAAGACAACCTTTGAAGAGAGGTGGTAAACGGTTCTGAAACGTTTAATGTCTGATATTTGTTATCTTGTATCTTTCTTGCCTCTCAGAGGGTTCTACATTGCGAATTTGACAACGATAATCTCGATAAATTGATGATACATAGTGCGTGGCAATGTGTGTTTATGATTGGATTGTTACTCGATTTCCAAAAATCATAAAAACGTTATACGTTTAAACATCCGGCCAAACTCCCAAACCCTCTCTCCAAATCTCGGTCTCAGGTGTTCATGTGTCCGTTTATTTCATCAATGTTGTCGACCTCGAGTCGAACATGCAGGGCATGGTTTAAGAAACATGTTACGTACTTTTCCTTCCCCAGGTAAATAATGGAAAGGAATATGCTGTTGGAAGTAAAAAGTTAGAAGAAGTATCATGATAATGATAATGATAATATTAAGATTAAGATTAAGAATACGATCAAGAAACATGGATGTAGGATTTCAATTTCAATATAAGAATATCGAGAGAGGGGGGGATGAAAAGTTATACACTGTGTGGGTGACTCGATAATCTAACTGGATTATCGAGGACATACCTAAACTTTACTCTGAGACCCGTGCTCACGAGTAAAGTAAAGCTTGGATAAATACTCGCTAGTACTTGATAATCTGTGTGGATTACCAGGTCACTGGCACAGTGTATAACATAAAAACGGTTTATGGGTTTATAATTGTAGTAAAGAAACCGAGAAGAAAGAAAGAAAACTCACAGGAGGACAATCGCATTCTTGATTTTCACCATGTTCATGTTGAGAACTTGTCCTACATTTAGGTTCATCACAATCTACTAGTTCTCCAGTTTCATGATCGAATACCCAATGCTATAAGAATAAAAAGATTTAAAGAAAACCACAAAAGCGAAAAGAATTGGAAGAATGGTTTTTGGATTAGATCGTGAACCTAGGAAGAGGAGGAGGAGGAGGAGGGGGGGGGGGGGGGAGGGGGGGGAAGAGGTTAATATACTTACTCCGCATGGTCTATAGTAATCTCCAATACTGCATATATAAAATCATAATCGGATCGGAACCCAAAAAAAAAAGGAATCAGAAATGGACGTCAGTTGTGAATTCTTTTTTCCAGGTTTTATTGTTTTTTGTTTTATTTTGAAGTTGAGGGTGGTGGCACTTACCATTCTCTTTTACACATTATTGTTTAAAAGTGGGATTATTGTTTGAGGGAAAGAAGAAGAAAAAAAACGAAAGAGATAAGGTACTTTATGATAGTGGTAAAAGTGCTAGTGATCTCAGAGCAATGTGATCTAATGACAAATGGGGTTTTACCTATATATAAACAGTTCGGTTGAGTTGGCCTTACTTATATATGTGATATCTGTATCAACGTTTCGACTAGTACTTATCAGATGTGTGTTTCGAATATTCAAACATTCACTTGTACTGTCAATGAAATACAAAGTCAGGGCAGGTTGGTAGTATCAGAAGTTTGGGGAATTAAATACTGTGGTACTAAATCTACTCGGCGTCTCAAATACATCCCTATATATATTTCAACATTTAAACCAAATTGAATAGCGGATGTAAAGCGTCTCTCGAAGCTTGAAAAAAAAAACGGTGATAAGTTATGTGCGCTTCTCAAATTAACTCTTTTTAAGTAAAAAAGAAACCCAAAAAAATATCCGACAATACTTGATCAAAAAAGATTCCCACACTTCGGAACAACCCCCAATTCAAGAGTTACGCATACCGTTAGGCCGTGACGTTCCCCCCAGTTCTCCAAAAAAAACCTTCAAAGTTCAAACCGTAACAACAACAACATAATAATAAAAAATGGCCAACACAACAGAAGACACTGATTTAATTCTCGAGGTATGTATCTTTCAAATTCAACCCTTTTTTTTTTTTATGATATACAAAAAACACTGTTCTGAACTTGATGATTTTTCTTATTATAAATATTATAGGCTGCTCTTAAAGACGCTTTTTCAGCTCTAGCTCCTTCATCCAGACCTCAATCACTTAAACCGATACCTAAACCTGAACCTGTATCTGACGAATCCACCACTGCAACTACAACTACAACTACATCTGAAGAAGAAGAATCTGTAGACGCGGTTGCTCTTGTCACAGAAACTCAAACCGACGCAGAAATCACTGCTGCTGCTGCTGCTACCGATACTACGACAGAAACTCCAAATGTAGAAGTGGAAGTTCCACAAGAACAAGAACAAGAACGGGTTGAAGAGAGTACAAAAGATACCGATAGTGATACTTGGAAATCAGAATACGAAGAACAAGTTAAAGCATGGCGTACTCAATCAGCTGAAGCTCGTGAAAAAGCTGAAAAAGTTAGAGAACAATGGGAAGCTGTACGTGCTGCTGAACGTGAAGAAGCTGAAAGACGTAAAGCTGCTGGTATAGTTGATGTTGTTGATGAGGTTGTTGAAGAGATAATTGAAGTTGAGGTTGAGGTTACCTCGAGTCCTGTCGAGGTTGTTGAAGAGAATAAGGCTGTGGGGGATGTGGAAGAAAAAGAGAAAGAAGAAAAGGAGGAAGTTGTACAGGAAGAGGGAGTTATTATTGATATTGACGATTCACCTAGTCCTCCTGATGCTAGAGACGAACCCGAAGGCCAATACGTATGTTCCTTCAATTGGAAAAACGTTTCACGTATTAACTGAGCTTTTTCAATAGACTATTGAATCAAGTGTAATGCTTTCAAGGGTACAATCTCGAGTCGAAACCGAAACTAGCTCTCAGAAATGGGAAGAAATTAACTCTTCCGAAACGTCTCCTCATATCCTTCTCTGTCTTTCCCAGAACGAACACTCACACCATCACCATTTAATGATTCCCATTCTCATCAATCATCGTCATCATCAAGAAGAACAAGTACCTACTGCAGCAACAACAGCAACAGTAGGAGGAGGAGGAAGAATCGAACCTCAAACAACAACCCTTGCCATTTTTGATTCTTCACTTTCTACTTCAACACGTTTAAAAGCATTAGCATCTTCTTTATCTATTAACCTTCTCCTTCCTTTCATTAATGGTGTTATGTTGGGTTTTGGTGAAATATTTGCTAAAAATGTGGTTATGAAATGGTTTGGTTGGGGTTCTACTGTCGCTAATGTTGGTCTTTCATCATCACGTCAACAACGTTCCTTCAATAAGCCTAGATTTTAAATCATTTTTGTTTTGTTTTGTTTTTAGATAGATGATTTAAATTGTTTATCGTTTATTACAATTGATTTTTTTTTCTCGGTTTTTTTTTTTGTTAGACTACCTTGATACAGTGATGTCAATTGAAAGGGAGAGAGAAAATCTACAGTATATATATATAAGTATCACACAAACAAAAAATGTTCTTCTCAAGGGTGCAAAAAAAAAAGGGAAAATAATGCTAATGCTAATACCCTGAAACACCTAAAAACATTGTAATCACTTATAGTCGAGCATCCTTTGGCATACCACGAATAGCTTGACGAACACCAAGGTCACCCAAAACATCTTCAGCACCTCCAAGAATACTAAAATAAGTAAAAAAGAAAATGAAGAAAGTCAGTTTTCTTGTAGGACTGAGAGAGAGAGAGAGAGAGAGTAAGGAGAAAAGATAACGTACGCATCGAAGGGAACGGTACGATGATAATGTTCGATGTGTTCACCCATACCCGTTCTTGTGATACCACGACCACCGAAGATTTGAACAGCGTCAGCTGCTGTTAGTTGAGCAGAACGAGTTGCGTGCATCTTGAGGATACCGATCGGGCTAGAAGAAGAAAAAGAAGAAAAATGTAAGTTCCAACGTATTCACAAGTAATTGAGAGGAAAGAGACATACCCAGCAAGTTTAGAAGCTTGTTGTTTGACTCATCTTATTCATTTGATAAGTAATACTCTCAAGCCAATTTTGAATACTCTCCACACGTGAAATCATAGCAGCAAGTTTAGCACGAATAACAGCTTGTGAATGAAGAGGTTTTCCAAAAGCTTTACGTTGATTTGTCCATTTCAAACATTCTTCAACAATAAGACGTTGAGAACGTGCTGATGAACAAATCATAACCCAACGTTCATGATTGAAATTGGAAAGCATAACGAAAATTCCTCCACCATCAGGACCGAGAGTGTTTTCGACAGGTACTTTGACATTGTCGAAAGTAACAAAGGCTGTACCGGCAGTAGGAGAGTATGATGTCTTGATGGCTTTGGTTTCGAGACCTTCTCCACGTTCGACAAGGATAACGGTGAAACCGTTCTCAGTCTTGCAACCAACAGTGAAGCTAGAAAAAGAAAAGGAACGAATGTTAGAATGGATTTCCATATTAAATGAATGTGTATACGTACTAATGAGCGAAAGTTCCATTGGTAATCCACTTCTTAGTTCCATTAATAATCCAATGTTTACCATCCTCAGTCTTAGTAGCAACAGTCTTCAATCCAGCAACATCCGAACCAGCAAAGGCTTCAGAAATAGCAAGACAAATAGGTTTCTCTCCAGAAAGTACTTCAGGAATAACCTTTTTCTTAATTTCATCACTACCAAAGTTGAGAACTGGTGGAAGACCAATGACTGATCCAGCCATAAGACCATCACCGTAACCACGTTTTCCGGTACGTGCCAATTCTTGAGTGATGATTAATTCATGGAAGTAGTCGAATTCTTCGGGTTTAACGATACCACCCATGAGTTCTAATCCTTTGAGATGTTTTCCGGGACCCATTCTCATAGCGTGGAGGTTGACTTTGGCCATAGCTTGGAGAACGGATTTACTAGGGGGTTTACCATCCTCTTCCCTGGCCTAGAAAAAACAAAAAAAAGCAAAATCTGAATAAGAATAATGTCAAGTTTGTGGAATGATGAATACATACAATAGCATCAGGAGTAACGACTTCATCGAAGAATTTACGGATAGCTTTTTGGAAGTTACGATGACTCTGAAAAAAAAAAGATTCATGTTAAATCAAATCTGCACATTTTCAAACAGAATACTCACATCGTTGAAATAAGGGCTGAAATAACCACTTGTCAACCATGTAGGCTCTCCATAAGGAACGGTACTAAGTTCTCCAACAACACGACTTTGAATACGAGGAGTCTCTCCTTCAATAACACCAATTTGAAGACGCTGATATTGAGGTTTCAAAATGACTTCATGTCTATGAAGACCATAAAAGGCCTCAGTAGCATCTTGTCCAGCTAAAAACAAAGAAGACTCATATAAGTGAAACGCTCCTTTTAAAAAGGGTAGATCCGAAAACGTACCAATATCCTCGTCAAGGAGTACGGCAGCACCTCCAGGATGCAAGTTCTTGAACCTGGTGACGTCGTATACTTTGGCATCGATAATGATCCACTATAAATAGTGCGTAAACCCACAGTCGAAGGAAACCCTGAGAGTGGAAACTTACCAAGTCACCGTCCTTGTTATGCTAAGATTACCAAGGGGGAGCCAAGCTTTTAGTTGAGATTGACTCTAACAACTGATTAAACGAGAGATTACATACCTTTGCAACCTCCTCCTTTGTATAAGTCTTGAGTTCTTTGGTGGCCATTGTGGGCTAAAGATGCAGTTTAGAAAAAAGTGAGGTAAGAGAGGAAAGGCAGATAATATGAGGATAGTCGTTCAGGCATGTGATTCTGTAAGCCGACGCTGCTGAATTTGGCCACATGTGGGATTTCGCCGCGGTTCCGGTGCAGCAAATGATCGACGAATCACAGACCCAGCCATTCTAACAAACTCCGATCAAACTGTCTTCAACCAGCTTCAACCATTCTGATACCACCTTATGCAGGCGGTCGGCTTTCGCTATCTACCCATGCAGAGTGTTTTCAGATGATAATTTGTTCTTAATCGGCAGTCTAGCCTTTTTCAAATCTAACCAGAGTGGAGAAAAATGTTAAGATGACGAGGAATGTCCCATTTGTAATCCTAGTATACTTATAAACACTCGGCCGGGATGTACAATTAGATAGTACCACAATCCTATAGACGAACGTTCTTGGGCATGTTCCTGAGAGCCTGTCGTACTCCCAGATCTCCAAGTACATCTTCGGCTGTAACAGAAAAATCAATATACGATCCGTTGTATGTGACAGAATCAACATACCACCGCCAAGCACGCTGATTTGATAAAATAGAATAGATCGTTAGCAAGTGACAAGTGAAAAGCAGCAACTACATACGCATCGAAAGGCACTGTGCGATGGTACTATATAATAACTTGGTTCAGTATCACCTTCCCGGTTGATAGTTGTGCAACGTACATGTTCGATAAAGCGGCCCATACCAGTCCTTGTGATTCCACGACCACCAAATACTTGAACAGCATCACGGGCGGTTTCTTGGGCAGTCTCCGTGGCATACTTCTTCAAGAGAGCGATGGGTCTAATTTTTTTTGATACATCAGAACTTGAGATAAACAACAACCAAGGTTCTCCTTACCCGGCAAGATGTTTGGCTTGTTCCTTGTAACTCATGTTGTTCATTTGGTAAGTGACGCTCTCAAGCCAATTTTGTGCACTCTCAACACGAGCAATCATGGCAGCCAACTTGGAACGAATCACGGCTTGTGCATGTAATGGCTTTCCAAACACCTTGCGCTGCGATATCCACCTAAAACCATAAGCCATTTTCGTCAGAAACCCCATCTTTCTAGTATATCACACTCACTTCAAGCATTCCTCGACGATGAATCTTTGGCTTCCAATGCTAGCAGTAGTCATCCCCCATCGTTCGTGGTTGAAATTACTCAAGATAACCGCCAAACCACCGTTTTCAGGACCAAGTGTATGTTCAAATGGAACGAAAACGTTCTCAAATGTGATATAGGCAGTACCAGCGGCAGGAGAATAAGAGGTCTTGATAGGCTTAGTTTCCACTCCGGGTCCCCTTTCAATGAAAAGGACAACAAGTCCACCACTTTCTGTGCGGCATCCCACAGTGAAGTAGTCAGCGAAAACAGCGTTTGTGATCCATTTCTTACTGGAAGTTATTTATTCAACATCAAGAATTTTGGTAAATAAAATGATATTGAACTCACGTTCCGGTTACAACCCAACCATTCTCGACACGCTTGGCGATACATCTGAGACCAGAAACATCACTTCCAGCGAATGCTTCAGTAATGGCCAAGCATACGAGCTTCTTTCCCTCGAACACTTCCTTCATGACTCTCTTGCGTAACTCGGGTCTACCAAAGTTCATAATAGGTGGAAGACCTTAAAAAATCATTGACGTGTCCAATTCAGCCTCTTCCACACACAAAATATACAAATAGAAAGTCGGACTACTCACCAATGTAAGTACCACCACCAAGTCCATCAGTATAACCACGAGCATTAACTCTAGCAACTTCTTGACCCATAATCAATTCATGGAAATGATCAAATTCCTCTGGTTTAACAATTCCTCCCATCAATTCTAAACCTTTCAAATGAGGACCAGGACCAAGACGCATAGCTAAGATATTAAGTTTAGCCATTTCATCGAAAACATGTTGAGAAGGTCTTTTTCCATCTTCTTCACGAGCTTGTGCATCTGGCAAGATAACTTCTTCAACAAACTTTCTGAATGCAGCTTGGAATTTACGATGGTGCTACAAAAATCATTATAATCAAAAGTCAGTGTTACGACCTTTTTTTTTCACTTGTTTAATGACTTACATCTTTGTAATAAGGAGATTGGAATCCAGCAGTAAGCCAAGTAGGTTCAGCATAAGGAACAGTTGTCAATGCTCCAATAGCTTTAGGTTTGATTTGTTGTTCAGCGCCAACAATCGAACCAATTACCAATTTAGCATATTGAGGTCTTTGTAAGACTTCATGACGATGTAAACTGAAGAATGCATCAGTTGCATCTTGTCCAGCTACAATCATATAATATATAAGCATCAGGGTATGTTCTGAAATATACCAAGGTTACGACTGACCAATTTCACTATCGAGAAGGACGGCAAGACCACCAGGATGCATTTTAGCAAAACGAGAAAGGTCAAATACTCTAGAATCAATAACGACCCACTACATTCAAGAGAAGATTTTGTCAGAATTTTATTAAAAACATAAATATTGGATTGGAGAAAGGAGGGGTTTACTACTAACAAGATCACCATCTTTATTATGTTGAGCGACCTCTTCTAGTGTAAATTGCTTGCTCATGATGTAGTAGTAAGGTGTGTAAGTGTAGGTTGTGGTTGTGGTTGTGGTATGTAGGAAGGAGAAAGAGTGAAACAAACGGCTAATGGGCACTCCTGAAGTGCCGAGGGGGCCCAGTGCGGATGCATTATCAGAGCTCGGAGGAGACTTCCAGATTTGGGTGGTCAAAACCTTGAGCGCTTGGTTTTGATTATCCAATCACGTATGGTTTATTAATAATGATTGAAAAACATTCCGGCTTTCGTGCCACCAACTTCTGAAAGCTCTAAAAAAAGTTCCAGAGAAGATTAAAACCAAAGTATTTAGAACAACTTTATAATGAGTGCATACGCTATAACGACTAATATACGAGCCTCTTTCTCTCTCTTTGTACTACTTCCCTCGCAGTCATAGCCGCCGTCATTTTGATTGACCCCGGCAACTGTGAGTATCCGGTGGGACCGATTGCACCCATAGTTTCCGACTTTACGTATTTAAATTCTCCTATCTTGGATAAACATGAGGTAGCAGGTCCAGTAAGGTCCAGTACCATAGTAATATAACCAAAGGCAATGCTACACCCGGAAAGCCGGTATATTGTAACATACTACACTGGCATAGTACATTGAATTGAAACGGATAAATCCATTCTTTTTTACAAGAAAACCAAAGCAGCTTCAGAAGCCTTTAAAGTAACCTTTCCTCCATTGATCCTCTCTTCAACCAACCTACCCTCAGCAATTCCTGAATCAAAACGTTGACCAGCCCAAGTAGTTACATTTGCATCTTTCACATCAGCTCCTGGAGCTTGTAATCGTCGAACTCTTATACTTTGATTCGGATGTTGAAGGAAATTGGTTATATCAAATATCGTTTCAGGTCGTGGAACTGGTATTGTTCCTGCCCGTGTTTGATTATGAATCTGTAAATTCAGTAATGCCAATTTCGTAGGATAACCGTTATAAGAAGGTTGTTGATTATCCCAGAATCCATAAACTACCAATTGTCCAGCAGAAGTATCACCCATGGCTGTAGTGATGCTAGATCCATTGACTTGACGTCCAGGATAAAGGTTGGCAATTTGGAGACTCTTGGAATGTCCAAGAGTTTCGGCAATGAAAAGATAGGTGGCATATGAAGGGAATACTTTGATAGGTCCATTTTGGTTCTGGACTGGGTACCACATGTCATAGAAACTCAGTCCTACAAAACAATATAAGGATTAGCTCGGATGGATCTTGTAGAGAAAACATATATCTTACCACCGTGGTTGAGCTGATCGTTGCTTTGCAGTGCCAAAGGGCCGCCTTGGTGAAGATACATTCTAACGAAGGATCAGAGAAAATACAATTTTCTTTGAAGCTTAGTTTTTACCTCGAGACATTTAAGGATGCCGCGTAAAAGGTAGTATCAAGCTATCAGAAGTATTCAAGTAGCAGTATTAATTCCTCTCTTATGGTTTTAAAAAAAAACAACTCACAAGCCATAGTGCTTGACCGAAGGTGTTGCTTACCCCGTCTTTTCCAGAACACGAAACAGAATTGTATTCTCCTAGAGATAAAAGTTTAGATTTGTATATGTTCCTAGTAAAAATACGAACTGACCATTAAGGAACGAATGAGAACCAAGTTGCTCTCGTACCGTATGAATACGTGGTTGCCATAAATCAAGATACCTGTAGCTCCGTTATAAGATAGTACACTCCTTGGATAAATTTGTTGTCACTTACATCGCCAAACGAGTGTGGTTAACCTACGATAAATGGATTTAAATTCGACAAATTTATTAAACAAAATCGGACTCACAAGGTTAGGAAGAGTTGCAATAGGAATCCGAGGCGAATCACAGACCTACTATGGCTAAGCACAAATAATTCATATTATAGGAATAAAATAACTCACACTGTATTGATACGTATGCTCGCTACAGAGACCCACTACGCCATCTCTATTTGCACCAGCCTTCAAGGCACTCACGCAATCAAGTGCAGAAGATGCACCCGGGGCGTCGAAAGGCCACAATGGATCCTCCACAGTAGCTGCTACTTGGAAAAACGGTGAAGGTAGATCGAGTTCATCTGTAATATTCTTGGCCCATTCCTATAGTAATTTATGTTCCCGAGTCAGTGAAGAGCAATGTTCTCTATACCTGTACTGTAGACTTACACCCCAAATGCTCGAGTAGTTTGCTGGTGTGAAACGACGATAATGGTCTGGTTCATTGCCAACTATGTTCCTTAAGTAAGACGTACATATGGATGGGTGGGAGAGCACTTACTTTCGAATGCGACAAGCTGGTTACGATCCAAGTTTCCTGTAGCAGCTCTCGCCACAGCCAAGGCACCCTCATAATCTAAATCTTCCAGATTCTATTTTTTTTATGAGCATACAGTGTACACCAGACTAGTAATTCAACAAGGAAACCATACCCATACTCACCAAATTCATAGTAATTTTTGTTCCTTTCGGTAAAAGATTCATAGAATCCCAGAAAGTAGGACCAATAGTAGTATTATGAAGTGCTCCAGTTTCATCAATAAAATTGAACAATCCAACATCAAGGTTTGGATCCCAATAAGTCGAATCAGCTGTAATTCCACCAATTCTAACTTCAGCAGGAACTCCTGTTCTTGTTTTGATATTATCAAGAAGATTCCTAGAAAGTTTGTTTGGGTGTGTAATATTGCCAAAGAAGGTTTCAAAGAAAGCTGTCTCAATGCTAAAACTTGCTAGAGCTGGATGTAAGCAGTGAGATGCATCGAGAGGTAATTTTGGCGAATTTTTTAGTTTGAGTATAGGTAGAGAGGCTTGAGCATGAGCATGAGTAGTAAGTGCGAGGAATAAGAACCAGGTCCTTGTGTGCATCGTGAGGGACTTGATTCATTAGGGACATAGAGAGTCTTGGTTTATGTACTTGGAAGTGTATCATGTCATATATGGAGACCTTCTTTGCATGCATGAGAGAACTTGAGAAGAAGTAAAAGTGAATCAGAGTGTGTGTGTTCTCGTGATCTCAAGAAGACCGGACATAGCGGCCCGTCGAGTGTCCGGTCCACTCGTACTCCATCGAATTCAAAGAAGCTATTGTATTGAAGTTGGAAGCTCCTGTGATAAAAAGTCCGTTGAAATGTTCATTTTGACAAAAAGTCAGGATGATTCTGAAAGTAGATATGAAATTGGTCACGAGGATTATAACCCATCAATCAAACAAAGGTTATTCCGGGTATTGTTCGATAACCGCTTAACAGACATGTGTATGAGTACTGGAATATCAGCAACTTGACTTACACTTAACAATGGCTTTGACTGGTTTGAAAGTTATCGAGGTAAATAACTCAATTCAATGAAACATATCGCGGTTCTAACGATTGGTCTCGTAGTTTGCAGGCTTAGCACCTGGTCCGTTTGCAGGTTTGATTCTCGCAGACAATGGCGCATCCGTTACACGGGTAGACCGACCTAATTCATCATCAAGTGATGTTCTTACTCGTGGAAAACGTTCCATTTGCGTGAACTCTAAAGTCGCCAGTGGAAGAGAACTACTGAAAAAGTTGATTGGTTCCGCGGATGTTCTAATTGATCCGTTTAGACCTGGGGTTATGGAGAAGCTGGGGTTGGGGCCAGAAGTATTCCTGGGGGATGGAAAAACCAAAGGGCTAAACGAGAAACTCATTTATGCTCGGATTGTGGGGTGAGTAACGGGTTCCTGGTGTTAGTGAAAATCCGTTTTTGATTCCCGCTCTTACGCGCTAGATTCCCGAGAACTGGCAAGTACTTTTATTACGAGGTAATTGAAGAAATGATATCTGACAGGCATGGTTTCAATTAGGTCTTCACAAGGATATGGCCGGTAGGTGCATCTGAGATTCAGTTTGAATCTGGATGTTAAATTGTGATTACCACTCGCAGGTCATGATTTGAACTATATCGCACTAACAGGTGCTCTGGCTGTGAGTCAAATGAAATACCTGTATGCGAACAAAGTCTTACCGTACTTACCAGATGATGCCACCTAACCCCTCGGGAGCACCTACCTTCCCATTGAATATTCTCGCCGACTTTGCTGGAGGTGGGGTCATGTGTGCCGTCGGAATTCTTCTAGCGTTAATTGAACGTGGTACAAGTGGCCGTGGTCAAGTTGTTAATGCCGATATGGTACGTTTTAATTTATCTTTCTTGGACTGTGTTCAAATGTGATCTCTGAACAGGTATCTGGAGCCCGATATATCTCGTCCTTCCCTTTGTTGCATTCCATGCTACCTTCATCGCATGTTTTGGGCTCAGGAAAACCTGGAACAAATGCTCTGGACGGTGGTGCTCCATTCTACAATGTATACGCATGCGGAGATGGCGCGTATATGACTGTTGGTTGCCTTGAACCACAGTTCTTCAAGGTGTTCATCGATTTATTCGGTGCTTCTCTTCCAAAAGATTTTGATTTTGAGGGCGGATGGCGTCCCACATCGGCAACGCAATTCAGCCCCGATGAATGGCCGACAATGAAAGCTTACTTTACGAAAGGTTTCTTAACCAACACCCGTGATTACTGGGCCAAAGTTTTCTATGGTACGTCAAGATTGCAATCTCTTATTTTCTATTGCTTACGTCTATCTGTAGGAACGGATGCATGTGCAGTGCCAGTGCTTACCCCCAAGGAAGCTGCGACTGTTCAAGGTTCACCAGTACCAGAGTTCCATCCTCACGTCTTTGGACATAATTCGCCACAAGGAAATACATCTCTTAAGCCTGTAAATGTGAAGAATCTTATTCTCAAGCCTGGAAAACATACGGTTGAAGTGTTACAAGAAGCCGGTTTGGGTAACAAAGAAATCAGCCAGCTTGCTCGTGATGGTATATTTGGCGAGGAAGCAATGGAATCTGCACGTGTAAATGTCAAACTGTGATTTATTTCTATTATATTATATTCCAGTATGGTTGAAATGGTAATTGTCTTTATCTTGCGTAAAGGCGACGATAAAAAAACTTGGAAGAACAGCTTTAAATATAGGACAAGATTAAGCAGAAGAGAGTTGTTTAAGTTGAAGTTAGCTCCATTGAATGTTTGAATCTGGTTTGAACGATTGCAAGGGCACTTGACACCGCCACCCCTGATTGAATTGGAATCAAATGACGAAGGGGAGATTTCGATGCACGTGGGGTCCTAATGCGAGTATCACATGTAACCCAACAATTTACTACTTAACCACTCATACTCTCTTTTACTCTGCACCCATATCCCTCACAATGGCCTCCAAAGAACTTAAGCAATTTACCCGGGACGAAGTTGCCAAGGTATGTTATAAAAAAACTCCATCTATTAGTTGTCAATATTGATTTGGAGAAAAAGCACAACACAGACGAAGATCTAGTATGTTATATTCAAATGTTGATGGGTGGTCATTGAATATATGAACCCTTTCTTCTCTTAATAGTGGATCATCATTGACGCCAACGTCTACGACATCTCTCGATTCAAGAGATTCCATCCTGGAGGTCTTTCCGTCCTACTTGATCCCGAGATTGGTGAGCACCATTCCATTCTTTTGGACCAAACAATTATCCTGATTGGTATTTTTTTTTTATCAGCTGGTCTTGACGCCACAGATATCTTCTATAGTCTCCACAGAGCTGATGTCCTTGAATCAAGCCAATATCAACGTTTAAAGGTCGGCACTATCGCTGGAGAAGAGAGCATCATTCGTTGGAGAGTTCCTGGATCTATCAGCAAGGTTCCTTATGCTGAACCAACATGGTTGGCTGATGGCTACCACAGTCCTTACTTCACTGATGTATGTTTATCTCATTACAATACGGGAATTAGTGATTAATTTTTATTGCAGAACCACAGAGCTTTCCAAAAGGAAGTTCGTGTATTCTTCGATACCATCGTCTACCCCGATGCCATTGTATGTTAAAATTCATAGTTTACCTTTATCTGACATATTGATGACCTTTTTCTTCAGGCTAGGGAAGCTGATGGAAAACGACCATCACAAAGTGTCATTGACAAGATGGCGTACGTCTTTTCATGAAATCAAAGTCTATCTCGGAATTCTGACATATATACATATACACAGTGAACTCGAAATGCACGCAATGCGCTTGGGACCTGGAAAGCATCTCAAAGGTCGCAAATTAATGGGTGGTCTTGTTAAACCCGAAGAATTTAACTATTTCCACGAAGTGAGTTATCTTACCGACACCTTCCCGGATTCTTCAATGTGTTTATAACACTTTATAGCTTATCATTACCCAAGAATTTGCCCGTGCAACTTTACGTGGTTATGGAGATGGTACGCATACTTATAGGCTATATTATCCCACGTTATATAAACTAATTCTGTTATAATAGGTCTTCTTGGTGGAAAAGTTATGGACTTCCTCCCGTTTTGAACTTTGGAAGTGAAGAACTTAAAGCTCGCATTGTTCCTGATGTCCTTTCTGGAAAGAAATTTATCTGTCTTGCAATTTCAGAAGCTTTTGCTGGTAGTGATGTCATGGGTTTACAAACCACGGCCGTTAAAACTGAGGATGGCAAACATTGGATTATCAACGGTACGTACTCCATTATCATATATTCTATAACAATATATTCACGGTTGTGTTATTATTCAGGAAATAAGAAGTGGATTACCAACGGAACGTGAGCATATTTCCTATAATTGTGTTTTCTGGTAATATCTAAACAAACATAACTTACAGATTTGCCGACTACTTTACCGTTGGTTGTAAGACTGAGGATGGCTTTACTGTTATTCTTGTAGAGAGAGGACCTGGTCTCGAGACCAAACAAATCAAAACTAGCTATTCCACAACCGCTGGAACAGCATACATTACCTTTGATAACGTGATAGTACCCGTAGAAAACACTCTCGGTGAAGAGGGTGGAGGTATTTTCGTCATCCTCAGGTAAGGATACTTATACCCTCCTCAAGTGTTTCATTTCGCTTATCTGATTATATCCGATATTCCTATTCGTTAATAGTAACTTCAATCACGAACGATGGGTAATGTGTTGTGGTTCTGCTAGAGGTCAACGTGGTGTTGTAGAAGAATGTCTTAAATGGGTTACTCAACGTAAAGTCTTTGGAAAACCTCTTCATTCTCAAGCTGTCATCCGTTCTAAACTTGCTGGTATGATATCTCGTGCGGAAAGTGTACAAAACTGGTTGGAGAATGTTACCTATCAAATGTGCAATATGGTATGTTTTTTGTATTTTTTTAAAAAAACTTTTTTGTTCCGTGAGATTTACTTCCTTTTTTCTTTCTTTTAGACATATAGACAACAAGCTAATAAACTTGCTGGTCAAATCGCATTCCTCAAAAGTTATTCTACAGGATGTGGTCAAGATACAGCTCGTGATGCAGTCCAAATCTTTGGTGGACGTGGTATCACTCAATCTGGTATGGGTAAATACATTGAACATGTAAGTATTTACACTTCTATCTTTAACCTCTCTTACTCACTATATCATTATTATTCTAATCGCAGTATCACCGTACTATTGCATTCGATGCACTTCTAGGAGGTGCTGAAGATGTTTTAGCAGATCTTGGTGTTCGTCAAGCACTTAGAGCTATGCCAAGAGATGTTCGTCTATAGAAAGATAGAGAGATATGGCAGATAGTGATATACTTACGGATTATCTATTCCATTCATCAATGTATCACCTTGTGAATGTTTTATATTACTCACATCTTTCGTTCTTTCTTTTCTTTTTTGTAGCCCTATTCATACAGTATTTTATTTATGTTGATTCTTTTTGGATTTAAAACTCGATATTGCATTCGGTTTTTTGTGAAATATGTACGCTCAATTTCTTAAAGTAGCTACTGCTTACATATAATTGGAATAAAGTTGATTTTGTGAGTGTGTTTACCGTCCTGAAGCTTTATATTCTTTAAGCCTAATCAAGCCTTCAGGATAAGCATATCACTTCACCAACCCAATAAAATAAAATAAATAGGTGAAAACATTTAAAATCAAATAAAGGCGAACAAACCAAGAAACTAGTAGAAATACAATTACTAAAGGATACAGGTATTGTTAAAGTAACCCATCAAAGTGTTCAATGTATATACGATATATAACAAAAAAAAGAATAGTAAATGAATTCACGAATACCGAAAAGTACTCTCACCCCGAGGAGTACCACAAACTTCACAAACAAGATATTCCGGTTGGTTTTCCCTTCAAAAACACATTTAATCAGCAATGAGCATACCGTAAATATTCTTTAAACTGAAAAGAAAAAAGAGGTTTATACTTGGTACTTACAGTGTACAAACAAGACAATTCCAAGGTTCCTGTGATGTCGTTGATATTTTTGAAGAAGACGGTGGTGACTTGGGATTAGGTTTAGATTTCGATATTGGTGTTACTTGAGTTTGATTTTATTTGTTTCATTAGTTCCAGTTCCAGTTCCAAGTGTACGACCACCACCTTGAACAGGAGTAAGACCAAGAGCTTCCTTCTTTCGATACTCTATTTCAGTTTGAACTAATTTTCCAATTCCGAGGCGTCCAGTATTCGTTGATCCTGTGGCTAAAAAGGTAAAGTCAAAGTCAAATTTACTGAGTTAAATGTCTAACGGCAAAATGTGGGGTGCTCGTACTCACATGGACGTTTAGGTGAAGATTTTGAGTTCTCCTTCAATCTAGCACCACCAGTGGTAAACGTTGAACAGATGCTTTGGGATATGCCACGTTGATCACCGGTATCAGACTCGTCTGTTAATTCTATACATCGTCCACAATCCCACTTGAATGCGGTTTTTGAGTGGAGTTTAAAGATGAAGACGTGATTTCTGGTTTCTCCCATTCTGCTTCGATACCGATACCGGATTGAATTTAAATTCGTCTTCGAAATCTTTCCATACAAGTCCCTTTCCAAAGCCTTTTGCATCATGTTCAGTAGTATTATCGGAATTTAAGAGTGTTTTTCTTCTTTCCGCATCAGTTTCTAGGACAAATTCGATTTCACTGTCAGATCCGGAATTATCATCACCAGAGGAATCTTTCATGGTGGTGACAGGTTCTATTGAATATGTTCAATATTAATATTTTTGTACATTTTTATGCATTGAATGATATGCATACCTTTTGATGAACCAGTAAGTGCATCAAGGCGTCGTTGAGCAGCTAAAGCCCGTTCCTCCCTAGCGCGGTTACTAAATATAATATATCAATACCACCATAATTGATATAGTCAATGTTGCGCACCTCGCTGCTCTCTTGCCCTTTGAACTTTCGCTTGAACTAGCTAATGCTTGACCTTCGCCCGTGAAAGCATATTTTGATGTCACTCGAGCACCAGCTTTTCGACGTTTTGCTGTTTGTCGACCAGTATGTAGAGAAGGTACAGTTTCCCTACGTTTACCTGTATTTCGCCGTCGCCGAAGGGAGGTAGGTCTTTCTCTTGTTTGAGCACCCCCACACTATTTGAATTATATTTTGTGTTAGCGAGTATGGAATTATATTTGAGCGTTTGTACATACCATGTATTCTGGGAAATCCCCTGCTTCAATGCCATCCCCAATTACACGTGCAGAATCTGCGAGACGGGTTCCAGATGACCAGTAACCTAAGGTATTTAGTGGGTTGAGTTGGATTAAATGGTATGGTTAGCAGATAAACCACGTACCATCCCCGTAGTATCCTTTATCTTGTAGTTGTCGAACTTCCTGCATTAACCGTGCCCAAAGTGCTTGAAACGCAGGACCATGGTTCATATGCTGTGTTTATATTTTTTCATTCGTCAGTTCATTATTAATAGTTGAATTTTGCGTGGGTTCTGTCACCTTTATGTGTGCAAGCTATAGAAGTCAAAGAGGTGGCTGGTCAGCTTTTCATGTGGAATAAATGAATTGTGAATAGGGATGGGTAGAAACTGACGGACAAACCTCATGACAGAAGGTACTCATTAGCCAGGATGTTGGACAATAAGAACCATCTGCACGTCGTAAGACAAGTTCTGAACGAATATAATCATTCATTCAGCCATGAAGCTATGGTATCATGGGATAACCCTCACCAACTATCTTGCCATTGTTCCAATTTCTTCCTGCAAACACTTTATTATATTGATACTGACGGTACCATTAGGCACATTATATCAAGTCATAACAAACCGATACGCACTTCTTCGAAGCTATTAATCACGAAACCATGAGCTTTCATAACTGGTCTAACTTGAGCTGCTAAAGCGCGCAACATTTTTCTTGCTTCTTCATGGTCTGTAGTATTTTGCACTGGCAGGGCTGATATAAAGTTAATGTGAGGGTTTGGATTTGGTTCTGATTGATTAAGCCGCAGATGGGTCATGGTCGTTAAAACGTGAGATGAGTCGTGTCAACAATGATGCCATTCTAAACTAAACCTTCACCTTCAAAATGGATGACCCCTTCGAACTTCCCCACACCCTCCTCGAGAAATCTATCCAGCTTAACTCAGAAGACGATGATCAAGCTTCAGATGACGAAGACGGTGGTTTGGACTGGACACAACTAATGTAACAACACATTTTCTCACCTTCTCTTTATCCTTATACCAATAAACCTCAGGCCAACTGCATCACGTCCAGTCATTCCAAAACGTGGAGAAAAGGAGTTTGAACCTAGGGCAAATGGAGGAACAAACCTGCAGATGCATATACTTGACAGGTCTAGAATGGCCATGTTTGAAACTCTTCGGACCACTCGTACTATTACAAAGTAAGTTCTTTACTATTTGTAAGTATTCAACCTCAAGATTTATTATTTGTTCAGCAAGGGAATAAGCTATGGTATCTGGTACCCCAGCCTTAGTCGAACACATGTTACTATTGCTCGTGGAGTTCACTTCACCAATATGGGCCATTCAGCACCTCGACAAACTCTTGACGAAAACGGCGTTACAAAAGTACAAAAAAGAATGGAACTACTACCAGAAGAAGCAATCTATCTAATTGAACGTGGATCCTTGTTCTGTTGGAAGGAATCTGATGTTGATACTTCAAGCATACAAGGGTTTGACGGTTTCGCTGGTGTTCCTATGAGTGTACAACAAGCATACGCAGAGATGGTCGGGAAAGAGGGTTTAACTCTTGAAAAATTCCAGGCGAGTTCATGTCCTTCCACCAAGTCATCAGGTCTTCTAATCCCCATGTGATAGGTCTATGCATATCTACGACGACTAGGATATGCTGTAACTCGCACAGAAGCTCCAAGTGATGCCTACCCGACCGCTCCACCTTTCGATCTCTCCAAACCTCAACCTCAACTTTCGTTATTTCAAAGAATACTCTCCCTATTTTCCAAAGCTTTCCGTGTTTTTAAACCAGCCTTCAATTGGTGGAAACCTGTGCGAATAAGCAAATGGACACATCATAATTATGGTTAGTCCTTTCTTTCACCCTTGAAGTTGTTCCGATTGTTAAAATGGTATCTAGCATCCATCTATCGTTCCCTTAGGTTCCTGTCAACAGGTCACAACGTCCCACTTCAACGTTCTTCAAACCTTGTTCAACCTCAATCATCATCATCATCCCCATACAAAATCTTCTACAACATTTACAAACCCTCAACACCTTTTAAAAAATCTACCCCTGGTCTACCTGATTTTCAAGTGGTTATTGTCAAGTAAGTATACCCCAATAGACCTAAAACCACAGAACATTGATTTTTTTTTTTTTAAAAAGTGCTCGGACGTCACCAATGCCTACTTTACATGAACTTTCAACACTTTTCGATATTGTTCCTGAACTTCCATTACCTGTACCACGTCCTAGACGTCAAGCATATGGACAAAAAGATGTCACTGGTACCGATACCAATACCAACACCAACATCTCTACCATAATCACATCATCATCATCATCATCACCTCCTCAACCAACAGAACAAACGCAGCCACAAACGCAAGAACAACAACCAGACCAACAACTAAAACCCTCACCCTCACCAACAAGTCTCCTAACTCGACTATTCCCTTCACTTTTCCCTCCAAAACAACAAGAAACAGAAACAGAAACAGAAACCCAATAAAACCAACCCATTCGCAGCACTCAAACAAGGCAAAAAGATTATCGTTATTGCAGCTGTTGATAATGGGAATATCAGTTTTTTCAGATTTAGTCAAGGTTCTTTTGAAGAATGGCCTATGGCTTGAAAAAAAATAAAAATTAACAACTAAAAATTCAAAGTTGACAAGTTTGATTTCTCATTCTTTTCGTTTCGTTAGTTATTTTTATTATTTATATATATATAGTATCATAAGGTCTCAGTTCCAAAAATAACAAAAAATCATAACATCGTCATTCATAAGTGATCAACAACACTGGAGGCACACTACCGTAATGTATTGTACATATTTTACATTACATTTGCGCCTGATCACACAAGATCTTGAACATTCATTCAACTAACTTAGTTTGCTTCTTCAACCACAACTTTAATATTCTCAGTTCCTCCAGTCAGCGTGTGAGTCCTCGCGAAGAATAGATCGACATCATAAACTCCAATCTTGAATGTTACGAACTCGAATGTGACTGTAGATTCTTCTGCATTACCTTTGATAGTATAGTTTTTCAACAATACACCTTTGTCTTTGGCGATTGCCGATGCAACGGAAACAGGATGGGGTAATTGATAAACAACGGTGAAAGAGGTACCAACACCTTTAATAATATTTTCATTAGATCCCCTCCATGGTGTAGGAATATTGAATTGATGAGAGGATTCTTTCGGGACGGAAAGAGAGATAGGGTGAGAGATTGTTGTATGAGAAAGGAGTTTGCGAACAAGCGGTTCGAGCGAGGCACTGGATGTTCCACCGTAAAGGTTAATGATAGTATTTCCCGAGACAATCAACATCTGTCCTCGAGGTATATTCGACCCCAATTGTACTGCATACTGAGAATATTCCTGTCCCACAGGTGAAGGCTCCCACAAAGTCTTCAATAATTCATCATCCGGACCGAGATACATATCCGTATTCTTCAGTTCATACCGAAGGTTATCAAGAGCAGCAGCAGATGCCCTCTGAAGATCCAACAAGCCATTCGGAGAGACTGAAGTATGAACGTTAATCTGTAAGACGAGGTCTCCACCCGGAATACCATGTTCAACGCCAGAAAGATGCCAAAGCTCATGGATCAAGTCACCCCCATTTCCAAAGTTAGTACTGTGGAACGCAATTGAGGTATTATGTCCGGCAACGGTGTTGATCCAGGCGGGTACATCATCCCAGTGGTTCTGTAGAAGGATGTTCGCCCCGGGTTGATGGGAGGCTGAATTAAGAATCAATGTTTCAACGCCGTTGCTTGCAATTGCAACAGCAGGAACCGGGATAAGAGGAGGAGCCACGACGACTGCAGGATCTGGGACGACAGCAGCGGCCGGGGCAACACCAGGAGGTGGGCCACCAGGAGGAGGTGCCGGGGGAACAGGGGCTGCTGGAGCGACAGGAAGTCTGACCCCAAGATGCTGGACAATGTCGTTAATATTCCCAGCCCATGGCCGATCCACATCAATAGACCCATCTAAATACGCCGGCGGGGCCTCTCCGATGTGTGGTCCACCGCAAGCGTCAGAGATATTATCAAGGGCGGGATTCCATACGGGTAACATTCCATTGAAAGCGTGGTTACCGAATGCAGTTCTTTGCGGATCATCGGGTGCGACGAGTGGTTGAGAGCCATTGGACTCAAAAAAGGGGTTGTTACAGAGACCAGGGACACCAATAAGGTTGGTTGGTAGTATGAAGCCGAATGGTTGCATAAATAACCATGAAATTCGATTTGCAGCGAGATAACTGAATGACGCTACCACCTGCGTCATAGCAGCCTGATCATAACAGTTCACAATGGGCTGTAAGCTTCCAGCCTGCCCACCTGGTAGTGCGGCGATATAATGATTATAGTTAAAGGGCCCCCCAGTGCCGTTAACACCAAAATGAGGTGCTCCTGGAATTATATATCAGATATTGAGGATGTGGTTCTACATAATACAACCCACCTCCTATAGTATCATACGTCTTGTTGAATTGAGCGAAAGCGAGATTTGTAGGGTTGAAAGCGTTGTTAGCTTGAACGGGCGCATCCAACATTACTAAAGAAAGAAAATAGCTTCATTAGTTGTCATTCTAGAAGTGTAACTGTGAAGGTACCTAATCCTTCCAGAGCCAGGTTTGGAATAACAACGCGCAGAAGTGTTACGGGAATTCCGATAATTGCTCCAAGAAATATTTCATGAATATCTTGCGAGATCCAATAAATCTCGAGATGGGTATCTACGTCATGATTGATAGTGGTTCCAGCGCGTTCTAGTCTCCAATTAAAATCAGCATTCCACGCAAAGGGCCTGTTACTGTTTGCAGGTGCCACCAGTGTGACGGGAATGTCAGCTTGTGCTAGAGCAGCAGCAAAGGGGTCGCTTTCGAAGATATCGATACCACCAACAGAGCCATGAAGGCGGTACAGATTAGCGGGATCATCAAAGGCTGTAATAGTTACAATAGCGCCTGAAGCAATTGGATTAGCGATGAAGTCATGTCCGAAGATGTTGGGCGAGAGATTGATAGCACCGCCGATAACTTCCCACAATACATTTACTCCAAGAATAGGATTATCTTGGGCGTCACGTAGAGGAAGATCGGAATTTGCTGATATCCTTTGGATTTGAAAGTTCAATGCCATGACAGGAGTGCTGGAGATTGGATATCGTTGGGTTGTTCATTTATACAGCTCGAAGCATGTAATGTGGTTATACGAAGCATGAACATTCTATGTGGAACGACTTCACCCATGATTCCTATTGTCACTGGGAGCAGAACAGGAACCTAAGAACAGCACAACGGGCAGAGTGATCCCAAAGAATAAGACTTTGTGCATGGAAGAAGATGTAGTAACAAGGTAAATCCATTAGACGTGTAAGTATACTAGTATTCCTACCGAATAGAAGAACGTACAAGTTTGATGATCTATCTTGCAAACAAAGATTATTGAATTCCATAAAGTCGGCCCGACGGTTTGCCTAATCGATTACTTTCAGATCTCAATTTCAATACACGAGTCTGGGGCCAAGGGTTAACAATCCGAAATATTTTTGCACTTTTAGTTTTTTTTTGTTGAGGTGAGATACCAATATGCGAAGGTACACCTCAAGCATACTCTTATTAGATGACAGATGTCAAGGCTTTTAAATTTACGTTGACTAGACAATTACTGAGAGTCGAGACTAAAGGTCTCAAGTCCAAGTTGTGTGACAAGAGGCCATCAACAACCAGTTTCAAGCTTCGAGGATATTATGATTGTGTTATCAAATAAATAAAATGTGAGATTGATTTGACGGGTGTTGGTATATTACAGTACAAAAAAAAGAAAAATGGTATGTTATGAAAGCTAGTGGTTTTTAAGATCAAGAGTGAAAAGAAAGAAGTGTCTGGAAATGAGAGATAAAAGGGGACAGTAAAGAATCAAGCTCAAGTCCAACATAGGGTCCAATTAAACTAGAAAGCAGTAAAACAAGAAGAAAAACACCTCTCAAAATCAACGACAACTTCCCCTCACTCTTCCCCTCAAATTCAAATTCCAACCCTCCCCCGCCCCTCTTCAAATCACAAAAAAAAAAATCACGAATCAAACCCTCTAACCTCAACCACAACATTAATAACCATAATAACCAAATAAAACCCAACCAACACAACACCCCATTTCCTACTCAAATAATAATCATTCCACGGAACCCAAACCAAAGTAGTACCCAACAAAATCAATAACCCAATAGCACTGACAAGTAATGTAGTTGAAAGAGTTATAAGGTATGGTTGATTTGTTGTATGGATTATGAATGAACCTGATAATCCGATACCTAAGAGGATGTTTAACATTGGACCTCCGAAACAGGCTGAGAATCCCATTATTGGTGCGAATACCTATTTTGAGGTAGGGGGGAGGTGTAGGGAGAGAGGGGAGTTGGGACGAAAGGGGAAAGTAAAGAGGAAGTAGAGAGGTGAAGATGCGTAATTTAATTAGTTGGATGTGATGTATATGAAGAAGAAATGACATACGGCAACACTCATGTTAGCTACTAAATCAGCCAACGAATTACCAACAGCAAATATTGTCAATCCAATAATAGCATCTGAGAGTCCAAAGACTGTTCCAAAAGTCTGTATTCCAATAATTTACATTAGTAAAAAAAAAAACTTCTGACAAATAATAGTGGGAAAGAAATAAGGAAAAACAACAACACACCTGTAAAACACTAACAACCTCATCCGCTATAGCCATAATCCAAACCATCGAAACCAAAAACCCCATCGAACATCTAACCATCATCGAACTAGATCCTAATCCATCATCTCTCGCAAACACAAATACCAAAACTCCAACTGTAAACCCAATCACAGCCGTAGCTAACAATATCCAAAGTTCATACTTCGTATCTCCTAAAAAAAGAATAAACTTAAAAAAAGAGGGTATACAAAAAAGAAAACAACAGACACTTACTGAATAACACCCCTGCACAAAACAACGGTCCACAAAAACATTGAACAGCCATCAACCATTTACTAAACCCCAATTTATGATGCATAGTTTCTTCAACTTCTCTTTCCGCAACCAAAACCATTTCTTCATTATCCCTATCCTCATCCTCATCCTCATCCATATCCCCATCCCTATCCCCATCCTCATCCCTATCTGTATCAATACCATCATCCAAATTAACTAATCTCCCTTCTTCCACACGTGCCTCTCTACCTCTACCTCTATCCCTATAATCCAAATTATCCAATCCATGAATTCCATCATCATCATAAGAAACAACAGAATGTTTCTTCGAATCATAAGACATAACCACAACCGGTAAAGTCAAAGTCAATCCCATAACAGCAGGAGCAGCCAAAACCGCAACAATCTTTCCCAAAATACTATGTTCCCTTATACGATGCATTGTAGGAAACAACGTATGTAATACTTCTCCCAACACTTTCCATACTTTTTGTCTTTTTGTTGTTGGAATTGAAACATATAGAGGTTCAGGTGGTTGATGTTGACTTGGTGATGCTGGTGTTCGATAAATTGAAGGAATCGAAACTATTCCTCCTCCAATTCCAATTCCATGACTTGGACTTTGACTTGTTCCAGTTGTATGATGATGTCCCGAGAAATAATCACCACCACCACTTCCACTAGCACCTTCCGTTTCATTCCCATCTGAAATACGAGGTGAAAGTGGTGACCTCGTAGTCGTAGTCGTAGCCGTAGTAGCATCCAAATGTAAACTCCTACTCATCCTCAAATTCTCTTCATCCCCAATACCTCCTCCACTTTTACTCGACTTTGGTGAAACTCCAGCAATAGAATGAGCTCTTGACCTTGTTCTTGTACGTAATCTTGCATGTGTATGATAATGTCCACCAGCAAAAGGTGTAACAGGAGTTTCAAACATACTCAACTTATTAGCAGATGATTCATTTTTTAAATCAGCTATAACATCTCGAAATTCAACTGCACCAACAAGTGAGAATGATGGAAGTGATGGTATACGTGAACTTGGTGAAGGTGATCTTGATCTTGATTTATTAGGTTTTGTTGTTGTTGTGGTATGAATGTTGGTATTAGGAGAAGGAGAAGGAAATGTTGTTTGTATTCTAGGAATCATTGGATTTGAAGTTGCTCTTGTTCTTTGTGGTAATTGGTGTTTTACAACGTCCAAAAAATTACTTGTTGTTGTCGAAGGTGAATCTATTTTATTTAATGTAAGAAAACCCCAATATATATATTAAAACAAGACAACTCACATTCATCTGAATAGGGAGGAAACACTTGTCCATCCTCATCATATTCACCTCTAACAACCTCCTCTCTCAACCTCCTAATCTCTCTTTTCCTATCCCACCAACTCCCAATCACGACAATAGCAACATAAACCCCATACAACCCAACCAACAAACCAGCTTCTCCCAACACAATCTTTCCATCTTCCAAAATCACAAGTACCAATCCAACAGCAATCGTAAAAAATCCAACATCTCTCAAAAATGGACCTTTATGAACTCTAAAAGGTTTAATAATACACATCGACCCAACAACACAAGAAACAATAAACGAAGCAGCTCCTAACAATTCACCAATTGCCAAACTACCAGAACCAGCACGCATAGCTGATAAAGTAGAAAATAAATCTGGTGAACCATTACCAAAAGCCAAAAATGTTACACCAGCCACATTTTCATCTAATCCAAGTAATTGAGCTATAGAAGCCAAATTTGGAGTAAAGAAATCTGAAGCGCTTATTCCTAATGTTGAGAATAGGAATATAAGCCATATGACGAGTGCTATGAAGCTTAGAGGTCGGAGTGGGATTTCGGAACAGTAGTAGAAGTGTAGGTAGTCGAGTGAGAGGAATGTAGAGCGGGATTCGCAATTTGCTTCGACGTGCGCGCATTGGAGGGCTGAAGGTATTGATATTGGATGGCACTAGGTAGAACACAAAGGATAAGTTACTTGAGTTTTCCCGGGGACTATCATGCGTACTTGGTCATCAACTGTTGACACCTCGCCAGGGTGCATGAGTTCATAGGATACACGGCGCATAAGAGTGCCATCTTTAGCAAGCAAAGACCTAACGGCTACTGGTTGACTGAAACGACTAGAAGACCATAGCAGAACGTTGAGAACGACGACAACGACGAAGAGTAGCCTTGCGGCAGTCTGGGCCATGGAGGAAGGGATGAATGATGGAATGATGTACGCAAAACTACTTTAGATCAAATATACTAATTCTCCTTCCCTATTCTAGACACCGCCTCATGTTCGGTTAAGCTATATGTACTAACTCCCTTGGACCTCTTTGAAGCTGATTGCTTCCCCTCCACATCTATTTCAAGTTCAATAGTATCCACCCCCCGTAGCCGACTCTCTCGGACGGAATCGCGACTTCGTACCTTAAAGAAACAGAAATAGATCAGTTAATAAATCGTATCGTAAGGGCATTTCTACGTACATGTATCACCCCTTGTCCAAGTCCATGCTCTGTTGTAACTCCAGTAGCAACGAAGCTTGTCGAAACTTCCGTAGAACTGCCATAACCATTACTACTTCTCCCAAGGATCGCTCTCGAATTCAACGCTGCCAAGAACGAATTCGCATAAACTGGGTTTTCCTAATTAGCTCTAACCAAGCCCCTTTTCCCTAGGAGATTCAGATCGTGAATCATGATAATATAACTCACGTTTGCCAATAACAAAATCAACCGCAAATGAATAAAAAGAATTGGGTATGACGCTGAACTATTCCGGTATTCAATTAACTTGATACATGATGCATTGACAATATGCTGAAATTCGGAACGTTCACTCACCAATACAACTTCGATGATCGCCACTGCACTAAAAATAGTGTATCAGCCGACAAGAAGTAACTGTTACTGTAGCACCAACCTTGTGAGTATACATCGATTGATAGCATATACAATCAACTTGTTGATTATATGATTTGTATCCTTAAATTCTGTGCGATTACTATGAAGCAAGATACACAACGCGATTGCGATGAAGAAATCCGAGAGTATCGCAAATACGCCAAATGGAACTGCGCTATGGAGCTTTATAGCGAAATCAGACTAGTTTGACATCCGTTATGACCCACTATACGTACCGAAATCTCTTTTAGCTTTCTGAAATCCTTCTTGATGAATCTTTAAACACCTTGAGCTGATTGTGGGTTTTCAAGGATTATCCATGAACTCACAGAAAAACGACAGTTTCTAGTGGTTGATTCACTCTTAGCAAGTGTACAACGTCGATAGTGAAGGAAGAACACACCTAATCCAAAACCTTTTATGGAGACCCCTAATTGAGCAATGACGTAGTTGGATCTCAAAGTTACTCACAAAAGTGTGCCAACACTGTGAATCCCTACAATGCAACCTAAGTATCAAATACCCCAAATGGGCCTAATAATGAAATCCGCTCACAATAACACTTGATATCCACCATCTCCATCTAACAGATGCAACTAATAAAGAGAATAAGAATCAATGCCGGGATATTGTTCTATGTTATATACTTGCGTTTGTGTATTCGATATGTAAAGAAGCTAACGTAGAGAACTGTCAATATAAATCCTAAATGCATTCCAGAAGGAACCATACCATTGTACAAGTAGTGATATAACGAGCTATTTTTTTTACACACACATAAGCACAGAGGGATAGGAATAAGAGGTGGAACAAACTCACGTTGACCGCTATTGACGCCTGTACCAGAACGACAACTCAGTAAACCGGATTGAACCTCCTCAAGTTGGTTTGTATAGATAAACGTACAAATAGAGACCTAAGATCCAACAACCCATCATTCTATCAGTATAACAGATGGACAATTATGATGAACCCCTACCAAGTCGCATCCTTCATGATAGCAAAGTTTCCAAATTCCGTTATCTATGATGCACATGAGTTCCAACCGATTAATTTCTTGAATGATTCTGGTGGAACATACGAGATAGAAGTGGACACCATGACACACTATAAAATTACATTAGTACATCAATGTTTATTCTAAGAACACGTATGCATCATTGAGAAGGGACGTACTTAGAACAACATGTAGTGTATCCAACAGCCTGATAACGATTTGACAAGCAATAAACGACTATGCACAGAGTAGTTGACCTTGATAAAACACATTACCATGTACATGCGACCTAGTTTAGACTACTTAGGACCATAACGTGGGGGACGGGACGGAGTAGGGATTGAGAACTCACCAATGATTTCGTCGCCCTATCATCGTTTGGGTAAGTTGTATAATAGAAATACGTCTAATGTAGGTTTAAATACCAGGTCTACGGAATAATTGAACCACAACTCACTTGAAGGGTAGTAATCCCATATATGCTCATTGTAACAAAGGCCCCAATGAGGAGAGCACCTATTTACATTGAAGTCTTAGCATCTAGGTAGAGGTCCAAATTGCAAACATACCAAAAGTATTTTCGATACTAGCATTTGATTGAGCCATTTGTCTCCTCCCCTCTGGTTATTTTTGAAATTACACACACGTCTTGCCTCAGAAGAAAGAAAAAGACGACAACAGTCAAGAAAGAAAAGTAAAGAGAGGATGAGGATTTAAAGCTAGAAGGAGGGAAAGAGGAGGAGAGTCAAGAGAAGCAGAGAGGAGTAGTATGTGGGGGAAGCAATGGGCTAGTCTCTTGGCATGATTCCATATGTCTGCATATCTCTCCAAAACTTCCTCGAACGCATGCTTAATAGCCCCTTTTCCAATATTGCTTCCCGGGGTCCTGCATATCGTGATGGCAACAACTCATCAGACCCCCGAAGACTATGGCGCATGGTGTATAACTATTTCCCACACGCAGGACCATCAACAGTTCAGCCATTCAACTGCTCTTAATCACCCGCAACCTCAACAGAGCACACTCGGAGTTTTTTTCTGTGTATGTCCTTATACTACGACTTTCCCCATTCCTACTAACCAAACTCTGACAAATCACTAGAATTATTACCCGGGGTTACACCTTCCACTTGCGTATTAGGATCGCCATCTTTCCAAGAAACCAACAATGTCTACAACAACTCGAGCATTCGCTGTGCTCGCGGTTCTTCTCGTAAGTACAACCACTTCAAACAAAAACCTAATAAATAACAATATTACAGAGCGTCTTCTACTACCGTAGTGGATACGTTTTAACAAACTCCATCCTCACATTATCACCTTTACCCAAAGGTTACATCTCAACCGGCAATTTCGACACAGACTGTAAAGACATAGGAACCCCATCCACACCTGAAATAGCATCATGTGAAGATGCCGCGTTTTGGGATATTCATGACACTTCCGGTAAACTCACAAACCGACATGTAGTATTAGGTTGTGATCCTAACAGACACAACTGGAATACTGTTATGGGTCCTTTACGAAATCCAAATCCAAGAGCTACTTTATGGATTTATACTGAAGAATCTACTACTACCACTACCACTACGAATTCAAAATCACCCCGAACCAAAGAAACCAAACCTAGTATCCTTGATAAAATCCGTGGTACAGTCAACAAAAACATACCTATTCATCAAGAAACCACAACATCCACCTCCACCAAAACCATTCTACAAAAACTCGAATTACAAAACTATCCAGAAGGACATGATTTCCATCCTTTAGGAATAGAAATCTGGCCTTCATACGGTGGTAACAATTCCTACCTTTACGCAGTCAATCACGCACGTAAACGAACCTATATCGAACAATTCCTCTTAGATCCTTCAAATCTCAATATTGCAACATACATTCGAACCATAACTCATCCTTTATTCATTTCACCCAATGCATTGGCATTAACCTCTCCCAACTCGTTCTACGTTTCCAATGATCATTTATTCACTCGTCGACTTCCTATTATTGGAAAATTCATACCTATAACCGAGACTTTATTAGGTTTACCTTTTAGTTTCGTTTCACACGTTACTCTCAATCCTCCTCCTCCCTCCTCCTCATCCTCATCCTCTTCCTCTTCAACAGACTCTCCAACAACAACAGAAACAGAAACAGAAACACCAACAATCCAATCCCACAAAATCGTAGCACCATTCATCCCATTCTCAAATGGAGTCTCATTATCACCAGGAGGAACCGAATTAGCCATAGCTTCAACAACATTAAACACTATATTCATATACAACCGAAACCCACAAACAAATTCGTTAACTTTAAAATCATCAATTCCTGTTCCTTTTTGTCCTGATAATATCAGATATTATTCACCTGAATCTCATGATGATGAGAATTCGAAATTAATAGTTGCTGGACATCCTCATTTTCCTTCTGTTGTTAAAGTTGCTGCTAAAGAAGAAGGAGCTGTTGGTCAGAGTTGGGTTATTTCTATTGGGAAAACTAAAGTTGGGGCTGGAGGTGGAGGTGGAGGTGGAAGTGGAAGTGGGGATGATAACAAAGTTGAATCGGATAGTAATGAAGAGAAGAAGAAAGTAATACTAACATATGATAAATCAGCACCATTCTCAGCATCATTAAAAGTCCCAATCAAATTAATCCCAAAAGAATACGAAATCAAAACAATTTTTCAAAGTAATGGAACTGGATTTTCAACGGGATGTACGGGACTTTTGGATTCTTTTACTGGTAATTTTTATATTACTGGTTTATATGCTCCTCAAGGTGCTATGGTTTGTAAACCTTCTTCTTCTATTATTAAAGAGACGTAGACCTTTTTTTTTTTTTTTTTTTTTTTTTTTGTTGGTGGTGTTTGTATTTAGTTCCAAGTTCCAGTTTTAGTTTTCCAGTCCCTGTTTTTGTTCGTACTTATATACCTCGAATGTAAACTCTTTATTTTTTTTCTTCAGAAACGAAATATTTTCAAAGATTGATTGATTCAACGAAGAGAGAAGCTTAGAAGAAAACTCTAAACTTAATTTCTCACTTCATTATTCCATCACACAAAACCAAAAATAATATCAAGTATATATCATAAAACTCTATGGAAAAAAAGGGTGGAAAAAAACAAAGAGAATTATAGTGTGGTATCTACGGTACAAATGAAGCTAAGCGCCGGTTGTAGAGTAAAAATGCAAAGTAGACTAAAGAATGAAAAAAGAACGGTCATAGAAACGTCGTAGAAAAAAAGAAACTGAAAACTGAAAAATTGTCAATTGCTATGTCTCCAAAAGTTCGAAGGGGAAGAGGGTCCCAAATCGTTTCATTTCTACAAACGCACACACACACACCAACGAAAAAAAAAGTGCAATAGAGTTCAATTGTCCAATTATTTGATTTTAAATGTCTTTCTATGTGTAATAACAACCAGAAAAAACCATGAGTCGACGCCAGTTTATACGTAGAAAATGGGGTTTTTTTTTTTGGTCAATTGAGTAATCGTGATTGTGATTTGATTGTTATATACGTGTGGGCCATGTATTGATAGATGGGAGAATGATTTTTAAAAGCAAGAGAGAAAGTTGTTCCGATTTATCATTGATTGACGTGGTTGATGATTTATTGTTTGTCGTTTGCCGTCTGTCGTTCCGATGCCAAGGTTTGGTTTGATTTTAGAATGATCGATTCTAGTGGCTTGATCCAGAACCAGGTGGAATTACGAGATAACCGGAAAAGGTCCAGAAAAAAACATAATGCGAGCGCAAATAAAAAGAATACAGAAAAAAAAAAGATAATCCAGAGGGTAGGTAAGTATTGAAAGGAAAACCGGGGATTTAGCGGATCGATTCAATGTCGGTTACTATCGTGGTACACGAGCGAGTATATGGGAAAAAAAGATCCGGGTGACGACCCAAGGGGTTTTTTTTTCCTTCCTAACATTTTCTTACCCTCCCCTTTTACCTCCCTTGCTTTTTCTCCTTCCTTTATATGCAACGCGTCAAAACCAGAGGGAGACCGCAGGACCAAATGACCAGCAAACCAGGGTACCGGGGAATATCTGGATCTCCAAAATCCTTTCAACGACTTTGACATATCCTTCTTCTCGCGCTCAACTGTCTCCTGGGTCGCGGGCGTCTAGTACCCAAATAGAAACTAGAAATAACGTTGCTAGGAGGTGCAACCACATTCAAGTTGAAATCATGAACTCCACAAGGCAAGTACCTTTCTTCACGTAGCAATCTAAGTAAATCCAAATCCTTATGGCCGTCCCATAGAGTCAGAGAAAGCATTGCTTTCATATTTCCATCATATTTAACGGAGGAGGTATATCCGATCAAGCGCGATTGGACCATGCCCAATAGGACGTCCGAGCTTGATGTAATGCGGGTATTGAAATTAATCTCGCGCAGCGAAGAACATAACGGGAAGTACACTTTGGCAGCAAGATCACATGAAGAGGAAGAAGCAGAGGAAGTCACAGATGTGAGCGTTAGTCGTGCAAGAAGCTTGTCAGTGACAGCTACACCGGCAACAGTCAACTTTGTCAAGGATGTTGTTTTTTCCAGACAATCAGTCAAACAAGCCTCACTCATAGGTGCATCGATGTACAAAGATTCAATGGTACACGAGGAACGCTCGATGAGTGATAGAAAGCTCACCGGCGACCATGACCCACCCTCATCTTCTCCCTCTACTCCTGCGCCTAACACGCGCCTAGGATTCCGCTCGGAATGCTCGGAATGGATCCGGACGTGTTTCAACGCGGGAAGAACCAAGGAATCGAGGATGGCCGTTAAATCGTGTGCAATATTGAGCGAAGTTAACTTGGACAGCTGGAGTGGTTGACGAGATGGTCCTGTACTACCAAGACGTGGGCGGGTGAAGCGAATATGTTCGAGGTTAAGACATTGGTCCAAAAGTTCAAGATAGTCCAAGGTCCCATGGCTCATGGTAACCGATAAGCGAGTGAGGCGAGATAAAGGAAGTTCTAGCAGTCTCCGAGTGTCGGCCAAGTCATCTATCCATGTCACCTCGCGGAGGTTGGGTGCACATTGAAGGAGAGAGATGATTGGTGTGATATTGGCCGAACTGATGTCACGAGCATCGAATTGAAAAACACGCAGCATGGGCGTGTTGTTCTGGGCGAGGTCTAACGAATACATGGGTGGGCAATAAAGGCCTCGAAATTCGAATCGAACTTGGCGCCAGCGAGCTGAGTGTATACACATGACATCTAGTATTTCTTGAGCCGGTTGTTCATTGAAGTCGATGGTAATGGAGAGCGATAGAGGGAGACTGCCTGAACGTTGAAGCCACTCGGAAGCCAGTGGAATATCGAACGAGGGATCCTTGTATGTAACATGGAGATGGGTCCACAAGCACGGAGTGGACGAGGCGACCACACGCCAGTACGAGCATACATGCATGAGTTGAAGGGGTGCTTCTGCAACGAAGGGTGCAGGGTATTCATCCTCCGGGAGACAGTGTTCGAATATGTAGGCTAGGACCTCGGTGGGTAGTAATGATATAGGCCCGAGTCGGCTTGGCGCCTGGAAATTTCTTCCTGCTCGCCGACGAGACTGTAAAGCAAATCTTCAGGTAGACGTTGACGGACGTGTCTCCGCACAGAGAATGCACTTGAGGCCCGTCTGTACGTGGGTGCGGGAGTCTTTTTGTGCATACTGAAAATTGACTACTGCAAGGTGAGAAAGAGTAAAAAAAACACGATGTTAAAATATGACTGACACGAGTATGGGATATAATGATCTTCAGAGTTGATAGACCTGTGGTGGATGTAGTATAGAGAGCGAGCAAAGTAGCGAAGAGGTTGAGCAAAGAGGCGAGGCAAGGAATGGAGGAAAGGAAATTGAGCATTATAAATAAATAAACAAATAATATAGTAAAAATAGCTTTCTATTGTGCCCCACCTTATCTCAGTTACTATACTTCCTTTCTCCAATTGGTCCATCCACTGACCTCTCCGACCAATTAATATTCATCTATATACCCCGCACCACTGAGGAACGTGCGCTTTCCGTCTCTTTCGCCTCCTGCTTAACATGATCCTCGTCCTTTACCGAGGTATCCCGTCTTTCCGGACACTCTGAGCTGTCCATCCATTGGCTGTTCACATCAGCCAATCAATCTTCGGCCGTTGTCGTTTTTAAATTCTAAGGCCACTCAGTCGTCGGATATGTATATGTTATGTATATGTACCCATGTATATATATTTGAAGGAGAAGCCACCAAGCGCAAAACAAATTCTAACACTTCATACACTGGTCGTACAGTACTACCCACCCTCGCTTCTTTACCCCGGCAACCCCGGAAAGAAACTTCCCTATCTGTTGATAGTCATTTAATTATCAACCATAAAGCTCAAAAACCACTCCACTACCCCACAAACTTACTTCACCCAACAAATGTTATTTATTCTAGTTTCAAGCAGAAAATCTAAATGATCATCTCCAACTCCATGTGTCATACAAGTATTATTAGAACTGAGATTATTGACCATTCTGTTATGTTGTGTTCTAGAGCCAGAGTCGAACGAAAGATAACAAACATAGCTAAGCACTAAGTACTAATCTCGTGCCATAAAAACTCGCCACTGTCAGAATCATGAGACCCTGCACCATGTTAATATCGTAAACACAACCCCCATATCTTTGTTTTTTTCTTCTTTGCGGTGATGGAACCTGACTTCTACTTCCTCATCTCCATATACTCACTCTCGGTATATACAAGTGCTCAGTAAACCGCAAATCAACAACCATGTGTCTGTGTCTCTTTCAGTAGCTAAATTAACTCTATGTATGTTGTCATAGAGGAACAAAGTTTCTAGTATAAGTCAAACTCTACCTGCGGTATTTAAAAACATAGTACTGTGTCCCTGTGATTGTGGAGCTCGTCCACCGGTTTCGACAGTATCAGTATCAGTGTTATAAATGACGTTAACCTGTGACGTTGACGAATAGCGGCAACTTCAAATGAATGTGGCGATTCACAAATAATAAATGATGAACATCCCAAGTTCCAACGGCCGAATTTTCTGTACAGAACATCCACACGTAAATAATTATGACTTTCTGATACACACACCAAGAATAACCCATACGAAATGTTTCATGCTTAGGCAACCTGTATTGGTATGGTTCCAATCAATGTCGTCAGGTTTGGAACATTGAGACCAAAGCAAAGAATGATGAATATAAAATCATGGTATAAACCTGCCGAATGACCGACAGCGCCAACAAGACAAACGGACTACTTCCTACTCGCTTACTTATTATATAAAATAAAATCTTAATGTCCTGGAAGAAAAAAAAAAAAAAAAGAAACAGTTCAAAAATTTCAAAGCAAAACAGACTTGCAAACAAACAAACAAAAAACAAAGAATAAAATCCATAATCACAATGGCAAATCCAATGCCCACATCACAACAACCCCAACCACCCTTCCAACGCCGAGTTCAACACCAACACCAACACCACCGTCAACCCCATCCCCACATTCCCATTTGCACTTCCAACCTTCCAACTACTCGCTGAATTCCAACCAGGCGGAATCCCAAGTGGAGCAGCTCGTAACGTAGAAACCGTAATACTCTCACTCCCACTCCCATCGGTCATAGTCAATGTAACCACACTAGGTAACATCGAAACCGTTTGAACCGGAATCTCCGACCCATTAAACCCTGTAGTACCTTGTGCATTTGCAAGAATAGCACTATATGTACTAGTAGCTAATCCTGCTGTTACTTTACCACCTATTGATGCTGGTACAGATGTGTTGAATATGTATCCAGGTGTGGTTAGGGTTGGGGTTGCAATGGGAAGTTTGGAAGGTTTGTGTTGATTGTAAGTAGTTGAGTTGATGAGGTAGTACCAGTTGTTGTTGTAGTCGTTGTGGGTGTACTGGTGGCATTGTTATTGGCCGAAAGAGGGTATAAACCAATTTTAGGCGGTTCTTTCGAATTAATACCATAGCTGATTCGAGTGTAAGTAAATGATAATGAACTAATAAGAGGCAGAAAAACCTGGGCCATACCTGAAAATTGAATAAACGGTCCGCATAAATGCAGAACCTATAAAAATACATGAACAGCCGTACAAAATAACGACCAACGAAAATTATCTCACCAATCTGCCAATCTACACCATCAGATCCAGGTGGTAGAGCCCGTGGCCACGAAAGACAAAGGTTAGGATTACCGGATGCGACACCTATAATATAATCCGAGGGTTGAAGAAGATATTCGTGTCGACTAAACCCCATACCGTCAATCCAAGCAACATGATGAACAAGAGCACTGAGCCTTACTTGAATGTAAACGACATTGCAATATTGGTATCGCAGGGAATAACCCATTGACCATCTACCAAACCGCGATGCATAAGTTGACAACCAAAGATAGTATATTTTTGAAAGAATACCCACTATCTGCATCAACAAGTCTTGACCCATCAATAAGATCAAAGATACGTGATACCTAAACAACTTGTTAAAGAGCTGTGAGAAGAGCCAAACAATCCAGGGAACCTACATCTTGGTATGGACCATAAATACCAGGAGTTCCACTGCCAAAAAGCCAATCAGCTCATCTACAACTCCAAAAAGATAGAAAAAAACAACCCTAGACTCACACATCAAACAAAGCCAGTGAGATATTTCGAGTAGCAACACCCTGGCTAGGTGTAGGTACTAACCGAGTTCCATTAACACCAACAGATTCCACTGGAATAGCCCAATTCAAATAACTCGAAACATTACTCTCAGCTCCAAAAGGTGAAAACTGAGCAACATTATTCCAACTTATATTGCTTGGGTTAGTGACAATAGAAGCATCAATAGCACCCAATGTAAGTGAACCATGAAGGTCATTTGTAAGACTGAATCCGAATAACGGATAATCAACAAGGCCTTGTTGTGCTAATGCAGCAAAGAAAGGTGTAGCTGTCCAAATAGTTATATTCTGTGAATAAAGAGTTATGGTACACAAGGGGAAAAAAACGTACAATTAGTGACGGCGTTTGAGATAGTAGATAACCTTGGGAATCCGAGTCCCAATACTCCACTTTCTTGGTCACTCATCGTAACATTGGAGGCGGATACAAGGCCTATGATGAACAACAGCATAGTTTAGCCATAACTCATTCTATGGTATAAACCAAAAAAAAAAATCGTAATTACCAATAGTCTGATTCATTATCATCATCTGTCCCAGCTCCACCTTTTCTCTCGCAATAAACCCGGAAACAGCTATTAAACACATAAATCAACGTCCTGCATGGTTGTTACTCTTAAGCAACACTTACAAGTACCATCGGCATACCCAGCATTATATGCAGTTGCGTTATTATTCACAGCTTGAAAACTTGGACTTGCGTAAGTCAGCGGGTATTTCGGAGCTTCTCTACAAGAATCGTCTTGACATTGAGTCGAAAATAGCCATAAATCCGATGACCCAGTATCAAGCGCAACACGAAAGCTAATATCTCCAACTTTAATAACAACATAATACGACCTAGAACATATCAAGTCAGAGGAACATAAAATAACAACAGTCTATAAAAGGAGACGAAAGAAATATGCTCACTGACGATCCGTAGCAGACGAAACAACACTCCATCCACTTCCCGGTTTCGTTTCCCCTATGATCGCAGTCGTTGTAGCTGCAACTGCAGTTGCAACAGTACCAGTACTAGTAGTACTACTTCCAGGAGTAGCACCACGAGCTATTAGAGGGACGATTACAATTTCTTCTCTTGGTAGAACCCTTGGTCTAAGTGCCTTCGCATTGACATTGTCCAAAACACCAAACAACACAAGAACCAATAGCAATTTCAGATGGAAACCATTGGTAATCGCAGCAAAATTGTACAGCATGTCTCGAAATGGAGGAATGTGCGTCGGTAATTGTGTGTTCGGTCCTATTCTTTTCAATACATCCGAGTTTCCAGAGTGTTCTTGTTCTTCTGCTTCAGTATTGTGATTGATTAATTAAGCCCGAAAACCCTTTGCAGGCGGTAATAGATTGAAGGAGTGTTGGATGGAAAGAAGGTGAAGCAAGAAGAGATGTGTTATGGAATAAATATCAGCGCTCAGGTGGTTGTCACTGATATTGTGGACACTGTTGACGGCGGTGGGATGCCGATCCATAAAAGGAAGCGCCATGGTGCCCGACCAATCAGGCCTTATGTTACTGCGCACGGCCCAAGATTAGATACGCAGCAATACTTATGGTGATACATCATCCACACTACAACTACTTATTGCAATACGAGAACTGATCCGTACGCGAGCAATGAAAAAGAGAAAGGAAGGTGAAATTTAAATAATACTAGGTCAAAAGGTAACGCAACGAAAAAAGAGGTATTGGAGAATGTACCAGTACAAACAAAAAAAATAAAAAGAGACAAACGTAACGAAAGGAGACTATAAATGACAACAAATGCATAAGGGGGAGGATCAAAATATTTCATCGCTTGGCAGCAAAGATTTTCTTCAACAAACCCAACACTTTGGGTACATTCAACTGTACGTATTCCAAATCCAACAGATGTTTATTATCCTTTTGCTACAGAAATAGTTAGATGTGAGATATTCCCGAGAGAGAATACCAGTAGCATACCTTCTCTAGCAAATCATCAATCTTGAGGTCCATTTCTAGAATAGCCTTATCTCGACCCTTGTAATGAAGTGCAATGATGAATGTACCGGGTGTCGGGGACGTGAAATTGAAATAGATGTTTGGTCGTCTGAGAAGTGCAATCAGAAAAGACTAAACGATCAACATTTTCTGTCAATGGTACACACCTGTTATCCGGTACGTTGCTCTCTACAATTATGCCTTCCTTCTCGAGTTGTGCATGGGTAAACCTGTAAGGCCCAAGTACAACAGTTTTGGTTCGTTTCTTTTCCTTGCCATCCACAGCAACAACACCAACACCGATTGCACTGCCTTTATCCTTTGTTGCCGTAAGACGGACATTCTGGAGGTAGGCCTTATACTGTTCCAGCTGCGAGCGCATATAGTTGTTATGATCACATATTGTCTTGTAAACCCCTTCTAAAGACTTCGATTCCGCAAGTACTTTCTCACGCAGATTCCCGAGATGAACTAGCTCTTGAGCCACTTCTTCTTGCATGAGTTTATATCCATCAGATTTATCAATGATCTTCAACTCTTCTAGTTCCCTGAGCATCTCCTTGACCTTTATGCCTTTCCGTACTAAAACAGCATCCTTTGTTGTTGCAGCACGTTCCGCGATTGTAGGGAGATCATATGGAGATTTAAGACCAGCGTTGGGAAGAGAACGTATTAGCTGGACAAATATAGACTTGGTTTCCATATACAACATATCACTTGATGAAACGGAGTCCATCAATGCACTTTGGATATCTTGAATTGGGGTCTCCCAACGACTGTACAATGATAGTTCGATTGCCCTATTTTCCTTCCGGGGAACCTGGGCAGGCGCAGGACCAAGTTCGTCCGTGAGGATGCGAAGATGTTGTTTTTCATTGGGAGACTGAAATCTATGTGAGTAGTTGGCACGGCGACTGAGATATGCTGTAAGTCTTACAAGAGTTTCGATATGTTGCAGAGTTAATGCGTGAGTGTTGTACAATTCGTTCAGCGTGATATTGATCATCAAGTCTTTCTTCGACAGAGCCATATATTGATCCATCTGCACAGGATTTTAGTGGGGTTCTAATACAAGTGAAAACCCACCGACCTCAAGAGTATCATAAAAGTCGCCAACCTCACAAAGATTATTAAGAAACTGGTTGATTCGCGCTTTATTATTCTCAACAAACGGGTTGAGAGACATCATATAGGCTTCTTTCGCGTAGGAGGGTTTATTGGCAAGATTTTGCAACATCTTTGCGATCTGAGTAGATTTTAGTAATCCGTAACAGTTCTTGATACGTCGCAACGCACCAAGGTAAGAGTTCGCCTCGGGTGCTTGGCGGGAACGCCGTCTACTAGCATATATGCTTGAGGCGTGACAATAGCTGGATTGATGAAGCGCAGGAAAAAGAATCCACCAATCAATGAACAAATCGCAAACTCGGTTGCTTCAGGGTATTTACGCTGAAAAGAGATGAAAAAGATACTGGCCAGCTTTGAAGGAGAATGCTCACCCTAGTCAAGCTTCGAATTTGTTTACAAATCCATCGTATACCGTACGGTACACTTTCCATACTTTCAATTATCGTGACTAGGAAACTATTCGCGATTTCCATAAGCATCGTGAGACGAGGGGCAATGATAGTCTGAACGTCAACGTTTTCGGCCGCGACTTCTGGTGGAACACCTCTAGGCAAGTTGTCCGGTAGCGTTCCCGAGTCCTCCTCGATTTGATTGATCATTTGATCATAAACCTGTCAAAATTTAGTGGATTTTGCCATCTATGACACAGTAAATCATACCTTCACAGGATTGATTTCCAAGTTCAAGTCTTTATGCTCGATGAGGCTATTTATTCTCTCGGCCAAAACGCTCTTTAAGTAGCTTTGGCCTGGCCCACGGCGGGTATAAGTCGTCATCATCCGTGAAACAGGTGTGTTGGCGCGAAGAAGAGATCCGAACTCTGTAGCAGTTTCGAACTGTGCAGACAAAACGGATTGGAACATGGTCAAAAGAAGATGTTCTTCTCTGCTCTCATACTGGTTGCCGTACAGTGTGAACATGACTGTCTGCAAGAGGGTGTCAATTTCTGAGAGAGAGACAAGTCGACAGAGTGCAGCAACATGACGAGGTTCTGATTGGAGAAGGAAGAAGAGATTGGAATACTGTTGTAACTTTCGGTCGTCCGGATAGTGGCCCTCGGTTGGGTCAATATCCTCGAGTGTTCGTTCAACCTCACGTTGCTGTAGGAAATGATGTCTGTGAGCACGGATGAATGCTGTAAAAATGATAACGCACCTCATCCAGCGCCATTCTGTTCTGAATCAGCAAAGCAATACGGGAATCCAAATACCGCACATCGCGCTCGAGAACAAAGTTCTTCTTAGATTGGGCTGATATTTTTGACTTGAGGTCACGCAATCGCTTTTGTGCTGCCGATTTTTAAGAGACAGATATGTGAATGAGGTACATTGTAACATACCTTTCGCCAACTCATCTTCAACCTCCACATCCTGCTCAGCAGCCATACTGAACAGAGCAGTGACGCTGTACCGATTTGTATTTCGGTTGGTGACTCGGCGAGACATAGGAGACGTGGGTTCATTAGCCATGGTTGTCGTGAGTGCTATGAGAGGGCGTAGAGGATAACAAACGAAGCAGAGGGGATCTGTGAAATAAAACCTAAGCAGGACCAGCGCTTGGAGACCGGCAACAGCGAGCAGGTGTTTAGAACAGAGGTTGGGTATGAAGAATGATGTTGGCGGTTTGGGTAAGAGTCTCAGATGATAGCACTCGCCCAACTGGAAGATGCCGACAACCCACTTCACAGCCACAGCGTACTTATTGTGTTGCTAGGCAAATATATATTCTACTCCTAAGCTATTATCCCATCACCACAAACTGAAGCACCGATCGGCAACCATATTCTAAAGAAGCCAAAGAAGCTAGTAGAATCTACAACCTTAGGACAGCAGTGAATCTCATTTTAGGATGTTTAATTAACGCTGTTTATCATGCTGTTGTCCACGTAAACATAGCCGTAACTGTTCTAATGTTCTAATACCACAAGCCACAATTCTATCACCTTTATATCGACTAGACTATATATACAACATGCCCAGAGTTGAATAAATTATGTCCTCGGGTACACGAAAGTGCAATAAATCATATGACACAATATGGCCCAAGTTTTTCTCTCCACAAAATTTAGGTCTGTTTGGTTATTGTTTCTCTACATTCCCTGCATCTTATGGGGCTCACCCGTTAGTTTTGGGGTTGTTATGGGTCCCCGGGGGGTCTAGTAGCTATTTGACCCTCATCAACATCAAGATTTTAACCTTTTCATTTCCAATATCCAGACCCTCACTGAGACTCGTGAGGCTTTGATGTTTCCCTTTGTGCTTTTATAGTCTACTATACATTTCAAGAGGCAGCTTCTCTGAGTCGTATGCAGGAACGCAGTCCCCTACCCTCGTGATACTTCACCAAACTGCTCATTATCATCATTCAATATTCATAGTAGGATTCCTAGGAAGCTTTATCATCCAGGTTCTATTATCATTAAATTCAATTTTTTTCCACCAGCCTCTTAATCGAACTTTTGAAGTATCACAGGCACAGGAACCGTCTTGTTAGGGCCAATCGAACCAAAAACCCGAAAAACATCAGGAATAAAATATCTCCCGTAGGGGTGAATGGTATAATCTGATAATAATGGTATTTATGTACATTCTGCGCCGCATTAATGGCCTGACCAAGCCGTAGGTTAACCTCTGTTCACCTACCCAACAATTGATCTGAAATCAAGTATTATATTGGTCCGGATCAAACACTACGGACACCCTCAATCTTTCGTTCTCATTTTGCCACTCTTATGGGTGCCCGTGTGTCAACGACTCGGCATGTTCCCAAGACTTCCGATAAGTTGTCGAGGATGCAACAAACACATATTTTTTAAACTTTGAAATCAAAAATAATATTTTCTCTTTGTTCAGAGGTAACGACGTAGTGCACTAGGTGTAGTGACGAAATTGAAAACCAATTTCCACCGCTAGAAAGTAAAAGCGGCTCCAGATGCTATGTAGGAGTGAGGTTACCACAACCTCGAGTAGAGAGATCATGGCCCAACATAGCATTGGATGTGATGGGACGAACAGGAATGGGGATTCTGGATGTAGGCGTATATGATTCATCGATTAAATGAGCCGTATGCTTCCTGAAAATTTTAGACCACGGGGCCCATAGCCTAGCAGTGCGAGTCTCAGTTGATGAAGCAAATAAATAACTGAGGAGAGAAGAAGCGAAAAGACAGATTAAATAGTAATAAGGTAGACGACATCAGGAACACACACCTTTATGTAAGCAACATTTTTGTCAATGTCACACCTCAAACTCAGATACATTCTCAGCTTCTATGCTGAAAACATCTCCTGGTATATGAAGAGGAGCACAATGCAAGCAGCTCTCTGAAAGAAATATTTGAAAATTCAAAAAATTGAGGAAGATATAAAGGATTGATTTTTTTTTTTCATTTAAAAGTGTTTAAAACATCTTATTTTTCAATTCTACAATAAAAGATTTGGGGGCTCGAAATTTCGAGCCAATGATTTTGCCCCTTACATAATACAATTAAATGGATTACACAACACATCAATGTGACAATTAGTGACGCATCGGTGATGTAACTCACCCATGAGGTCCCGGTTTCGATTCTTGAAGGTAAAATGTAGCGGAAAGTAAAGAAGTGTAAACTTCAATGCCATATCAGTGCTAAAAACTATGTAGAAATGCAACAATGTATTACACATACTAACACATACTAACAGATGGTAATTTCTGTTATTTTTTTTTTCTAAACTTGGGACATTTTCGAAATCCAACATTTTGCCGCTTATATAAGCGGATTACGTAAAGGTGTGTGTTCCTGATGTCGTCTACCTTAGGGGAAATGCCGAGTGGCTGTGAAGAATATAGATAGTAATACATGTACTATAACAGTTGTTGTAGCAAAAGGGGTTGTTCCTGGACCTGAACGATGTGGACCAGGATAGATATGTCAGATGTCTCCAGTCAGCCCCCCCAATAGGATACGTTACGATAAGATGAGGTAGGAGGTCCATTGGCTACGGAATTAATAGTTATAGTGTCTCTCGCAATGCTATGGTGGAAGAACTATTCCAATGAGCAGTTTAGATAGGAGTTTTCTAGGAGGGGTGGAAACATACGTGGTAGATTTGAGGTCCATAATTATAAACATCATCTAGCGGTAGTGGGTAGGCTTAGTAATACGATATACGCACTTTTGAGTAGAAATCAATTTTTCTATTGGCTCATCTTCCATTACATTCATTGTAGTCCTGATCTCACCAATCTACACCAAGATGCAGATGCGAAGTGGGTCAGAATCCTGGTGCTGGTGCATAACTTTGACCTGAGACGAGGTCGCCTGAGAAAATTCTTCTTTGCGACCGTCATTGTACTTGTACTAGTTGAACGTGAGCGTTTGGGCACAGAAAGACTCAATATTTGGGTGGACCCGAGTCAAATGGATACTAGTAATTCCACTAGCCTGCCAACAAATTGACTAGTGACCATGAAGTTATTGATGCTGAAGCGCTAAAGTTTTAACTATCACAGGTGTACATGCTGCACTGTCACTGGTTTCATTGTGTTTGATGTTTGCCTCCCAACCTTGCTCGTCTGATTAAGCTTCCAGCTGACAATGATGTCGGCATCATGTGGTTATGAAGTTGAAGTCATCTTTGAGTTGAATAGATCCCCCTCTCTTGTCAACCCTGCATTATAATTAACCTTCTACTAGCCCTATTGCCCATGCGGTATCTCATTTATCTCAGCGATGAATTTAGACAATGTCATAGAAGTTTCAGTCATATTAACCATAATTGCTCCGAAAACTTCTATCATAGTAGTACTAGTAGCAACTAACGTCGGACTACCGAACGATATGAGCTTCTGACTTACACTCAATCTTCACAATCTCAGTGTAAAAAAGCTGTGGATCACATTACTACTAAACATCCTTACGGTCTTCAACTCCGAGAGTCAGACTTCTGGTACTTAGTAAGGCGATTTGAACGTGCATGAGCCAGTGTGTGTTTTGATGAGAAGATGAGTCGTGTCGGGGAACTCGGGAGTGGTAAGTAATGGAAAGTAGTTAAATGTAATGTCTCCGCAAGAATATTTACATGAATGGATGGATGTGTGTCCGCAGTATCATTCGAGTATCATAATCACGTTCTTTTAAGTACTATCACATCACTTCCTGGTTGCACACTCCGACTCCTGTGCTGTAAGCAATTTCATAACCGAACTTCTCAACTCTATAAAATTGTCATTTAAACACCATTCGTGCGCCTCCTCCTTTCTGCTGTGACAGTCCGATAGCGAAATCATGACCAGATGGGATAGGTTTTAATGTTGCTGGACTTTGAGTGATCAAAAGTATTGAAGATCAAGTAAACTCCAAAGCGCAAAGTACAAAGAACATGGTTTGGGGTTAATTTCGGGTGAAATAAAAAATATGACCCCTATCTACAACAGACAGCTGTCAGCCTGAGCTGCATTATCGTGTACAACTACCTCACGACACATCCAGACTAACCATATCCCTCTGGCTATAAGATGCATTATCTGGGTTTGAGAAGTCCACGAGCATATAAAAAAGGCCGAAAGAAGATAACCTAACGCTCAGGTCTCAAGTTTCAACCCCCTCCCGACTGATCCTAGTTCTTTGAATATCACGTAGTATTGTTCAAAACCATGTCCAAATCGACAAAATTGTTCAAAGCCATCGTAATCGGTGCTATAGTAACTCTAACCTTTGCTACCCAGGCTGAGTGAACTCAAAGGTGCAATTTCTCTTAAATACTTACTCCAACCCTCATAGTAATAATTTTATTTTGCCTATAATACAGAGTCTGTGGTAATGAACTTTCCGTCGCACAGGTTAACGAATTCGAGTCCGATTTTGCTAGGAGAAAGGCAATGCAGTTAAAAGTTCCCACATCCAACTCTACAATTCCTGTAAGTAGCGTACTACTGGTCTTCCCCCTTCGCTAACGGTTGGATGAATCTGTCTCGAGTAGGTTCACTTTCACGTCGTTCGACGTGACAACACTCTATCAGGTGGTAACATACCGTAAGTGATTAGTACCGATGATTTAACACAATGACATAATATTGACTCTCCAACCTACAGTGACTCTCAAATAACTGCTCAGCTTCAAGTTCTCAACGATGCTTACTCCTCGAGTCGCTTGAATTTTGTACTTTCCGAAGTCACTCGTACTACCAATTCTGATTGGTTCGACTCAGCTGGTCCTCGTAATAACCAGCAAACCGCCATGAAATCTGCTCTCCGGGCTGGTGGGGTTAATACGCTCAATGTTTATTCGGTTGGGTATGTAAAGATATGTGTTTGGAGTACCTTGAGCCTTCCGAAATATTTCTTAAATTTACTGCTAGATTCCGCTCTGGGTCTGGAGTTAGGTTGCTCGGATATGCCACCTTCCCTTCATCTTATTCAGACAACCCTACTGACGATGGTGTTGTCATTCGTTATTCTTCGGCTCCAGGAGGCTCTATCAACCACTACAACGGTGGCCAGGTCTGTATTCAGAGCTGTGGCATCCATATATTAGCTCACTCATTTGATTTTATAGACCCTCACTCACGAGGTTGGTCACTGGGTTGGCCTTTACCATACTTTTCAGGGAGGCTGCAATGGGGACGGCGACTTCGTTGATGATACCCCTGCAGAGAATTCGCCTGCTACAGACTGTCCGGCCGACCGTGATACTTGCCTTTCCGAAGGCTTGGATCCCATTCGTAAGCCTACTCTTTGTTAGGATAAAAGAATAAATCTGACTGGTTCTATTGCTCTTATTATAGATAATTACATGGATTATGCATATGATGAATGTATGACTGAATTTACTCCCGGTCAGATTGAACGTCTTCAATCACAAATCCATACCTATCGTGGTATTGTTGTCAGGGAGGAGATTGAAGGTTAGATAGTATAGATTTCTGCTAGTGTATGTGATTATTGTTCGGTCCCTATTACGACTGCGAATTTTCCAATGTGACTGAGATGTGATTTTATTTCAAGTTTCATTTCCTAACTTAAGTACAAGGCTATTCATATTTCTTCCGTTTCAAGGCACGGCTTGCTGGTTATCGTGAGACCTTCAGTCGGGTTTGGTTCATTCATTGTGGATGATGGTCCAAGTCTGACTCGGTGCTATGATGAATTGATGATACCAACTGGCTTGAAGTTGAACTTGCATTGGGAGACCACTGACCAAATGTGTAAAAGGAGTAACCTTGTCTATAATTCCAGCCAAAATTGTTATACAATGGGCATAGCTTGTACTACAGCTCTATACATCTAAACCCGAAACGGATTGAATGCCAGATCAGGCATACATATAGTTGTTGGGGATTGCTCGGATGCTCCCTGGAGCAAACTCGCCTTCAATAGTGCGACCATGTCCAGCATGGTATGAAACTGTGTAACTCATATAACCGAGCTACACAAAAGATATTCCAGAAATTCAATACAAAAGAAAGAGACCATAGTACAAGAGACACAGACCTGATCATTGAAGTGTAATCCACTGACGATTTGAGCCCTGAACCATTCGCCATCGATGTAGACTTCCACAGTTTGGGCCTATGGTTTATAATCAGTAGAATAAATGGGAGGTTGTAGTCATGTGGACTGACGATAAAAAATATTTCGGACATGGTGTACTGGAGTGTTGCAGGAAGTTAAATTTCTGCTAGTAGTATCATGAAGTGAGGACGGGTTGTAGGCAAGGGTGAAATTGGAAGGTACTAACAGGTCTTTGGGTGGAGAGTGGGGAGTATGTTGGAAAGTTGATAATTTCAAGGTATCTTTATACATCTCGAGGAGTAGGGAACGCGGTAATTGAAGTTGTTTGAAAAATTTTCTGAACACCACGGCGAGGTGTTCAACACAACTCATACAGATAATATCCATAAATATCGGCTCTGTTGAAATGCAAGGGGTAGTGAATCAATAACCATAAGAGTTGTGGCGTATACATCGTCTGTTCGGGCCATGTGTACAACCCGGGAGGGAATGTCAGTTGAGATCGACGTGGAGATTGATACATTGTTAAGACTTAATGTCGCTACACGCTTGAAACCTGATATTGATAATACATACGCATTCATATTGATTTGCCATGATAATAATAAGTTGGGTGAGTCGTGGCTAGTTGGCTCGTGAGCTGGCACTCGGCGCTTAGTGGCCAAGTCATTGGCGGAGGTAGGCTCAATATCATTATTATTGTAGTTTCGAAACAGTTCACAGCACCTATAACGATGGTCAGAAGGGATTACAACGATGGCTACTAACAGGCTCCATAGAGATACCATGTAGTTGAAGAGTTCGTGGGATTTTTGATGGATGACGCGCGTTTTTGATCAATTTATCACAATTCATCGTTTCAGTCTAGTTCTATGTCTAATCTGCTTTACATCCCGTTCAAAAAAACCTATGAGGTGGATCTCAAAGATACTGTTCGTGACTTTATAGAATCATATGGTGGTGGTCACCCCGAAGAGTTCAAATCCGATATACAAACATGGCAAAACCTCCGAAAAACGGGTGTGGGTGGTTACGTTCATGTTGATCGGATAAAGACAACACAACTGTGGGTATCAATATTCATAGCTACTTGTATGTGATTGCAATCAACTGTCCTTGTTTTTTTTTAAAACAGCTATCATGCCCAATTGGTTTCTATTATGGCAAAGTTTCCCGCAGATGTAAGCTACTGTCGAGATACTCTTGGTTTCTATCGTTAAAGTCAACACAGATTGACGTCGAATTCCCGTGGGCTCCCGTATTTCACCACGATAGTATCCCAATTTCAATGAAGAATATAGTCTTTGAACGGGCAGCGGTTTTATTTAATCTAGCGTCCTTGTATTCGCAACTAGGCAGCGGCGAGGACCGTTCAAAGGCCGATGGAATCAAGCGCGCTGCAAGTCACTTTCAGGTAGCTGATACAGTAAAAAATGAAACACGATCACTGATTGTCATTAGCATGCAGCAGGAACATTATCATATCTGATGACCAATGTATTATCAAAACTAACATACACTCCGGAAGATGAAGAGAAACCTATAGACCTATCATTATCTTTTGATCAAGCCATGGAGCATCTCATGCTCGCACAGGCGCAAGAATGTTCGTGGCAATTAGCCAAAATAAGTGCGTCGGTTTGGATCACAAACAAGTAGGTGCGGTCTCGAACTGACACGCATAGGTCATTACGGACATTCCCTTATTTCGAAAGTTGCTGCTAGAGTGAGTCGTATAAGGAATTGATATATTATTAAACTTCCATGTTGAGAAGCTCATCGTTACTTTTAGGTATCAGCACTATATGCCCAATCCGCGAAGATGTTTCAGGATGCGAATCCACCAGTGAAGCAATTATTACCTCCCGTAAGTTAATCCACATGCCGATGCCAAGGCAATTCCAAACCCGGTGGTTCTATAGCATTGGCTTTCTCACATAGAAGCAAAAGCCCATCATTTCAAAGCAGTTGCGGAATACCGCAAGAGCGTGGACGAGTTAGAAAAGATCAGGTTCCCAGTCATGCTTTGAACCTCGGGGATCAAAGTCTAATTCATCCACTCCTAGATACGGATGGGAACTAGCACGCTTGTACAAAGCTCAAGAAGCTGCCAAGAAAGCATATGATATTGCTCGCCGCGGAAAAGTGGTTTCGGCGGTCGTAGCGGACATACAGGTACACAAACATCTCTTTATCTCAATTAATCATGATTCTTGACAAGTACATGTCAGTCCCTTTCAGATACTGTAGAAAAGAATATAGGTCGCGCCGAACGTGACAACGATCTCATATATCATCATGAGGTACCCACACCAGCAACCCTCCCACAAATATCATCCTCCAACCTCGCCACTTCCATTGTGTCATCCGGCCTTCTCAATCTTAAAACCACCCTAGGAAAGATGGAACCGTTGTTCGGAGAATTAATCGGCTGGGGTGCCAGAGAAGCTATCAGTTCGTCTTTGCCTTCATTCTCAGCCCTCTCGTCTCACCGTGATTTTAGACATCTACAATGATCGTAAACTAACACTTATCCAGGAAGAAATATTAGATGTCTCCCAAGGACTACAAGATCAGTCCGATGAGTAAATCTGTATGATTTATTAACTACTACAATCCGCTTATCAACTGCTCTAGAGAATTAAGGAAGTTGAACTTACCAGCTGCTCTGGAAGCACTGGAACGTCCCATTGGACTTCCACCTAGTTTACTAAGCAAGGCCGAAGAGGTGCGCCTAGAAGACGGGCCAGCAAGGATTGAAGTTTCCATTGAGGATGTACGGAGGCTAGGACAGCATGACCAAGAAATTCTTGACGAGGTTAGTGGATATGTTCGTTAGCCAACTGTTGACTCACAAATTCACTCTACCAGGCGATGGATACTTTGGATGGAGAAGCATCAGAAGATGAAGCAGCAAGAAAGGATATCTCACTGACACGTCCACCATCTCACGAAGCAAATGTCGACTTGGTCGAGAAAGCGCAGCGTTACCGAAGCATACTCTCACAAGCGGCGGCTAGCGATGAAACTGTACGCCAAAAGTGGGACGATTGGGAAGAATGCATCACACAATTAACATGGGACGAGGTCAGTCAAATATCTTGTGGATCGGAAAATTGCCATTGATATTATTATTAGGCACAACTGGAAGCATCCGTACCATCATCCACTCTTAATAGTTCGTCAACTACCCAGGGTTCCTCTCAAACAAAGGAGATGGCGACCGCGCTACGAGTCAAGCTAGAAGAATTAGATACCCTTCACCGTGATAGAGCTCATCTCGTTCATCAAGTACGCGCTTTGGAAGAGGCCGACGACATTCAGCCTCGTATTCTGAAAGTTTCTTCAGGTTTTGAGCGTTTATCGGAATTGAAGCCGGAAATGTTTGAGGACATTTTAGATGAAGAATTGGCCAAATACGATCAGTATCTAACAATGGATAATTTCAAACTGAAACAGGATGATCTTCTCAATGAAATCAAGGTTGTAAACATCTGTCGCAACTATAATTATGATCCACTAATACCCCTGGTTCAGGTCATTAATGAAAAGTTCCTGCAGTCTCGACGGGATGATCCCTCGGTCAAAGAACGCGAATATGCATTACAGTCTTTGGATCTTGCATACTTCAAATATCGGGAGATAACTCGTAATCTGGAAGAGGGATTTAAGGTGCGATGAATTTAATTTATCTGATCAACCAACTACTCAAGAGTTTCATTCCAGTTCTACAATGATCTAGCAGGAATATTGACCCAGTTCAAAGAAGTTTGTAAAACCTGGAGTCATCAGCGGCAACAAGAAATTCAGTAAGCTTCGAATCTTTATTACTCTCTTCGCGGATCTTCGCATTGTACTGGTATACTGATATATCCGTTGTAGTCAAATACAATTACAGAAACCTTTTGAGAATCTTTCGATCCAAGAGGCTGGGCATCGGCAAGTTACATCACAGCCACAACAAATATCTCCATCACCCCTTGCGCAGGCGCAGGCGCAACCTATACCTGTTCAATCATCCGCGGATGATAGATTTGCTAGTATACTAGCCCAAGGACCACCATCTCTCAATCCAGAAGAATGGGGATTCGAGGATGTGACTCTCCCACCTGCACCGCGTACAAGATGACTTATAACGATACAGTCTTTGAAGCCCAGTTAGAGTTGGATCATGGATCATGATGGAAATGTGGAAACCAAGGTTCTGGGAATGGTTGTGTCTACGTACATGTGTTTATGTTATAGAGAAGCTTGTGGCAGTTCTGACAGTTCTGTATTTCTGTCAGTCACTCGATATTAGTATAGTAGCGTCGGTGGCCGTTCACATCCGTTCGGAAGTCAAATACAATATCTGAGTATCATCGTTCCTGTGGTAACTGAATGAGGAACATTTATTGAAATTGTGTGACATATCATTTAGAAACCTGTCCACACATAGATATATATATATATAATATCTATTTCAGCGAACTGAGTGTCATTCAACTTGGACCTCCCCACGCATCAACACATCTACTTCACATCTCAAACACTCTACCCTTATTACACCCTTTTTATCAATGTCATCTGGTGGCTCTGATGGTTCGGGATACTCTGATGGAGAGCGCGGGTTCAAACTGAAGGTAGGGAAGGATAAGAAGGACAAGAAAGATAAAAAGGATAAAAAGGATAAAGATAGTGGTAAGGATAAGAAGGATAAAGACGGCAAGGATAAGAAGGACAAGGATAAGAAAGATAAGGACAAGGACAAGAAGGATAAAGACAAGAAGGACAAAGATAAAGACGACAAGGACAAGGATAAGAAGGATAAACACAAGAAAGAGAAGGATTCAAGTTCCCAAACTGGTTATGGCGATTACACTGCGCCAGGATATGCAAGTATCTCCGGTGCGGCTGCTGCAGCAGCATATGTCGCATCCACTTCACCAGCGCCCACTTCGCTCCCTGGTGGTTATGCTGATGGCGGTGCCCGTACTACTGGCTTCCCCGGAACCACACCGGGACTCATCAACCAATCACCGCCATATGTGAATCCTCCTCCACCAACTGGTTTCCCAGTGCCACCTAATCCAGCTCAAAGCATGACAACCCCTCAATACCCTCAATCTCAACCTCCTCCTCCTCCATCAGGGTATCGAGTTCCTCTTCACACTGATCAAGCATTCGCTCCAGCTGAGCAGCATGGTCAGCCAGTTAGCTATGATGCTGATGGTGTTTCTCCTATCTTTATTGGATCCGCTCTTTTCGAGAACTCGGTTCATCCATGCAAGATTGGTCCTCACTTGCAACCCCCAGTATCTGTAGCTTATGGAGGAGCTGAATACCAACATAATGGAAGATACGATCTTCTTCCTTTTCTTGCCGATCAAATGGAATGGGTTCCAACGGCTTATGGTCAAATTCCACCCGGTCGCAGACCTATCGAGGGTGGCTATGAAGATAATGGAGGAAAGTTGTATCATGCTCTTGCCAATGTAAATGGCGTCCAGGTTCCTGGAAAGACCGGAGAACATCTGTAGGTTTTGTCATATTTAGATTTGATCTCTCAAGATATTGATCTTCAATCTCTCAGGGGTGCTGCCAATGTACCTTTCGGTGGTCAAGAATTGCAATACCAGGAATATGCTATCCTGTGAGTTATTATTCCATTATGAGGCATTTTTTGCGAACTGATGGTGTGTTAGGTGCTGGAGGTATTGAATCTAAGAGATGAATGAAGTTTAATTTGTGTTACTGTCAGAACATGTGAATTATGTATTGAGAAATATATGTATGGGTGAAAGTAAGAAATCAACAATAGCTTACGTTCTTGTCAGTTCTCCCCTCACCGACACTCGGATCTTGTAGTAATGCTTTTGAAAGAAGTATCAGTATTTTCATAGAATTTTACTTCATCTTCGCCTCTCTACTTGGAACAGAAGTGAGAACGGCAGCTTCCTTGCTTCTATCCTCTATTTTCTGTTGACCGAACTTGCCGACTCCGAGGCATAAGAAATCGGCGATCTTATGGCAAGATAAAATATAAATCCAACACATTGAATCCCATGTCGGAGGTAAAATTGGGATTGTTGTACTCGCATGGACACTTCGACTTAGGCGAATATTTACATTTCTCCTTCAAACAATACCAGTAAATGATCGTCGTGGTAGGTGCTTTAAGCATGTCATATCAACCACCGGTATCGGACTCTCCGTCAATCATTTAAGAACCAATGAACCACTGCTGGTCCGGTTATATGCGGTTTTTGAGCGGAGGTTTGAAACGTTGACAATAAATCTTGAATATTGAGATTCCCGGGCCAGACATAAGATGATTTCCCTTTTCTCCATTCTTGTTCCAGTACCAGTGCGCTGGATGCCGTTACAGAGTCGATCCTCGAAGTCCATTTCCGAACTTCTGTCAATCATGATTTTCTCCATCTAGTGTCATTATTATTATCGTAAAGTTATAGATGTTAGTGAGGTGTTAGGAAAGGGAAAGAGAGAGGTAGAATATAAAGATGAGGAATATGCTCCTGAAGCTTGTTAATGTTATTTTTAGCTCAACCATGACATTTATATATGACGTCGACCCGGACGCTTGGCTACTTAAGCATGTATTAGCAGTGTACCCGTGCTACGCACGAGCTAGGGACGGGACCTGGATCTGTATCATCCAAATCCCCATAGGATGTATCTGACTTGGGGCTAATTCTGTTATGCACACGATGGTATGTCAAGCCCGTGTCTAGTAAGCATGTATATATCAAGTATTTGGATATCAAATGATAGTAAAGCTTGCAGAAGATTGCCAAAGAAACCAGATCTATACAAAATTAATTAATTGTCTTACGGCGTGCCCAATGCAAGTCATGCACACACACCTATACTTGGGTATATTGTTAAGGGCGCAATATTTTATACTTTACTAAGAGAACAGGTACCCACTCACACGGGGAGAAACCTCGAATCTAACCGAATACATGTCTCTCTACACTATTCTATGATGCCTTGGAATCAGATTTAGTTTCTTTATTTTCCGTATCTACTTGTTCTGGTTTGCTTCCGAATCTGGGTAGTTTCGACTTCAGGTTTAACTTTCGTTACATCCTCGATACCAGCCAATATATCTTCTTCTGTCTTTGCCCATTCAGGTTTTATCTGTCTTCTCTCAGTTTCTAGTTCTTTGACCCTATCGACTATTTTTTTGACGGTACCGTCGAGAATCGTGGATCTGTCGTTCTTGGAAGCATTACCTTTGATGATTATATTATCCGTTGATCGACTAGTTTGAACCTTTGTCATAGCCTACCATTTTTTTTTGCTTTTAATCCAAGTTTTCAATCTGACGGGGCAAAACGTACCTGATGGATCCTTTGAAGCATCATTAACTCCGAACCCAACATCAACCACTTAATAATTGGTGTCCTATCATCCGGAGTGAACTCTCTAACTCTCAGATCATCAACTAATTTATCCATCTCATTAACACTTGCGGCAGCCAACGTTGTTGGAGTACTAGAAAGATTCATAGCCCTTTCCAAATGATCTCGTAATGCATAGCCTAATTCTTGATGGGGTGTATTTGAAACGGCTACTGCCTCAACGAATTTTTTGGGATAACCCAAGTTATGTACGAGTGGGTTTGTGTCCATATCTGGGAGATTCAGGAATGATCGGACTTGGTTCACGATTTTGTGTTCGGTATTATGCGTTTCCAGGAGTGCTTCGGACCAGATGTTACCCTGAGGATAATTGGATGAATTCTTTGGTTAGGGATGATTTTGGGGTAGGAAAGAAAAATTTACTTCTTTATCGAAGGCTTCAATGAACAACGTGTGAAGTCGGTTTCCTGAGTCGGTTTCGTATTCATATTGGGCAAGGTAGAGGGGTACAAGGATAGGGTAAGCAGCGAACTAAGGATAATAAATATTGCTCTATTGTCAAAGGTATATTTGGAATGGGTATAGTCGGAACGAACCAAGGTTGGTTTCAGAGTGCTTGGTAGAAAGCGAAAGCTCTCAGAGATAGAGGCTTCAGAGTGAGAGAGATGGCTGACAATATCACAGATCGAGAATGGCGAGATGCTGAATGGGATACAAGCGACGTCGAGACCATGTTGTTTCAACAGGTCTTCTGAGAAAGGAATACTTTTTTTTGTGGTTGGATCAGATGGTACCAGCGGTACAGACGAAAGAACCTTGTAGTCGGAACCTGTATAAAGATAGGCTTATTGGGTTGGTGGTACCGGGAGAGTATGGGTTTGGTTACCTGGAATATAGCTAACCCATCCGTAAATAGGCGATAAATAGACTTATTTGGGTATATAAACACGTACGCGTTGTGAATTTGAGCTATTGAATCGCACTTAGGATAGCAACATGTTAGTGTCAAGTTTGCAAGTTCATTATGATAGTTTACCTCTTCTCCCTTTAGCATCACCTTTCCTTTAACTTCGACGTCAAGAATCCAACCCGGGAAATAAACGGGCGTGAGCCGTACTGGCTTGATGGGAGAAACACCGAGACTTGGAAATATTCGAGAGATGATAGATTGAAAGAAATTTCCACGACGAATTATGGACGCGTATGGAGAAAGATATCTCTCTGCATCATAGGGGGAAAGATTAAAAGGGAAAGCTAGAGAAATTATTCAACAAAGACACCTCTTTGACGACTGTGATTCTCTAACCTCTGAGATTTTGAAACGGGTACGTGGGCGTGTTCTGCGACGAGTATAGCCTGCGCTGGAGTGCCCGTGGACCCAGACGTTTACATAGCATTTCTGGAGGATGTATTCCGACTTGAAATCATTCTTCTTCCGAAAGCGGAGATCCTGTTTGGCAATTGCATCGGAGTCAAGCAAGTGACGCATATTCACGTGACCAAGATCAGAAGTGTGATCGGACACGTATGTAACATTGCAGGTCCCAAAATCTGCAGACTTCTATAGGCCAACGTAGTACCCGAACGTTTGAACTCTCACCCTCGCTTTCTGGTCTCTTTCTTCCATCATGTTCAGGCTAGCAATATTTGCTTTTCTGGCTTTCTCGGCTCTAACTCTAGCTGCGTCGGATTACTACAAAACACTAGGAGGTGTGCTTGTAACATTCTGGTTGCTTTGCATTAATTTAATTGAATCTGGTTAGTCCATAAATCGGCCTCGGACAAAGATATTCGTACCGCATATAAGAAATTGAGCAAGAAATACCACCCAGACAAGAACAAGGCTGAAGATGCCGAGGCCAAATTCGTAGAGATCGCTCAAGGTACGTCGCCAGCTGGAATTTGACCAAAGCCGTATAATTCACGCGTCGTAGCATACGAGGTCCTTTCAGACGAGAAAGTATGTTACCGAACGAAGCTTTCCGATATCTACTAAGTGAATTGACCCTGTAGAAACGTCAAATTTATGATCGGTATGGAGAGGTGTGCTTCCAAAGTTCTGATATCGACGGGAGCAATCTGAAATTTTCCACAGGAAGGGCTAAAGGCTCACGAAGGTGGACAACATGCATCCAACCCTTTCGATATTTTCCAAAATTTCTTCGGCGGTGGTCGTATGTCCAACCAGTTTCAAATTTTATGAAGATTCAGCTAATGACTCCCAAAGACCGGTCTGACCAAGCGCGTAAAGGCCCATCTTCACTTTCAGAGTTCGAGGTACCATTGGAGGACCTGTATGTTTTTGGTTTGCATTATATTCGGGTCGTTATGCTCACTACTAAACAGGTATTCTGGCGCCAGTGTTGATGTGAGTTCTTTTCTTGGTGTTTAGAATAATCTGACTGACAATATAATCTAGTTCCAAGTACGAAAACGTGTTCTATGCGACCACTGTAGAGGTTCTGGAGCGGCTTCCGATAACGATATTCATACGTGCCCGACATGTAATGGCGCTGGTGTCAGACTTGTAAAGCAACAGGTAAATACACTTACTTTCTCTCCAAGCCTTGAAAAGGCCACTAACATTCTCTCAACTTAGATATTCCCCGGCATGTTTGCTCAGAGTCAAGTCAGTTGTACTGATTGTGGAGGACGAGGAAAGGTAATTAAGAAGAAATGTCCTCATTGTGGAGGCAACAAGGTCGTAGAACATAGCCAAGAATTGAACCTAGAAATCGAAGCTGGAATGCCAGAAGGTCATGAAGTTGTCTTTGAAGGAGAGGCTGACGAGAGTCCTGATTGGGAAGCTGGAGATATTATTATTAGAGTAAGGAGCAAGAAGGAGAAGGGTGGATGGAGAAGAAAGGAAACTAGTCTATATTGGAAAGAAACAATTGGTGTCGATGAGGTATGTTCGAGGTCATTTTTCAAAGAAACACTGCTTACCATTACCGTCTCCAGGCACTATTGGGTTTCGAAAGGAATTTGACACATCTTGATGGCCATGTCGTGCCTCTTGTTAGGAAGGGTGTCACTCAGCCAGGTAAGGTTACTCGTCATGAGTTGCGAACTCGTTATGTTGACGTACTCTTTTTTCGTGTAGGTTTCGTTCAAGTGATTAAAGGAGAAGGCATGCCCGAGTTTGGCCACTCGACACATGGGGATTTGTTTGTTGAATACAATGTTGTGCTGCCAACAGAGATCCCAACGCAGACTCGTCGTAGTAAGTCTCATCTTAGTTGATTATTCCTCCCCCTATGAAATATTTCTATTTGATGATGATCGCGCTAACACTTGCTTTCTTACCTGCAGAATTACTAGAGGCTTTCCACGGAGCAGAATATAACCGTGACGAGCTGTAATACTCTCATGATTCTGTAATATTTATTGGAACATAGGTCATTTTTATTCCCCATTCTTGAATTGAAAAGAAGTCTATTTGATTGATCCCGTTTTGTACACATGTACCTTCGCGGAAGGTGACACCTGCCTTTTACATGGAGTCCAAATTGCAATCAATCTATAAATACATGTGTTTCTCAGCTCGGTGCGGCAATTAGATATTGGGGCCGGTCTTGCCATTGTCTTTTTTATTTATTTTTCAGGTTGTGACTTACTTAGACCCGCGTTTTGGGGTAGAATAAGTTGTTGTAGGTAAATATAACACAAACACATCATATGTGAAGAAGGATCTAATCAAGTTAACAGAAGACTAGAACGGCCTCAATTATGCTGGTTGTATGCGACTTAATGACATTCCTTCAGGGGCAGAAGGTAATGGTCCAGGATTGGTCTCCAGCGGGGCAAGCTCTAACAGGGGAATCGTTTCCACATCCAGATAAATCCTACAGAATAATTGCGTTAGCTACCAGTGCTGAAGGACGAGAATGTAATTGCACTCACTCCAGGTGGGTATGCGTTTCGGCAATCGCACCTTACATCCCTACAAGTTACAGTGTCGCAACCATTGGCAGAAATTGACATAGATTGAGTAAATCCCTATAGTATATAAAATTGATAGGTAAATGGTCGATTGAATGTAAAATGCCGGAAGAAACTAACCTGAATGTTTGAGATATCATACGCCTATACGATGACGGTGTGTCGTTAGTAAATGAAATGCTACTTTATCACCAGAAAGTTGCTCACTTGTGGCGTAAAGTTATTACCAGTGTCAAGATTAAACTCTGCCATGGTACACCCCTCTGCTCTCTCTCCGCAACTACCGTTCTGGTTGAAGATACGACCGTTCCACTGTGAAACAAACATATGTCAAAACAAAACCCATAATGTTATCTGAAAAGATTAACAAACCTGTCTGTTGATAGTGAGTGTTTGAGACTGTCCAGCACCAAGGGAGCGCGGTTGTGGACCAGTGTATGAGATTGCTGGGATAGGCTTGGTACATATATGCCTTCAGTTTCAAACTGCAAACCATAATAGTGAAATATACTTACGACGCCTCCAGATCCTGGTGTGTCACACCTTGGAGAGTATCCACAGTTGACATTGGCAATAACAGGTCGGACAGAGTGATCACAATTGTTTCTCAAAGTGACTTGAATTTCCATCATCAGTAAAACTTGAAAGGTATAAATTCATATGAATCAAGCTTACAAGTGTGAGCAGCATTTGCGCCAATGGCGGCGGCGAAAATTGTGAGGAAGATGTTTTTGTTAACCATTGTTGAGTATAGGATACTTACTATACAATGCATTTTTCTTCAGCTTTTATACTGCATACACTCTCAAGAATCGAATACTAATAGGTGCTTGTTTCAGCCTAAGCGGCTAGAAAATTCAGCCGTTACTGAAAATAACATACCGTGGCATATGGTCTAACTTTTCGAGTTCAACAACGAGCCGAATGGGTACGGGAAGCACGGAAAATGTACACTGCTGAATTGATTGTACACGACCTTGTCCATTGTATGGGAGACTAAACAAATTCGCTTAGATTGTTATATTCCGTAGCGCCGAAGCTACGTGCCGTTTGGAGTAAATCATCAAACATTGGAGTACAAAACAGCCTAAATTTGCTCATTGGTAATTAGGTGCAATTTGGTGTTGATGGTTTTTATCTTGATTTGAATATCAAAATCACCGACACTCTATTTTAACATCCTTACTGTGAATGTTTTATGATGTACAGTAAGTATCTATTTCTATATTTCTATTATACAAAAAACAACGGTTTTTTCCCACAAAGAACTAAGCACCATTATGTGGAGTTCAAGTGAAAAACGGGTGGAGAAGTGGAAACGACGCCATGGGCCAAAAAAAAAAGTCGTATCGAACATTAAGCCATTACGCACAAATCACGAATGTGAACCACAATTCACAGCACGAACATGGACACAGGGGCTTGAAATTGCCCCGCAGGTTTGAAGATTTACTTGGGTCTTGCATCCAAGATATCATTCACTATTCACCCCCGCTGGCAATTTCGATGCTTTAGTACCAAGATTCGTCATGATGTGCCTGATATTGTAACTTTCCGGACATAGCCCGTGTGCATAGCACTGCGCCGCTGGTGATGATACGTTGAGGCTGTACTTATGTGGTAACTCAACCCTGAACTTCAAGTAAAAAGCGCCTCGTTTTCTCAACTTGCAACTACAACCACATTTTCAAGAACCTCATAATACGGGAAGAGCGACGATGAACTTGAATGGTACATTCAATTCTTCCAAGCCCATTTTGTCGTTCTCCGACAACGATGTACAACGAAACACAACAAATTTTGTTTCCCAATTGGAACGAAGGAATTTAATCAGCGCAGTCAAGCTTTGGGAATTGGTGAGGTCAGGGGTATGGTATGATGATGAAGAAGATATTTTGGAAGCGTCTAATGACGATGGAGCGGGACCGCTTGACTCCATTAATCAACAAATCCGAAATACTATCGCTGCAATCGAAAACATGCTGGAGCAGAAAAAGGTCCTTGCCGTTTCCGAGTATGGGGCACGACAGGCTGAGCCTGTTAGCTTATACAATGTTGTTATTTGGTATAGCTGGACCCCACATGGAGTCAACCCGGAGAAACTTGATAATTACAATGTATCGCAACTGGAATGCCTCCTCGAAGCATTCCGTTCCCTTTCATCTCCCTGGAAAAAACTCCCACCCGAGCTTCTCAGTGAGATCTTCCACCTATGCGTCCCTCGAGATAGTACAACTGTCATATCAACATCGGATGCCCCCCTTCTACTTGGCCGTATTTGTGTCAATTGGTACTCCCTTTCGACTGGAATTCCACATCTATGGACGAATTTGACTTTCACGTCAAACTTCATCCACGATCCAAAACTTTCTATGTACTCTTCAGATATTTTTTCCTTTTGCTTCGACGACACTAATGGGATAAGAGGCTTAGGGAAAGGATCAGGAAAGCTCATGTACACTTTCCTTGAGCGTTCCTGTAATATGCCTATATCACTATCTGTGCACGTCGGCATGCTCCTTGGAAAATCCACGAGACACCCTTTCTATGATCATATTCTGGATCGATGTACCAAGTTGGCATTATTGTTGCCATCTATTCGTAACCCTCGACCTAAACTTCTCGACACTCAAGTTTCTCCATTTTCACTCCCTCTCGTCGAGGATCTTACCTTCTATTCCTCTCGATCCGGTTATAATGAGCAGTGGTATGATAGTTATGATAGGGCATTTGCCCAAATCATTAATACTTCTGCATCTAAACTGAAGAAGTTGAATGTTATTGCTCGGATGCCAACGAATTTATACCAATCGATCTCATGGAACGTTTCCTGGAATACCCTTACACATTTCATTTGGGTCACACCCATTTTATGCACCGATTGTCATACACTACTCCATGCAGCACCAAATCTAGTCCGCGTATCAGTTTCGGATATTATTTCAATAGATTCGGTCGCCAATATAGCAAGAACTCGTTTTCAACCTCCTGTAGTGATGAAATATTTGGAAACATTAGTGGTTGGAATTCAAAACCAACAAACTGTTTTCAATGCTATCACTGCTCCAGAACTACATCAACTTGTTTATATTGTTCCATGTGATGAAGATAAAGAATCTTTCATGACATTCCTATCACGTTCAAATTGTGATTTACAAGTTTTGAAGATGTATACTGCATCTTATTCATCTTGTGATATCATGTTGGATGTTTTGGAACGAATTAATTCTTTGGGTCGTCGGACAAGAGAAGGATCAATGAAGAAGATAGGTTTGAAAACGTTGTTGATTGGAGATTCGACTCATGATCATCGGTTAATTTCAAATAAATTGTTGGAAAGGTTGACTTATCAACAACAACCTGAAAACAGTTTAAAAGAATCAATACATCCTGGTTCATCGACATCTACAATATTATTTCCTGATCTGGAATTTCTGGGGTTGTACGATATTGGATCAATTACTACTGGCAAAATTTCATCTTTACTTCGGTCAAGAGTGTTACACAGTGTTGAACTTGGTTCATCATTTGGTTGCAACAACAACAATAACGACATCAACAACTCCGAATCAACAATCGCGAAGCTAAAAGTTTTTGAATCATGGCATCGAAAGTCAAATGCAATTTCAGATTCGGATTGGGACAGTATGGAGGAATTGAAATCTTCTGGTCTGGTGTTTAGGTTATTTGAAAGCCCCACGGCATACCCAAATTTAACAGAGGATGAACAATCTTTGTTGAAAAAGTACTTTTCCGAGGGATTTATTGCATATGATTATCTGTTTGAATTTGGGGAATTGGTGCCAATATATTTCTAATTACATGTTTTTCCGATAGTAGCTCTTACTGTTCTGTACTGCATTATTTAGTACTTTTTTCTTTTCTTTTGATTGTGTATAAATTTAGCTTTCCACTCAAGAGTCGAGATCTTCGTGGTATACTATTTGAGAGACGTTCATTTTATCGACAATAATTATGGTCTCTGACAGGCTTGAACATTGTCATTCTAAAACCAATTTGCCCCAACAAAAAAAGCTTTTCTCGGTTTTTCTTTACATATACACTTATCTTTTCTTATTTATAGGTACGATTACTACGTTCCTAATACAAATCATAGAATCGTTCAACACATTAAGACATAAAACGAAACGAAACAAAACAACTCAAGGAGAGTTCGACAGTGATCTCCATATGCATAAGGGAGCCGGCATACGATCTCATCATCAACAACAAAAAACAATCACAGAGAAAGAAAAAAAACGGCAGGAAACAAGAAACAGAAACAGTGGGACAGGAAAGTAGCTTCTGTTTCAATGTCTCTCTAATTCCTTTAGCTCTCTTCTTTGCTACCATCGTCCTTTCATAAAATTGTGAAGCAGCAGCATTGAAATATTCCGTACTTTTCTTCTTAAGATCTTTAGCTCTATCCTTAGCCCTATCGTTCCTACACAATACTTCCTCTCCAAAAGCACGAGCTTTACCTTTACTTTGTCTAACAAGTGTTTGAGTTTGGACCTGAATAGCATCCATAAGTTCATCAACAGCCTCAACAAGATCTTGAATCCCATTATCCTTCACAGCGTTATTCAAAACTTTCTTAGTTTCATCGAAAATCTCTGAGAGCCCGTCAACGATAAGACCAGTGAATTCGGAGGAAGTAACTTGAGTCCGAGGCTGAGGTTTACGTATATTGTCCCAAGTGGGAGTAGTAGAAAGAGACGATGGTACAGAAGGGATTGTGGTGAGAGACGTCGTGATGACGGGACGAATCAGTACCTCTTTGGATGATGAAGCGCGGGGTTGAGATTTATCAGCTGTGGTGGGTAATCGAGAAGGTCCCGCCTCAGTATACGAAGTGCAAGGAGTGTGGATGAGGGACAAAGAAGAGTCCTGTGGTTTGATTGACAAAGATGTGACCCGAGAAGTCACAGCAAGAGAGTTGCTTTGTGATGGTACGGTAAGGGATGTTGTTCCAGGGTTCAGGATCGTAAGAGCAAAATCCTTCATGGATGAAGTGATGAGAGCAGTACCCGTGCTAGATAGTGAACCGGTAAAGGATCGGTTGACTTGTCCTGATGTAATCCAGGAATTACCAGAACTGTTCTTAACTGTCCCAGCGGGCAAAGGGACCGAGGTATGGAATGCAGTGTTGAACGCGAATCCCATGATAATGGACATGAGAGCGAAGCTGAAAGAAATGTATAAGTAATATAGATTGAGAGGACATGTGAACACTAACAATGTGACCGCATGGATTTGATGAGTGTTATCAGACCGATACTTGATGACTTGTGTCGAGCGATCGAGGAGATTTCGAATGACTTCAAAGACTTTCCAAGATTCTACCTGCGCAAGATCTTCTGCGTCGAGAACAGGAGACTTGTTTAATTCATTGAAATTGATTGTTCGAGAAATCGGTACTGCGAGCAATTCCCAATCATCCTCTGCTACTTGTTGAACACAATCGTCAGCCTTTTCATCTTCTGATTGAGGAACGATAACAGGAAGATAAGCGGTATGGAGGGATAAGGCAGGCAAAGTGGTAGAAGGCAAGTAAACAATCGCCAAGGAGGCGCGGATGACGTCATCCTGAGAATCAAACTATCAACGCAAGGAAAAGGTTAGGAACGGAGGCAGTAGAAAACGTAACATACAGCTTCGACAGTACCAGGGAGATCATTTGTTAGGTCGTGAACTGTCACCGAGGTTAGAATACTATTATCCTTGCCACATCGGAGCTCCAGAGATTGTACTGGGCCAGTGAAGTTCGGATCAAGGGTGTTCAATACAACATTACCCGAGAACCCGGCAGCCTTCTTGATCAAGCTCTGGACGAAAGACCACTTAATGGGGGAGGAGGTTCCATATAACATGATATCCAAACCCGTATTGGTAGTGTCGTTATCAGGCTGGTAAGCCGCGTGATGCGGGACCTGAGAAATGAATGGTGCCTCTGGTTCAGCTAAAGGTATAGTTTGCTGATCAAGAGCAACAGGTGGGTGGTTGTCATGGTCTTCGAGACTTGCAGTACTATCCAAGCGGGCGATCTCTTTGAGAGACCTATCCAGTTGATCGCGGGAGCTCGTGAGAGGATCGGGAAACGAGAGACGAAGGTCTCGAATAGAGTTGTGAGTACTATTGACTGCAGAAGCTGGTCGAGATGCGAGGGTTCCAATCAGACTTTGCTCGAGACCATCCTTGGTTCGCTGATCGTCGCTCGAGTCATGGCTAATGTCAGGAAGAGAGCCTATTGGGAAAGATTCAGCGGCATGCGCAGCCAAGGGCTGTACAATACACATGCCAGACTCGATGGCGGACTCATCATTGGGCTCGTCGACAAAGCCTTCCCAAGCTTCGACCTCGCTGTCATCATGAGAACTTCCAAAGCTGATGGACGATCTGCGAGAAAGAGGTTGGGAGTTTATGCCTTCGCGAGAGCTGATAGAGTCGTTGTCATCGTCTATACGAGTTGAAAGATCGAGCCAGTCTGAGTCTGAGAGAGAGTCGAACTCTGACATGATGAGGGAGAGGAGTTAAGTAAGGAGAGACAGACCTCTATGTCCTTTAAATAGAGCTGCGGCCCGGAGAATGCCTATTTATGGACTGCCCCTGAGTAGAGTCCTGACTCCCTGACACGCTTTTATGTCGTGGTGCCAAAGCACGTATGTGCTACGTTGATACATAACATTTGCGAGCTGTTTTTTTTACGCACAGGAATACTTGATATAATAGCCTGTATACTCCATAATTGATATTGATCAGAATTCTCCCGGTACAAATGCAGCCAGCGCCTTTTGTGCGCTTGCTCGGTAGCTATGGGCCTGGCTAACAGTACTCAGCATTACGAACACATACACGTTTTGTGACTCGAGGTGCTGTGAAGAGGCCTGGAATTGGTCAGCGGAGTTATCTTATCTGTGTGGTTATTACTCGATATAGCAGACACGTGGATTCTAAAATACCAAAGGTTGTTCAATAAACTTTGTCATTTCTGCTCTTCTCTTACCGTTACAGCTTTCTCTTCTCTCCGGGTGCTATAGTCCGCTCTACTACATCTCATGGACAACGAAATCGACCAGGTCCTACAAGCGATCGCTATCGCGTCCGACCCAACACAATCTACTCTTCATCAACAAGCGCTACAATTTCTCTCAAATGTCCAACAAAATGCAAATGCCACTTGGCGTTTGGCTCTGTCACTGTTTGTAGACAGAAATTCGGATGGGACAAAAAAGTATCCGCCACAAGCAAGGTTTTGGTCCCTGCGTGTGCTGGATGAATTCCTCGAGGATAGGTGTGTGTTTTCTCCTTTTCTGCTGTGGAGTCTTCATTTCGAATTTCTTACATCGACTCATCACAAAAATGCATTTGTGTGCTCAGTCATTACCATCTTCCGGCTGCCATATCAATTGTTGCTCCCCGGTGTTCATATTCTGACACTTTCCATTTACAGGTGCGGCCCGTTAGACGACGAATCCTTCGGGGTACTACAACAGGCCCTGCTTTCGTACATTCAAACAGAATATGTTGCTGGTTCTGCAGAAAGTGATGCAACATGTATGTTTCCAAATGTAGCCTTCCACATATCATCTCTTTGACCATTTACAGTCCTCAGAAATAAATTCTCTCATACCCTCACTCTCCTATTCCTTTGCACGTATATCGATCAATGGCCCACTTTCTTCACCGACATTTTCTCTCTCATACGCTCTGCTTCCCCTTCAGCTGGCGGATCCTCTTCACCAACCTCTGCATTCAATCAAAATGTTTCACTACTTTTCTTTCATATCGTAACCGAAATCTCAGGCGAGGTAGCGGATCAAATGATAAAGGCTGCAAGAGCGTTCAATACGACACGGCATCATCGAGATGGAAGGGTTCGGGATGCTGTACGAGACAGAGATGTTTCAAAAATCAACGAAGCTGTTCTACTGATTATCGCGGATTCAAGAGAAAGAATGCTGGAGTTGAGAAAAAGTGGGGATGGGAATCCAGACGTGAAAAAAGATTTGAATGCAGCAGTTGAGATTGTGGATTGGGGTATCAGGACGTTTGGGTCCTACGTCAGTACGTCAGGTCCCTTATTTTAGCACCTTGCTGATGCACTGAACAAACTGTACAGGCTGGATTGATATTAATTTGACTGTGACGCCCGACACTGTAAATTTATTGTTCGGCATGCTAGCTGACCCATCATTAGCCATTCGACTGGCCAGTTCTGTTGCGATTCTACGCATCTTGTCGAAAGGTTTGAAAAGTCCAGAAGACAAATTGAGATTGATGGAGGTCCTTTCCCTCGGGGAAGTTATTGACGCATTGGAAGCGAAAACACGGCGGCAGCAAATAGAGAGAGGAGATGATGTTGATGAAGGAGAGGAGTCATATCGAGAGGCGCTCGGAAAACTTCTGAATGTTTATGGTCTTGAACTTTCAAAACTTATAGAGGTATCGTAATTTATTCCCTTACGATAATGTCTCCGTTGTGCTCATTCGAATTAGGAGCCTGGATCACAAGAAGTACATACGCAAGCTACTAATTACTTGCAACAAATCCTTCCCATTATGCTGCGCTTTTTGTCGGATGATTACGATGATACGTGCTCTACTGTCTTCCCATTCCTGCAAATTATCCTCTCGGTGGTAAGTTTCGTAATTATAATTTGTGTTTTCCACTAATGTACTACAGTACAAACGTGAACGAAGGACAACAACGGAACCCCTTAGTGAATCCCAACGATCCTTCCTGACGTCTCTCATGGAAGTCATTGTTAGGAAAATGAAGTGGGAAGAAACTTCAGATCCAGACGATTCAGATGACGATGAGGTTCTAGAATTTGACAGGATGCGTGGGGTACGTTTTTGTTAGGTTTCAGACATATTTTCAACTTATAACCTGCTTAAAATGCAGGAACTACGAATATTCTTGGACTCGATTCTCGCCATTGACCAGGACCTTGTTACTTCATCCGTCCACTCAGTGGCCATGAACACCATTTCTGCATACAGAAATGGTATTCAACTCTGTTGGAATGATGCAGAACTGGGTATATATCTCGTCTACATCTTTGGTGAAATCAACAAAAGTGAGTTATTCCTTAGCCTATTATACGACATAGCAGCATATATTTACTTTCTCATAGGCGGAGGCAAAGGTCGTGCGGCATTTTGTCACGCACCGCCTGTCGACAGGAGCTCAAAACAAAAACGAAGCGTAGATTATTCAGAATTCCCGCTTACTTCTCATGGTGAAATGCTCCTCGCATTGGTTCAATCGGGGATTGCATCCTTCCCAGATAAAAATGTGGCTCTTCAATATTTTGAGACAGTCGCAAGATACACAGACTTTTTCAAGGTCAGAAAAGATTGTATTATACCTACTCTAGAAGCTATGGTGGATGCTCGGTGAGTAATATGTCTCGGAACTCCCAACGGTGAACTAACATTACCATTATCCAGAGGTTTACATAACGGCGACCACACTTTCCGCTCACGACTATACTATCTCTTCAATAAGTTTATCAAAGAAAATCGACAGGAAATCCCTGCAGATCTCAGCGTTGGCATTCTAGAAAGCTTACGAGATCTCCTTCCCGTTGTCACAGAGATTCCAGAATTAGAAGAAGGAGAAACCGATATATTAGGAGAAGCAGTAAAAGGAACAATATTCAACTCACAAATCTTCTTATTCGAAACTGCCGGAATCCTATGCTCTCTTAATTTCAAAACACCTGAACGTCAAGCTAGTCTCTTACTATCACTTGTCAAACCCCTCATGGATGATTTATCAACCAATTTGCAGTTATATAGGGATAAACCGAATTTGGAGAATATTTTGCCAATTGTCAAGGTTCATCATGTTATAATGGCGCTGGGTAATATTGTCAAAGGGTTCCCTGATTATCCTGCGACGATACCAGAGAATTATATTATGCCACCGTTGGATGTGTTTGTAGAGGTTGCACAGGCGATTTTGGTTTGTTTGGAGTCTATGAACTTTTTCAAGGTCGTAAGGGAAGCTGTGAGTGACACTCCATTAGACTCCGATTGTGATTTTTCTAATAAGAAAGATAGACAAGGTTCGCTTTTGCGCGGATTGTTGCAACTGCTGGACCTGCAGTAACCCGTCTCATTCCACCATTGATGGTAAACCTACTTGTACATTCTGATCCGTTGGAGTTGGCAGAATTTATGAACCTTATTGGTCTCATGATCTTCCGTTTGAATGTAAGTGATTTCTTCAGCACAGTTAGTGTTGTGGGCAATTACTGAGTGTTCTTTTTTGTTTTTTTTTTTGTTTTTAGAAAGATTTCTTCGACGTTCTTGATCAGTTGATTGGTCCTTTGAGTGTTCATATCACGAATATGTTATCACAACCTATCTCTGGAACAGACGACCACTACGCCATAGCGAGACGAAGAAAGCATATATTGCACTTTTAAATAGCGTTATGTCTGCCAAGCTACAAGGCATATTCACTTCAGATAGTAAGGACTAAACGGTATTCCGAATATTGAATCTCTGCTCAACTGTTAACAACAGGAAATTCAGCTGGCTTTGAACCTCTACTTGAAAGTATGGTGGGATTGGCCGAGGATGTTTCGGATCCAGTGAATCAAAGAGCAGCTCTTGCTTTTTTGAATAAATGTGTCAATTCTTGGGGTCGCCCTATTCTTGCAAATGTTCCTACAAATGAACAAGAAGGATTGCCTGGATTTGATAGGTTTATTTATGAACGAATTATTCCACTTGCTTTTCGTGTTCCTTCGTTACCGAGTTTTAATATTAAAGATGGACAGGGATTGGTGGTATGTCTTATTCTTATTTTCAATATCTACCATTATTTGTCAACGTTTACTTTTATTATAGGCATTCCACGAAGTTTGCAATATTCTACAAACAATTCATCACAGTACGAGGTGAAGAAGCATATACATTCTTCGCAACCGTTTTCCTTCCTTCTCAAAATTGGCCACACGATACCGCTATGCAATTTTTAACGAAAATGCGACATACGGATCCAAAACCTTTCAGAAAATATTTTACAGAGTTGATTCAGACTTCACGTCGTAGTGTTACTAGTAATAGTACATAACACTTTCTAATATTTTCGTAACTTTATAACATGACTCTTTCTTACTCTTTCCTACTCTTTCTCTCTCCCTCGTTCTCTCGTTCTCAGTCTCAGTCTCTTTTACTTTTACTTGTTACAACATCTCCATTTTACTTGTTACCTACATCCCTTCCTGTTTCTGTTTCTGTTTCTGTTCCTATTCCTGTTTTGCATCACTTCATTTTGTTTTTGTTTTTGAATTTCTAATCCCCTCTGTGAATTGTTTTTGCCACTATAACCACCCCCCCAAATCCCTCTTCCCCCCCCACCTCTGTTTACATTGTTTTGTAGAGCATTATTATTTCAATAATCGCATAACATCTCGGGAATTTATGTTTATTAAAGCTACAGTTTCAACTTTTCTCATTAACAAAAAAAAGTACTTGATACATTATACATACATACATATGCGTTTTTGAAAAAATTTAGAGAGGTTTGTTTGTTTATTATTCCCAAGTTTGATGATAGAAATTCTTTAGGTTAATTATGAAGTGTGTGTCGAATTTGTAGGTTTATGGGTATGCTTGGTCCTGGTTATTGATGGTTGCGAAAGATTACTTATGTCATCAGCCCTTTACATCACTATTCTATACTCTCTTGAAATATATTTATTCCACTTTTCTCCATCATAGAAAACAATATTCCTCCTCGCGTAATCATTGTCCCCTGCTAGTTGAAGCGGTTTGAGTCAGAAGAAACCCCAAAAAGGTGATATAATCCCCTATTTGATCTGGCTTAGTCATTCATCAAAATGATGTTAAGGGGAGGAGGATCGTGGTTGTAAGTCATTGACCACGACTTCTGTTTTTGGTTTATCTCTTCAGCTCTTTGTGACGAGGGGTACTTATGGCTACTGGTATGTGTTTCTGTGTGAAACTTTGCGTTATTGTGATATAAGGAATTGAAAGAACGTTTGTTTGTTTTCTTCTATCAATTAAGCTACTCGTAGACCTGGGCCGAAAAAGCAAACAATTGTGAGTTATGTTGTTTGGTATTTTGAAAGGTTTTCATAGGAGATCTAATCATTGTTTTCAGCGACCACCAAAATCTGTGAGTATATTTCGTTCTTATGAGATCTATGTTTGTGTTTTTGACTGATGCATACGTTTATTCGTTATAGTATGCATCACAGTTTTCTTTAGGAGATACATGGAACACACTTTCAAACAACATTCGAGAAATTCAACATCACAATGCACATAACTTATCATTTGAAGAAAATCATCGGTTTGCTTATAACATGGTTCTTCATAAACAAGGAGAAATGTTGTATAGAGGATTGAAACAACTTGTTGAAGAACATTTGAATGAATTGGCTAATACGCTTATTATTCCTGCGTTTCCTATGTCTTCAGGTTTGGAACAACAAACTCAGGAAGGAGAGGTTTTGTTAAAGGCTTTGAAGAAGGTTTGGGATGATCATATGGATAGTATGGTTAAGATTGGTCAGATCTTGAAGTACATGGTGAGTCATTATTGACGTTACGTTATAGTTTTCTCTTTCTCTCTCTCTCGAGCTTTACCTCTAACTTGCAATAACACCCTACTATATAGGATCGAGTATACGTCAAAGCAGCCAAAGTTCCTGATACCAATACCCTTGGTTTCCAACTCTTTCTACAACATATCATTCAACCACCAATTCAAAAACACCTAGTAGATGCAGTCCTTGATCAAATTCAATACGAAAGAGAGGGGAAGAGTATAAATCGATCTGCTCTTCAAGGTTGTGTTGATGTGTTCTTGAGACTCGCGGTGGATAATGGTACGACTGTGTATAAAAGGGATTTGGAACCTGCGTTTTTGGAACAGAGCACTTTGTTTTATGAGGAAGAAGGAAAGAGATTAGTTGAGACTTGTGATGCTCCGGAATTCTTGGCCAGGGTACGTGTTTATTTTATTTTATTTTGGTTTCTGGTCTCCACATATTTATATTTATATGCTAATTATTTAATTTAAAGGTCGAATCTCGTTTCGAGTCAGAGGATTCTCGTACCCATCATCATCTATCCAGTCAAACCGCACCTGCAATCCATCAAATTCTCAAAAACCATTTACTAACACCTCACTTATCCGAAATCATTACAATGCCAAATTCAGGTTTAGACGCTATGATTGATACCGATAAAATCGATGTTCTTTCACGTCTATATCGGTTATACAGGTTGGTCCCAACGGGAATTCAAATACTCAGACGAGCTTTGAAGGAGTCGATACAAAGAAGAGGAAAGATCATTAATGAATCATCACTTGGGAATGATGAATTGGATCAAGTTGAAGTTGTTGATCCGAAGGGTAAAGGCAAAGCTAAAGCTCAACTTAATTCTATTATGCCTGCTACCTCTTGGGTTCAAAGTGTTTTGGAGTTAAAGGATAGGTTTGATAATATGTGGATAAGGGCTTTCCTTGGTGATCATGATATCGAAATTGCTTTGAATGAGGTGAGTTTGGTTGAAGTATTTGGTTTGAGTATTCAATGAATAGGTATATAGGCGTTTGAGTCGTTCATTAATTTGAACAATAAGTGTTCGGAGTTTCTTTCGTTGTTCATTGATGATAACCTTAGACGAGGCCTTAAAGGCGTAAGTGCTTATATGGATATTGATGAATGAACAGCATATACTCATTTTTGTTGCATTTCAACAGAAAAGTGACAACGAGATTGCTTCTGTCTTGGATAAGACGATTACCATTTTCCGATATGTCACGGAGAAGGACGTCTTCGAGAGATATTACAAGACTCATCTTGCTAAACGTTTGTTGCAAAGTCGATCTGTTTCCGAGGACGCAGAGAGGGACATGCTTGGAAAACTTAAGATTGAATGCGGGTATCAATTCACACAAAAACTGGAGGGCATGTTCAATGATATTAAAATCTCTGGGGAAACAATGGATGGGTATCACAAACATCTTGCGAAGACGACGGTAATTATCCATAGTTATTCGGTATCTTTTCTTATGATAGCTAACGTTTAATAACCAGGCACCAGACGTTGCTCTTAGTGTTACTGTGATGACGTCGACATATTGGCCAATGTCACATTCAGGCTCAACTTGTAACGTTCCATCCATTCTGACTCGAAGTTGTCAGTCATTCGAACAATATTATCTATCACGACACTCTGGTCGCCGATTGACATGGCAATTTGGGTTGGGAAATGCGGAAGTCAAGACACGATTTAAAGCCAAAACACATGAATTAACTGTTTCGACGTTTGCTCTGGTTATTCTGTTGTTATTTGATGACCTAGGTGATGATGAATTCTTGACTTATGAGGTAAGTGAAGTAGCATTTTGTTCTTTTGGTTCTGCGTCTGAAACATACTTTTTACATATATAGGAAATTAACGAGGCGACTGGTATTGCTGCTCCTGAACTTAAACGACATCTTCAATCACTCGCTTGTGCCAAGTTCAAAATATTGAAAAAACATCCAGCTGGAAGAGATGTCAATGAAACTGATTCTTTCTCGTTCAATGATGATTTTACTTCTTCACTTACAAAAATCAAAGTTGCAACGATATCTTCAAAGGTTGAAACAACACAAGAAAGGAAGGAAACTTTGGAACGGATAGATGAGGAACGGAGACATCAGATTGATGTAAGTTTTTATTGTTATCTTTATGTGAGATGGAGTGTTTGGTAGTTGGTTGCTAATCCAGCGTTTTTATTATAGGCCTGTATTGTACGAATCATGAAAGACAGGAAACATATGACACATACGGACCTTGTCACGGAAACGACAAGACAATTAGCAAGTAGGTTCAATCCCGAACCTTTGTTAATTAAACGTAGGATAGAAAACTTGATTGAGGTACGTACGGTGGCGATATTTCTCTCACCTAGCTATGGGTAGTATGAAGATATAGGCATACTAATTTTTTTTCTTACAGAGAGAGTACCTGGATCGCTCTGAGGATCGTAAATCCTACAACTACTTGGTGAGTTTGTCTGTCTCTCATGATTTGATAAGCTGATTCTTATTGTGTCTAAAATCATAGGCATGAGGAATCCCTACTTGCACTTTCACTTGTATCACATATCTTTTGAGAAAAAATTCTAATGGTTTGGCACTCTGGGGAATGCACGTGTATGTTACATTGTTGTTACGGATATGTATTATATAGCAAAGAACTTTCTTTTCACTCAATTCAACTTGCTGAGTTATTTTTTTCTCTGAGTATAAACATACCAGTCTCTGTCAACATTGGAGAGACGTAGACTGTCATCTCTTACCCTCCTCTGGTAACCGGCAGTATATCTACAGCTTCAGCTTACGATTTATATACATATATATATTGTTTTTGTAAAAAGGTATATTGTTACAGATGGCTCAATACTGTTACATACGCTGAGGGAAATCATAGCCGTCGCAAAAGATATTGTTACATACAACCTCAGGTCAAGGGTAATCATGGATCATCAGAAACGAGCGAGATAATAGTAGAACATTTCTGGAACAACCGACGAGGTATCCGACTCCTCACTGTCTGACTCGGATTCCATCTCTTCATCCTCATCTTCTTCGTCTTCGTCATCAGCGTCACCATCATCATCTCCTTCTACCTCCATCTTCCAGAACTCGTGATCGCCCCCCGTTTCAACTGTATACATACGTCCATCGGTCTCCTCCATTTCTACATCAGGACCTTCCCCTTTTTCCTTACGCCTAATCAACATACGTCCATTGAATAGATCTATATGGGGAATATCCACGTAAAGAACTCGAGGTCCGATGTCTTGGAATGGTGGAATCCTAAATTGCCTCAAGCTCAATCTTGGTTTGGCAGAGTGCATGCCTTTAATCTTGTAAAGCAACGCTACGATTTGGTCACTACGCCCACGTCGCTTTTTCGAATAGGTTATAGCCCCGAAATAGGTATTGGAATGGATGGAATATGTTGAGTGTGGATAATCATAGTGATGACGACGAGTCCAACCGATCCTAGAGGGTGATTCATATGTAAACCCCTTGCGACTGGACATTGCTATTTGTCTAGTGAGAGGATCCAACTCGAACACCGATGATTCCAAATGGCCCAATCTATCCTTTATCAACATGTAAGATGACGATGAACGGGGGAAGAATTTATCTTTGAATTCCATTTCCTCTATTTCACCTTCGTGAGTTGGACGTAAGGTGTTTCCATCTAAATATGCTGTAGAGCCTACACCTGCGTTCGTGCTTGATGGCATAGGGTTATCGAAGAAGGATAGGTACTTCACGCATGATCCAGTATACAAACGGAGGATGTGGTGTGGGTAACACCTCCACTTCTCGAAAACCCTCGGCTTTACAAGACATAATAGGTTAGTGATATTTTAGACAACTCAAGAAAAATTGAAATAAACTTACATTGGGATCGTAGGGGCACTTGAGTCGAAATCCTGTGGCAATATGAATCATCTCATAATGAGAACGTGGAAGCGGGACAATTTCGCCAGGTGCAGGTGGAGCCATTAATTTCATATCGACAACCACGCATCCATTCTGTACATCTAGGGTCATCTGCTCATATTGATTTTCATTTATCATATTTTTGGCACAGAGATAGTACCGGTGCTTTGTTTGAACCAAAAACTGTCGATTTTGAATATTGTACTTGATTGAAACGATTTTCCTACAACATGTTCAATATTAGAGCCTAAATATGACCAGGTGACCAGATAACACACAAGTAAAAATTTGCTCCTTCCAACTCGAGATGTGCCACGTAAAAAATGTTCGTTCCAACATCAAGATAGCCCACAGTGAATGGATGGTCCCAACCGAACCGGGGTCTATAAACTTGATCATAGACGAACACAGGTTCCGAGTCTACTTGGTTTTCCAGGAAGAATTTGACATGGGCTTCTGATATAACAACGACAAGGGGATCCACGAACCAACAGATTGAAGTTCTATACGCCGCGCTTGTGATATAATACTTGTACGAAAAAGTAGGTTCGTAATCCCCTGGATCAGCCCAAACATTGTTCATCCTCGCCGCAGTAACGACAACCTTTTCCAACCTTTCCGTTGGAGTACTTTCCAAATCAATTTCAGGAATTGGAGCTTCGGAGTTCCAAAATGCTTTAACCCAGACCGATCTTTCCTTGGATGCTAATCGAAAGAAACGGGAAACCTGAGGATAAAAAAATGTGTTAGTGATGGACTTTTCTGTAGAAGATTCAGAGAGAAGGCCTACATATCTGCATTTAATAATATCCAATGGTGGAAGATTACCGAAAATGTGAGGATAAACGTCGTAAGGAAGGTCTCTGAACCGAATTCGAGAAGACCTAGACCTAGCAGTAGACATCTTCGAGAAACGCGACTGGCGAAATAGTTCGATACTGTTACATTATATATACTGCCAGTGAATGTGATAGCCCTTCTTTTCTGAGAGAAATTCTTTGTTCAAGCACAAAGAAAAATGCTGTTGAGTAGAGTAGTGAACTAAGTTGTATCGATCTTGCACAATGCATGGAGCATCTCTTTGCATTGTTCTCGTTGAATACAAGGTCAAAAGAAGTACTTGGTACACTGGTTGAGAAAAAGTCTTGTGGTGATAGTGGTGCAATAACGCTTCAAAAATTGAGGGTCTCTTCTTGTTCCATACCAAGTGTAGTCATAGTGAGAGGAGACTCTTTTAGTGTCATGGTAGTATCTGATCAAAATATCCATTACGTAATGGAACCTAAAAACGGTCCGTACAAGTTCAAATATAAAATCAACAAGGCTAGAATATTGAAATTTACTCAGAGTTGGAGATGTTTGCCCAAGTTACGATTCCTGGAAGGGCGATTCATAGATCCAGCGACTCACACGAGTCTCTACTCCATATGATGTATGATAAGGCTCCGAGTCTGAACATAAGATAAAAAAAGTTGAATTGACAAACAACGAAGTATTTTGAACGATATAATGCCACTGCCACATATATTTAAACAATCCAATAACAAACGGCCAATTGATGTCGATGTATACATGAAAGTACTAGACTTCGACAGCACCTGTAAAGAAAATCTTGCGAATAGAACGACATTAGGAAACACAACACACATCCCTGTTATATCCAGCCAAAAACAAAGTGGCGGGTGAGCACTCTTTTTAATTGTTTCTTGATATTGTACATCCGACCCTACGTTCGCCAAAAAAAAGCCGCTCTAAAGACATCTTTTCAAATCAAGGGAAAACAAGTCAACAAAGATCGACATAGGAGAGTTGATTCTTAGGGTTATTATTATATTTCTCCGATCTATAACCGAGGGCAGTTGTCTACTGCCCGAACGCGAGAAAAGGACAGACCCATGAGAAACGAGATTTCCGGACCAGAGAATACAGGTGGAAGGTATATCGAAACTCTTGTAGGACTGACGCGATATTGAGAGGGATCCATGATTCTAGACCATAAATGGCTGTAGATAAAGGTATATATTATAAGCCAAGATTATCCTTAACTCGTGGTTGTATAATGCGAGACGACAATACGTATAATAGTGTGAATTTGAATTTAATACGCACACAAGAAGGGATGATATATTATATTTCTAATTTCTTCTTTTCTTGGTCGGTGATGGTATAAGCGCGAGGAGACCGAATGTAAGAGCATATAGAGCAGTAGCTAAATGGCACAAAATAGTTAGAGCAAAAGGGTGGTAGGACGAAAAGAACGTACCGCTAATAAATCCTTTGAAATATCCCATTCCAGACCACTGTCCTAATACTACAACATGAAGAATCCAACCGAGAATTATCGTTACAGTCAAAATCTATTTTGTGTTAGATGATGATGAAGGATTTAAGGGTTGGACATACGGGAATAACAGTGGATAATGAACCAGTCTGCCGCCAGGTCCGCCACTGTTGGATGTGAGAATGTCTTGTACACCACACCAAAGATTGGTACATACGTCTGGGTGTTGACCTTTTGTATATATTCTAATAAGCACGTATAGAAACAATGCAACCATGGTAATTCCATTGCCGAGAGCAAGCAATGCGGTTTTACTATATTTCAAGTGTGTTTAGCTCCTCATAGTAATATGACGTGTCTGAGTTGCTCACCTGCGTAATGACCCCTCATCTGCTTTCAGAACTACCAAAAATTTATCCACCGTTCCGAGGTACCACGTTACCAATCCTCCGGGAATGATTAGTTTGAGCTGTCGCACGGCGTTTTGTGACCATGTAGGTCGAGGTGCTGAGTTTTTGTTACGGGTGGGTGAACGTGAGTTTGAGCTAGAGGTTGCTTTTGAATAGTTGCTGGTTGACATTATGTAGGATGTAATGTGAGGAAAGAGAAAGAAGTTGCATGGAGTGACGAGTCGGATTAATTAATTTAGGCAGTGGTACTAGAAGCCCCGAACAAATCACATGGGCCTGATTAATGATTCAGAAGGCCTGAGTCGTAACTTTCCAACGCGCCCAATTTCACTTTTAAAAGACACTACGATTTACAAACACACATATCCCGACACATTACATACAGGACTACATATACAACTATAGCAGAGATTTTGTTGATGATGGTTCTTCTGAGACTTTTACAACCCTGGAGATTCTGTTCAGCTTACAGTCAGTCCACACAAGATGGGAGTAACTCACAGCTTCCCGGTATTACCACCAGTGAAAAGCATAGGAAGAGCCTTAGGGGCTTGTTCGATCCCTCCTTCCACTATCTGGAACCGACGTTTGATTTGACCACTGGCTAGACCCTGACCCATTTCTTTGAGAGCAACGGGATAATCCTTCACATAATCAAACCTACGTCCACGAGTCAAATACTGAAGAGCACGGTTTATGAAGAGGGACATACACAATGAAACCTTGGATCTTGGCACGCTGAGAAATGAGATTCAAATACGCTTGGAGTCCTTTGGGTTTGGCCGAGTCTGGGATACTGTCAACCCCAATACATACAATAAATATTTTAAAAAACCTACTGTAAGCGGAAATTGCGCCTGTAATGCGTGTGTAAACGAAAGATCAACTACAATGTGTTGTATATTAGACTTACCACACAGCACAATCCGAGCGTTTTGATTGAGACGCGTTAACATAAAGTCCAAGATATCACCTCCGACATTGTCGAAGTAGACGTCCAAGTACCCAACATCTTTCTTGAAATCTTGCATAAATGTTGGGCTTTTATAATTGAATGCCTTCTCAACGCCGATATCCTTTTCCAACCATTCGCACTTATCAGGAGAGCCTGCTATGGCATACACCTTTGCACCAACAGCCTTACCAAGTTGGCATGCAATTGAACCAACTGAACCTGCCGCCCCTGAAACCACGAGCTTCTCGCCTGGTTTCAGCTCGCCAATCCTTTGGAGGCCAAAGTAAGCTGTGAGACCCGAGGTTCCAAGTGTGTTCAGATAATCAAGGGGTTGGACACCGGGGAAGAGTCTGATGATATAAGAGTAAACATATATCAGCTAATTTAAGTATGACCGAAATAACGCACTCAAGTTTCTCAACGAGCTTGTCGGGAACGACAGCATACTCCGTCATTCCCCAGGGACCAGAGACATAATCCCCGACTTCGAGCTTGCTTCCCGGTCCAGCATCGATGACCACCCCCAGACCCTGAGCACGCATAACCTATGATATCACCATGGTTAGGCTGCGAGTTTTGCCTATCTTTACGAACAGTAACGTAACGTACCTCACCGATCTGCACCGGAGGAAGATAACTACGCGCATCTCGGACGTAACCCCTCATAGCAGGATCAAGTGAGAGCCATGTACATTGTACAATGACCTGTTTTTCGCCAGGTTTTCCCAGTTCTGTGAATGGGACGATTTCGGTGCGGAATGTGTCTGGCTCAAAGTCGCCAACCGGACGAGAGTTAAGGACAATGCGCTTATATGTTTCGGGCATCTTTGGGAAGAGAATGGGGACTTTCATATTTCTGATAGGGTTATATATACGAAGTTCAATGATCAAAATATGGCGCGCGGGCCAGTAGAATGGCCGACTTAGTCACGCTCCGGACGACTTATAGCCGGTTCTCTTTCACACGATCTCCCAATGCAAACAATATCCTCTGACTAAAAATACTCTAACCACTAACTTTTACTTCCCTAGGACAGGACTACCAGACTCTAAATCTACTCTCCTAAATTCCAATTCTCCTCTCTTATCACTACCAAATTGCATATGCTCTTCAGCTTTTGAATTATCCTCTTTAACACTATCGTCGCGTTGAGCGTCAGTCACGAGGTGCATCTGTTCCAATGCACTGCTGGTCACAACTCGTCTTGAATCGCCAAGGAAAATATCATATACAACCGCCGCAAAAATCATTGCTAGGATATTCGTCAATGCTGTTACAGCAGCATAACTCCCTCCTGAGGCTATTTTTGCATCAGACACCCAATATACTTAATTCAAGCCAAAGACCCGAATTCTTACCTGGAAGACCCCATATTGTTATCGCCCATAATCTTCCCCCGATCTCTCGTGATGAGTTCAAAGCTGCGCCTGCTCCGCCAAATCCCCATGCGGCCACACCGCTTTTTTCTCCGCGTCAAGAACGAGTTTTAAAAAATGGTATAAAGTGCTCACTATGCGAAGGCTGTTAGGAGAGGTGGTAAAACAGGTGTTATCAGACTGTTGGTAGGATCGATGGCCGCCCAATATACCATGCTAACAATCACACTCTGTTGGCTCATATCAATTCACTCATATCCTGGTTAAACAAAGGTTCAACTTACACACGTCCATTCATTCAGGAAAGCTCCACCCATGCTTTGGCCTTGTGGCTTATAAAAAGCAAAAATTCCATTCCCGCCCAAACCACCCAATAACGACTCTTCGCTGACTCCTCGTTGTCGTAGTGTTTCCTCCATCTGCACAATGAGGAATCTATATTCGTAATAGACAAATAAACAGGCAAGGTATCCACCCAGAACCTGCGCCGCGATATATCTAGAAGAGAAGAGAACCCGCTTTAGTAAATTGTGTTGCTTCTAGACACACACAAAAAGTAACGAATACCTGACTGCTTTCAGTTTTGGGAATCCTCTGAAGATACACTGTGCTATTGTAAAACTGGGACTAAGGTGGGCACCCGAAGTATCTGCAGTTACGACAGCCCCGAACAGAATTCCGAATCCGGTGGACAATCCTCCTTGTATACTAGCTGCATGATTTTGGCCGACTCTAAGCCTATGAAGGTTACTCTATTTGTCCTTTAAACTCACAGGTATATATCGGATTGCCTTCTACGATCGCTCTCATTCTGGTCACACTAGAACCCACGCCTAATTGCCACAGTATTCAGATAGTTTTTTCTAAAGAGAAAGCAATAACTCTCACTGACCTAAAAATACGAAGATAAAACAACCTATCTATTTGCCATGTGATAAGTAATGGTCGAGGATATTTCCTGGTCAACGTCAAGTAGGCTACTCACCGTTTCTGCTACACATTCTCGCAACCAGTCTAGATCTCCTCTATTCCGTAGCGTCTCCACGATATCAAAAAATTTAGGCCTTTTTTGAACATCTTTCAGATGAACAACTGGTGGGACTTGCATGGAAGTTTAAGAATGGTTGTTGTAAGTAAGTAGTAGGAAAAGGGAAAAAGAAAAAAATTGCTCTTACACAACTCAAGATCCGTGTAACCCAACGTTGTACCTAACAGAGCAGTTGAGTTGGCACTGAAGCAGCTGACCCCTTGAGACGTAATTAACTGGTACTACCCTGAGCCAAAATATAATTGAATTAGGAAGTTCTCCTATTTACTTTCTCGGAGTAGGGATTTGCTCTCTCCGAAGAGCGTCTCGGAGAGCGCTTTTTGGATTAGTCGAGTCTTCTTGATTGGAGTCGCTATTGCTTATCGAAATGCACGTTCAAAAGCTTCGTGCTTGGTTTCTATTGAGTATTGGTACCTATTTTATATATATTATTACGAGATGCCCAGAGATGTTTTCAATAAATTTCAATTAAATATGTGTCAATGTTCAGACAAAAGTCAACACTAAAGCGGTCAAGAAGAATTATTACTTAGGTCAACAACGTGAAGCAAGTTGTTAACTAGTTATCGTTACTGGCTGGATACTCATTCTAAGAAGTAGCTTCAAAAGACGGATTCAGTGGGTTTACTGATGGATTACACTAGATACCGGTCTCCGACGATTATCTGCTCCATCTCCTGATTGATACAACCGCGGTCAAGTGTTACCGTTTTAGACTGTTCGGCCCTGAGTATCTCCCAAAGATTGGACACCCAGGAGCTAGTCGAACTTATTATACTTAGTGCAGTACCTGATGTTTTTTTTTTTTAAATTCGTTGTGGCGCATCTTTTTCAAACTGGCAGATGAATGGAATGACATACATAGGACAATCGTGCCCAAGTCATACCGCAATAGGTTGTCATATTTATAGGTTAAGGAAGATAGCACATGGGCCTCCCTGAAAAAGAAGTTGATTGCACCCGGCGGAGATCTTGTGGGAATTGCTAATAGACAACCGAACGGTGATATCGATTATCAATGAACGATTGATTGATTCTGGTAAGAATTTGAGACCTATGCCAGCATATTAATAACAATGAGCGCCCTGTGAGTATTCACAGCGTTAGTAATAATCATCAAGAAACAGAAATAATATATTAGAAGAACTCGTTATCATCATTCGTATCAAAACACTATTTATTTTTGTGTATCGAGAAATTTTTCGAAAAGTTAAAACCTTCTTCAATTATGCCCCAAATTAAAACGAAATATCAACAGATGAAAACGAAAATCAAGCGTGTGATCCTGAATTAGGTGCAACTTCATAAACATTGATACTTTGTTTGTCTGAGGATCTACTATTGGCACCGCTTTCATCTGCTTCATGAGCAGCTTCATTGTGAATTCTCCTATTACCACTTGCGAGTGCGTGGAATTGAAGGGCTGCGGGAGTTACTGGCTTATCAGAATCTACTAGGAAGATCTCGTAGAGAACGATAGCGAAGAGTGTAGCAGGAATATTGGTAAGAGCAGCGATTGCAGCGTATTTACCTCCTCCGGCTAAAAAGGAGAGAAAGAAAACACATCATTATTAACATGAACAGATATCTTGTATGGTATCACATACCTTCCAAGCCCCATACTGATATAGCCCAGAGGCGACCTCCGACATCACGGGCAGCATTCAGTGCAATACCGGGGGTTGCAAACTCCAGATTGCAACGCCACTAGTAAGTCAGAGGCATCAATATAAATCGTAAAGAAATGGGTGTGCTCGCTGTACCCACTATGCAAGAGAGATAGCTATAGGTCCCATTGCCGGGCTGATCATGACATTTGTAGGATCCAATGACGCCCAAATCACAAGAGCGACGAATACACACTATACGTCCAGGGTCCAACTCAGCATTTAAAGCGACTGGGAATATCGTCAAGAACTTACGCAGACAAATTCGTTGAGGAAGACAGCGCCGAATGTCATTTCTGGGAGCAAGTAAAGGGCGAAAGCTCCCGGAGGACCATTAGGTGTATAGAGGATTGCAGAGTGGCCAGCAGCGACCAAACCATGGACCATTTCGTCCACAAGGGGTTTCCATTGATAGTAGACCACCATGCAGGCAACATAGCCGCCAAAGATTTGTGCAATGATATAACTATGTCACCCGTTAGAAAGATGGAATTAACTCATTGGATTCAATATTTTGCTTACCGAACCGCCTTGAGAGGAGGGAAGCCACGGAAAACAACCATAGCAATTGTGACCGCGGGATTGAAGTGGCCGCCAGAAGTGCCTGAAGCGATACCGAGGGCGAAGTAAATGCCAAAAGCATAAGCAATGCCAATCTGAAGACGGCTAAATATTACAAGAGAAAATCAGCGATTGTTCTTCGTGTGCTATTGAAGAACTACGGACATCCAAGTCCTGCTGTATTTGTGACAGTTCCAAGAATGAAGCCCAATGTGGAACCGACGCCTAGGAGATGTTTATGAGTTGATAGCTAACGTAAATCTAAAATGTCAACATACCAGCAAAAGCATAGAGGAAGACACCAAGCTATAAAATGCTGGGTTAATTCCGACAGATTTGATTTCTAGTGAATACCTACAGCTTCGGCAAAACACTCCATCAACCAATGTACCTCCTTCTTGTTACGTTGCTTCTCCCATTGTGCGAGAACCTTTGCACGCTTTTGTATATCGCCAAGATAGATTAGAGGATTGTGACTAGGCATATCGATCTGGGTAGGCTGGGCAGGAAAGGGGAGATGGTGAGTGATCCCGAATATTAAGGTGCGAGCCACTACAATTCTCAGGATTTCTGACAACAGACATTTATAGCGGATAGGCCTTCTCGTTTTTCGGTCTCATGATTCACTTGGCCATGACAGCCTTCGATCCGGTGACCATCTTTGGATAAGATTGGAATGTAGTTATTCAAACTCAAACACCACCTTCCTACAGGAAAAACCTAAGTTTATGCATTTGATGAACGGGTGCTGTTAGGCTCCTTACCCCATCTTGTTACCGGATCTTCTGTTCCTGATATAGGAGAATAATTTGTTCCCATCTTAGTGTTTGAAACCCTTATGCTGTATCTCTAGTATGTTCTACCGCACAGGCTGCTGTATTTCTAATTTCTGAGGTTATGCTATTCTATGCTATAGGATATCGAGAGATCGGAAGAGGCTGTGGTGCTATTATAAGCCATTAGGCGAAAATGGAGCCCTGAAGAATAGGCATGATGATACATGTTCACCAGAGATATCTTTGGATACTTATTGAAGCACATGTACAATCAAGGCGCTCGCTTCAACATTTCACGTTATGGAATCAGCTTCTGAGACTTCTATATTTCTTGATGACAGACATCATGCTACAAGATATCAGATATTACACATAGTGGTTCTCTAAATCCCAAAAGTTTGATTTCTAGGGCAGTGTTCCAGTGATGCTCTGGAATGGTCGAACACCAGTCAGTATCAGTAGAACGGACGTGGGGTCGGCATGGGATTGCCTTTCACCTCGTGTATGCGAATAAAATTCCATTAAAGTATTTTACTTCGCACGCCGCGTTGCGGGAGCTGAAGCACTGGGGATGGTGCATATGGTCTGGGGTAAGCATGATGCGGGGGCGGGGTTCCTAAACCTTCTATCCGTATAGCCCCTAATTAGTTTATATATGGATTTATATTTGCCAGCGGGTAATTACTAGGAGTTGGAGGATTTCCTCACTTCTGTGATACCCTGTAGACCTATATGTACACTTATATTCTCAATACAAAGTATAATTATAGAGAATGTCGCCCTGAGGCACGTTGCCCAGCATTACCCAGAAGAGTGGTATTTTGAGAGGCAGATATCTCAACGATCGTGTTGGTACAGCCACAAACAGTCTTGGCCGCTCTTTCCAAGCAATGATCGAGCCGATTATATCCGTCTTGGGACTCTTGGCAGTACAACGTTCTACAGTGCCCAAGCAAAATAACTGAGCGCAGCTTAAAATATTCATTGACCTTGGAACTTGGATTACGGGGAGGGGAATTGAACTTTGCGCTTTGACTCAAACGGTGTTTAATAAGACTTTTAGCTTATACTAGCTAGAGTCAAGCTTCAAAGTTTACGGTACGACGACAGCCTTTGCGCCGTCATTGCGGCAACCTTACCACCACTACATATTTGGTGTCATGTCAGAATCATATTTTCCTCACTGCCGCGGCAAAAATTCCACGCCTCATGTGCCCGGTAAATTACACTGAGGGACTCTGATTTGATGTGACCCCAACTCATTTGGAATTTAGATAAGGTCGGACCGGATTCTCTCCACCTAGGAAAATGGTAATTCACACTTTGTGAACTTGATACTATTTCCTGTTTGCACTGGATTGAGGCCCGGATGGAACCCTGTACTAATTCTCCATGGGTCTCAATAAACCATATGTAGTTCAGTACAAGTTGATTGGTGCCCTGACCCTAGTCAGACCAAGTCAGTCTCCGGCGTACATGACTAGGACAAGTTGTCATCATAAGTTATACCGTACCCACATATATCCGATATTTTGCTGATACCAAAACGATATTATATAGTTTCGATATATTTACTACGGTTTCGACGAGTTACGTTGAATTGACACTGTTTATTTATTGACTTTTTTTTTGCAGCCTCGTTGAACTATTTGTACGTACCAGACTCACTGAGAGATCCGATAATCAATGCATATAAAATAATACATATCATACTGAATTTATTGGCGGTATCTCTTGTGCTTTGCTAGTAACAGTGGACAATCCATGATGAAACAGACCTGAGACATCATATCAAATTCATATATTGAGTATGTTAGGATGGTAACAAAAAATAGTACATTGATACAGTAATTATTTCTTTGTATCAACTGCAAATACCAGTACTCTGTGGTGTCCTTATTAGAATCGAGTCGGTTTTCCACAGTACGTTTAATAACCATCCCTCTACTGTAAATGCCCAAGAAATTGACCAAAATATCTTGCACAAATACGTCACTTTCTGGTTCCTCACTGTATAATTTGGATTCAAACTTTTTGAAGGTCACGGTTGGCTTTGCCGTTTTCAATCCCTCAATTGTGTACATCACGGAGCTGATCTGGCTTCCTTGTGCTGGGTCCCCCTCCAATGTTAATATATCATAGATGGAATTTGAAAAAAAAGAATGTTTTGTAGTCTGGTGACTTAAGGGAAAGGGTATATCCATTAAACTTGTGAATCCCCCCGGACATTCGAACCTTGAATTGGATATGGTAGTACTCCGGGTGTTGGGGTCAAGTCCCAATATTATCACTTCAATGTATGTGTTTAGGTCCTTCTATTGAATGTGACAAAGACATAAGAGCGTGAAGATTGAGGAATGATTTTCCAGCGAGCTATATCCATATAGGAAGATTTTTCACCACTTATTATACTTTCATAAGAGGGAGACAGCGAATTTCCATTTATGTGGGAGTCTTCGTGGCACAGCCTAGAGGTTTCAAAGAATACCACTTTCACTCCTGATTCGTTGTCATCATATAAGCGGATTATGTGATGCTTGTTACACCTCCAATTATTTGTCCCAGTAATGCCCTTCAAAGTACATGTTAAGTAAACTATAATGTGATCGACTCACTGTGCGGTACTTACACTGGGATTACCAACAAATGTGACCTGTTTTCTTGGTTTGAGGATAACAATCTTGTAAATGGTTTCTGTACCAGCGTGTCCCGTCACAACCACACTGTCAGGCTCTACCACAAGAAACCAGTTTTCCCAATCTAAGTCGCTTACTGTTATTTCCTTTTCAGTGAAAAGTCGATAAGGGGGGTTCCTTGTTTTGGTGAAAGTGTTAGATGATGCATTGTAATTGTTTAAGTTGATTGATATGACCATCCTATTATTTTACAAGGTTAAATGAGAAGTTTTATAGCAATGTGAATGTTCCTCACAGGTAAAGAGCGCCGTGTCCCCCAAGTTGCAGGTACATCACATCGAACACCTGCGCTACGATATCCAGATGCCCAGTAATCTGTGATGTCATTTTGTTGACATTGGGTTGTTGGTCAGAATCTTGATCTAAGTGTTCATCGGGGTGTTCGTCAAACGCGGGTGGTTGGAATGTATCGCAAGGGTTAGTAATGACATCTCTATAAAATTGAATCGTTTTCCCCTCTAGAACTATGATGAAGGGATCCATAAACCAGAACACCGGATATGCCTGTAATTTTCCTCCCAACCTTCAAGGAGCAGTGGTTCAGTAGGAGTAGGAGTATCATTGGTTGTATCAGACCAAACTCCTTTCATTTTCTTTATGGGTTCGAATATGCGTTCTAGTACTGGGATTGGGGTGTTGAATAAATCGATATCAGGTATCGGGTAATCCTGGATTGTCTTTTCCCAAGTATTCAGAATATCTCCTCCCACTGCATTCCACCGTCTGTAAACCTGGGATTTTATGGTAAGCATATTAGTCACCAAGAAATGTGGGTGGTCTTACAAATCGGCATTGCTTGATGTCTGAGATGGAAAGGTGTTTGAAGATTTTTGTGACGAGTTCGATAGGAATATTGCCCGCCATGTTGGGTTGGTACTGAAAGTTGGCCCTCGCACAAAGCCATTATATATACCGACGAAGGTATTAATAGAAGACTCTTTAAACCATCCCATACCGAAAGGAGGAGCCATCCACAAGAACACAATTGGAAGGTTGTTTGGAGGATGTATTCAAATCAGGCCAGTGTCTCCTGACTCCCTCTCCCCTATCAATGATATTGGAATTCCATTGGCCCCAATTATTGTGTACTGAGGTAGCTTCTCGTGTAAGTTCCACCCTGATCATCATTGTGTACAACATGTCATGTCACGGAAGTTGATCCCAGTCTACCAGAGGACTAAACTGGGAAGTATTGCGCAGCAAATTTTGCATGACCAGCAAGTATGATATAGCCTTATACGTCTGGAGAAGCTTCATGTAAGCCTGGGGTTTCATCGGAGTAAATCAAGAGATTTTATGACAACACCAACAAGAAATCATGGCGCCTATCAGATCACACAGAATGAGGAAGAATCTTTGATGACGACCGTTGTAAGGATTGGAGTTCCCGTAGACCAGTTGTAAAAATGTCGCCAAGGTTGCTGCATACATTCATATAAGCTGGGGGCATAGTGAGCTGGAGACTTGGATTTCGTTCCTGTATGTGTTTTTTGTAGCTTTTTAGTCAGTCACTCAGTGGCACATATGTGAGTCCATGAGTGTTCAATTACTCCTAAGAAGCCATTAATTTTTTAAATTGCAGGTTTATTGGACAATGAACTGCGAAGTATCGAAACGCGTTGGCCATCAAGCGTTATATTGCCTCTTTCTTTGGTCGACAGTGATTGATAAAATATCGCGAAATCTATTATGAGCAGGTCCGAACTAGTAAAAAATCCTCTACTCGTCATCATAACCTTGTACTGGTCTCCTGGGCCGGTTTGGCACTGGAACGATACGTCAAACAAAACCTTGAAGAAAATGAAAGTAGACCTTACGTGGGTATGAGGTTGGAACCATTTCTGAGGGTGTGTATCCGAAGTGTTCGCGAATAGGAGGGACTGTGGCGACCATTACGGGGCCAATTGTACCCAAAATGACCGAGTAGAAAATAACTGGATTTTCATGGGCCTGGCGTTGCTGCAAAAGAGAAGAAAATCAGATATAGCTGTGCAGCAGACACCCAGTGAGACCTACAAGGTAACGATAGGTCTGGCGGAAAGGAGACAGCAGCGAGGCCATGTTGGCTGTGGGTGGAAGGCGGAGAGTGTTGGGCTGTGAGGTAAACCGGAATCAAGCTGACGTAATCAGCTCTTTTCCTGTTGCAAACACCATCATATACCCTCCAGTCGCCAACCATGTCAATGGAAGAGAGCATCAGCTTGGAAGAGACAAATAAGATCCGTATATCCCTCGGTCTCAAGCCTCTCACAGACGACAAGTTACCAGACGATGACAAGGAGAAGCAGGCAGAAGACAATTACAAGAAACAGCGTGAACGAGAGGCCAAGGAACGGGAGAGCCAGTATGTTCCTCATCATGAACGCGAGCTATGCTAATATATGCCCACTTTCTGCTCTTTTTAGGCGAATTGCTAATGGAATAGCCAAGTGAGTATATCAATTTCCGCCTTTCGCAGTCACTTCCATGCCCTTTCATGGGCTTTACAGGCCCCGAACCTTGACCGACAGAATTCTTATGCATCATTGCTAGGGTACGAAATCGCCGGGAACTCCATGCTTCACTTAAGGGTGCAACGCTTGGCGACGCAGATGTCGAAGTCGACGATACTCTCAAATGGATTAAACGGAATAAGAAGAAGGAGAAAGAACTTGCCAGGAAGAGGCAAGAAGAGTTAGAACAGATGGACAAGGTTTTTCAGGAAGAATACACCGAACGTCAGTACGAGAAATCTCAAATCTTCAAGCTGTCATTACTCACCTCGGGTTAAAGGTGACCTCGAAGGGTTAAAGGTCAGCCATGACTTCGACACGCTGGAAGAAGGCGAAGCGCGCATACTTACACTAAAAGATAGCCGTATCCTTGACAATGAAGGTAGGAGGACATTATGTTCACGTAGATTATTCCTACTTACATGATTTCTAGAGGATGAGCTACAGAATGTTGAAATGGCAGAAGATGAACGACATCAAAAGAATAAAGAACTCAAGATCAAACGGCGTGGTTACACCGGTTATGATGATGAGGAATTTGAAGAAGGCAATCAGGGCATGAAACGGTCGATACTTGCCAAGTATGATGAAGAGTTGGAAGGTCCTAAAGACACCGTAAGCATGGTCTCCTACCTTTATTTACCTCTTTCTTTCTAAAACCTTTTACAGGGTTTTCGCCTAGGAGCAGCGGTTGTGTCCAACAAAATCACCAAGGAAGAGGGGAAACACGCAGCCGCAACCGCTGTCAACAAGTCACTCCTATCAATTGATTATTCGAGTTTGTGTTTCTTGACCCTTACCCACTATGCTCTGAACTAATATTGGCTACCAGAAAACCTTGATATATCTGACTACAAAACTGAAGGTGAAATAGGGTTTAAGAAATTGAAGGTACTACTGTCTAGTGCATATACATGGATCAAGCTTAACTAATTATTTATATATACAGTCGAAAAAGAAGCGTCCCTCCCGAAGAGCACCATCTGATCTCAGGGATCCCGCAGAAGAGAATGAGATGAATGTTGATGAAAAACCTATTGTACCAGTACAGCGCGAGAGAGATCTAAACGCTAATTTCGTTGACGATGATGAGCTACAAGCAGCTCTAGCGCGTTCAAGGCGAGCAAAACTCAAGATGAAGAAGATTCGTCCAGAAGATCTTGCTCAAAAGAGTATGTACAACTGCTTGCTCTGATTCATGGAGCTTATGCATGTTTCTAGTTGCCGACCAGCGTGCGCAAGAAGCCCTGAAATCTAGTTCAAATGGTGTCAAGATTGAAGAGACGGGTTCAGATAATGAAGGTGGCCTGACCTTCGATGATACTTCCGAGTTCGTTCGCAGTGTTGGCCTAAACCCCATCGCCAAAGCAGAACCGGTTGAACCTACCCTACCCCCTCCTCAAACAGAAACCAATGGCCGTTCTGTTTCCAGAGATATATCCCTGGCTCCTGGGGACGTTGCCATCGACGAACTGGAAATAGGTGAAGTGATGGTCAAGCCCGAAGAGGAGGATTATGATATGGACATGCTCAATGATATTGAGAATGCGATTAAGGCAGCTGAGGCAGAGGAATCCGGTGCAGTGGAAGAGACTCTCGGTACATCTGGTGAACAAACGTTCAGTTCGGGGATGGCTTCTACACTGAACATTCTACGACAGCAAGGAGTTCTTGCACAGCCTTCATCCGACCAGAAGGACCGTGAACGAATACAGCTTCAACGAGATCTTTGGCTTGCAGATATGCGTCGAGCTGTTGCCCAACGGGAGTTGGAGCGTCTCCAGTCTCGTGGTGGAGGTGGTGCAAATAAAGACCAAGCTCAACGCGAGTACGAAAATCGGCTCCGCGAACAGCAAGAGGCACGGGCGAATCTTGAAATGTTCAAAGACTATAAACCAGACGTCAACATCGTCTATTACGATGAATTTGGACGACAGTTGACTCCCAAAGAAGCTTGGAAGGCGTTGTCACACAAGTTCCATGGAAAGGGTTCAGGAAAAATGAAAACGGAGAAGCGCTTGAAGAAGATTGCAGAGGAAAAGAAGAAAGAGGCAATGGCTAGTGGGGATACACCTCTGAGTATGAACAAGGCCTTCCAGCAAAGGCAAGAGAAAATGGGACAGGCACACTTTGTTCTCTCTGTCGGAAATAGGGGGTGAGTAAATCTAGATAAATCGTAAGGTCACAGTTTACTAATATCTTTCTATTATTAGTGCTGTGCCTCAAGCTTCTGAGTTCCTGGACGCACAGCCTTTGGCAAAGGGTAAAACGGAGAAGGCAAAGAAGAAGAAAGAAAGCAAAGTTACACAAATGAAACAAGAAGCAGGTTTCATGACTGTACCCGCACCACAACTACAAACACTATCGAATGGAGTCAACTCTGGGCCTTCCAGTTTATCTGCTTCCCCTGCACCGAAACCTGGTTCTCACGGATTTCGTCAGCTGTCATGGACGCTCCTTCTCAAGCAAGCACACCAGTTCCTGGTGAAAGGGGAAAATTATCAATTGGTTTTGGAACAAAGCGGAAGGCATCGGAGGAATTAGTTGACTCTCCAGTCCCAAACGACGATAACGCCACACAATACTTTCGCATATTCCCTATAATATTCTATTGTGAAACTAGATGTGATATAATATGGTGTCCTATTACAATGTGCTGACACTGCTTATATGAAGATCTTTTGTTACTGTACAGCGATCCTTATCCAATCCTTTACCGCTTTCAAAGGCTGTTATTAGTGATGCTTGTCCTCATCAATCCTAAAATATCTATTAGTAACACGGAGTGCAGTAGAAGGATAGCTGTACCATTTCACCGAGTGAGCATGTTTTTCGAGTATAACTTTGACTGTCGACCAGGAGAATCTCACAAGCTTGGGAAATCCGAAGGTTGGATCTACATTATTCTTGAGCCAAGCCTGTGTATTTGGGTCTAGCAACATAATGTTTCAAAAAATAAGCAGACACAGTGCAGAATCTAAACCCACCTGAAGGATAGCCGGACCCAAAAGTCTTGGTCCATGCAGCTTCCTGTTCGCCTGCCTCTTCAAAGGTCCAACTCTCAATACATGCGTCCCGAGTAACTTTAGCAGCAACACTTGCTGCACCAACAATTTTGTATTTTGAATCCGCTTTGTTAGCAACCGTAAAATCAATTCCAGGGAATAGACTTGAGAGATAAGCCTTGTAAGTAGTGGTATTTCCTAGCGCATCCACATAAACCTGCGAAAGGGGGAGAATTACTACTTTCTATTTCTATTTCTCTTCAAAATGGCGATATGCAGCTCGTACCTCGCTAAGTTGTATACCATTTGAAAGGACTTCTTGGATCAAAAGTACAGTTGCCTGTTGTGATTGTTGATTAAGATTTGTTGGTGGACGTTTCATCATTCCACTAGAGATAGCCTGAGGACTTTTGGGGGTGACGTTTTTTTCTTTTTTGACATGATCAAAAACTTGGATGTGGTACCTACCTAATGACACGTACAGACCATGCTAAATTTGTAGGATCTGAACACAAGGTTTGAAGCAATTCAGATCGTGTTTCAGCATTGAGTGTTTTCGAGTCTATGTATAATGAGTTTTTGTTTTATGCTATACCATAGATGGTACAAAGTATAGTATAATGATACATACCAGCGAAACCTAGCTCTTCAAGATCTTCTTTATACTCAATAGGACAATATGCGACGCCATAAACCAAAGGACCAAGTACCGGGCCACGTCCCGCTTCATCTACACCAAGCATATAAGGACCTGGAGCTGTAGGTAATTGAGAATGATATGTATAAGATGTGGTTAAAGGCGTCGAGGGCCCTGGAGCAGATGGGACTTGGAGTTCTGTTTCTGTACTCATTACTTGCCACTAGGAGTAAGATCGAGGATACAAAATAACCAAGTTCGCCGTTGACACTATGAACGCGTCCCGTAATTAGGTGTATGCACGTGCTGTTCCTGATTAGGGTATTCCAAGGCACCGCGGTCGATCTATTCAGAGAAACCCTAATACCTGCTCTCTAGCCTTAGCCCTCATAACACATTCAAGGAAGGCTGGTGTACAAGGTTCACTGCGGTGCACGATATTTTTGTAATTGAATGGAAGATATCTTATATGTTGTGCCTCTAAAGTGCATGAGGCTATCCAGTTTTATGAGCGATTTACTGTAGATGTAAAAATTACTATATACTAATACAAGTTTACAACATGTGGAACAGGACACTGGTTTACGAGTTGGCACGGCCACAGCTTAACATTAGCATTACAAGAAGCTGTGGGCCTTGCGTGGTACGGCGAGAAATGGGAATACAACCTGGATTGAACAAGGTGATAGTACAGTTAGCAAACGAAAGACGAGAGCAAGCTTGCAGTGTACAATACCTCTAGCACTGAGCGACTGTGCTCTTCTGAGGTATATGGCATTCCCCACTGCTGCTGCTTCTGACAGGTGCGGGGGCATTCTTCCCTTGCTCTACTACCACGACGTGTCCCGGTACCGAACTTGAAGATGTTGGTACTTGCTCGAAAGGGACCGGAGGAAGTCCGATCTCTGTGGTCAGAGGCGAGAGGTTTGGTGTCGGAGGTAGAGATATGATGAATTTGTTCACTAGAGGAGGGGGGTCCATGGAAACGCGGGCTCGCTAGAGGCATTATGCGCGAATTGGCGGTTCAGTCAGTGTGCTCGGTATGGCTCAAAGTTGGGTGAGCTTACGGGTGTGGACATTGCTAGGTATCAGTGAGGGAGAGTCGGTGGTAGTACTGGATGTGTGTGTGTTCCGTTCACTTTAGGTGGCTTTAAATCACACCGCCGATTATTGCTTATTTGCTCCAGATTTGTGCAAAAAATATATTGGTATTTTGTTTCTATTCCTTTACGGGTTACTCAAAGGAAAATCACATACCCCGACTTGCGGTTTTTGCCATGGTAATCCCAAGCCGGAGATACAGTGAATTAATATGGTAATCTTTTTTTGACAGCACTCGATTTTTGATCCATCGTTCTGTGATGGGCATGAGCCAATATTCCTGGCCATAAATGATGCCAGCCTTCAATATTCAATATCAATCTTGTGCGGCAAGTTTGTGACAAACATTATTTATTCATCTTCATATTGAACTGCGCAGCTAGATCGACGGGATAAAATGTAAGCTTAACAAGTGTAATATAGCCAACTGTATAATCTCAATGTGACTTTTTCCGGAGAAAAGCTCATACTTAGTATTATCGAGATTCTACATAGATATGTTTTATCTCAACTTCAACACGTAATCAATAAACACCAGTTTCATCTACAAGTAATGAGTGACACACCAATATTGGGGGTGATTAAATTGTCGGCGATAGCTTTTCATGGCGGACAAAACCATGTGGTCGACCCTGTTGAAGAACCGAGGCTGTGCTTGGAGCTGGTTTGGAAAACGGATACGTGTCACACAAAATACTTGAATATATCTCAAATATATCTACACCATTCCAGGTAATACTTACGACAGGTCCATATGAAACAGTAAAGATTGAAGCAAATATTCCTATTTCCACAAACACAAACTTCTTACAAATATTCCAATGTTATAATAATAATATATTAGTAACTAACAAATTTCGCGGGCTGCGTATTCCAAGAATATAGAATAAAGCTGTCATTCGAGGTGTTTGGTAATGTTTGATGTGAGATCTGTAAAATAGTTTCTATGAGTGGTGTATTCTTGGTGTATCATTCACATCATTCCGTATTGTTACTATGCGAGAATCGGGAACTACTTACAATTCAGATAATTCGAGGGTTTGATACGGGATTCAGAATTTATGCCTTGTCGAGCTTCACTCTGTCGACGGATTATCTGTATCCCCCGTCTTTGCATTTGTTGCAGCCAATACACGATCACTGTAGGCTGATCCATCTACACGAGGCATTGATCCTTCTTCAACAGCTTCTTTTTCATCGAAGATAAGTCGTAAACTATTTGAATTTTCCTCCAGGACAGGAGTAGGTGGTAGGACAATCATGTCATCCTCTACTACAGGCAAAGAAAGTGGTTGGTGCGAGTCATCAACTTCTGGAAGTGGTATGATGAAACTGCCTGTGTGTTTTTGAATTGGGTGGTGGTTCGCGATATCTTGTTGTTGTTGTTGTTGTTGACGGTCACGGTTCTCGTGAGTTATGATCTAGAAATATTAATATCAATATTTTGAACTGAGGACACTAGGAGCTAGCGTCACTGACAGACATTGGCAAGAAGATAGAAAAATTGACTAGGATTTGCTTGAATAAACGTCAAGGATGTGAAGGAGAGGCCTGGTGCACAAGGAATCAGGAGATGGTGTTGAAATAGATCATAAATAGCTGTTTACATGATTTTTTTTAAGTTTGCTTTCTGAAGAGTCCCTGCCTTTAGTGACCCCTGGAATCTACCCTTGACACATATAATGCCAGTCCCGGAATAAAGAAGTGGTTACGCACATGTGGCGTACTCGAGATTTTATTTTTGGGCCGGAGGGAAAAATAATGAGACTTGGGACTCTTGGCAGGGAGACTAACTAATAGTTTGTCTCTATTTTTATTGGCCGAACAACTCGAGCAATAGTAACAACCCCAAAAAGTGACATCTTGACATCTTCTAGTACTTACCCGTACCTTTATATTCTTGGGGATAAAGTCAATGATGCACAATTAAATCCCCCTGTCAAACTGCCTCACCTCCTCAACCTCATGGTTGTGACCATTTTACCCATTAGCCGCCTTTAATGTCGCGACGCCGATGTGTTAACCCCGAGACTGTTCATCAATTACCATGCCTATAATTATTCTACTACTCACATCGTGACGGAATCTAAAGGAGCTTTGAGGCAGAACATCATGCATCATGCATCATGGTACGTTGTCATGGTCCAAGCAGCTATGTATAGATCTTCAAGTTCCTCCCCCCCCCTCTGCGTTTGAGTTAGAGTTCATCGTACAACTGAAAGTTTGCCTGGTCCCATGAAACTCGAGGCTAGTAAGTAAAAGTGGTCAATATACACTTGCAGGTCACAATCTGAACGTGCTAGGAATGCTATGAATGAGAGTATAAGAAGTGCTATAAACAAGTTGATATAGCTCTGGTGTAAAACAATCACCGCTTGAAAACGATTCGCGGGTTGTCAGCTTACCCAATTAGGGCCCTTTCGGGAACCAAGTCTCGCGCAAGCGTAGGTATCAGACCTACGCTTGACCCAAACCTGAGACCGTGAGAAGTTGGTCTCGAGTCGCGGGGTCACAGTGGGGTCACATCTTGTGCAGCATATGACCCCGCAATCGTACTTACCAAGTACTTACCAAGTACCTACCAGAGAATAATTTTTCAATATTACTAGATAGCGGAGGAGATGAGAGACATACAACTCTTTTCCATGCTATGGGTTTCATTCCTAATCTGCCCCATTGATGGGTGCAGTCCCAGTGACCACTTATAACATAATATAACTACATTATCTGTAGGTCTAACAGCTACTTTAGGTATGACTTCAGAATATCATAAAAGGTAGATTTTTTGTGGGTGAAAATATAATTTTAAATATATCGTCACATCGAAGGCTGGTTTGTTGCAAGCTTGAGAGTTGCCGAACGCACACCTAGGTCTTGATGGAGCCCAAGCGGAATTCCCAGGCTCCATCAAGACCTAGGTCTCCATTTTTGGCTGGTAGGTCTCGCGCAGACCTGCTTCCCGAAAGGGCCCTTACCGGGCCGGGGGTCCGTATGGAAGTTTTTGTGACAAGTGGGATTCCAAAATTATTAAGTTCACCAAATTTGGTGTTGCAGTGTACAACAGCTGGCCAAAAACGCCACCGTCTGTCATCTGAAATATGTGGGATTATAGGAATATTCCAACATGTTCCATGAGCTCAATTGATTTGTGTTGTTTGATCCGTGAGCAACAACATTCAGCTTCTGCAGGATGCAGAGGCATTAATAATTTAGGCAAAAAATGAGGCTTGATTAATGGTTCCCACCTTGACCATAAGGGTGGGGTTAACCGTTATCAGCGAAAGGGAGTGAAACCGTAGGAAGTTGAAATGCTGAAGTATGTCATTTTTTTTTGAAGCCGTGATATGATTGATGATCGAAAGTCTTCAGCGCTTCAGCAATGGCTTACTACACATCGATCTAGGATATAGTTGTAGAAAAAAGGCCTTGTGGATTTGTTAAGGCAATTGGAATATGCCGAGGTTGTCCGAAAAAAATGCACATCAGCCAAAAATCCTGTTTCCATGTCTTTTCATGCTATTGCAATTCTCTGAAGGGTACAACTCTTTGTTTGGATTATGAATCAAGTTCGACGTGAAGGTCAAACTTGTCCATAGCTACAGAGTTCCAATGGAAGGGAGTGCCAATCGATACAAATGTAGCCGAGCAGAAGGGGAGAATTCGAAGTTGAAATGACAGCCGTACAGTCTCGAGGGACATAGCGATGGAAAATCCCAACGAGTACTCTGGTAGGGGTGTTTCCAGGGAACTAAAAGGGAACGAAGTGCTTTGAGGGAGCATTCCCGCTGTAAAATGTTGTAATTATCAAGCTGCGTCACATTGACCCCATCTGGAGCCTATAGCAAAGGAAAGCGTCCCATAAGCTGACAAGTTCAGCGTGTTGCACCCCATACTAGGAAACGCCAAGTTCCCTTTGCTGCGCCAGCATGTTTTCGGTCGCAACAGTAAGTCGCATTGCGGATTTATTGATTCAAATTTAACAGAGACGCTCCTTCCGAAACATCTCCTCCGTTAGTACACCTCCCCCGGCCTCATAAATTCCAAAAGTTTGGCTATGCTCATTGCAATGCATCGGAAATAAGACTTGTAGTACGTTAACATTGGCCGAGAACGACGAAATTTTGGTCCTGGCAAATGTTTTCACATTTTGTGTTTCTTGGAGACGTGTCGGTTGTGAGTCGAGTAACCAAGGCTCTGATATTGTTGTGTAAGAGTAGCTCATGTGTAGCAGAGCAGTGAGTGATGTGAGTAGTAGAGAAGATTACTAATACAATCAACCATAGTAAGAGAACCCCACCAACGCCTGCTAAGAAAGGAGTATGACACTAGACCATCAGAAGATCAACAAGCTGCCACTACGGATGTCACGATGTCATGCGATTTAAACGCTGCGCAATTTACGTCGGACTAAAATCCTCCGAAGAGAAGTCGTCAAACATCAAAGACTTTGGCATTCGTGGGGCAGTTGTCAACAGGATATTGAAAGCATTGAACATTAAGATAACGTTCATATAATATTTCATCAGTCCTGAACCCAAATCGCGGTCATCGTACCCCACACGATGACATGCTGTTTAATAACCCACGTCAATGGCTATTATAATTAAAGATCCGGTCCATCAGGAATTAATTATCTCTTAAGGTCTGAAGATCTGAAGCCGGATAAGTCAGGGATAAGTGATTACAAAGTACTGGTATGAATTCTTGCGTCTTCAACAGATCTTCAGTGTTGTTAAACCTTCATAAGTTGAACGATCAATGATCAACACACGCTTAATTTCATGAACGATATGTTTTCTCCAAATGCCCGAAGCTCTGATCCTAAGTACTCCCTTGTTCCGAAGATAAGGATAAGCCTTGATTAACATCCCACAGCTTGTACATGATATGTTTATACCACTCACACTTGAAGCCCGGCAGTAGAATTTTCTATTTTTTTTTGGCTCATCATTATGTCAAACCAATGGTCAGTAGACCCAGTGATGGGTCAGCTGGCCTCCAGAGATAATATAGCGTCTTGACAACGCCGAACACACACTCACGTTCAATGTTCAACGTTTCAACATAAAGATATTTTAGAACCTAGAGCTAAGAAAGTCTTAGTATATCATATAATACCCACAACGATTTGGCACATCGTTATCGATTATCTGTTTGGTAACTGTCAACTTTTGGCTTGAAGTCATCGCTTTCCTAGTGTTTGGAGGTGTTCATATACATTTACAATCTTCACATGTTAAGTCTTGGGTTTTCCAGTAACACGTCACAGTGGAGTACCAAGAGAGAGAAGATATAAAAAAAAAACAGTTTGTTGACGTAGCACCGGCAATGGTACACCCGACTCCAAACTTATTATATTTCATCCCCGATATTATTGCATGGACTAACGTAATGACAAAGGAATCTCCATGTTGACCGGGCCTACGATTTTTTAATGACTAAAAAAAAATTCTTGTGAGGGAGTTAGCCCATACATATAAGCCTCGTGGTTAACGAATGTTTACAAGACTTGAAACACTCAAATATATGTATATAATACTATACCTCGTCAAGACTATTATGGTATTAAAAATAGTTCATTCTCCGGTGGAAAGTGGATACAATTCTTTCCTAGACTGCCCTGATGCGATCAAGTGTCTTCGAACTGCCTACCACGACACAAGTCCTTTTGGTTCATCTGAGTTAATATTATCAACTGTGTAGTAGAAATCAAACACGGCGAAACGAAGTATGTATTATCTTCATTTATATGACAGGGAGGAGGGTTAAAATCGTTGAAACATCAACAACCTTGGCTTATGACAAGATCACTTAACGTTATCAGCACAATCGATTATCACCAACCGTATCTTATATGTAACAAAATTCAAAGCCAATCATTCACACAGAAACATACACTTCTTTCTCGTAGTTTACTATCAATCAGGACATAAGTGACAAAAATAAACCTACAGTAGACCCGTAGAAAACTAACTAACTTTCATGCACCATGTGCAGATCATAAATCCATGTACGTAAAAGTAGAATTTCCTGAGTTGATAATATGAAACACCCGAAAATATAAGTTAAATTTATCACTGCATCCACTCACACCGACACTTTTATCGTGTATAACGTAAAGTACCCTACTTAATCAATCCCTTATTCAACAAGACCCTTTTCAACACCTTCGCAAGTTGATAGGACCGACGTACATGATGTGGATATCACTACTAGCCTTATGTATGAGAACAATAACCCTGAAACAAATACGAATGTGAAGCCGCACAAACATCATATTGTTCAACTTCCATATCATCAAATCCGAGGAGTCTGGACTAGGTTAGTGAGTTAGTGTAAGTTGTAGTAGTACCACATGAACAGTTGGCACGAAAGTTGATATAGATATTGAAATGACTCTAGAGAGTCCAGACCAACTACGCATACGCAGTACATGATGGATATCTACTTAGTAGCTGAGCTAGGGTCATAGCTCACAATACATCAATGAATATGAATATAATACATTGAACATGAACATGATACACAGAAGAGCCTGGTGGGTGGAGCGACCCCTTGGCACACTGCTTCCGTCGGTCATAGGGAGCTCCGTTTTTTGCCCAGTAATGTTCATCTAACAAGTTATACCGAGGTCCCCCGAACCACATTGCCAATAGACCCAGTGCTGTTGTGTGGGCCACACTCCACACCCCATGATTTCCGACAAAAGCCGCATTATCATGGATTATCGAATATTATAATATGGGATGTGGACATAACCAGATTTTAGTAGCATCAGATGTTCTAAACACTGGAAGTTTGAATAAGAATTATAGCATACATTCAGAAGAATTTAGAACTCGGTCGGACCATATACTACGAAACGAAATTGAAACATGAGAGTTCCTGTAGCATCATGATGTACTTAATATGCAATGCTTTGAGAGAAGAGTCGAGGAACAACACCCATACCCACACCCACACCACACCATGGCCCCGGAATAGATAGCGCATGGTGCGCCGCGCCCGCCATGCATTTTGTGTGACTTGAGGGAGGGATTTTTTTTTCAAATACCATCCAATATCGAATGACGTTGAAAGGACAAGAAGAGAAGGTTTCGGTTAAACCATGAAAGTATTGTTAAACCGTGTGTTCGAATCCCCATAGTAGATCAAGTCAATTCAAATATCTATGTACATAACACATTTAAAAGATAACTGAAGGGTCGCTTCTGCTTAAGCGAAGGTTGGCATTTTCATAAGAACTGCACATTCTATTGTAGATTGTGTCATATGTCGTACGTGTATATTCATATGATGTCGTACATCGATTACAATTTTACTATATTCTTCCTTTATCCAAAAATACCCCAAACTCCCAATACATATATCACTCCAATACCAATACCCCAATACCCAGTATCCGATCTTAAGCTCCAACATTTCAGTATTCGGTTAACCATCTGCTCTTCTGATCAGTGACTTCTTAAAATTCACTTCGACTTCTTAACTTCTTTTCTCTTATCTATCTAGGGTCACATTACCATCAGTTATCACACACACAAAAGCAAAAATATGAATATGAATATGTACCCTTCATCCTTTTTTTTCTTTTCTTTGATGGTCTAGACACAACATTGTAAACGCAAAAGAATCGTCATAAGTTTTTTTTGGTGGAGGGTACTTTGATCAAGTTGTTAACCAGTTACTGATTAGTGATTAATTGACCCCGTCATGATTTCTATTTTCAACATACATCCGCATTTCCCATCTTTTTACATCAGATATCGGGTCCAGAACTAGAGTCTCAAACTTCAAGCTCGGAGCAAAGAAGTTTCTTTTCAGAAATAGAATAACTAGTTGATATTGAAACCGTCACTGGGTAGTATCGGGTTCTAGAACAACATTGAACCTTTTTACCAATTGACATCTAGGTCCACTGGACCAGTGACCATGACACTGGCGGCGAACTTGAAAATATGTATATGTGAGGGGGCTGGATCCGATCTAAAACACTTCTTGAAGCTTGGAATGTGAAACTTTACTCAACCTTCTCAAAAGTAACAATAAAAGCTCCACAAGAGATAAGAAGTAAAAGCGAAAATCAACCATGTATTTAAGTAAGTAATTGTATTAAGGGATTATATGATAAGGAGGGGTCGGTCGATGGATAAAGTAAAAGTAAAGATAAGAAAACTACGAATACGAAACTGAGAACTAACCTCAGTACGTCCTGCATAATAATATGTATATGCGTATGTACTTGATTACATCTTGAACCTAACTTATATCACAAAGGAATCGCAAAAGGAAATCGTGGATATATTTGCATCCGCATTTAAGTAACCTACCAAAAAGTTCTCCAACGTAACAGTTGCGTACGTATGTATATGTAAAAAGAAGTCGTAATGTCTGTAAAGCAATGAATCTCTGACACAAAGAAATTGATATGTAAATATATAACACAGTGAAACACAACTGACAAAACAGAGGATCAAAATATATGATATGACACAGGAGAGAAAAGTAGGAACCAAAAACAACACAAAACAGCAACGTCACAAAAAAAAACAAAGAGGTGATTTATTTTTTGAATTTATCCAGCGGTAATATAACGTTCAAAAACGATGACCGGTGGAAAAGAATAGGAAAAAAAAGAACGAGCGGTGGCGAAAGGGGATTACGATAAAAACCAAAATGGATGAGTAATTAATTTAATTTCTACTTACTAGGTACGCATTTATTATAAGCTTGAGTATTAAATGAATGAGGCGGAGGGGAGAAAAAAGAAGAGATATAATATGGTACAATTCATGAAAAAAACCCGGGAATTTCGCTTACTTGCAATGCATAAGATGTTCAATGGACTTGAGAAAAGAATTAATGCATAATACCGAGAAAACAACCATGACAACCGAGAGAATGCCGAGAGTATAAAAGAGATGACCAATATAACCACATGAAAAAAAAAGCAATTTACACCGAAAGAAGAAAAGAAAATTTGAAAGAAAAAAACGAGTGGGGGAAGACCGACACCTAAAGCATGCACGCACCACAAGCCATCTCCATCTCTATTCCTCAAACCCATGCGTCATACATACGTATACTTCCAGTTGCCACACCGACATCCCCACAAGACACACACATACACTCCTAAGACCAATCATAACTCCGTAGTTCCCCAACATATCACATGTTACAAGCACCAGCAAGCACCGAGACCGATCGTCAACTAGTCGGCAAAATAGGACAATGGCATTTCAAGTGGGACAGGGTTCAGAAGTTTCAGGGATAGATTTCCAGAAGAGGAAGGACGGGTGTCAGGCAAATGATCCGTAAAAAGATGAGTGGTTAACGGTGGTTCCCAAGTGGTGAATACATAGAAGTGATGTCAAGAGCAAGTGGGGGGTTGGCATTGGTGGCGTGAATCATGATTGGAGAAGAAATGAGAACTAAGCGACCAATAGGTGTAAAGTCGTTGAAATAACTCTACAACTTCCGATAGCTGCAAAGGTTGCTCATTACAAGTTAGGAGCCAGGGTGGCTTGGAAGGGGGAAGGATATACATGTGCCTGCTAACATGGGATCAAATCAATCAGGAGACAGGGGTGATAAGACAATGGCGAGGGGATGGCGATAGGTTGCGATGTGTGTCAGTAGTAATCCTCGGTCTTCAATGGAGCGGTCATAGGGTGGAAACCTATACTACTAGCGGTCACACCCACAGGATGATCGGGAGGATTGGTCATATCGCTGGGTTCTTGCTTAGGGATGAGCTTTGCTCGTGACCGTGTACGGACACTTGGGCCGACTACAGCTGTGGTTGAAGTATGTGTACGTGCCCTTGTCCTGGGTTGCTGAGTAGAGGTAGATGACGGGCGTGTGCGTGATGTGGAAGTAGCTATATTTGGGCCAACAGTTTGGAATGTCGTATTCGCCGAAGGAGTCATATCTTCCGATTGAAAATTGGACTGCGAGTCTCCTGCGGCTGCGGTTTGGTAATCGGGATTGGGAAGAGTCTTACGACGCTTGGTATTCCGGATGTCGGAGCCAGCTCCATGGACAGGTTCTTCGGTAGCCGTCGGTTGATAGGAAGCGACGGAGGGCATAAAATTTGTATTGCTGGATGTGTAAGGATCGAAATAGGTGGTGGTGTTTGTGGGAGTGGCTGTTGTTGAAGTGGCTGAGAGAGACAGGGAATTTGAAGGAGTGGAGGAAAGAGGAGAACTGCAGGAAGCAGACCAGGCTGATTCTGCATCGTTATCGATTTGGTCAAAGCTACGTTTGGATGATGATCTATGAAAATTGTAAAGTTTGAGCAAATGAAAGAACGAGGGATTACACACAATAGCCTCGACTCCCGTTCTTTGAGTTGTTTGATTTCATTCGAAAGGTCCTCGAGCTTGACGTTTAACCGCCACGCCTCTATGCGGTAATTGGACACATCTGTCGAGAGCTCCTCATTTTTTGTTCTTGCGTCCAAGAGCTCCTTCTGGAGCCTGAGGTGGTCTGTGGACAAGGCCTGGTGGTTTGATATAAGATCTCTTGTCTGGCGCAAGAGGTCGTTATAGCGAGCGGACATTTGAGAAAGTTTGATCCAGACATCCTGGTAGGAGGGTGTAGCAAGGGAGGGTGTGCGGTGTGCGAGGTTGTTGGGGAGAAGAGGATTTGGAGAGTTGAAGAGGAAAGAGTCCATGATGGGTGGAAGCAAAGGAGAGAGCCACGTCCATTCCTGATTTATACCATCCACATGCTTCTGCCACTCCTCCTCCTCACAGCCGCTTTTCCAGTCTCTTTATCCGCACAACAATGTACTCTACGCATAAACTCAGCCCAGCATTCTCCGTCCCCAACATCCCAGCTTTCACCCGAAGGAACTCCAACACAAACTCTAACACCAACAACAACACCAACAACAACACCAACACCAACCCCCTTTGATTATGCGAGCAATCCTGTGCGCGGTGTAAACCTGTGCGTTATACCTCACCCATCCTTTCATATTTCTCACACACACATCCAGCGGTGGTTGGCTCGTTCTCGAGGTATGTAATTACACATCTATCCTCCCATCCTACCGACCGTCAAAAACATGTGTTTAGCCATGGATCACACCAACCCTCTTTGAACAAACAGCAAACGAATCTATCATTGACGAATACACTCTCGGTCTCTACATGGACCGTCCAGCTGCCGAGCAACTTCTTCGGAATCACTGGGAAACCGTATGTACCTCCCCCTTTTACACCACATACACACACACCACTATTCTTCTCCGTTTCTCACGCTCTTTCATATCTAACCATGCACACAGTGGATCACGGAAGACGATTTCATCGCCATTAAAGCCGCAGGCTTAAACCATGTCCGGTAAAATCTCTCTTTTTTTTCTCTTCAAAAAAGAAATTCATAAAATAATAATTAAATTCACAGGATACCAATCGGTTACTGGTCAATCCCCGTTCCTGCACCCTATCCAATAGATCCCTACATTCCAGGAGCATGGTCTTACTTACTCCGAGCACTCCATTGGTCAAAACGTCATTCTATTCATGTCATCATAGACCTTCATGGAGCTCCCGGATCTCAAAATGGTTATGACAATTCAGGTCAACGTACATCAAATCCTCAATGGGCACTTGAACCTTTTCATATCAATCAAACACTCCAATCAATTCAATATATAACACAGTCAATAGGTGGTTTGATTGATGTTGTTGAATTGATTAATGAAGCTTCTGGTTTTCGTGGTGAGGTTTGGTCTAGAGTTGTTATGAAGTATTATAAAGATGGGTATGATCTTGTTCAAAGAAATATTCAAATGAATGGGAATGAAGAGTTGGGAGTTATGATTGGTGATGCTTTTCAACCACTTTTACCTACTTATCAAAATTTCTTAACAGCACCCGAAGCACATAACGTTTTAATGGACCTACACTTTTATCAAATATTCTCATTCAACGATTTATCACGTTCAATTGATGAACATGTATCATATACATGTTCATCAACACTTCCTTATATTACAGAATATGCCAATTCAAATATTTGGACTGTTTTGGGAGAATGGAGTGTTGCTTTGACAGATTGTGCGAAATGGTTAAATGGTAGAGGGGTTGGTTCAAGATGGGATGGTACTTGGTATCCTGAAAATAATTCTGATTCTCCAGTATTTGGAAGTTGTGATGGGTATACTGGGAATTGGGAAAATTGGTCACAAGAGTATAAAGATATGTTGAGACGATATTGGGAAGTTCAGGTTTTTACTGGGGAAGCTGTTCAAGGTTGGATATATTGGACATGGAAGGTACGTTATTATTCTATTTCTATAACTTTTTATTACTTGGGAAAACTTGAACTGTTTTAATTATTTGTAGGCCGAGAACGCTGACGAGTGGAGTTATCAAAAAGGTCTAGAAGGTGGATGGATACCACAAGACCCGGATGATCGACTTCACCCCAATATATGCGGATGAAGCTTGAAGCTCGAGGCCCTTGGGTTCATTTTTGTGTACGTACTGGTGCGTACCAGTGCAAACTGCTGTGCATTGTTTTCGTTTTTCTTTTTTTTTGTTTTGTTTGTTCTCCTATGTAGACTTTACTTTTCTCCCGGACATTATAGACATACGTTTATACGAAAGGCTTGTGATTTGATTGTTTGTATTATTTAGATACTTGTGTATACCGATATCACCAACATGTATTTATTAGAAACTCCAACTGGACTTGGATTCTCAATTATGGATTTTATGGATTATTACCGTACGAAGTTATAAATTAGATAGAGTAGTTTTATGTTACATAGAATACATGCAGAAAAGAATTAAACCAAGAACCGGAAACCCGAAAAAATACACGTTTTATATTATTTATGACTGAGAAAGATGTGAAGAGAAATAGAATTATAGAAGAGTCTGAGATGTAAGAAGAAGAAAAAGACAGAGTAGAGATAAAAAAGAGAAATTATATAAGAGGGAAACAGAGAATGTACAGAAGAAAAGAAATGGAGAAAGAAAGAGAATGAAATGAATGACTAGAGTTAAGCCTCTCCTCAAAACCCAAAATTAAAACCCAAGGAGCAAAATCGAAAAAAAAAAAAACCACTAATCACCAAATTCAAAAAAAAAAAAAAAAAACAACTTCGCCACCATCGATCCGAGGGATCCGACCAACCAAAAAAAATACCAACACCACAAAATCAGAAGGAGATAATGTATAAATATATAATCGATGTTATCGGGGTAAGGGGACTCGAGAGCTGAGTGGAGTAAAAAAGAAGTTTGATGGGAAAGATGTTGATTGATGTCGATGTTGATAGGTGTTAAAACACAGGTAGAAATAGAAATAGAATCTATGCGATGCGATGCAATGTGACATGAAGAGCTTAAAAAACTTGAGAATATAAATCAGAAATTAAGAATAAATAAAAATAAAAATAAAAGACAACACGAACCATAGATGTAAATTCACTTCATCATCCCAAACCCAAAAATATTCTTCAACCATCCAAATGCCGTTTTCACAAACCTCACCAGAATAGATTTTGATTCTAAGTTAAGAGCTGTCAGGAACTAGAGGAAGAGCCTTCTTGACGTCCACGTCATTCAATAACATACCATCTGTAACAACACAATTCTTCAACTCGGGAGTGTTTACAACTTTCATTTGCCGCCCGAGCTCTTCTCCTTGACCTTGACTTTGAATTCCTTGTACCCCAGTCCCACTGGACCCATTTCCAATAGTAGTCACACCTTGCACAGTAATAACTCCAGTTTGACTAGACGACATTCTATTTCCATTACTGTTAACACTACCTGATGACGAGAAATAAAATGTCCTGTTTTTTTCATATGTTGAATTACAATGACCGGTGATGAGAGTAAGAAGGACCGCAGCATTCTTTGACTTCAATGGTGCCGCTGGTTTCTCCACTTTCTCTTTTGACTCCAATTCCGACTCCAAATCGACTTTAACTTTCTCTTTCTCTTCTTCAAGTTTCAAGTCTTCAAGGGGAGCAGGAGAAAGAGTAGGAGTGAAAGGAGTGAGAGGAGTTGTACTAGGTGTTGCTGGAGTTGCAGTTCTTAGAAAATAATTCAAATCCGCACTTGAAGAAGAGAGTACCAACAACCAAAGGCCTATGGGAAATCGGAATTGGACTTGGACGACGAGGTTCATCAACAGTGCTCAGGAAGCTCCAACGGAATTCAGAATCTGCCAATAGGAGCCACAGGAATAGGAGAAAATGCCTCTTCGTCAGACTCAATGCTCGGAATATGGTTGACCACTTGTAGGGCGGGTCCGTGGGGTCAAGGTACCACAGTGTATGTATGTATGTGTATGTTTACCGAGTATGTTGGGGCGATTAACTCACACGCTAAACCCGACAGTACTACCCAGAGCTATATTACTTACGCTGCTCATACTCTCTGGACTATCGACTGGGACAATTTCCAAAAATGTTTGGTAAAAACCGATCTTAGTTGATATATTGTTCGTGAATTTGTACCTGGTAACAGCGAGCAACAGTAAACAGCGCGGAATCCACGAGGGCCCCACGTTAGCATTTGTCTGCCATCGAAGCAGACCCCCCACACAGGTCGTCTTTCAGGTCGTCTATATATCCCGCATTAGTGATTGAATGACTACATGCGTTTATCTTGTAAAGTTGGTAAGTAAAGTGGTTTAATAATGCGGTTCTTCTGCGCCTATTTAGAAATGAAGAGGTCAAAACAGGTTTGGTATCCACTGTCCAACTCTAAGCAACACATCCTGGGTGCGATGACAGCGCTCCCCAGAACCTCAGCATCATCTGATCACCTTCAACCCCTTCTACATCGAAGAGATTCGAAAAGACCAAGGGTTGTATAAAAAGGACGTGGACTACGGCAGGGTCTCAATCAAACCCCCAATCCAAACATGCTGTTTAATTTCTTTGTTTTTCACTCTCGCTGCTGCATCCTCGACATTTGCATCCCCCGTTAATACCACTTGGCACAGGTGCGATGATCACCCTTCCCCTTTTTTTTACCATTAATCCTATTCTTGCAGGACATGTGGCAACGAACCGTCCCCAGATAAAATTAGTGCTTATGAGGCCGATTTCTCCACAAAGAGGTTGTCTGAAAAAGCAGCTACTCAACTTGTTAAATCCACCTCTACTATTCCTGTGCGTGCTACCTACTAAGCAACCCGCCAAAGTCTAACCTACATACTAGGTATACTTCCATGTCATTCAGAAAGATAATACTTCCAGTGGTGGAAATGTTCCGTGAGTTTTATCGCTTCACTGTTGCTATGATTAACATTGTCACTGCACATCAGCAATTCCCAAATCTCTGCTCAGATTGACGTTCTCAATCAAGCATATTCTTCCGCGGGCTTGATATTCACACTTGTCAATACCACTAGGACCGTTGACGTTGATTTATTTGACAGAGCTGCCCCTGATACCTCGCAGCAGGATAGAATGAAGAAACTCCTTCGAGTAGGTGGGCCTGAAGCTCTTAATGTTTATACCGTTGGGTAAGCATACTTTTGATAGGCAGGGCGGCAAAAGAGTAACTCTTCTTACGACCCTTAGTTTTAACTCTGGAGCTGGAGCTGGACTTCTTGGCTACGCGACCTTCCCCGCTGATTATTCTGACTTCCCATCTGATGATGGCGTTGTTATATTACATTCATCTCTTCCGGGCGGCACTGCTTTACCCTATAACCTAGGACAGGTGCATACCACTCCTAATTCTAGAACCACCACCAAAATTCACATTTAATGCAGACCCTAACTCACGAGGCAGGTCACTGGGTCGGTCTATATCATACTTTTCAAGGCGGTTGCTCTGGTACTGGCGACCTTGTTGCTGATACTCCCGCTGAGGCTTCACCCGCTTATGGTTGTCCTGACGGTCGTGACACCTGCCCTAGTCCAGGAGCTGATCCCATCCGTAAGTATAAACTTCTCCCCCCTTTTATGTCCCTTGGGCTGACTCCTGTAATTGTAGACAACTTCATGGACTATTCCGATGATGCATGTATGAACCAGTTTACCCTTGGCCAGGCCACCCGACTCAGGTCTCAGATCTACATTTACCGTGGAATCGCCTAAATATTTTCCTCCTTAGGAGCAGTGTAGTTTTGTATTACTACTAGAAAACTTGAAACTTCATGAATATAATGATGTAGGTCCATGTGGGCCCCGGAGATCGTAAGTTGGCATAATCTGCTTATTCTGATAGAAATAGATCCAATAGGTTAGAAAATCAATTCAGTCTAACGATGATGTAATGTAATGTAAAGAGGATCGATTCCACTACATAACGAAACCACAAAATATTGAAGCATGGGGGTTGAGCGCTGAGCACTGAACTTAACTTCAGCGTCTCAATTATGCACACTGTACACTCAAGAGTTATAAAATAATGCGGTTTACCGAGGAGTGATTATCGATCCCATCATGACTTTGTAAGTAAGTATACTTATTAATGGATAAACCTATTCGGAAACCCCAGAAACCCCGGAGAAACCCCGGGGAAACCAGAAAGGCATTTTTCTTATTCAGAAACCGTGGCCAGAAACCCTCCTCTAAAGTTACGTTGCGGCCGCTGTTGATGGTATTCCGGAGGCTCGTCCGGTTTGAGTCTGACAACTCTGGGTAATGTAGTGAGCGTAAAATTTGAATACTGTACTTTTGGTCTATATATATAGACTATTAGTAGGACGGCGGTATTGAGCGTGCTCGAGTAAGTACACTACAGGGCGACACTCTCACACAGCGGTTTAGTATGGTGATAATGGCGCGACACTGGTACCGGTTAACTTGGGCCTTGGTAGTCACTCGACATGGTCATTACTCAGTTACCAGTAGCTTCAGATAAGACTAGAAAATACGAAGAGTTATACTTGTAGGGAGAATTTCTTAGTAACTCACGAGACATGTCTATGTACGGGTGGGCTAAGTGCATATATTTTACTACTATTTCTTTAACTAATATTCATATCATGGGAATACTGACGAACACCGGTATGCCGGACTTGCCTCCGGATTAGCAAAGTTAGTATGGACATCTTATTGAGAAACCTTAGAGAGGTTTCTAATTTTCCGGCGTTTCTCCTGGGTTTCTGGGGTTTCCGAATAGGTTTATCCCTTATTAATCCACATCACTCATCCAGATTCCAAGTTCAATTCATCTGTCGACTCCGGCAGACTTCACCTTCTTTCTCCTTCCCATAGGCGCTGAGGGCATGTCACTCTTGGATGCCACCCAGATGCCACCTGATGCCATGACCTCGGAAATATGTATGTATTTGTATAATCAACATTTTAGACTTTGCCGAGAATAATTCAGGGTTCCCAGCATTACGCGACACATATCTATAGAGGCTCAAATGCTCCAAAATGCTCACTGCCTGCTACACTTACTGTTGTTGAGAAGTAAATATGACAGCAATTAGGCTGCTTTGTACAGCATACCCTGTTGTCAGTCTCTTTGTGAATGAACGAACAATGAATGTGTTCTCGACAAAGGAAGAAAGAGCATATAGAACACCACGAAAGAAAAGACGGGTTGGCCTTTCTTCATCCTTGATGCGAGTGTATCTAAAGCCTTCCCCTTATAATGTTTATGTCGAAATCATCTCCCATCTTCCCGCGGTGGACATCATTCGTTGTAGAACCGTAGGTCCTTGTCCGACTTCAAATTATGATTAATATTTCTCACTGTATTATGATTGTCCTTGTCTTCAGGTTTCTCGTCAACTTTTGAAAGCTACTGAAGAGAAATGCGTGTGGATAAATGCATTCTGGCGAGCAGAAACCCCGATACCTACTAATATTGATCCAAACCAAATTCCCAGATCAAAGTTGGAAAGAATCCTCGTTTCTGCACAAAGAATGAATGATGTGTGGCAAAACCCGTCCAAACATACATTTATCATCTCGCATATCCCCCAGGTAGGACGTGACGAACCTCCGACTTGGTTTATGGACCCATTCATCATCACGCTTCGAGGCGACTCTGTTAAATATTATTCACTCTCGGAGGGTCATAACTCTTCTACTCCGGTTTTTACCTACACAATACCGCCATTTAATTCAAACCGACACATATTGGAGGTAACGGGCCACCTTGATATTGGAAAGCAACAATTTCTCCTGGCGTATATGGTCAAAGAGGGGTCAGCCATTAACTTGTAAGTGCATAATAATGATACAAACTCGTTTTCTATTTTCTCAATGCTTTCGTGTTTCAGGAAAATTGTAGTAATTGAGTATCATGCCAAATCTCAACAATTTACATCAACAATCAAGTATTGTCATTTTATCTTTCCGTCCGTTGCACAAATATTTGGTAATATCCTGTTGGAGATTCAAGATGATTATGTGGTCCTGTCCTGCTATGATTCAGACTACTCCCGACATCATTCAGTAATTATGCACATTCACATAGAAATGGGCTTTCGAGTAACTTTTCCTTATCATGTGAGTGTTTAACGTCCTGTTGTTCTCATTACTAAATACTAAAACTTGATCTGAAGAAAACAACTATGACTGAATGGGACCGCAACCCATATCATCTACTTCGCATCCGCGATAGGGGAGAGATTGGAAGACCAACAAGGGTATCCTTCTATGAACTTCCTAGGCCATCTACCACTTCTGGAAACTCTATAGATGGAGGGCTTCCCTGCCCTACACACAAAACTACAATACCGGGACTGAACCCAGGAATTCGTCAGGATCTACTAGTAGTACTTTCCTAATTACCATCCTTTAAAGGAAACAGATTCTATCCTATCCTAACGCAACTTAAGCTTGGGTGCCCCAAACGTTTGACGCTTGACTTTGATCTGCCTGGTGTCACCAACAAGACAAAGAGGAGTACTTCAAGTACATATTCAAAGTCCCCTTCATTGATGTAAACCAGAATGTGAGTAGATCCACATTGTCTTGGTTAACCAACCTAGGAAATCGGAGCGAAATGCGCAAGAATCACTTGCAACAATTCTTGACTCTAAACTTCTAGGACATCCAAAGTATACTAAACGTGAGGTGACAATTGGAACCTGGAAGCAAGATTCGGAGGCTCAGTTTCCAGGTTTGCGGTATTGCCGGGACGTGGAAGCCGGGAGGCTACACTGGATGGGGGAGGACTTAAGGGGAGTGTGAAGTATGCTTACTGGTGGACGAGGGAGTCAACAGCCACAAGGTAAGTACTATTTCTTTGAAGGATACTACGAGAGATAAGGCGCGCGCGTAGGAGAAAGGGGGGAAGGTCGGGAGAAGTACGTAGTAAAGGACAGAGAGATAAGGTCATTCTAAGATGGGCAGAGCCCATCTTATATATCAGTATTATTTCGATGACGTCGTTCGTAGAGGTGACGCAATGTGTAACTTGCTTACAGGACGCTGGTGAAATTTATGTATACTTGAGAACTTCAATTTATACATACCACTGTTATATACCAGAAGCAACCGCTCAAATATTGTAATAAAGTTGACGATCATATAAAGGTTTGGGCAAACTTGTAAGTACTAAGGAGAAGTGTTCGAAGTTATGACGAGGCGCCTATGTCAGTTGTATTGGGCTATCCATCAGACGGATCAAACGGGTCAACCGAGTTCATTTTGAACATCTGGAACTGATCTGGAATCTCTAACCAATACGACGTTGTATTCATGCCACCGAGATACATATGCCCGTATTCTCCACGCCCGGAAATGGAGCCATGGTGATTATACACAACCTCCCCGGAACCTCGAAGAGTTATTTATCGCTACCTCGGTGATGGAATGACACAAAATGACTATGAATTATTCGCAAGGTGCTCGCCAATTCAGCAAAGGCATTTGGAACTACCTCATGGGTAATGTCTATCTATCAAGCCAAGTACTACCTTCTCCTACAGCAATATGTTGGTTTGGCAGGATCTCAATTGAGACGTTCCGTCTCTCTGTTACGCGTGGAATATCATCTATCTCTCTCCGATGTATCAATATCACATCGTTCCAACTTGTCTCCATGATACCGATCTTCTGGTGTACTTATAAATACGTTTCAAAAATTCCTGGAATCTCCAAGAGCCTTTCCTATCTTTCCTCCCAAAGTAACGATGTCAACGTCAACTCCTGCTCCTACGACTACCAACTCAGACAGGCATGCGGCTCACGACAGACTTGTTGAAGAACTTGCAAAGGAGGTCACCGAAGAAAAATTGAATGCTATCCCAGACGTAAGCTCTTTAGCATCTTTGCTAGAGAAGGACGAAATTTGGGCTGGTTTTGAAGACGACATTCTTCCAGAGAAGAAGAACAGGAAGGCGGTTCGGAACTTGCGCCACCAGGTCTTAACACTGTACCGCAAGCTATTCGGTATTGTGTTTTTGACAAATCTCGGAATTTTCATCTGGCTTTTGGTTCGTGGCACGAATGCGAACGAGGTGGCCGGTGTAACAATTGCCAATCTCTGTTTCTATCCTTCATCGTCAGGAGTACGTCATCAACACGTACTACTGGATCGCTACGAGGGTACCTCTTTCGTGAGTCAAGTCATCTTCACAACTATCATTTTAGGATACTAAATGTAAAATATACAGTTGGCCGTGGTGGATTCGTGCTTCGGCTGCTCGTGTCTATCACATTGGAGGCTTTCACTCTGGTTGCGGTGTTTCTGGCACGATTTGGATCATCCTCTCTCACTGGTCAGGCTACCAAAGAATTTGCATATCATCAAGGAGTAAGTTGTTTTTTTCTTTTCCAAACATTTGAGCCAAACCGTTGTCTCCAGACTATCTCAGTTGCAACACTGGTACTCACGTACCTTATTATGGCTTATCGGAATGCTCGTATTCGCATATCCAGTTCTCCGCGTCAAGTACCACAATATCTTCGAGCAAGTACATCGCTTTATGGGTTGGACTGCCGTCGGCCTCGTGTGGGCTCTGGTGAGGGTTTTCTTGAGATGTTATTCTCATAACATGTTGATCTCCATGTAGGTTGTTCTACTCACTAATGACTACAGGGGTCCGGAAATCAGCCTCCGCAGGGCACTTGTTAACAACCCCCACTTTTGGCTCGTTGTTATCTTCACATGTGAGTCGAACAAGTAGCCATTTTGCACGGATCTTACTAATGATATCATTATATAGTGTCCATTGCAATGCCATGGATGCGACTCCGTAAGTATAAGATTCATCATGAGGTGCTTTCTAACCATTGTGTCCGCCTCTATTTTGACTATGGTATGTTGTGATTGAGTTGTGCAAAGTCTCCTAGGTGCTGATAGTTTACTAGCTAGTCCTCCCCCTGGAAGCTTCACTCGCATTTCATCTTCTCCTTTGGTTGAATGGCATAGCTTTGCAACCATTGCAGTTCCTGAGAAGAAGGGATACTCTATGATTGTTAGTCGTGCTGGAGATTGGACAAGCAAACTCATCGACAACCCACCTAATGAAATTTGGGTTCGTGGTATTCCCACTTGGGGTATGATTAGTGTTGCCTCTTTGTTCAGAAAAGTCTTGTTCGTCGCCACTGGTTCTGGTATTGCTCCCATCTGTCCTTGTCTTTTCACTATCAAAGTTCCCTTCCGTTTTGCTTTGGACTTCTCCTAATGTTCGCCAAACTTTCGGTGATAATTTGGTAGACGACATCTTTGAGGTTTCTCCAGATTCCATCATTTATGGTATGTTGCTTTTTCCTAAATTAGAGTTTTTAATTCATGATCCCCGAACATCTGACAAATTGGATTCATAGATACTCGTATTCATGGAAAACCTGATATGGTTAAACTTGTCTACCGAGTTGCGAATGAGTTTCAGCCTGAGGCTATTTGTGTCATCTCCAATGAAAGATTGACAAGGAAGATCATTTACGGAATGGGTCAGCAGAGGCATTCCCGCCTTTGCTCCTATCTGGGATTCATAGACATTCGACATGGGGATTGTATGTATTTTTTCTTGTATATCACTCTCTATTTTAGGACTCTATTCTCATTTTGGTCCTGTGTTTTTCTTCCCCTCTTTTTTAAAAGCAACTTACATACATATAACAATGTCCCTTATAAAAATAATATCACTTGTAGCAATCTGGATTCGGCAAGTGTCCGATCTGAATCTAAGATACATCAGTTACTTATATACCTTTGCGACGATCATATATGTGCGTGTGTACTCTTATGTATTGATTACTTGTCACGGGTGCTGGCTTATTTCGGTACTTACCCTTAAGAGGGAGAAACGGGAAGTATAGCTGGAATAGTATTACTGGATATATGTACTAGAGAAAAGATATCTAATCTAGATGACGCAGGATATACGAATGAAACAAAAACACTGAGAAAATCATTGAAAAAGACAGACCCAGAGTAAATCAGGTCTTCAAGGTATACCGTATATTATATAGAATCATCAACAAAAACCCAAGGTGAATTAGTACGGGTTGGTCCATCCGATGAAGATTGTGCTGAATAAATGTTCATTGTATCAATGTGGATTTTGTTCCGTTCTAGGCTTGTCGGTATTAGGCCTCTTTTCCTTTAAGATGCATTCAGGATTTGAACACAGTACCTTCTGTGGCAGGTGTCTCGGTACTCTTGGACCTTTTATAATCCCATTCTCTAATTCCAATAGTACCGCCCAGTTCTTTCCAATTGGATTTCCAAGTCTTTTCTCTCTCTTCACACATCTTCACAAGCGCTGGCCAATATTGGTCATGCTTGTACTCAAAGTGTTGGTCTCCACCCCACCATTCTTTCATCAAGTTGTCGGGTTTGTAGATTCCTTCTTCAAGAACTTTAGGATTGAACTTGACCTTCTCGCGGGTGATAGGATCGACGAAAGGAAGTATGATTTTGAAGAAGGCATTGACCAAGAAAGGAACATTAATAATCAACGAAAGCCCAAGACGTTCGGGTAATGTTCTTGAAGAATATGGAGGACGGTACGAGAAGTTCCAAGAGAAGGATTTTTCGCTCGGTCGGCAAAGTTGATCAAAATATCGAGGTTTCTATTTTAGGAACGAGTTCCGTCAGGGTCAATACATATGGTCCGATATTGAAGGAAAGAATTTTAGAAAAACATACTCGACACCAGGGGGCATAAGGTCAATACAACGTTCTAGCATCCAAACAGCGTAATGAATTTGACGCGTTGCTTCATCGGTGTTTTGTCTACTTGGTATCATGTAAAATCCTGGTCTTCCTTTGGTATCGTATCCGAAGAGGATTTCTTTTCCAGTTACTGCCTGTATTATCCAAGTAAGTAGGATTATTCGAGCTCAAATAACGTATGGTGTACCTCTGGCTCAACGTGAGCGGCAGTGACGAGATCATATAGACCAAATTCCCTTCGCCACTTGAGTGTGGCTTCAAGACGGTGAATAGTTGCGGGCGTCTTCCACTTCGTAGCACGTAGGTATCTATTGTATGGTATCGATGAGCTCCTCCCGCGTTCAAATGCATAGAATGAAGAAAACACACCGAAGAATACATTCATAAGATAGCCAAAAGCGCTCATCCTCGGTTAAAGCGCCGTTCTCTTCGCCTGGCAAATTATAATCTTTTGGATTAAAATGGGCGAGTACAGTATCGTACATCTCCCTCTCATTGTCGGTAAGTGGTGGTTGTGGGTTTTTGTCATTAATGGAATCTGGGGGAGGGAGAGGCGTGAATACCATGATGTGAGAGGACAACTTGTGCTTCCTTCCTGATTTGGACCACATCATACATGTTGCTGTTTCGGCGCTCTCTTGCTACTCTCACAAGGTCCATGTCTTATCCTCCAATCGAACCTTATTTTACCGGAAGCCTCAAGGTCTCCCATATTCATTCGCTCTAGTGAGTAACTCCATGGTATTGCCGAGTCATTATCTGAAGTGACCAGCTACGAGTTGTCTGGAAATAAAGATGGAAATCCAGGTACGTAAATATTCTCCTAATTCGGTTTAATTCTGAATATTTTGTAGTTGTTTTTGTCCATGGTCAGAGAATCCATGTTAAACTCTGTTCTGCCATTCTAAATCCACTTCAGGAGGTCCAGGAGGCGGCGCCGATCCCAGCGATCGTAAATTCTTCAATCCCGATAAGTACAAGGTTTTTAATTTACGTCGATTGAATATATTTGATACCAATACAATACTACCTATAGATAATTCTTTTCGACCAACGAGGTTCAGGAAAATCCACTCCGTACAAATGTTCATATTCGTGTCAAAGTTCCCGCTAATATGGGTATATGAATAGGAGCGCGTCTCTGGTCGATAATACCACTTGGGATTTGGTTGCTGATATAGAGAAATTGAGAGAAAAGCTGAACATCGAGAAGTGGAATGTGTTTGGTGGATCATGGGTACATTTCATCTATTTTATCATTTTAGCTTGAATTTCTGATGTGGGTTATTGTACTAGGGTTCTACTCTCTCACTCGCCTATGCTCAGGTAATCCTGAATCTCTGCTCAATATGAATGTGCTAACAATATTCTTCAGAGTCACGCTGAAAGGGTTAAATCTCTGGTTCTTCGGTAAGTGTTTGAAACCTCATTTCTCTTCCATTAATTGCCTGATAAATGTCTTCAGAGGTATATTTACCTTGCGTAAAAGGTTGATTTAGGTTTCCCCACTTTTGGTACACATATTTTGACTTGACAATTGATGCGTACAGCGAACTACGCTTCTTCTACCAAAATGGTACATCTCATCTCTTCCCTGAGGCTTGGTGAGTGCTCTTTCTTTATTCAGACATAATATATCAACCAATGTCTACGATCTAGGGACGAATATCTCGAACCAATTCCCGAAAGCGAACGTGACGATCTCATGAAAGCATATCACAAACGTCTTAACTCAGACGATGAAAATGTTCGATTGACGGCAGCCAAAGCCTGGTCCAAGTGGGAGTATGTCCATACGTTCGACTTTTGTGATCAAGACCTTTATATACTTACATGCGCTATTAGGATGATTACTTCGAAATTACACATCGACCCAGAACATGTTGCTCATGCTGAAGAAGATAAATTCGCTCTGTACGTTCCTAAAATCTCCTTGATCCTTCCCCACTAATACGTTATGATTTTCTCTCCCAGTGCATTTGCCAGGATCGAGAATCATTACTTTATCAACGAGGTAAATCCCAATCTCTCATCATACTCTTTTTTGAAGTTTATTCTTATTCTCTTTTTATCAGGGATTTATGAGAGACGGTCAACTTCTAGAAAAGCAATCAATTGACAAGATGTACGTCTACCAACACCACCACCTCTTAAAATCACATATCTAAAAAAAACACTTAACTAATTCATTGTGAATCTTTTCTCAGCCGCCACATTCCAACAGTCATAGTTCAAGGCAGATACGACGTCGTTTGCCCCGTAAGTTGATACTTTCTATATCTTTTTTTTTTTTCTATCCCTAATCTCCTAGGACTTTTCATAACTAATAATACGCATATACTAGGCTACGACTGCATGGGCCCTTAAGAAAGCATTCCCTGAAGCAACTCTTCATATTGTTCCTGATGCAGGTCATGCTTCTCGTGAACCTGGAACTACTAAACGTCTCATTGAAGTAAGTAATTCGTTTTTCATATATATGCACACTTTAACTCTTTCGTTTTATTTTTTTTCTTCTTTTTCTGTCTGCAGGCGACTAATAGCTTTGCCGATTTATGAAAATCGAAAGTAAACCCGAAATTGTTTCTTCATCGAAGCTTGCTGAATGTTTAATTTTATGTAAATTTTAAATATGGAAATCGAAATCCCAAAAACGAAATGAATTGAAACAGCCTTCATAGGCTTATATGTATCACACTACTAACCACCAACAATTTTTGTTCTGAAGAAATATACATTTGTACGCATACAGTACACCAAACAACCCCCGTTAAGAAAAGAAAGAGAGAGAAAAGAAAAAAATTAAAGTTATACAGCAAAAAGACAACAAACTATATACGTAAAAACCACAAAACTCGAGAGCATCAACGTTATAACGTTCGACAATCGACACAACCATGTAGCGGGTGATTCCAAGTAGTACCTTTTATTACTTGTTTCTCGTTTTCCTTTAAGGAATCCAGGAACCTCCCAATAGTTCATGAAAGAAATCCCAAAAATACAACAACAACAATTTAAATGTTATGAGAAGGCCAATCAGGTAAACTTTGAAGTGCAGCATTGGTAGCTTCACGAACACGTTTTTTACTTGCTAAATCTCCTGATTGTCTATACCCTTGGAATACTTCTTGCATTTGGAAACTTGAGGCAGTCACAGAATCTTAAGACGTAGACGCAGTTAATTATTATAATAATTCTTGGTTGAGAAGAAGACGGAGGGGACATACCAGTATTTGATTCTGCCTCTTTGATTAGCTAAATAAAAGAGGAAAAAAAAAGCAATCATTAGACAAATCTATTCGAACTTTTTTGAGAGCTGAAACCAAAAAAAAAGACTAACCCCTTCCACACGAGCAATTTCTTGTTGATATTGTTGAATCTGCATCATCAATTCTTGCATTTGTTGTCCCATCCCACCATACCCCATCATCATCATATTCATACTACCACCATACATCTGAACTTGAGTTTGCATCTGACCAACTTGATTTTTCAAAACCCCAACTCTAGCTTCAACATCCTTCTTTCTATTTTCCCAAGTTCCTTTCAACTTTTCAAACAATTCCAAAAAACCTTTCCACGTTATTACATCCCAAGCTTCTATTAAACGTTTATGTGTTCGTATGTATTCTCTTGGATGAGGATCTCCAGATGATGAAATTGAAGTTGAAGTAGTTGGAATCGGTGACATGATTTGTGTTGATGAATATCCCCCTCCTCCTCCTCCGTTCATATTAGAACCCGAACCCATACCCATACCCATACCCCCCACCAAACATCTGCTTATTCTGATTCTGATTCTGATTCTGATTCCCAGCACCATCCCAACCAGATCCAATAGCAGCATACGGATCAAACTGAGCTACACTAGCATACACATTCTGTTGCTGTTGTTGAGGTTGAGGTTGAGGAGAAGTCGAATTTGAATTCCCCCCATTCAAATAAGAATAACTACTTCCACTAACTAACCCTTGTCCAAACGTACTCCTAGGTTGAAATCCTGTAGGTTGTGGTTGCATTTGAATCTGTTGAGGTTGAGATTGTCCATACATCCCGTTAATACCACTAGGATTTTGTTGTTGTTGGAAATATGGTTGTTGTTGGTACTGCTGTGGTTGTTGTTGAGGTAGTTGTTGTTGATATTGTCCTCCACCATAATTAAGATGAGGAGATGGTGAGATATCCGGATATTTCTGTGCTGTACGAGCAGATTGATCAATAAACGGGTTATTCGTCATCGGTGTCGGACTCGTCGTTCCATATCCATAATTGCCGAACATTATATAGGGTCCCAGGGAGACAGAGAGGGAAAACGAGAACAAGTTATTGAAACTGGTCTTTTAAGTAAAGCTGAAGAGAAACTTCAAGCAGAGTAACCAACTGCGGAGGCGATGCGGGACAGGTCCAATTGTGTTTAGGAAGATGATGCGTTCTCGCCATTGCCCGGAAATCCGCTTCTCTATACACACGTGATTCGAATTTGTCTTTAGAATGTTTAAAATAGAATATGTACTTAAACTAACATCCAAACCTATGTGCACTGGTAACTAAGAGGAAAAGGGAAATTGACGTAGGAAGGGAGGGGGAAAAGAAAGGAAGAAACGATGTACACTGTATGTAATGTGTATTCAATGATACTTTAGCATAGCAAGCAGAGCGAGCGAGCGAAACGATCGAAAGAGGGAGTAATGATGTAGGTAGCGCAAGGATGAGGATAGAGAAAAGAGATCATCACAGGGTCGTCATAGTATGCGATAAAACAAAAGGGCGATGGCATAGATTAGCGAACGAAATCGTTCAAGCGGTAGCGGCGAGGAATAGTTAAAAAGGAAATAAAGAAAATAATGAAGGAAGAATAAACAGAGACAGCCAATGCAATAAGTCAAACTGAAAAATCAAAAATGGGGTTCACCATCTCCCCACCATATATCAATATTACAGTCCGATATCCTCGACGGGTTCAGGTATCGGCATTTCAGCCAATATCGAACCATGCACTCGGAAACGATACAAGCATGTATACTCCTCTCTTCCCCAATTACTCAACACCCGCAATACAACAATCCCAAAGTCCATCTTCTTCTCCTTGATTTCTGGGTGCACAGGGAAGGTCTGGACGATTTTAGGTGAATCAATATCGTAAGTGAAATTGGCAATGCGAATGTAAGTCGGGTTCTCAGGCATCGTCGGTGGGTATGAATCTTCAACTTGTTCCCCGAGTTCCCTTCTAGCTTCTTTCTCCCCTTCCAGCTGGCGGAACTTCTCCAAGTTTTCTTGTCCATCAACAAGGCCCCATACTTCCATGTACTTTGGTGCGCTTCTGATATCGACCGCATTGGCTTTGGAGATGTGGTCAATGGTGATCTCGTTAATGACCACAGGTGCAGCGAGGCTGACACCCAGTTGACCATTATCACCAGGGAACGGCCAACAATAGCCACTATGTGTCTCATGATGCAACGCAGTGACAGGAGGACGGCCCACGGCATATCCATTACCAGTAAATAGACCCACAATCTGGCTACGAAGTGTAGGAGGTTGAATCTCGAATGACGATGAAGTCAGTGACGGAATAACGCGAGCACCGCTTGAATGTAAAGCAAAGTCTGTCTTTCCGATACCATCGTTGTTATTCAGTGAAATCGCTGAATCCACAATTTCCATAATCAACGACTTCATGTCTTGTCCACTGGGAGTCTTAAGGGTAACCGATTTCGTAGCGGTGCTCAGCTTCTTGATCGAGTCCAGCACTTCCTTCAGTTCTCCCTCTACCTCCTCGACGCGACCTTCGAAGCCTTTCAACCACGACCTTGCCTCAACATCGGTGGCCTGTTGTCGTTCGACTTGTTGGCGCTGCCTCTGCTCGGACTGTAATTGAGCCTGCAACACTTCAATATCCTTCCTCACAGTATTCACATTCTTTGTTAGTGCATCCTTGGCCTTCAATTCCGTCTCTGTCACTCGTTTGCTCTCCATCGAGATTCGGTTTCCTAGAACGTCGAGTTGACTGAGAATGTGGGATTGTGAACCAGAAAATGCAGCTTCAAGATGTCGGAGTCTCTCTGTAAGTTCACTATAGTCGGAAATAGGCTTATCGGATGGCACAAATGGAGGTTGTGAAGATTTTTGAGGAAATGAGAATGAGGGCAGTTGTGGTAGGTGGGAGGATATTTCAATTGCGGGAACGTTGTACCATAAACTGACCAAAAGACCACCGATAAAGAGATACTTCAGGAGTTGTGTAGCGGACGATAATTTTGATGAACGCAACCATAGGATAGGTCGATTAACGGCAACATCATAAATGCTGCCAATTATCCGTCCCGTAATAAAGAAAACGCTTGCGATAAGGTGGAGCACGAATCTAACGATTGTAAGTAGACCTTTCGCAAGTGCATGAACCAATCGTCCTAGAATACCGCCAATAGAGAAGCGCGACCTTTCAGCTGGTCGTGAAGATGACCGCGCCCGGGTTCGTGTTGCCTGTGGTGAGCTGAGGATATCCTCCTCAGGAACTTCGCTTATCGATTCAAGTCCTGTGCTTTCTAGCGAAGAATTGTGGATGGTATCCGGCGGTGGTATGGAGTGTAAACGTGATGGGGGAGCTGGGAAAGAACGTGGAACGGAAACACGCTGTGGCGCTTGTTTCGATTCCTACGTAGCTCGTCAAAACGTTTTCATCAAAGGGAGGAAAAAATGAATACTTACAATTTCTCCATTTTGTTCGTCGCTTTCGCTCTCTTCATCGTCATCAGGTCCTATTACACCTGATTTTCCTCTACTTTTACGTCTCTTTCTCTTGTCTGCCGAAAGCACCGGGAGGGTCGTCAATGGCCCTCCTGCACCCCCGGCCTTCTTCTTTGTTCTTCTCTTGCGTTTCCCGTCGGATAACTCTTCTTCCGAGCTCTCAACGTCGGAGAGGGGTTTGTAGGCACGGTTATCCATCGACATCCGACCTCGTTTACCTGCTGTGAGTCCAACCCGCTTGACCTGCTGAGTGGCCTGGAACTCCTTTTCTTCCGCAGAGTAGTCATAGCTTTGGTCTCTAGCATTACTATTATTCCCGTTCGTTGATAACGAGCGGTCTTCGGGTTCGTGCGACAATTGGCGTACATAATAGGTCGCTGGTCCAAGCGCCCTCTTGGCCACATCTATAGCATGGTCAAATGGACTCTTTCCTCGGCCATTAACCGTCGTTCCTGAAGTATCTTCCTCTCCTTCTGATTCGGGAACGTGGCGGCCAGCGCTTTTAGAGAGGGGTTTCCGTGTTATAGGTGGACGTGATAAACGATTAGGGGGAGGGGCCAGCCGTCTGGTAGTTGTCTGTGTTTCTTTCTCATATTCTACCGAGGTGCTTCGAGAAACAACAGTATTGTGTCGTACAGGGCCAGAGGTCCAAGCATTATTGGGATTTGTAGCGGGTAACATGTCGTTTTTTGCTGCGATATGGATGGCGCTTGCAAGCAGTACAGAGGTGTCGTGAACAGCCCAGTTATTTGGTTCAGTGGGGGTTGTGATTATCTTGGGACCTCCGGGTCTGTTAGCCAAAGCTTCGCGTTGTTTAATCCTTGCGAATTTTGCAAGTGCAGAGTCGTTGGTATCGTCTTGTTCGCGATCTTGAGTTCTTGAGCGAGAATCTTGCGAGGAGGCGCTGTATATGAAATGATAAGAATAAGAGTAAGGGTTATATCAAGGCAACAGACCCGTATGAATAAGAAGTCGGGATGATGCGATTGGTGTTGCCTTGCCTTGCGCCTGGTTGGGTTTTTCCGAGAAACGTGTTGTGATCTAGACGTCTGCCTTGACCAAGTGGTGTGCCCGCGAATGACATTAACCTCGAGGTCGAAGATTATATGTGCGCGAAAAAGCCTCTGAGATATATCAAAAGGGCGTGGGATGTGCGTGGAGGAGATTGCAGAGTGTTGTCCTCGTTCCGAAACAGGCAAACACGCGTTTAATATTTGTCTCTGTTTGTTTTCAACATATTGTCCACACGTGCCATTGTTCCTTCAATAAACAAAACTTTAACTACGCGATTATATTACGCTCCGAGACCCAAAGCATCCGCCATCTTGTAGAAGATATCAATGCTATTGTCTGTAATTCATCTATCAATTTTTCCTCCAATTTCATAAACACTGGCACTCACAAACTCCGCGGAAGGCTTCAGAGCCTGGTCCGCTGGCAAACACAGATACGTCTATTCTTGTTTAGCCAACCAAATCGCGCAAAAATCTGAAACCTACCGGTCAATGAATGGACACCCTGTGACTCTACCCCTGGCAAGGTGCCAGCTAACGCAATACTTCAATTAGACATTTCAAGACATATATACAAGTACTCACAAACTGTGAATCCATCTGAATTATCATCGGGGTTGGCAACATTCACGCCATCGGAGACAACCGTAGGTTGCCGGATTCCATGCTTATGGATCTTGTAATTTTCATGACTGAAACAATATTAACACAACGTGAACGGATGGTGATAACTTGGGGACGTACCGATCAGGATTCGCACCAAAACCTGCCTACACTTTCATTCAGTTTCATGGGTTCAGAAAACCAGGAGAAAGCCACCTTACAGCAATCGTGTATCGAGGATCCCACTGTACAGGGAAATTAGGACCTTGGGCTCCAAATACAATGGTATGGTTGTCCGGAGCAGTTCCAGGTAAGACTTGGTATTCACTCAACCCAGATTGGTCATAGACACCAACTTATCGACAAGATCAATGGCGAGGTCGAATGAAATGTTTACAAACGTACCAGCACGCCTCTTGCGAAGGTCTGTGGTTTGCTCAGAGAGGTACTTTGTATCTACTCCGCCGAAAACATCCTATGAAAAAAGGGCGTAGATGAGTAATGACCATAATTTTAGTACAACGAGGAAAACATACAAAACCATGTCCGTGGTCTGCCGTGACAACAACCAAGGTTTCCTCCCATTCACCAATCTTCTTCAAATCTAATGGGGATGATCAGACTACAGCTTATGAAAATTTATTTCTGGCGCGACATACGTTCAATTGTAGCACGGATAGTATCGTCAAGCTCAAGTAATTCACCAAGGGCCCGATCATAATCCAAAGCATGCATCATCTATCGAACATATCGCGTCAGGCTCAAGCTTCAAAGTGGCAACCCATTCATATAATCACACACCTTATCAATACTAGCAGCTTCAGACATCAAGAAGAATCCCTGTTCTTTTTCTGCACGAGAATGGAGAATATCAATAGCCTTAAGTGTCATATCCCTCAATCCAGGCTGGTCAATAGCATCTGATCCATCCCCAGTAGGACTATTCTCCTGACCCTTCAGATTCTCAGGGAAGATCTAGTATTCAAATTATACAAAACGATGATAAATCAGTGGGAAAATTCGAAGAGTAGGTAAAACATATGAACTAACATTACGATCGACCCATTTAGCCATATGACTTGCTATTAACATTGATATAGGTATGATGGTTAATCTCCACTACACTTTGACTCCAAGAAAGAGACAGAAACCTACTAGAGAAGATACCCAATGTTTTATCATTATTACCAATAGCCTGAAGTTGTGTCTTGCTATGAACCAAAACATATCCTTCATCTTGGAATGCCTTATACATATCCGTTCCATTGAACGACGACGGTCCCGGGAAAAATAGTTCACCACCTCCGCTAAAAAGAGCACAACCATCTCAGGTTAGCAGATGTTTCCTGTATGCGAATTTGGAAGATTTTTAAACTCACCCAAACAGAACATCGGGCTGCTCACAGCTCACGGGCCATTCGAAAGTACCGTTAAGCCCTTGAGCACCATTAAGGAATTCAAAGACAATTTCCGGGAAATTATCGCCTATGTGGTAAATGACTTATCTGTTAGCCTAATTCATCCCAAAAAGGAGAAACGGAGAAAGAATGCGCACGATTTCGTGTATGACTACACACTCCGGCTAAATAGTCGAATTAGTAAATATCGCCTTGCAAATTGTAAAATAGACCAGGAATAAATTCACCAGGGGTTGCGTCTGCGATAGAAGCAGTTGAAACAATACCAAGTGCACCTCCCTTTCTTCTTCTCCTGAAAAGTTCTGCGATAGTTTCGTACTTTGGGTCGTCAAAAGAACTCGCGGACTACATTTATTGGAATCAACATTATTCAGAATATTATCTTGCATAGGATGACAGACAGAAATACTGACACTATCGGCCCAAACATTCAAAGCAGATACTGTAGTCTTCTTCCCGGTGTACAAAGCTGACGCAGAATTAGCGGAATCAGTGATAAAAGAATCGATAGAGTGTGTCATTTGCCTGAGTAGAACGACCAATTTTTAGAAATTGAATACGTATGAGACCGAGACGACGCACAAGCCATTGGCATCCATTTGATCCATCTGCATAAGGCTTTTATACTTTCCATTGATTGATTTATGACCTATTAGACGAGCAGCGGTAATCATTGCCTGGGTCATACCTACAAATTAAATTTAGCTTTCACTTTCTGAGAATATTTGTTAAGAGTCAACTTACCATCACCAATGAAGAATATAACGTTCTTCGCCTTACGCTTTTTCGAAGCATTCCTAACCTCCCATTGCGCAACAGTTTGACTTCTATCATTGTATGTTAAGATAGCGGTATACTCTCCGGGCTATAATATCACGATCAATTATATATACTGCTTTATAGATGTGATATGTATTACAAACCTTCTGGATGTTTACCTGATAATAAACGCATATAAAGTTAGTTGCAGAGCATTAGACGCAGAGATGTAATCTTACGCCACGATAAATCTTTGAAGCAACATTAACACCAGTAGGCCTTCCCTCATCCTCTGCGAATAAGTCCTCGAAATACCTTCAAATAATAGACAAATTTTAGCGTTGACCTCTATCCCAATCAAGCCAACTCACGAGAAAGACCACTTCTCCAACAAAGGTTCCTTCTCAACACCAAAAAACCTCGCAGCATCAACACAACTAGCATTATCATCATCACCACTCTTAACACAAAGTGAAAACTTTTCATCCGGTACTCCATCATTTATTGCTTCACTTCCATTAACAGGAGCATGAACTTCCAACCTAACATCAAAAAACTGTCCAGGATAAAAATCAGTTTGATCTGGAGGGAAAACACAACCAAGTGTTGGACAAGATCCAAGTCGACGATATCGTTGAGCAAATGTAACTGGGAGTAAAGAAGCGAGAGGAAGGAGAGCACAATGCTTGAGGTTCATTGTTTGTTTTCAACGTGTCCGCGTCAAGTTGTCAGTCTTGGAAGCTTGAGACTTGCCGGGCTTGGACTTGAAGCTTGAACTACAAGGAAAGTCGTACCCGAATAACAAAGGAAAGGAACGAGTTCACATCCATAGTTAAACGTAAGTTGTATATGGCTCATTCCCCCTGTCATTCCCCAAAATTCGGTCAAGGTGACGTTACTATGTATGCCGAAATGAAGAGCACGCTGGTAGACTTCTATAGAGCTTTCATCTCCTGGGAATCGACCAGGAATTGACTCAGAGAAGCTAGTTTGAACATACTTTTATGTGCTCTTGTGACAGCCTGATCAGAAATAATGACTCGAATCAGAGTAAGCATTCGATGAACGTCATACAGTTGTTGTCGAAAAAGAAATATTCTTGATGAATACCATTCCTTTTTTGCTTTAACCACGCGACCTTTGGGGGATTATATCAGGGTTCAGGGACATCATATCTCATGTCCACTGAAAAGAACATTGACGAGCCGAAATGTGGCGATAAAGGCGGCAATATAAATGCGTTACTTAGCCGAAGTTCTTCTGACACCTTAAATGGAGCGAATAGACACACATATATAATCGCTTGAGATTATGTAAGCACGAATTTTCCTATCTTACCACGATGCGAGATCAACGGTCAATTAACTTTCAATAAGCAAAGAGTTCTTTTTCTCTAGGTCAGTAATCCCAAACCTGTTAATAAAACTGAGTAAACTCAGTCAGTCGTTGTTCTTTCTCTCCAGGTTCTTTTAATAAATGAGTAATAAAATAAAACTAAAATATGCGCCAATACAATGTTATGCCCCGAGGGCCAAAGCATCCGCAATTTTGTAGAAAATATCAACACTATTATCTGTAATTCAATTATCAGCTCTTTGACAAGCAGATCCAAAAACCATTGGCACTCACAAACTCCACGGAAGGCCTCAGAGCCTGGTCCACTAGCAAACACGGTCACGTCTATTTTTGTTTAGTCAACCATTACCATTACCGCATTTAAAACACAGATAGATGCTCACCAGTCAATGAATGGACACCCTGCGACTGTTCTCCTCCCAAGGTTCCAGCTAAATAGATGTTTAAGTACATGCTGCAAAATGTAAAAACTCGATGTGACCACTCACAAACTGCAAACCCATCTGGGCTATCATTCGGGTTGGCAACATTCACACCACCAGAGGAAATCGCAGGGCTCCTGGCACCATTCTTGTGGATCTTGTAGTTCTCACGACTAAAGAGATATAAATACAAAATAAACAGAAAACTCTCTTGTGGGCTTACTGATCAGGATTTGCACCAAAACCACCCTACAGTTTCATTCAATTTCGTGGGTTCTGGAAATCAAGGAAAAGAACCTTACAGCAAACGTATATCGAGGATCCCACTGTACAGGGAAGTTAGGACCTTGAGCTCCAAACACAACAGTATGGTTGTCCGGAGCAGTTCCAGGTAAAACTTGGTATTCGCTTAACCCAGACTGTTCATAAACACCAACTAAACGAGAACATTAATTAATAACATGTTAGGATAAAACGTTTTGAGCGTACCCGCACGCCTCTTGCGGAGGTCTGTGGTTTGTTCAGATAGATATTTTGTATCCACTCCACCAAAGACATCCTGTGGAAAGGGTGACAGATAAGTAATATCCAGGGGTTTGGCAAGGGAAAAACACACAAAACCATGACCGTGATCAGCAGTAACAACAATTAAAGTCTCCTCCCACTCGCCAATCTTCTTCAAATCTAAAGGAAATAATCAGACCGTCGCTCATGAGAATATATAGGACTAACGTACGTTCAATTGTAGCACGGATAGTATCATCAAGCTCAAGCAATTCACCAAGGGCACGATCATAATCCAAAACGTGCATCATCTGTCGCATACTGTTAAGCTTCAAAGCAACTCATATATATGCTCACGCACCTTATCAATGCTAGCGGCTTCAGACATTAAAAAGAATCCCTGACTGCGTCTTGCACGAGCATTAAGAATGTCGATAGCCTTGAGTGTCATATCCCTCAATCCAGGCTGGTCAACAGCATCCGTTCCATCTCCGGTAGGACTATTCTTTTGATTCCTCAGATTTTCAGGGAGTATCTATTCAACGGAGAGAGAATTAATGCAAGAACCCGAAGATTAGAAATTACGGGCTGACATTGCGATCAACCCATTTAGCCATGTTACTGACTATCAAGAAGCGGTTAACCCTGTATATTACTTTGACCCAAAGACAAAAACTCACTAGAGAAAATGCCCAATGTCTTATCCTTATTACCAACAGCTTGAAGCTGGGTATTATTTTGAACAAGAGCATATCCTGCATCTTGGAATGCTTTGTACATATCCGTTCCATTAAAGGACGTAGGCCCCGGCAAGAAATATTCAGCACCTCCGCTAAAAGCATAACCCTCCGTCAGCCAATGAAGTGTTCAACTCAGACTGGTAGGATACCAGACGCTCACCCAAATAGAACATCAGGCTGTTCACAGCTTACGGGCCATTTGAAAGAACTAGTAAGAGCTTGAGCGCCGTTGAGGTATTCATAAACGATTTCAGGAAAGGCGTTCCCTGTGTCCATGATTAGCTTGTTTTTGCTTCATCACACAAATTGGACGGCCGAATACGCACTGTCTCTTGTGTGAGTACACACCGCAGCTATATGAATGAATCAACGATAAATCCTTCGGTTTAACACTGTTTATGATCAGTCTCACCAGGGGTTGCATCTGCGATAGAAGCAGTTGAAACAACACCGACCGCGCCTCCCTTTCTTTTTCTCCTGAAAAGTTCTCCAATAGTTTCAAATTTAGGGTCGTCGAAAGGACTCGCAGACTATATGAATGCATTCAGCAGGCAAGATAATCGGTACACAAGGATTGGAACACGAACACTATCCCCCCAAACGTTCAAAGCAGATACCGTGGTCTTCTTTCCAGAATACAAAGCTGAAGCGGAGTTGGCAGAATCAGTAATGAAAGAATCGATGGAGTGTGTCATTTGTCTAAATAGAAATTTTAGTATTGTCAGGAACTGAGAATAGAACGACTTACAAGCCAGTGGCATCCATTTGGTCCATCTGCATAAGACTTTGATACTTTCCATTGATTGACTTATGACCTATCAAGCGAGCAGCTGTGATCATTGCTTGGGTCATACCTGCAAAATCAAACATTTGATGAACACTGCAGTACATGAGATATTAGTCAACGTACCATCGCCAATGAAAAAGATAACGTTCTTCGCTCTACGCCTTTTTGAAGCAGTTCGGACCTCCCATTGTGCAACAGTCTGACTCCTACCGTTATAAGTCAAGATAGCAGTATATTCTCCGGGCTGTGTATATTATAATTAACATGTAAGCTTTATTCCATTGGTTCGCGTGACAAACCTTCTGGATATTCACCTGAAGATATGTATACATCAGCTATCGTTGTACAACCAACAAATTTCCAGAGAGAAAAACTTACGGCACGATAAATCTTTGAAGCAACGTTAACACCAGTAGATTGTCCCGCATCTTCAGCATACAAGTCCTCAAAATACCTTTACGAAAAGAGAAAATATCCAGTCTCAACAACTTTATCACCTTATTACTAAAGTTGCACTTACGAAAAAGACCACTTCTCCAACAACGGTTCCTCCCTAACACCAAAGAACCTCGCGGCATCAACACATCTATTACTGTTCCCACTCTTAACACAAAGCGCAAAGTTTTCATCCACAACACCATTATTTATGGCCTCACTTCCATTAACAGGCGCATGAACTTCCAATCTGACATCAAAGAATTGTCCAGGATAAAAATCAGTCTGATCAGGAGGGAATACACAACCGAGTGTTGGACAGGCTCCAAGTCGACGATATCGTTGAGCAGATGCGACGGAGAGTACCGAAAGAAGCGTGAGCAGAGCAGAAAGCTTGAGCATCGTGGTTTGACTTTGACTCGACCGCATCTTGAGAACACCAAAGCCTGAGGATTGAAGTGCCCTGAAGGTCCTACGAGGTGTGAGGAGCTCGCCAGCATCCCATCGCTAAAGTGGCGCTTATATAGACACCATCTGCACAAGTCGGTCAATTTTCTATCTTTAGTGTGTCCACGAGGAACACAAAAGAAGTAGAGAGGAACGTTGGTCGACTTCGAAGACTAAGCATACCTACTACACCTTGATGTGGTTTATTAAAGCTAGAACGTGCGTACCTTCATGAGCTTTTCTGGCATGCGATCAGAAATGAAATTGGTTGTGGACATCGTTGCTACCCAAACGGAATGCTTTTGATGTATATCATTTCTTACCGCATGGACCCTAACAGAACATAGCACACTGTGTGTCGTTTACGCCTTTTTCGTGGGATAAAAGGGTAAAGATGTGTCAAAGATATTAATAATATCTAACCATATCCCACGCCTTATGTGGTGAAATATATTTTAAAGTTATTGGAGAAAATAAAGATAACTTTAATATTTTAAAAAATCTTTTATTATATAATGGATTGGACACATGGTTAAAGATATTAGTAATATATCTTTAACACAGGGGCACTTTGCCTTATAGACGCCGAAAATTGCCATTATCGTCGACAAAATTGTCGCGAAGAATCGACACACAAAGAACCACGTTCAATGGAATCAGGAACAAACCAGGCACCAATTTATCTCAGATAAACGTACACAAGATTTTCATATGTACTATTTCATATTAGTGCAATCAATTACAATCAAGCAATGACTTCTTTTTCTTTGTACCTATTCATCCCAATTAAACTCGAAGCCTAAGAACTCTGAGCACTTTCGATACACCTCGTCAACTCTGCAGAATGATCTGCTTTAAGCTTAACCAACAGCTCGACAGCACCTTTAATCTGTGAATCCACCTCTGGTGTTTTCGGTGTCTGCGCTTTGAGAGCACGAACGATCAGTCCTTGCTCTGTGATCTTCTCTTCCAATGCGATGACTTCTGGTGATTTAGGTCCACTATATACAAGAGTTTTAGCAGCAGGTGCTTTTCCACTTTTCTTTCCTTTGGGAGCAACCTTTGGCGGATCAGTTGCGGCAGTAGGCTCTTGCGATTCGTTGCCACCAAATTTGTTCCTCCAGACATCAATCATCTTGTCATCAATCTTCTTGAACAAGTGTTCAGGTGTACCAATCACATGTCCTGCGAGAATATCATTTGAGAGGACCTCTGGAACAGCACGTGCAGGTGCGTTGAGTTGTCTAAGAATATCGTCGGATGTAGCGGGCATGAAAGGGTATATCAGAACTGAAAGGACATATATGAGGTTGATAGCGCGTGAAATGACTTGAGCACATCTGGTCGGGTTTTCAGTCATTAATTGCTTGTTCAGACCAGAAGATTGGAGATAGTTGTTTCCGCGCATGGAAACAAGCATAACAGTTTGGAGACCCAAGCGGAGCTTGACGGATTCCATGGCATCAATATAATCCTTCAGTAGGGCGTTAACACTGGTGATGAATTCAGCATCCAATGCGTCATTAGGCGAGTATGGCCCAGGTGCATCCCCACCATCAGGAATAACGCCATTGTATTGTGAAGAGACGAATTTTAGAGCACGATTTACGAAATTGCCAAAGCTGAAGTGATGTCAGTGAAAGGAGTATCTTCGCTTTGTGGATAATACATACTTATTCAACAAGACGTTGTTGTTGGCCGCAACCTGGAGAATATGGATACTTAGAAACATGAGTCAAGAGGCAAATGCTCTATTAAACTTACGCAATCTGCCCAAGAGAACATAGCGTCCGCAGTTTCTGGGCGAGTAGAGAGAAGGTAGTAACGCCAGACGGATGCCGGGATTCCAGTTTCTTTTGCGGCGGGCCCAAATACACCACGATTCTTGCTCTTGGAGAACTTTCCTCCTTCGTAGTTCAAATATTCTGTAGGCAAAAATAAGCACAGAGTTAGATTATCTAGAACTCCAAAGTACTGACCTGTGGTAGAAAGATGATGAAGTTTTGTCCAATCTCTACCGTCACCAAGCTGCACGGAGGGCCAATATACGGTATGGAAGTAGACATTATCTTTGCCCATGAATTGGTACAACCTGACGTCTTTAGGGTTGAACCACCATTGTTTCCACTCTGTCGTTAGGTTGGCCGTGATGCTCGGATATCCAATGGGAGCATCAAACTAATTTACTTCAGCCTTGTGGATTGAACAATAAAATGGAAGACATACCCAAACATCTATGATATCTCAGTTAGCGTACATCCAAAGAAGGTATAAAAGGTAAACACACAAAGTACTTTTCCTTTCATTCCATGTACGTCCTCTCCTTCAATAGGTACGGGAACACCCCAATTTAGGTCTCGAGTCAGTGGTGTTGGTAATAGTCCACCCTTCATGCGAGCATCAACAATTTCTCCATGTCCACTAATGACGGCATTGGGCGACCATTTCCCGGCTGCCCAGGATTCTTTGATCCACTCTTCCGTACGTGTTTGGATTTCATTTAATTTGAGATACATGTGGACCGAAATGCGGGTAGTTACTTTGTGGGTCTTGTTCACAAGGCAGCGAGGCTTAATCAGTTCAATAGCATCCAGTGTTCGAGCACAACCATCGCACTGATCTCCGCGGGCATCCTGTTATATTAAAATGTCAGAGTGGGAACTGATCGGCTATAAGAATATTGTTACCTCGTAACCGCAGTGGGGGCAGATTCCTTCTACAAATCGATCAGCGAGGAACCTGAACAAAGTCAGGTCTTTTTCTAAACAATTCTGAGCAAGCGCTCACTTTGCACAATCGATACAGTACGTCTGTTCCTTCTCTTGTTTCTCTAGAAGATTATTGCGCCCCAAATTTAGGAAAATCTCTTGAGAAATTCTGACATAGATTAATTAGGTTTTATGAATGGTCTTTCTAGGCATAAACTTACTCTGTATGTAATTCGGACGAAGTACGTCCAAAATAATCAAATCTAAGAGCACGAATTAATATTAACCAGCGAGAGCTTGAGCTCTACCACAATTTACCCGATGTCAAACCACTGGTATGTTTCTCTGTGGAGCACGGTGTATTTGTCACACAACTCTTTCGGGGTAATCTTTTCTTTCAGTGCTTGTGTTTCCGTGGCCGTACCATACTCGTCAGTACCACAGATATAGAGAGTTCGACGATTTCTTGTGCCTGATTGTTCAAGTTAAAACATGAGATGTGTCCGCTTAACCAACGAACGCACGAGAATAACTTTTGGAGAGACTCAGCCATGTTAATGTTATAATAGTGTGTTAGAACATACCGACTGTATACATCAGCACTGAGGGTACTCCCAATAATATTCCCTATAATTCGAGGTAAATTGGGCGCTGTGATGAAAACAAGCTAAATTTACCGAGATGGGGTACATTGTTGCAGTAAGGAAGAGCAGAAGTAATGAGCACATTAGTTTCTCCCTCTTTTGGAAGTCTAGTGTGCAACGTATCAGTCCAGAACGGAGTAAATGAAGGTTGGGTACTTACTCAACTGCCTGGCCAGGCGGAGCGATGGTCCGTAGGAGACCTTCCGCTGAGCGAATTTTCTGCGCCATTGTTGTGATTAATACTATTGTTTGGTTTCTAGAACAGTAAGAGGCGCTGAATCACACGACGAAGAGAGAAGAGTAAAGAGACCGAACCTGAACAAATCGATCTCTGAGCTTTATTCTATCTTGCAAACAGATCTACCCGAGTGATCAATGAGTCACTGATCCAAACAATGCTACAAATAGCCTTCACAGCCACTCTGTTTATGTAATCGACCCGATGCACATCATTCCGCTTATGCAGCAGCGTAATATACCTACTTCCATGTTCTAAGTTTTGTTCTTGCTACAATTGAGAAACATAAATGACTTGGCTTGGGTATTTATCACATGCATGCTCCTACAACGATGTCTGAAGCAATAACAGGTCACTTACTCGGCGTTTCACCTCCGGACCTCTACGCGCTGGTGTCGCACAAACCTCACAGCCGGAATTCACACCACGGGCTGTCTTCATAGGACTCCTCATAGGCCTCCTCATATGTTTTACGAACCTTAGTCTCGGCCTTCAATCGGGATGGATATCCATGTGCGTGTCGCGTTGTTATATGCTTGTGGGAAAGGCTCAGACTCATTGCGTATATTACTAGGATGTCTATCCAATCAGCTCTTATTGGATTCCTCATTTCTCGAACACTACCCACACCTTTAACTCCTCAAGAAATAATTGTTGTCCAAACAACTGCCGTGGCAACGGGTACTATGCCTCTTGCCGCAGGATTTGTTGGAATTCTCCCTGCTCTCGGGCTACTCTCTGAAGAACGCGATGGAACACCTCCAATACATCTTTCATGGTTGGCGGCCGTTGGTTGGTCGTGTTCAATAGCATATTTCGGGTATTTATTATCATTGTGTTATTCTCTAAGTACACATTCTTACGACTTTATACAGTGTAATGTTATCCCCGCCCATACGTAAACAAGTTGTATGTGCAGAGGGTTGCTGTAATCACACAAGTTGACCTTGTCACAGATAATTGAGGAAGAGCTTGCATTCCCATCTGGAACTGCAACAGCGCAACTCATCAATGTCCTACACAAGCTTCCTCCTCCAGATACGAGTGTCAAGAGAAGACGAGGCTATCAGCAACTCGATGCAGAGGACATGGAAGCAGATCACGAAGAACATGAGAACGTGGCTGGTACTGTCAATGATGAACATGAGGATTCTGAGCTCGACCAAATGGAACATGATGGATGGTATCCACTAATTTGGAGTTTCACAGTCTCCGCGGTCGTCAGCGTGAGTTGTCGGTCCAAAAGTCGTTACTCAAATCTTATTGTGTTCGCAGTTATTAGCATATTTCTTCCCTGTTTTATTTACCATTCCATTATTTGGCGGGTATCTGGCAAGTAACTGGCTATGGTACTTCACGCCTAGTTTATCTTATATTGGACAAGGTAAGTTAGCTTGAAACGACCCTTCTAATTGTTCTAGGCTAAGTATCTATAGGCATCATTATGGGGTTCCCAACAACTGTTAGTATGAATCTGGTGGGTTGTTTCCTGAAATACTCGTTTTTCTTGAGCTTCATATTCTCAGTAGGGCATGTTCTGTGGTTGGGCCATCCTCTCGCCATTATCTAAAAATAATGGCTGGGCTCCTGGACCCGTAGGTGACATGTCCACTGGTGCCCGTGGTTGGATTTTGTGGACCTCACTTGGTATTATGACCGCCGATAGTGTGGTTTCTCTCCTTCCAATGGTTGGGGAATTCATTTTCGATGTTGCTGATAGTCAAAGAAGACTTTACCTTAACCTAGTCAAGCATGAAAGAAAGAGAGAAGACAAGGAGACTGAGTCAGAAGATAGGCTTGTCCCGACCGATTGGGTTATCGGAGGGCTTCTTGCGAGCATCATCATCGGAACTTTCTTGGTATGGGTTGTTTTCGGGAACGAAGGTATCAAGCCGTGGGCGACAGTCCTTGGGTTCATACTCGGAGGATTCTTGAGTTGCATTGGGTATATATGATAACCTTCGTCTATTCTTCCGACTAACATATTCTCAGTGTTCGTGCTCTCGGAGAAACGGATCTCAACCCAGTATCAGGACTTGGCAAGATCTCGCAGCTTTTCTTTGCGTGGATTCAACCTGGTAATGTCGTGGCCAACATTATTGCTGGGGGCGTTGCAGAAGCAGGAGCTCAACAGTGAGTGGTTTCTTATTTATATAACATTCTTTTTAAGCAAGTTCTAACACTTACAAGGGCTGGGGACCTCATGCAAGACTTGAAGACAGGCCACTTGTGCCATGCCTCTCCCCGAGCTCAGTTCTACGCACAGCTGATCGGATCTTCTGTGTCAATTCTCGTGACCTCAACCGCGTTTGTTCTGTACAATCGTGCATATGAAATTCCAGGACCATCATTTCCGGCACCCACAGCATATGTCTGGCTCAGTCTCGCAAGATTGCTTCGTATGTGTATTCAATCACCGCGTCTGCTTTAGCCGAAGCTCACACTTCTATCAGGCGACGGTCACTTACCGGAAAAGAGTGCGATCTTCATGGCCGCTTTCGCTGGATTTTTTGCAGTACTGTCCTTGTTCAAGATATATGCTAATCGACGGGAAATTTCGTTTGCAAAATGGATTCCTTCGGGGGTCGCATTTGCAATTGGTTTCTTGAACACTCCATCTTTCTCCATCGCTAGGCTTATTGGTGGCCTTATGGAATGCATTTGGAGAACAAGATACGCCAGGGACCATCGTGATATCCGTTTAATTATAGTCGCTAGCGGATTTGTACTTGGCGAGGGTGTTGTTAGTATAGTTGGACTAGCGCTGCGTATCTTTGGAATTGGAGTAGCCAGTTGTTGGGGTTGCGGACATGGAATGTGTGGAGGATGCCCAGCGACTTCATAATAAGTAGACTACATTGTGTAATGAGTCACTGAACACGTTGAGCCACGTATATCCGTAATCACTGTCAAGAATAGTAATGACCAACTACCAACTTCCCACAACATGTCCCGTCTTGAATTGGCCAAAATCCCCGCTCTAACATTCTACAAGGAAGAATGGACGAAGGCGCAACGAACAGAACCCATTCCTCAATTAATATGTCGAGGGTCAGCATGTAAATTGTACGAGCCAGAAGTTGTTCGATGCGTCAATGATGGCGGCAGTGGAGTAGATGTCGATTGGAAGGTATGCAATCTTGATTTTCTTCGTGGCTTGCTTATGACACTCATACTTCGCAGTGTTCTGCAGACCTACCGGAAGCTCTGAGGTTTGGGAAGGTAGAGGTTTCGTGTGAAGGATGGTCGAGACCAGGAGACCCATATGTACTCAAAGGTGCGGATTCACAACTTGTAATTCTTCCGCATGTTTTCATATTTTATTCCTCAGGTTCATGTTCACTTGAATATCGCCTTGTTAAAATTCCAACCTCTCTCAGAGACGGAACTTCTACGAGCAATGGTCAGTTCTACATACATTCTTTTTGTTCAATTTGTAGTCTGACTTTGCATCAAGGTATTCAATGGGGAAATGTCCTATTCTATGGCATCTGGCTCGTTTTAGTCGTTTTCATATTGTACAATATGATCTCCTCCTGTTTCCGTAGGAGTAATAACCCCCGAAGATATACAGCAACAGGGTCGCGACCTGGCGGTGGAGGTGGGGGAGGAGGTGGGGGATGGTTCCCAGGAGATCACCGTGATAATCACCCTGGTCCTCCTCCTCCTTATACAAAGAATCCCCCAGGAAGCACAGCAGATCAAGGATGGAGGCCAGGGTTTTGGACAGGTGCCGCTGCCGGTGGCCTAGCGAATCACTTCTGGAATAACCGTCGTCAAGCTGAACCAAGGCCTTATTGGAATCAATGGAATCAAGTTCCGGTACAGGGCGTGCCTGTACAAAGCTCTTCTATGTTCGGTGGATCCGGTAGTAGCTTTACAAACAGGCGGCCTACGCCAAGATTTGATGAAGATAGAGGAGAAGGATCATCGAATCTTGGAAGTATGAGACGAAGTACTGGGTTTGGAGGATCTAATGTGCGGTAGATTTACAGGGAATTCGTTTGGTGTGTTATTTTTTTATGTATTTATATCGTCATATCTGGAAACATGATACTACTGGATAATACAAGACTTTGATTTGAACCCAGGGTGCAGAGCGCCGATAAGTCCACCATTCCCACCATTCACTCGATTACAATTGCTCCACATGAATTATGACTACAACTGGAGTCGTCTTTTCTATTGATCCAGGCGACAGAATTTGGAAAAACGGAAAATCTTTAGACAGTATCTCATGTGAACGAGGAGAAACTTCGGTTGCATAAGGATCTCGAAAGTTTGGAAGGACAAGTTTACTACCACTCGGGAGCTATAATCTATTGACCTGCGTATCTATGTGCGTCATTATTATTAGTACGAAATATCGTACTGAGCTGACATCTGCTGACGTGGAAAAACTATGGTAAAAGTCATTCTGATTTTGATTATAGGACGTAGCACCCCCGAGAATCCTATATGAGACCTCCAATTATGCTTCTTGATCAACGGTTATTTTGCCAATAGGCGAGAGAAGGTAACGCACATACATGTGATGTCGGATTGGGATATACTCGGAAATTTAACGGGTTTTAGATGTGTTGATGGTTTAAAAGCAAAGGTATTCTAATTGCGAGGAGTCAACGACTCTCAGTTATGAAGTCCTCATTTGCATCTTTGGCTGCTGCGTTGGCGATTTTCGCCCTCTCCCCCGTCCGAGCAGCTGTTCCTGTCTGGCAACAGTGTGGTGTTAGTCTTAACTTTCTCATGAAGTTCGTTAAAAGTAGCAGCTAATTTTTCCAATATTAGGGTACTGGCTGGACCGGCGAGACAACTTGTGAAGCTGGCTCAGGTTGTGTTGTAGTGAACCAATGTAAGTTACTGCTCTTCAAACAACTCGCCCACTGTATACACACTTGTTAATTTCTTATGACACCCTTTTAGGGTACCATCAATGCCAACCTGGTGCTACACCTACTACCACCACCGTACCCAGTGGTACTACTACTAGCACTAACCCTGGTTCTACACTCTGTAATGGTGCTACCAGGACCAAATTCCAGTTCTTCGGTGTTAACCAAGCTGGTGCTGAATTCGGCACCGCAGTTCCAGTAAGTTCGTTAAGTGTGTTATAGGAAACGTCTATTTATGTCAATCCAGGGAGCACTTGGAACTGATTACACCTGGCCAAGCCCAACCTCCATTGACTACTTTGTTAACAATGGATTCAACTCTTTCCGTATTCCATTCATGCTCGAGCGCCTTGCTCCCCCTCTGGTGGCCTCACCGGTACCTTCAACAGCGCTTACCTCGATGGTTTGAAGACTGTGAGCTTTTGAATTTTATTGCATCGTTTTCGATGTCTAAATTATGGATGTTGTAGATCGTCAACTACGTCACCAACAAGGGTGCATATGCTATCATTGAGCCCCACAATTACCTCAGGTATAATGGCAACGTTATCTCAAATAATGCGGAGTGAGTTCCTATTTTCATACCACTATTGCTAACCGCGTGCTAATATATATGGGTACTCTAGTTTCGGCAGATTCTGGGCAAACCTTGCCAACCAATTCGTTCGTAGCCATACATTTACAAAAGAAAAAACACAAAATCTGACATTATTACACAGAAATCCAACAGCCGTGTTGTCTTCGGTGAGTAGATATTCTTTACGGCTTTCAATTGGGAAGTCGAGTACTCATGGAATGCCTTAGATCTCATGAACGAACCCCATGATGTCCCTGCTACCCAAGTCGCCGCAACTGTATGTTATTCTTGCAATACACAAGCCGACCAATTCTTAAGCTTAAATACCTATGCCTATCCAAATTATAGATGCAAGCTGCTATCAACTCCATTCGTTCTGCCGGTGCTACTAACTTGATCTTTGTTGAGGGTACCTGTAAGCACATTGTGTCCTATTCTTGTCGAGGACAAAGCTAAACTGTATTTTCACAGCATGGACTGGTGCATGGTGTACGTCTTTCTTGGGTTCATACCCCTCCGCAAGCATATTTCGCTTACAAATTAATTTCTTCTTTAGCGTGGACTTCTTCAGGAAACGCCGCAGCCTTTGCCAGTATTAGCGACCCCCAAAATAACTTTGCCATAGAAATGCATCAATACCTCGATTCAGATGGTTCCGGTACATCAGCAACCTGTGTTTCCTCAACCATTGGTGCCGAACGTCTTCGAGATGCAACTGCTTGGCTCAAGGCAAACAACAAGAAAGGTTACCTCGGTGAACTCGGCACTGGGTCCAACCAAGTTTGTATTGATGCTGTTAAGAGCGCCCTTTGCACTATGCAAACCGCTGGTAGCGGTGTTTGGCTCGGTTTCGCTTGGTGGGCTGCTGGTCCCTGGTGGGGAACCGTGAGTAGTTTTCCCGTCTCAATCACTTAATGTAGGCTAATGGTCTCCTTTTTTAAAATCCAGTACTTCCAATCTTTGGAGCCCCCCAGTGGTGCTGCCATCTCTCAAATCCTTCCCCAGGCTCTTAAGCCATTCCAATAGTTAACAGGGAGAACGTAATGATTGAATAGTACGTAAATAGCGGTTTTACGATTTGCTGTTACATAGTACTTAGTTGTACGTCTCTAACGAAAAATAACTTCAATATTTCCGATCTCTTTTTGGACCTGTAGGTCTGAAAAAAATGAAAATTCACTGGGAATAACATCTATTACATAAAAACGAGGTACACAAGGGTTGATCGTGACCCTGTACCCCATCTATTCTAATAGCTATTCAAATATGCAATACTGATTCAACATTGATTCATCTCGCGTATTTCTGGATCTCGAGGCTGATGAGGCGGACATCAAAGTAGAAAACGAAGTATTGCATGAAGTTGAAGATTGATAAGTTAACTTAGGGGTACGCGTATCAACAGAAGCGTCAATGAATGCTTTTACCAACGATATATAACAAGAAACTGGCGATAGAACATTACAGGAAAAACGGTTACTACTGGAACCAACTGATGCACTATCTCCGTTGAGGTGTATCTTCTACAACGGGATACAACAGGTGCCGAATTCTAGATCCTTGGAGGTGCTAATATCAGGAAACGTACACATTCCGCTACGCGACTCGCGGGCTCATATAAACGGTCGTAGCATCTACGACGGCTACCTGGCCTATATTTTAGACGTCGATCCACAAACATTTCTCCTGACGATTGTCCTTGTCCCTCGACCGGAGTACTGTCGGGTCCATGTTCGCAATGCCAAGGCATCAGTACACGAAGCTCATCCTCAACAAATATTCAATCCCGACCTTGCAAAAGAGTTTGATCCTATTTCATTCAAAACACTCCAGGAGGGTGGCATGTATTGTTTCCGAGGCGAGATATATGACGAAACGGGTTTCTTGATTAGGAAAAACATAGATCACATCTTCGTCCGCCAAGAACAGGTTATTCCTACATGGGAAGAATTGGAAATGTCTCCGGAGTTTGAGTGAGTATTTCCAGAAGGTAGTAGGGGGCCTCCTGTGACAAACCACTGGTGCTAGAGCCTCACACTACCCCAAAAGGGTGTTCACAAAGAAACTTCTTCGGGGGTGGTGGAGCTATAGAGGACGTTAACCCTCGAAACTCATCCTATCATTCCCTCGCTAATCCGACCTATGGTAGGTTTCCAAAGATCGTGAGGCCGCCACACACACACGTCTTAATACTACTTGGAGTTATATTAACCAAAAATATGGACCCACAAGCCCTGCTGGCGTAGTGGTAGCGCGTCTCACTTGTATCTTGACAAACAAAAGGTCTATGAGAAGGTCACTAGTTCAATCCTGGTGTGGGGCATATGGAGTTTCCTTTTTTTTTTGTGTTATATCCTAGTGGCCCCACTCTTGTTGAACAAAAAAAGAAGAATAAACTATTGTTAGGTGCATACCCACCACATCAAAAGCCAGCTTCTTGAAAAGGGCACAAGGACAGTAGAACATGGGAAAAAATGGCTTCACGAGGTAATTGCTGATGAATGCATTCGGCAAGTGTAAAAGGAGAAAACGAGGGTTGATAATTTATGTACATTTATCTACAAAATAAACAAAATACAAATACATGGTCCAATCTCTCAAAGCTTTCAAGCTTTCAAGACATATATTACATAGATCTCGAACAAAGAGTGTGTACTTATTTAAACCTCACCCAGTTTTGAGTCTGGCCTAGGTAAAGATGGTAATAAACTTTTATTATATGCGCCCACCACACCAAGTTTAGATTCTTCCTCATCATCATGACGTTCCAGCCGAGTATGATTGTGAGTGTCAAGGTCAAGAACGTATATTACCGTATCCTGATTCTTCTGTGACAAATCTTCGTTTTCAAATTCAAGAGTCGGACTTGGAGTTGGATTTTGGTTCCCACCACACATGAAACTTGTATCAGAATTAGTGGTGTTATCGACATTTTCAATGGAAGTTGGATTCTTCCAGAACTTCAAAGAACGTAAGACGTCCTTGAAGGTGTTTAGTACCAGTTTTCAACACCACAGGAGAACAAAAAAAAAAAAGAATACGTACCATGTGCATGCCATATACAGCTGCTGCTATTATAGGCACTGAAAAACAAAATGAATGAGTAACAGTCAGGTTGAATTTGATAGAAGTATATATATATATGTATATATAGAAGAGTTAAGAAATCCACATACTTAATGGAAAAACAAGACACCAACCACGTTTATTTTCTTCTTGCATATATCCAATTTGTCCAAGACTATTTCAATTTTTCACTTAGGAAGTGTTTTCCGATCCTCAGTATACTTACTACTTACATGATTCCAACTAAAGAAAACCCAGTAAAAATTGTAGTTCGAATAAATCCTGATAAAAGCGTTTGTGCGATTTTGATATTTGTCCATTTATATGATTTGTAGTGTCGGAAGAATATGAAGGCTGTCCATACTACAAGTAAGAGTAAATAGTAGATTAATATCAGGTAATTGGTTACCAGATAATAAAGTAAGTGTACTCACCTTCTGCAACAAGTAGTATGAGACCACCAAAGATGACTAATAATCCGGTCATGGTATTTCTATAACACGGGTAGTGACCCAGAGAGTTGGCTTTCAATGAATTGTGTCTTATATAGGTGAAGGGCAACACGTACGATATACGATTATGATAAATGCATACAAGATGCCCTGAACTTTCACTTGGATTTATTCATCGAAGGATATAAATTATATGTCCCGGGGGAAAGTGAATGTACCTAGGATGACACAGATGAGAAAAATTATAAGCCATAAATGGTGATGCTACAGTGTATTGGAAATTCGGAAATTTTAGGTTTACTTACGATTGAGACTTCGACAACCACTAGCAAGAAAATAAGCCAAGGGGTAATGGCCAACTTCAGAGAGTAAAAGTAAGTATTGAATATACACACAAGTTACAATCAAGAATAATAATTACTGACGACAATTGAGTACCCGCTCTTTTTCAATCTTGTTCTTTCATGAAAGATAGAGGTTATTAATAAGTTAATCTAAAATATAACAAAAGGTATTGTTATTTATATGGCTTACTTGCTTTAAGAACAAACATGTGGTGAAATGGGTACTCACGTCAAGGAGGTAGCACGCCATGGAAAACGTTGCTCTAAGTTGAAAGAAATCATCCACATCAACACGAGGTCACACAGAAGAAGAATATAGATATATAAAAAAGAAAAGAAAAAACGTGCTTACAATGGTGGAGTAGCGTATAGAAGTGTACTTTGCAAAAAGCACAAACTGGTGGGCGGGTTTGAATTATGTTGATGACCGATCGATAAAGTGAGGGAAATAGAGACAACTAGCCAAGCTAGTAAGTGACTATACCAAGGAAAGCGTCTATGAAGAGATTTAAAGATTATAGGAAGAGCCAAAACTATGGTAACGAAGATAACGGCGAAGCAGGTTAGAACGTTGTAAGCAATGAGGATGCTGTTCCAGTCTGCTTGTAGCATTGGCAGTGATTCTTTGGGAGAGATGGACCTGCTTCTGCTAATGCCGCTGCTGCTGGCCCTTCTTGAATTGGTAAAAGTGAAAAGGTTAAGTGGACCAGCCGGTATTAGAGAAGAAGATGAAGATGATGAAACAGGAGAGGGAATGAATACCAGGTCGAGTAAATGGACTATCGAACGGGAGTGACCTTTTCATACTGATGGTTTAAATCATCAAGAGTATATATGGCTTGCATATCGACTTGTCGTAGTGACAATCAGATATACGAATGTCGGTCTTGATGCAACGACCAAGTGGACGGGTACCAACAAGTAAGAAAACGAGGTAAAGAAAATAAGTTTTTATATACCTATTACCAGGAGTTAATGGCTCCATTCGAGCTTTCGTAAGACAGTCTCGGGGACTTTTGAGTAAGAAAGTCTCAGGTGTTGACGGGAACTAGAGGATGTCAAGATATTTGCACCATGTTGGAAAGGCATTGCTTGATTGATAGATCACAGATGGTGATTCCATCGTACGGTCAACAAACGATGAGTTAGTGATGACTGTTGGGATTTGCACAGGATTGGAAGACATGCCGGTTAGTCAACTAGTCAATGATGACATGAGGTAGAAGCCCCATCATAACATCTATATTAATCTCAAACGCCCCCGATTTTATTTTCTGCGGACTCTGCTGGAGCAATAAAGTGGTCATTTGCGTAGTAAAGTGCGTATGTATATGTCGTAATAGGAATTTCAAAGTTGAGGTGGTGATAAGAGAGCATGATAGAAGAAACCCATGTGTCGTACTAAAGGAAGCGTGCTGCTCGCGCGAGCCTATCTATGATTAACTCTGTTTCAAGACCACGATGCATAGCGCCCTCGGGTACAAGCGTAAGGTACGAATACATATAAAACAACCCTCATTTAGTTCTCCGCACTTCCTCACCCCTCTTATTTCTAACGGTAGCTGGCCTCCGACTCATAATAACCGACGTCATCCACCCCTATTCGTATTCGTATTTCCAACAGCAACCATGCAAACCCCAGCAGGAAGCTCGCGTCTTCCAGACGAAAACGCGCCCTTGCTTGCTCAAGCCCCAAAGAAGAAGCCGTTTTATCGCGCTAGACCATTATGGTGAGTGTAGTCCATGCTGAGGGTTTGAAGCAATATCCAATAGTTGTTTAGGCTGGTTCCGTTTGCCCTCGTCTCGTCGCTTGTGGTGCGTCTTGATTCGTTTTACCCAATACGCTCAAGATACCGACGAGACGAGCGATCCTAGGAACATACCGTCTACAATATGTGTAGGAGACCCAGAAGTTCAAGCGGGGGCTGCAAAACTACAAATGATCATGACTACAACTATGGGTCTACTCTCAGCTCTTACTACCGGATGGTGGGGACATTTCGGTGAACGACATGGCAGGACCAGAGTTTTAGCCATTTCGACTTTTGGATTATTTTTAACGTGAGTCAAGTTTCCGTCTCGGAAGAAGTGAAGTTGAAAGGGCATATATGATTAGGGATCTTGTGTTCATTCTTGTTTCTACCCCATCATCTGTTTTGTCCCACCATGGTCACAAACTTCTCTTGCTTGCTCCTATAATCGAGGGTGCTCTGGGCGGGTGGTCAACACTTCAGGCAGCAAATTCCGCATATGTTAGTGATTGTACCTCAAGTGGTTCACGCGCACACAGCGCACAGGCAGGGACTCTTTTATAGACTCTTCAGTCCACTTGCAGTATTTTTGCCCGTCAATGTACGCGATCCTGTTCGTATCAACAACTATAGGCGTGATTGGAGCCTTACTCTGTTAGCGCTGTCATTCTTTGGTTTCATGTTATGCTCTGTGAGACTTTCTCTTTGTAATTGATTGTTATCTTTTGCTCACACATTCTTGTATAGGGAGTGTACCAATTGAAGTACTTGTATGCCGAGCACGTTTATGGCTGGGGTGCAGAACAGCTCAGTTGGTATATCTCATACCTTGGTGGTATGCGAGCATTGTCGTTGCTAGTAGTATTGCCCTGTTAGTTGTGGAATCTCATGAGCTTGGTCCTTACTGATGTTTGTAACCTTATTTCAGACCTGATTGGATTATTCAAACCTAGATCAAGTACTCCTCTGGTTACCGGAGATGATCAAGCGGCCTCTCCGATGTCAAAGGTTGACAAAACGAAGGTACCGCACAGCCGGTCACAACTCAACCGCGAGATCTACTTTGACCTGATGCTTACACGATTTTCGTTTTTCATGGACCTGGTTTCAAATCTCGTTATTATTGCATCACCTGCACCAGCCCTCCGTCACGCATTAGTGCCACATTTGATGGGTCAAGAAGATACTATGGATCGGCCCGCAAGCTTTTCTCATAGTCAAACATTGTTTGTAATGGCCTCTGGGTTGGCGAGTTTTGGAACTGGTGCGGCACCTGCTGTTTACAGCTTGACATTATGCATTCTGCAAGCACGGAATATGGTTGAAGCTGGCGAGTCAAATGTTGAAGCATCGGCGGAGACAACGAGCGGAAATGTTGGCGGAGTTTTCGGCGCGTTTGCCTTTCTGCAATCAATCGGGTCAATGATCCTCGGGGTGAGTGTTTTTAGTAATATATTGGATACTGATGTGGGCTAACAACATTGGGTACCCCAGCCTCTGATGTTCGGAATGATTTACAGTCGCACTGTTACTGCTGCCCCCAAGGTCATTTTCGTGGTTGCATCTGCAGTGCTCTGTGTGTCGATTGTGTTATTAATGTTTGTGCATATTCCGGGGCATCAATCTATATCTATAGCTGCTGATGGAGGCAACGGTTCGAAAAAGGTGAAGCGCAGGAGGAAAAAGAGGGTGGAGCGGGGACGGTCGCAGGTAAGCAAGGACCTGCGAGGCGGGGCTGCTGGGTACACTGCTGAGGTCTAACTGTGTATTATATACTGTAAAATGCTGTACAATAGAATCTAGATGGTCATTGTGTCCGAACCGACCATGAGTAAGAGAAGACAAACACGGACAAACACGTGTCCAGCTTGTTATCACTTTCTCTTTCATTCTCTACAACCGACACCGTCCTTCCGCCCCTCCAACGCTGCCATGAACAGCGACAACAACTTCGCCATCGCCGGGCCCTCAACCCCCCGCTCACCAACTTTCTCGATGCCCCCACCATCCGCCTCAACCCCCGCGCCACATTCCCCGTCGCTCTACCTCCCACCCCCAGGCTCGTCTCTTTAGCGCCTCTACTATCTTTGGTTCTCTACTAACTTCATGCATTTTCTACCTGCAGGTCCACCCCCGCTAAGACAATACCTTGCTAGCACACAGGACTTGCTTTCGCGTTTTCACCTCATTCCCGCGTACGACAAGTATGTACGTCCTTATGCCACACAGTACGGTAGCGATGGACAGGTACGCTCCACACCCGCTGGATCGGCAACTTCGGAAAAAGGAAAGGGGAAGGAGGTGGACACGAGTCTGGGTGCAGGTCAGACTCCTGGTGGTCCAGGCACTGGCGTAATAGAGGGTGCTGACGGGGAGGATGAAGATGGTGGGAATGGAAAGGGAGAAAAGAAGCCAAAGAACAGCTACAAAGCTCTGATAAAGGGCATTCCAGGTGCGTAGAGTATGGCATTCTTCTGCATTATTGTTTGCTTCATACCAGGGTAAAAAGGCAAACACTCGCTGAAGAAGGATGATTATTTAACGAATATGATGATGGTGCCGCCGAAACAGCGTATGCGTATTATGCCTTTTGATGCGAGAACGCAGCATGACGCATTTACTGTTAGTTTGGAGGGGCTGAAAGGCGTATGTCTTGGCTTGTTACGTATGTCATAACCCTTGCTCATGCCTGGATTCCCAGTGGAACGTCAATACGTTGATCCTTGAATCTGCTCAAGCGCGAGAAGACCGGAAGAAGCGGGTAAGCGCAGTACTCCGCAAATTTTTGTCCCCTACTGACGAATTGATTACTTCTTATCTAATTACATAGAAAGAGCTCAAGCGCCTTGCAAAGCAAGCACATGTTGCTGCACTCCAAGCTGGTGCTACTCCTACTGTCGCACAACCCCAACCTATCCGAGCGTATAATGCCTCAACTGCACCCCCCAAACCTGCTACTGGAGCCTCGACACCAAGACCGGCCGGAACACCGAGACCGATATCGACTGTACCACGACCCGGTTCTATGGTGCCACGACCTGGTTCAACTGCACCGAGACCTAATTCCACGGCTCCGAAACAAGAAGGTAGACCGACTCTTCCTCCGGTGCAATTACCAGTGGGTATGGTTTCCACACCTTCACGAACAGCTACACCTGCAAGTGCAACGATGATGGTTGATGCGCGAGGGAAAAAGAGAGATCGTGACGATGGTATTGCCACACCTGTTAATGGCATTCATATTACAGATGCACATGGAAATGGTATTGTGAACGGTGTTGCAAAGATTAGCAATGTGAAAGCAGGCGTTGCTGGTGCACGACCCAGACCTGTAAAAAAGCAGCGCATGGTAAGTCGCCATATCCATCTTCCCGCTGCGTTCCATTTGCATGGTTGCTGACCATTTTGATTTCTCCAAAAGGATATGCAAGGCCAAGCACGAGACGTCAGTGCCCCCGTCCAGCAACCAACGCCGCAAGGCGTATAATTCCCTTATCACTTGCACGTTACCATTCCTCTTTCTTCCATCTTTCCCCCCTCTTAAATGCACCGACACAACCATATAAAACATCACAAACGTAATACGTTGTAGACCCATCCAGCGAGAGTTGTGGTCTGCCACAGTCAGATGAATTATCATTCTCACCACAATATGTGTAAAAGTTATTGTGCATGCCACGTCGAGGTTCTGTATGGTAGGACGAACGTGTTGCCCGAGCACTTCTAGATCGATATCCCGATATGCATTATTCTTCGGCGCTCGGTGAAACCCTCGATTCGGCATCAACCTAGAGTTTTCTACATTACCACCTATTTATGAACCAGCCTTGCATTTGCACATGCATCCTACCCCCCATCAACCCCTCTGCCCCCATTTCTCACGACCCCATCTACGTTGGATCCTAACATTGGTGGTCTTGTTTCTCCTTGGACCTGGCTGTATCCCGATACGAAATTTCCCACTACAGGCTCGATCATAAATGTATCGGAAGCCATTACGTATGGTTATTCTGGTTTCCGCATCGACGACATGGGAGAGGAAGTTACATGGAAAACGTTTCTCGCTTCAATCCATCGTTCATCTCGGTAACCTCAAATCGATACATCTATCAAATCCGCTACAACTCCGGCCGTCAAAAACTTGATGTATCACACATGTTTTGTCCCAAATCCGACTCCGGTTCCTCGGAACACCAATAGATCCAGGTGTCCTCAAAAACGTAGAAACTGCAATTGTAGCAGTTCTTGCCCACTTTTTTTTTATTACTCTTGTTCTTTCTTTGATGATTACCTGGTTGCTTTTTTTTTACCTGGATCTTCATTGAACTATTCTTGTCCTCTCGAATCAATCATCACATCACGAATTTTTACAGACACTCGCATTTCAATAAAAACCAACGCTCCACCTGACTTTTTCTTCCACTCTTTAAAAAAAAAACATACATTTCCAAAGTGAAATTATATATATCTTTCTCCTCCTTTGTATTGTCATCACTTCCCTTCATCCCCCTTTCTTACCTTAAGGCATTCCATAAAATCACAATTTCTATGCATAAGCATTCTTGTTCTACCAACTTGTTTCTCTCTTCCTTTTCCTCTTCCTTTTTCTCTTCCTTTCCTTCATCGGATAAATGTTGTCCAAAAACGTACTTTCTAACCATACACGTACATCTCTCTTTCCCCTTTCTTTATATCCCTCTCACGAAATGCATTTGGTTGCCTCTTCCTCTTTTTTTTATATATATCTGATCTGATCCTCTAAACCTGTTTCGTTCTGTGCTTTTTTTTTTTTTTTTTTACACGTACAGTATATTACATTAGTACGATCCTCATGATATTTTGCATCTCACTCAAAATCATATCCGTTTTTTTTCTGCATTGCGAAACTCATGTGTGCATGTTTGTCAAAATAGTACGATAAATTCGTACAATATTTTGTACATACTTAACCATAGGTATGATACACTGAAAAAAATATAGAGAAGTACAGAAATAAAGAGGAAATAGTACAAGCGCATAATAATAGTAAACGCATGTGTAATAGTTACACAGTAAATAAGTAAAGTGGTATATGTATCTGTCTTCCGAAATATAAAATCGAAGGGTATCGCATAAAAAGAATGGATGAAAGAAAAAGAGGATATTAATACAAAGAAAAGAAAAGAATAAAATCATCCATCAAATCCAGAACAGCAACAACAGAAAAGGTGATAAAGGAGATCACTTCCGTCCCAGGTTCAAATTCAAATTTGAAGCACTCCTACTACCATCCAAAGTTCTCTTTCCAAGACCTAATCCCAATCCAAACCTCCCACCATCATTTTGATTCTGATTCTGATTCTGATTCTGATCATGTCCTCCAACATTATCATACTCTCTCCGATTTTGATTCCGTCCCTGAACTTGATTCTGGTTTGAATACCCATATCCACCACCACCACCACCACCACCACCACTTATATTTGAAGGTAAAGCCAGCGCAGAACTACTCAAATTCTTCCTCTCGTCCATACCTAAACCTTTCCCGCCAACAATACCAGCACCTAATTGTCTAGTATTAGATGGAATCAAAGGTGAATGGGAATTGGAATTTCGCTTCGAAGAATCAAGGGATGAGAACGCCTGACCAACAGGCATACTTAATCTTCTTATCCATCCTCCTTTCTTTTCCTGTTGTTGCTGCGGTTGATGGGAAATTTGTGGAGGTAGTAATAGAGTAGTGTTGTTAATGGTGGTGTTATTATTATTTGAGGTGGGGTAGAAGGTCTATTAGAAAGTGCGCCGGGTGAAGATGGAGTTAAAGGTGTATTCGAGGAACCTGTAGATCGGTTCAAATAAGAACCCGAACCCGAATTAGATGTTGTCGAGGTTGAATTCGTGTTGTAATCTTGATTCAAATTTTGGGAACTGTATGAATGGTGTGATTGATGACGGAAGTTTGGATTGGAAGAGGGTGATGGTGGGCTACGTCCTTGACCTTGACTTTGAGAAGGAAGAGGTAAGTGAGTATGAGTCTCCTGTGGTTGTTGAGGTTGTAATTCCTTTTGCCGTGAAAATCGAAGTGAAATCCTACGTTCTCTAGGACGAGGTTGTAATGGACTATTGCCGGGAGATTGCTGAGATTGATTATTAATATAATCTCCCCCTTCATGACCACGTTCAGAATCAGGTCTACCGCCATTATCACGTATCAATCCCATCTTTTCCCTCTCCCTCTCTAGTTCTCTTTCCCTCATCATAATATCTTGTTCACGTTCTTTCAATTCTTTTCTTTAGCACGTATCCCAAATTCAGCCAACTCTTCCATTTTACGCCATCTCGAACCAACCCCAGTCCCATTCTCTGGTGGACTCCCCACCTCCACTTCTCGTTCTCGTTGTACATGATTATATGGTGATGAAGCAGAAGTTACAGAAGAAGACACAGGTGACCTGGATATGGGTTGCATGTTTTCGGGGTTGGGTGGTGAAGAGAGATGTCGTGTTATCGGTGGTGGCGGTGATCTGTTTCCTCCTCCCCCCGGTCCTAATGATGGTCTCCGCAGCGGCTGTCGATCAACAACTTCTTGTTCTCGTTCCCTGTCAAGGTTTTCTCTGATATCCGTATTAGAATTTGCGTTAGGGCTTGGTGGAGAAGTGGTTGTGGTTGAAGCAAGCGGGGATTGATATTTTGTTGCAATTTGAGAAACACTTGTCTGTAATTTCGGGACTTCAGTACGTGGAGGTGGCGAACGCGAATCTGGAGTGGGCTAATATAAAATCAAATAAGGTTGTGATTGGGCAAGAAAAGCAAAATACACGAACGGCGATGACAGCATTCACGTATCGGTTTTTCATAGCAGCAACAATACTCCCACTTCCTCCAGAGTCAATTCTTTCTAAAGGAGACCTCTTTTGATCGGAAACAGGGATTGATGCAGACGGAAACTGATATCCTTTCCCATTATCATCCTTTCCAACACCAATTCCTCTGGGAGCCGATCGTACTTTGTTATGATCGAATCTATCTTCTCTCAAAACGCCAAACTCTCGTGAAAGAAATTCTTCTGCGGCATTATTACGCTCTTGGGGCGTACTGGAATTAGGCAAAGCGCGAGAACTTGCAGAGGATCCCATATCAATCAACTCAGAAGGTGGATTATACCGACGATGATCAAACGTAGTATATGTCCGTTGGCGTTCAGGAGCATGATTGGTATGTAGTAGAGGTGCATCTGACTCGGACCCGCTCTCCTTGTCTATATTCCTTTGAATACCATTCCGAATATCAACCTCCATCGGAAGCGGGCTTTCGCTCAACCTAGTGGTTGCTGCATACGTCTGCTCTTCTTGATTTAGTTTAACTCCGGTTTGAGAACGGTACGAAATCCCTCGGGGTAAGGGGAAATGAGTCGGGGGTGCGGGGAAGGCCGAAAGAGACCGGACTGAACCAGTGTTAGGATCTACGAGCATTTGGTCGTCCTCACGTTCATTATCGCTATGAGGCTCGTCTTGTAACTGAACTTGTGGTGATGGTAGCACCGTACGATGGTTATGACGCTCTGCGGAATCCGATGTAACAGGGAAAGACGTATGATAATCGTAATCTGGGTTTCGAGGGCGGCGTTGGAGGTCAGGTGAGCTGCGTTGAGAGAGCTGGTATGATGAGGTGGATACAGAAGACGTTGGTGTGGGCTCTCTGGTATCTTTCCTTTGATTTTTGACTTCCGGAGTGCTAGGCTCGCTTCGATAGGTAGTAGGTGATGGTGGCGCGACGTTGAGGTTCTGTTGAGGTTGTTGATGTGGTTGTTGCTCCACCTCAGGTTGTTGCTGATTAGAACCTTCCTCTTCATCCCCCGGCTCAGTCCTTTCCTGGATAGTATTTAATTTCAGTTTGTCCTCTCCTTTCTCTAACAAGTCCACTAGATCTCCCGGGACCGACTTGAGCCATCTTCCTTCGCATAGTGACCTCCACTCGCCCAAGGGACCCACCGTAGGTGCAAACCTCCGGACGCTCTCACACGTGCGTAGCCATTCGGCATCGGCAATGCGCGAGAGGGATGCAGCAACGCTATATGTGGTGATAGTATGCTTTTGGGTTGTCTGTAGAGCATGATTGCTATGAAGGCCGGGGATCAATTATGAAGATTCTCGGAACGCTTAAACGGCGACGTACTACTTCTCCTGGGTGATTTCAGGACCCAAAATGCTGACAAGTTGGACATATCGAGCGTGCTCTTCCTGAGCATCCAGAGCCTTCTTCTTGGACTTTTTCTCCAGGCTCTGGCCTAATTGGTCTAAATTAATCTGGAGTTTGATCATACGGAGGGAATGAGCATACTGGCTTGTTTAATCTTGGCATTGGCACCCATGATGCGTTCGTCGTGCAGTTTCTCTTCTTTCTAAAGCATAGTTTCGTGATATAGTTATCAGAAGTCAGAGTTCTTGCTGCTATATGCGCTTGCTACTGGTATATAAGACCCACAGAAAGTTTTTTGAACCATTTCTTTACTTCAGTACTAGTTGCGTCATACTCCTTGTCTGCAATCTTGGCAAACTTGGAGTCTACGTCGGCAAGGGCTTCAAATATGTCCGCACTCGCATTCAACGCGTTACCTAAGCGATGTCGGTTTGGTGTTGGTGGTGGGTGTCATAGACCTACCTGCAATTTCATTTGTGATCTTGAGACCTGCGGTGTCACGTAGAGCCCTGGCCAGTCTTTTCTGAAGGACGACGATTGCGGTGGCCGCTTCACAATAGTCATTAAGTATGTTGAGTAGAGCTTCAAGAGACTTGCATGACTTGTGGAGGTCCGTGCGTTCTGCGAGAGGGGTATTCGGGGCGGGTGATAGGATGTTATTCATGGAAGTCGGATGAGAAACCAGACATTGATGAATGGCAGTCTTGTCCGTTGGGCAACAGAGTGATCTGCTTTGGGTATGTGCTTTCCACGGGGTTAGGACCGTGGGAAGAGTGCCACCGAGTTATCAGATAAGCGGGATGTAAGCCTGCTTTGGCACACTCCTTCCGTCCCCTTCCAATGCATCCCCCAGCCTCCCCCCACTCCGACGAGGAGGAGATCCTCCTCCCTGCATATGATCCCCAGCAGCGACCCTCTACACCGTCCTGGTCCTCTCCCTCAACCTGGAAGGCTCACCCCTTCTGGTATGCCCCAGCCTCGTTTTATATACCGGCTCACCTCATATGTCCGCAGGCTCATCCCTGTCGTCCTCGTATTCGAGATGTCGGCAAGTAGCAGTGCATAAACAGTACTACGACACGCTCTTACATTATTGTGCAGCGCGGAATCACAATGTCTCCCAGAATCCAAGTTTATAAGGCTATTGCATGCCGGGCTCTCAGTGACGATCCCACGGGATCTGTCAATGTCTTCGAATCCACTGATTGCGGGGGAAGCGATGTCCAGGCACGTGCAGCAAAGATACAAGCAGGTAAAAAGTCCCCATACCATCCACCACTTCATGTATTCATCCCTCGCCAGCTATTATCACTCTCATGAGTGTTCTCAGTGCCATCTCGACTGGGTTCTGGAGCAGGCTGGGTGATACCCAGGGACGTAAACCCATTCTCATCATCTTTCTTTCCGGTGCTCTAGCCATGTACGTCAGACATCCCCCTTCGGCGTTACCTTTTTGGCTTAGACTCCTGATAGGGAAGCTGTATTTGTCCTCGTCATGCGTCCCGACTCTTTCTTCGGACGACATGCGGAACGATTTATCCTTGTCGGTCCTATCATAGAAGGATTTGTCGGAGGTCTTGCAACCTTCAACGGCGTTGTTCATGCGTATGTTACTAGAAAACCCCGCATATAACCATCTTTTCAACCCATTCTCCTAGGTATGTTTCCGATTGCACCAGGCATGGTTCAAGGTTTGTGCCATATATATTCACAACTTTGAACCCTGACCTGATGTCGTGTTAGGTCGAAGATTTTTTCTACAATACAAGGCATCGTATTTGTTGGTCTTTCGTTAGGTCCTTGGGTGCGTTATAGATCTATACACGATAAAACGTTTTCTTAACCCAATCGTTCTGTAGTTTGGAGGTCTATTCTTGCCAAAAACAGGCTATAGTGACTCGTTCTTCTTCTGTAGTATAACCCTGCTTGTCTCGACCATCCTTTACCTCACCTTTATCTGTCCAGAGTCCAAACCTCCCAGTGGAGATGCCGAAAGTTCTTATACGAAAGACTTCCTCGAACTTAAGACGTCACCTATTCAGGCTGCACGCCGACTCTTAACTAGATTCATTGCTGCCCTTTTATCTCCTATTGCAATGTTTGCACCGCGCAGAGTAAAGGGTCTGAATAAAAAGAGTTGGAACATGACCTTTGTGGGATTAGGTTTCTTCATCTACTGCGTTTCCATCGTGAGTCCCAACTAAACTTGTTCATATCGAAACATCCCCAACCGAGTTTTGTCAGGGTATTTTCTCTGCGAAATACTTGTATGCTCAACATGTCTATCAATGGACAACCGCGCAGGTTAGTTTTTGCCCTAAACACTCAACCCAACTTTAATCATATGAACTCAGCTTGGCTATTACATGTCTACTTTGTGGATATCTAGAGCATTTAATCTGTTGATATTCCTTCCCAGTAAGCTCATCCTGAAATCGCACCAACATCATTATTTATACGTCGAACGTACAGTTATCATCTCCTATCTCAAACCTAAACCCAGTTCGCCACCCGGAACCCAACCTTCTGCGTCTGATGTTGCCGCTGAACTAGTCTTTGACAAGTACCTTGCACAGATTTCGCTGTTTGTTGATGGCTTGGCTGATGCAATGGTTGCTATAATCTCCAACAAATCCCAACCGATATTTGTGGTACTGTCTTGTTTGTCTTCGTTCACAAGTGGCGGTAATCCCGCGCTTCATTCACTCGGAGCGATATGTCTACATGCGTTGGGGTACAGTGATGAAGTAGGAGCATTGTTTGGTGCAATGGGTGTTTTGAGTGCAATTGCGCATATAATCTCTGTCAGTATTCATTTTATTGATCCCATCGTTCAAACTAACATCATGCACGATTCCTAGCCAACCATCTACGCCACAACGTATGGTGCTACGGTAGCATCTTTCCCACAGGCTATCTTCGTTTTGGCAGCTTGTTTACTACTGACGATTGTTGCATTATTATTCAAAGTGTGGCCTTCATCTACACCATACTCCGTGCCAGAACTTGGTAACCCAGAATCCATTGATGCAGAGGTAGCCAGTACTCAAGCATACTCAGATATAGTCAACGCCACGTCTTCAAGCCAATCCCCAACTATGAACCAAGGACGAGGTAGTGGGAGTGGCTATAAGTATAATGGCATAGGGATTTCACCCCCAAGAGTGGGTCTGTAATCCCAACCGCGCGCTTGTTTGATTTCCGTGTTACATTCTTGCTTGCTGTCACTTTGCTTTTCGTACTTTTGATGGCCAATGGCCCCCGCATCACTCACCTCCATCATCTTTTCCCATACTTCTTTCTTCAAACACCCTTATTATTTCCCTTATAAATCACGAACCATTGACGATACTTGACGACAAGTTTATACGATAGCAAATCTGTTGTAATACAATAGCATAATCATTTTACGGTGATTTACGGTGTTTGATTCAAATACATGAACAATAAAATATTTTGATTACCCCAAGAAAAGGAAATGTTAAGTACAACAGCAAAAAGGAGTGAGAAATGTTATCACAGCAGCAAAGCGTCAAGAAATACACAAACACCGGAGATTGTGAGTAAATTACAAAAGAGATGTGGATTCTTAAAGTTTGATTTTGTCGTCTGGGACGGAATGGGGAGTTTCAAATATAAGGAGTTACAGGCACAGTTGTATCCCAAGGTCCAACGGGTAAGCATGGAAGAGAAGTATAAAAAAAAAAGGGGAAGTAGAGTGAAAAAGAGTAGGAGTAAGTTTAAAAATAACAAAGGGCCACAAGGAGGGAAGTGATTGTTAATAACGTCGGCATTGTGCCGACGTCGCCGATCCTGAAGCCCTGGTAAAACCATGTGGATACCCCATTGACCATATCCTGAACTGTACGGACGCTGTCCTAGTGTGACCCGGAGCCAAAAGGGACGTATCAGAACGTATCAGCCGAGGATAACTGTCAATCTCTTACAGATCCTCCTATACATACATATATTTTTGTGGGGCATTGATCAAGGATTGATATAACCAGAGATTGACATGTAGGGGCAGCGGTGATTAAAGGCTATATGCCTTTCAAAAGTGATATGGTTAGGTTTTGACAGCAGTTTTTTTGTGTGGGCGCTGTGCCGTGCGTAAAACTGCCAAGGGATGTGGTGTGATGGACTGGCCATTGGTCATTAAACGTTGTACATTGGTCACTGACTTCTAAAGCCTATTGATGGTTCATAGCTCCCGAGGGAAGGGGTATGGGATAGGGGAAATGATGTGGCAGCTTTGGTGTTACAATGTTTGGTCCGAGAGATGGAAGGTGTTGAATGTTAACGTTAGAACTTTGTCTGTGTTGAAGTCGTCGTCTTGGAATAGTATAGATTCATTTGGGCGTATGCGAATCTCCGTGAAGTATCAACGTCCAGTCAGGCTGGGCATTTTGTTCGGGGTTGAGAATAGAATAATCGGAAGGGGAATATGAATATAGGTTGTGTATTCCGGCGTTACCGTGTCGTCCGTGCGTTACTTCTTCCTCTTGAATCTTGGACATTGCTTGAAAAGAAGCATCTTGTTTTAACGCCATTGATGAAGCAGAACATGGAGATTCCGGTGGTAATGTAACCGCTGTTGTTCCAGAAGGTGATGGAGAATGTGATGAAGAGGTCGAAGCCGTAGTAATGGCAGAATCCGTAGGTTTACCCTGTTCACGAAGTTGAGTATCTGTCTCTGTTTCTGTTCCTGTTTCAATTTGATTCTGGAGTTCGGTAGGAATGGCTGCACCAAATGAAGTATAGATGTTAGTTGTCATGATTGCGTGATTTGTATATCCATTTCCTTGTTGAAGATTATGGAAGAGTATGGTTTTTCGGGAAGCCAAAATAACCAGGCACGAAGGATATCCTATCGAAGATGAATTAGATCAGAGTTCAATAGGAAATGATAGTTGTTATGAGGATGATGCTGTTTGGTGAAAATTCTGCCATTTCGAAATTTAATTTACCTTCTGGAGACCGAAAGCTACAGCAATGAATATCGGCACTAGTAACAAGATGTCGGTGATTAGTATTTCACCTTGGCTGTATATGCGGATGTGGATACTCACGAGTGGGATATACAATACTCGTTTGATCCGGGTATGGGAAAGCAAACGCTAAAGTGGATAACCTAGAACCCAAATAAAAACACGACTTGATTCAATTTCCTGTTGTGAAAATCCCTATTGAATGAGAAGAAAACTCACGCGAAGGCTATAATTGCAGCTACCGTACACAAGATTAACCTCAAGTATACTGTGAGGTATATCTGTCGATCAACTCGACTAAGTCGTCTGAATACATCCCAGTTTCTATACATCACGCTCCCCGTCCATACTACATACCATTGTTAGGCGAGTTTCAAGAATATGATATGTATAACTCACCTTCTAAAGGTATGAGAATCGCCATACTTACGCAGATTAGACCAGCTGTCACAAGACTCCTAAGAAGCAGTGTCAGAAGGAGTTACATGGTGATAAGTATACAGCCTTACGGTTTATTATCATTGAGATGACAATAGAAATTGTTATCTGTACGTTCTACGAGATGAAGTCGGTCCCCGGTATAAATCATCTGGAAAATCTGGTTATATATTTTCCAACATGAAAAAAATCGTCATACTACCAAGACTTCAGCAATCATGGCCATGAACACAAGCCATGGTATGATTGTCAACTAGGTAGAATGTTGACTCAATCAATGAGTTGGCTTAACCGAGAGGTAGGCTCACCCATATAACTCTAGCAGTTGGCGGTCGCCTAGAGGGATCACCGGATTTTAGGCCAGTAATTATCAAGTAGAACTGCATCATAATCGATCTCAATTGACATTTCAGGGCTATCTAAAACAGGCCTACCTCGATATAGTAGCATAACATGCTCGTTGCGACTCTACAATCAGGGGAATCTATCAGTGGATGAAAAAATATTTTTTGGCTAAACAACACTTACAACACAGGGACAGAATATATAAGGAGAGTTTGGAATAAACAAAGACCGCGTGCAGGATATGGGCCTTCTTGTCGGCCAACAATTAAGCCATAGGTCAAGGAGTAGACTAGCCAGGATGTCATGGTGCTGTACCAGGTAATACTCCGTCGAACACCCTTGGCGAAGATGGCTGGCAACAGGGTGCCGGTGAAGAGCAGTACTCCTAACAATACAATGACATCAAACGCGATTATTAATGTGTGATTTGTTGAATTAGTTGGCATGCTGTGGATCGCAGCACCGGTGAGTTAAACGAGGGTCGATTAAGGAGGGAGGATGAGGTACGGAGCAAGGGGGCAGTAAGGAATCGTGTTGCAGACAATTTGTGCAGTTAAAGAAGATATGCACAATGCACATGCTCCCACACTCTGTAAATCTTGACATTGTCACGGCGGTGTAAATAGAAAACGGGGGCGTGACCATCCCATAAACTTCCTGCCAAGATAAATTCCATCAATGGTACCTGGCGGAGAATCCGTCCCAGACCATCCGGATTCCGGCCGGGAAGCTTAAATTACTAATTAAATACAAAGGTACTTCAGGGTGCTGTTGCAAGGATAGCTCTCTAGAGTATAGTAGCCAGATAATAGCCGAACTACAAAGTCGTCTTTGGGCGAAAATCATTTAGTTGACGTGAAAGGCTCCAACTCGTACAATAGACCAAGGTGACACAGATTCAGAAATAACCACAGAGATGTTGATCCTGATTCAAACCCTCGGCGCTCAACGTTTACTCACGTCTTAGCATGATATTGAGTACGCACAGACCTAATCAAAAGTGCTTCTACCGTTCACACCGGTGATTTATAAAGTTCCTACTTCCAACTACCTTCGAGGACTCTATTTAAATTTGTGATCAGAGTGGATGTTAAAACTCCCTTCAATGTCCGAGGATACGTTTATTGAACATAGTAGGACTAGTTCCTATTCAGCCTGGTGACTCTGGGATTGTGGTACCTGGGGCTCTGTGAATTCTGTTCCAATATTAGATGTAGGTAGATACCGCGTAGTCTGCAGCGTAGTGTTGTTGTGCCTGAAGACGAGGGTGCTATTTCGTTGTCGCTTTCGCCAGAAAAACCATACATGGAGCAGATCCTGTGTGTATTCTCTCAGCACCTTCCCTAGCTAAGACTTATGTTAGCTGTATACCGTACCTTCTGTGTTCCAAATGCCAAGGCAACAATAATAGGGGCTGAGATGGTCAATCAACAGAATTAGTATATTTAAGATCCAAACTAACTGTGTTCTATTTATGGGCTTGATACTCACGGATGGGATATACCAAGGGGACAACGTAGACTACAGCCACGGAAGGGTTTGCGAACGAGCAGAGAGCCAGTCTATTTTCACACCTTCAGTTTTTAATCCTCGCGCTGACAAACATAAGTTTTCACTTACGACAATCCCAATAAAGCGGTTATAGTGCACAATGTAAATCGCATATACACAATTTTGTACATTCGATGATCACTTTTGCTGAGCCGATTAAATGTATCCCACTTCCTAAACATAAGCAGCCCAGTGTAAACTTGGAAATGGTGTGTGTATGAGTTCAACTCACAGAAGAGCATAGGTTGAGACTAAGATCACATACCTGTGATAACACATAGTATGATGGCGCAAAGAGCAGTGATGGCCGAGGTTACAAATTCACTTAACATACACCAGAAGGTGAGCTACCAATGCAATCTCGTTATCACAACCGGAAATACTCACGGGGTGATGGTGCTCAAATGACAATAGAAACCGTTCCCAGCGGGTTCTAACAAGTATGTATGATGATTTGGGTAGATGAACTGCGTGCCATGACCAATTAAGTTAGATACTATTGGAGGAAGTATATGAACTTCTGAACTTACCAGTAATATTTCTAGCATGATCGAAAGAAGGATAATCCATGGGATTGCAACCAGCTTGTAGGACTGTTCAGGAAATTTTGTTCAGAAGGTGATTATACGGAAGGTGCGTACGCAGGCCGTTCTGAATGAGCTAGGCTGGATTGGGTGACCTAACCTCAGAGCCGCAATGGTAAGGCAAAACTTGAATCTTTATAAACACATTGTAACAAATGTAGAGGGCCATCACTTACTTCAAGATGGTAAGCACAGAGACTGGCGGCACCCCTAGACCCACCACCATAAACAATTAGCTATCGCTAGCATTGTCGAGGATATAACAATTAGTAAAGAGATGCGTACAACGCAGGGCAACCATAGATCAACAAACACTGCATCAAACAAAGTGCTCTAGGTGGTTCTGTAGAACGCTCTTGCCATCCGACAAGGAGACTGTATCCCAGAGAAAATACCAACCAAGCCAGCATGGTGCTGTACCATACTATAGTTCGTTGGATACTCTTGGAAAGTAAGGCCGCGGACAGTATACAGCCTAGAAGTACAACCCCCAGCAAAGAAAGAACATCGAAAGCAATTACGAGCGTATGTCGGTTAGATGGCACCATGGTACATTAGTTTTGACTGAGAAGAAGAAAGGTAAGGGGTTTGGACTTCAGGGGAGGAAAGCCTGAGGGGGAATATAACACATCGAGAGAACAGAACTGAGAACACTAGATGGAATATGTACTAATTCATGATGATATTGATACTTTATCATTTTGAGTGTTGGTATCATGATACAGGATGCCAAGTAAATCATGTTCGGGTTCCATGACTGAAGTACTGATTGTGGAAGGGACCCACTTACAAACAGCATTTATCTGTGCTAGAAGTTCTTTTTAGCTGATGCATTACACTTTTACTTGATTTCAAGTCCCACATTGGAGAAATGGGATCCAAAAATAGGTATTTCATTACCAAAAGAAGGTCAAAAAAAAGCTGATGTAAACTGGCAGGTGGCTTGAGTTTACGTTACTATGTTAGGTCATAGGTGTTATTGGCTAAGCAATATTAAGTCCCAACTCTCGCTGAGATATGCACACCACTCTTCAATACTAGTACCCCATACAATTACTATGTAGTATAATCCTTGTGCATAATTATTTCCGATCCATCAGTGGTCAGCACTGGTCACCGCCACGTTGGGTATTCTTCAACTTAGAGGCGTAAGATATCATATCATCTGAATCTGCTATATTTATAATTTCTTAAATGACATGAACTTGAATGAGATGGAATGATAGTAGCCATCATGAATCTATCACTCTATATAACATGATACATCCAGCACCAACGGACTTACCTACATAGCCGTATTTACTGCTCGAAGAGACTGAGATTATCATATCGGATATTGAGAGCGATTTCATCGTTGTAGGCTACACTCATGACATATTTCTGACCAGAAGTGATGATGTTTATGACGCAAATATGAATCAATCTAATATCTATTGATTTCTATTTTCTATTTCTACGATGCGAAAGAAGCGGACATGGGGGATACTCTTGTGAATATAATTAATGAAGGAAAGTAGTATTATAAAATCTTGATACACAATGGGATACACAAGGTTACATTTCCCGGTTTTGTGGTTGAAACACTTCTGTAGTAGGGGCAGTAGTAGGCGTGGAATCACAGTATGAGGTATCGATATGAGTAGTGATCATATTGACACCAGTGCCATTGTTGAGGAAGAGGTTACCATATGGTCTCACAGGACGCCAGAAAAGCCATGCACGTAGAAAATCCTAAATATTTCAAATTAAGTATCAAAATGAGAATAAAAACAATTCATATCCCCATGACGGGATCTACATACTTTTTGTGTCCCGAACGCAAGGGCAACGACCATGGGCACTATTGAACCATAGATGTTCAGCTTGATTTCCCTCTAAGTGCAAACTTTAATGCGTTCTTACCTGCAGGATATACCATTTGTACTGGGTCCGGTGTTGGAGTATATCCACATAATGATAGGCTGTAACATATATGCGCAGTTAGTAATATGGAATCAACGTTGACAAGTGAAATTATTTAGAACTTACGCCACAGCAAGGAGCGCAGCTATGGTACAGAACATTAACCTCAAGTATACAGTAAGAAAGATTTGGCGATCTGTTGGGTTAATGTGTTGAAGAGTTGATCGGTTTTTGAATATGATAATTCCAGTCCATACTATGAAAGAAAAATAAGCGTGATTAAATGCAGACTAAACATTAGTTCCTATACTTTGGAGAAAAATGAGTATTGCGGCGGAAAGAAGAACTACGGAAGCTGTGATGAGGTTTCTAAGAGAATAAAAATAAAAATGAATTAGTCGTAAGTAAATGGATGGTGTCGTCGTAGTGTGTGGCATTCACGGGATATTATTGGTCAAGTGACAGAAAAAATTATAATTAGAGCGTTCCATCAGATGAAGATGTTCAGGATAGACGATCTGAATGTATGACAATCAATAGAATCCACGATTCTCTAAGGGACATATAGACTTACTAGTAATACTTCTAGTATTATTGCGAGGAAGATTATCCAAGGTGTGATACTCAGCTTGAAGAACAATAATTAGTTCCTTCAAAACTCTGAAGCTGATTAGGAAATACCATACTATAAGTGACCTCATAGAATGGTTTGTTGTACGAAGGTTCGATTTTATCTCCGTGATAATAAGGCAGAACTGGTATTTCATGAGCCACAGCCACATCCAGAGATACATAGCACGATGGCCTCGATAGCATACCTCTAAATGATAGCAGACCATAGTGCTAGCGCATCTATTTTGTTGCCGTTGCCATTAGGTCGGGTTGGGGAAAACAAGTGTTTCGGAAGATGAATGAACTTACAGTGCAGGCGAACCGTAGATGAGCATACATTGTACCAAACATAGAGCCAATGGTGGTTCCGAGGAGTCCTCTTGTCTACCAACAAGGAGGCCGTACCCTATACAATATACCAGCCAAGATACCATGGTACTATACCATGCTATACTTCGTTTGACTGCTTTAGATAATAATGCTGTAAACAAGATAAAGCTGAACAGCATAGCACCCAGGAGAACAAGGGTATCGAATGCAATTACAAGAGTGTGTTGGTTTGCGGCAGGTGTCATCTGAGAGGCGAAGCCGTTGTAAGGAAGAGGGGGATAGAATACTGGAGCCAAGTCGAGGTAGAAAGAACTGAGGAATTTAGGAATGTGTGATATGAATATGTGCTTGGAATCCGTGATCAAAGATCTGCATAGCAAGCAAGGTGGCGCTGTACTAGTCGGTTTATGGGGAAAGAGTAAATGTCAGTATACCAGCGCCCATGAAAGTACAAGAAGGTTGAGTGTAACGAACTCGATTCCTTGATGCCTGAAGCCAATAGCTTTGGCTGGGCATCCAACGTAAACGCAACACTTGTTTTATAGTGTACTAGAGCAAAGTGCCGTACATGATATAGATCACCTTAGTTTGATCATGACAGCACGTCATGTCGGAATGATTGTTTCTATCATGTTGCTGGCATATAGTATAGCATCTTGGCATTGATACCAGCTATCCAAGGTGGAGATTGCATAGCTTAAGTTGCTGTTTATGCAGTAGAAACTGCCGAGCAAACATCTTCGCAACCGATTCTCTACCTTAGGCGGCTCGTCTTATTGATCCGAACATGGTGTTGACATTTTGGAATACTTAGTCCTATCAATGATTTGAGTTTCAGGTGGTGTTACTCTATGAGCTTTAATCGTCTACATGATAACCAGACGCTGATCAGGTCCTAAGGTACGATACTTGATGAGTCAGGTCATAAGATAGATCCTATAAAAGTTTGCACCTGTTGCGAAGCGAAAATCAAGGATACTATCATGGATACTTGTGGCCTTATCATCAAACTACCCATATTTGAGTAGGCTCGTGATGCGCACCTAACGGGAAAACCAAACTGGACATCTTGGTATCTGTCACCAACGTGAACGAACAAAGTCTAAAAACAAAAACAAAACATGAGGTATGAGATGTGAGTCTATGTCGGTACAATGCGAACAAATGAGCCATACCCTAACGCAATAGCAGCTAAAGCAGTACATGCTGCTATACGCAAATATACTGCCAAATATACGTGGAATTGTTCTCTCCGCCAATCCAAGTTTCTCCTTCGATAAAGCTGTATGCCAGTCCATACTGAATTATGTTATTTAACATGGCCAAGGAGAGTTCGCAAGTTGTACCTTCAAGTGGGATGAGGCAGCCCATTGCTAAAATAACAACAATTGTGTTTAACCTGGTTCTGCACGTGTGTTAACGAGCAGTGGTAATGCACAAAGGATACCTAAGCATACGCAAACTCATTACTATGGAGGTGGCAAAACGCTTTTCCCGGGGTTCTCTCAACAATTCTAGAAGAGCTGTCACTCGTAAGTACTAACTAGTACGGAACTTATCAGTTTTTCTGTGATAGATAGGAATGTAGTACTATCGTACTATTATGACCTCAAGGTCTATTCCTAGATGAATTAGCCAGGGAAGTACAAGAAGCTGGGGCCGATCCGATTAATCAAAAAATTAGAATGGAATCAGTGAAAATGATCCCTAGCTCACAAGGTTAGGAAGGATTCCTCGTTGACGATCTGGATTCCAGAAAATAGATAATGTAAACTGTGGAGAATGATTTAGCAAAGTATTGAAACAATTTAATTCTCATACATCAAGGAAAAAACACAATGTTCCAACTGCAGCGCTATGCTAAATAAGCGTCGAGTTGTGCTTTGAACAATGAATTACGAGCTCACATTGGAGGCGCTGCATTTACTAGAATAGTTTGCGCAAAGCAGAGTCCGAAGCTGGGCTCGTCACCGATTTGCTTTCCAATGAGGAGGCAATACGATATGGAGTAAACAAGCCAGCAGGACATCAGACAGAACCACGACCTGCTTCTAAGAGGTTTCTTTGAATGTATAATAGCCGATCCTATCATCAGGCCGAACAGTACAGTCGATGCAATAGAGAGAACATCAAAAGCTACGAGTGGTGGAGGAAAAGTTGGCATGATCTATTTGCCCAGAGCTGTTAACAGTGGGTATATATGTGTGGGTGGTATATATGGCCAAAAGTTGAATGCGAGTATTTCAAGATATCATTGTCGTTGATCGCGAGTAGACGTTCAAAGATAGTTTTGGGAGAAACATCACAGGAGACGCAGCCGCGGTCGAGCGTTGAGTGCAGTGACCTTTCTTATAATACGCCCAAAGAGAAAAAGGATGTTGATACAGTAGTACAATGGCAGCCGAAGACACCACTAGCACATGCACAAAACTAGCACTTTAGTGAAGAACCAAATTTCAAGCGTAGTTCACCGATCACCATCAGAGTTGATCATCAGAGCCTTCGAATAGAGTAAGAGTAGGGGTCACAGATTTTTTATATACTTACATGTCGTGGAACCTAATCCAAGAGATTACTTTTATCATGAGCCAATGGAGCCATTCAAGGGTGTGTTGAGTTGAGATGAACTGGGAACTACGAGTACCAAATACGTTTTTGTCAACAAAAATTCGCACGCGTGAATCGATCAGGTTAACGATAGACCACAACCTGGAAACCTAACGCAGATGAGCACAGAGGTAAGCATGTCAACTTGTGAATGAATTACTCAATGATACCCGGCAATACAGTTTCGGATAAGGAGGCGCAAACGTGCCATTGATCCGTCTCTCGGTTATTATCTTGAAGACAGCAATCGTCCACATCAACTCTCACAGCCTGCGGAGGGTACAAATGCAAACGGAACTGAGTCCGAGTCCAACGCTACTGCCGACACTGTCTCTAGGCTCGTTAATGAGGATCACCGGAGCCTGAGCAAGGTGCCTATGGTGACAGTAAACGATTTTCTCCGCATATATGCACATGATAACACCAAACGTAAACATGCAAGACGGCAAAATGAACTCTCAGGTCGAGAAGAAAGCGCAAGCGCAAGTTCCCAATCTGACTCATATCTTCGCCTTCGGTCACGCAATGTAAAGAGAACAAAACTATCGAATGAGCAAGACTCAAGCTCGGAGAGTGAGATCTTTAACACGGATAGATTTAACAAGGAGATTTCAAGTCGTCCAAAGAAATACAAGAAACAGAACCAGAACTTCAGGCAGCGTATATACCAAGCCGCAATTGCTACCAGCGTCGAACCACTCGCTGCCCTTGTTCAACCAAAAGATACTCCTGCCAGTAGGCCACTACTCTATTTTGAGCACATCCCGTCTTCTCCCCATGTCAAACAAGTGGGATTTTACAGGCGAACAAACCCATTTCAACCTTCTGTTTTCGACAGAACCATAGACCATAACAAAATCAAGCTTCCTCTCACGCGCTGGCGGACTTCGTATCCCAATAATTTAAAAGACAATGACAGAGAACCTAAAGTCCACGTTCCACCAGTAAATATTCAATCAGACAACAAAAGAGAAAGAGTCGAAAATACTAGCCTGCCTTGCATGTACCCATCCCTGGACTTTATAACTGTTTCGCAAGCGGAGGGTGCTTACAGAACATTGTTCCCTCGCCACGATGGTTGGTGAGTGGATGAATTATTGATGGGCTGTCTAAACTAAGTTGCAATAGTAAAATTCGGACGAGCGACGGATTATCAACAGCAATAATTAGAAAAGATACAATTAACACGGCTATGCCACACGATAAAAGAGATTACGACCCTGCATGTCCCATTGTCGCTCGTTTGACACCCTTGAACTAATGATATCGTCAACAACAATGCGCGAAACGTGCAGTAGAGGCTACAATAATTATTAATACCTCACCTCTCCCTGTACTGTGATATCTTGATGGGAGCGTCAGGAGCCAATGTCTGTTAACCTTTTTCACGTAACCGAGCTATGACGTATGGAACATTTAGGAAGACACTCTATGTCAGGTGTGACAAACTGCTCATGGACGTGGTGCTATTGGCTATGGTACCCGGTTCTAATACTATTGGTTTTTTAATGTCAAGGCAAACTCTACTTAGATGCGTGGAATCGGAAGCTCGACGATAGAACATTGTAGGAAAGCAACAGGAATTTAGAGGGCAATTAGCTATGATCAATAACGATTACGATAAGTACTACAGTTGTTTTCAAATGTTATCTTTCGAAAAGCTCTAGATAGACTAGAACGGTATATCATTGGGACAGCAAAGGAGAGATAGCAGTTCGAATATTCTATATAATGTTACAATTAGGCTAATATATACGTACCAGGAGGAGCTTTTGTCTATTCACGCTAGGAATCACCGGATTTTGATCGTGGCTCAACCCGGAAGCAGCGCAGATTGGGGTAACGTAAAACAAGTCGACGACCATTTATGACAGCTTGAACTTCTTCAAACTGTGAGAGCAAAAAACAATTTGAATATACAATATCAATGAATGTAGTTCAAAGAGGTATGAAGAAAAACATACCCGGGTCCCTTCTGGTAGCGGGAGAGTCCTGTGTTGAGAACGTTCATAACGTTCTCTGTACACAATTCCATTTTCCTCCCATTCTATATGTTCAACAGATTCCCAGGTAACAACCACTCGGCTCCGCTGGAAACTAATATGAACATCTTGCTTCTGTGTATCCGGTGGCAACTCAAAAGTAGAGACAAGGGACCTTCCATCACTTGACTCGCGTAGAGCAGATCTGCATAATGGAAATTAGCAAAACAAGCTTGAAGTTCCATCAGCAGAACCAAATTAATTGGCATTAATCACTCACATTGACTTCTGCTTCTTGAGAGATTTAGGGGGAGATATGTGAGATTCCAATACTGGTATACGGATGCTAGGCTCATCCAGTACCGCATTAATGGCCAAGACATCTGGTGTGACTTGTTCAAGAGACTGTACTTTGGGTTTCTCCTTTGCCATTTTACGTTCCTTCGTCTGTCTGATAGAGCTCCAAACGTCGTCCAGCGACACAGTATTGGCAGGGGGTTCAGTAGTATCGTCAATTGAAGAGACTCCAGAGTTGGGAAGGTTATAGAGTCGGTTGTTTGAGGGTGCAGTAGACATGGTTCCTGAGTGTTGACGTGGTGGTTTGCGAGAGATGATATTGTCTGTAGAAGTGTCGACAGGAGAAGGGTAATTGATACCAGTAACAGCGGGAGTTACTGGAGAGAGTAATGGGGCTTTATCTTGTTGCTGACGAGAGGAGCCTGCACCTCCTGAGCTGGTATTGGTATTGGCATACAGGTCCTTGCGGCTGTACCCATGATTCGGCATTTGCGACCTGATCAATTACACGATCGAAGCTCCTAAATCGTTAGAGTTTGTGCGTAAAGAAGGAGGCAGTGTTTCAATCGATTTCTAATGTAGTCCTGCAGGAATTCATCTATCAGTCAGAAGCTGTAGCTGTCGCATGTCCAATGATGCCTCACTCGATGGATATTCGGGGCAGCACCAAGGGGAGCGAGGAACCACGAGGATTAATAGTAAGAAAGCCAGCTAGTTTCCAGGGTGTTGGTGATTGGACATCGTGATAATCGAGGGATGTGTTTTTGTAATAGGGAGCCTGATTGAGCAGGCGACTTTCAAGCTCGGATCAGCTGTCATTCCCATGGTCGCCTCGCTGCTAACATGAGGCGTTATATGGCTCACGTCATTGTCACGTGGCATGCTGTTACAACTTTTTTTCTTCACACTGCTTGCCATGCAACTAATAACAACTAGTGAGTACTGGGCTCTAGATATTACTTTCTCCTGTTTCAAAGGATGGGCATTTTGCCGCAAGTCAAATAGCATGTTAGACTTCCAATCGCCATCATGGTGTTGCGGACAACTCCGACTTCTGATATACACATTGTCCTTCTGCTGATACCTCCCTTCTCATCGCTAACTAGTCTCCTTTCGACAGCTGTCTTCCATCCAAACCCGTTCAAACCCGTTGTTATGTCTATTAATACACATCGAAAATAAAAACAGAGTTATAATACAGTATGTGATTGCGGCGTGCTCAGTCATGTGGGAGGTTTGAACTTTTTGTTCATGTACCCAACTACCCCTCTACCCATCCCCAGGCGCCGTTTCACTCCAACCGTTGTTCCTACCTCTGGCGAAACATTTTGATCTTTCAAATCTGCTTTTACCACGATTTCTTCATGTGGTTTGAGTATTGAGGATGAGGAAATGGATAATGTGGGTATTCTATGAGGTTGAGGCTTCCTGTTTTCGAGTGATTGGCGAACCATCGGAGCTTTGATTACGTTCATTAGTAGCGGTGTTATTTTTGTTAATTGGTGATACTTTTGTGTGGGTGTCGAGGAAGAGTGCGTGTTGAAAATGTGATGGCCCTGTTTCATAATTCCACTGGACAACGTAAACGCAGTTGCAGACCCCAAATTGGGGGATGGTGACCACGTTTCCGGAGTGTGAATTGTGATACCGTTTTTTTGTTCACTGCAACGGTGTTAACATTCCTAACATCGATGGTCTCGGTCATCAATGGTTAGCACTTACAATTCAGCAGTACATTCCTCAATCTGTTGTTTGCCAGGTTCTGGTCGATTCAACATGGTAGAAAATATGTTGCGTTCGACGGCGGTAAATTGAGGTGTCGTATTACTAAATAAATGCTAATGTAGTTTGAATAAGCATCAAATTAACGCATGTATTGTTTGCAAATCACCCACCGAAGAGTTATCGTTGTTGATAGAAGAGATAAAGGGGGAAATTATTTTTGTCTTCGTTTCGCCTGCGACTTTGCGCTTTTCTACAAACGATAGATGGAGCAAGCATTGGGCGCGAGTACAGGCAACGTATAATAATCGTCTGTGGAAATTTGGTCCAAGTACTGGTAAAGAGCACGGAACCACTAACCTCTCTTCTTCGATATCCTCGGTTCGATAGAAAGGAAAAATACCATCCTCAACTATCAAAATGGTCAATGGCATACGAGCGAGCAATAACCATCAGCCTACCTCCAGGAACGAATACAACGGGCCATTCAAGTCCTTTGGCGGCATGGCAAGTAACAATTGTGACTTTCTGAAACCGTGCGTTAGCGACATATCCTATGTTTGGCGGACGTTGACCTACTTCTTGATTCTCTGCCTCACTAACACTATCTCCCTCGGATGATAGTATTGATGTTTGTAGGAACAATCGCAAAGGTGTTGGTCTGAAATCGTAAGCAAAGCATAGACATACAAAAGTGTTACACATACCTATCCTCTTCGTTCTCATCGGCTGGTGAGATGTTGACGGAGCCAGTGTCGACCTCAGCAGCAAAGGTGATCAGTTCTTGAACATTTTCCCACCGAGTCTCCCAGTCAGATTGTGTTTTCTTTAAATGTGTTTCGTAATCAATTTCAGTGAGTAATTGATGAATGAGGTCAGCAGGTGACATTCCCTATTATTTCGTTTGAATGAGAACGTAGAAGGAAACGTAGATTTCCCATGATAGTACTGACGCTACAGGCCATTTGTTTTAACTTTTGAATGGCTTTTATAAATCCATCAACTTTCCGTTTGACTGGAGGTTTTATGTCCGGTACGCGGCAATCGCAGATTTTTTCAATTACTGCAAGCATTGATGTTTGCTTCGACTTTGCCCGTTTGCGAGTTCCTCTAGGGTCTAGAAAGTATTCATAGGTCAGAGGCACCATCCATTTAGGAGATAAGAGTTTATACCTTTTCCCCGACGCCTCGACTTGGCACGCTGATGGCTCTTATAAGAGCTGGGTTGTAGTCAGGATTATCAATTAGTTGTAAATATGCAAGTAGGTCTTTGATCTATTGGGAATTAGCCTGAATTTTGACGTAGGTACGTTTAAGAGCGAATTACCTCAAGTCGATCGAAGAATTTATGACCTCCCAGAATGCGACTGGGAATACCCGCCTTTTGAAGGCAGCTCTCAAGCGTTCGTGAGAGGGCACTAAATCTCACTAAAAGGAATATTATATGACATTAGGGGAGGATGAAAGGCATGTAAAACTTACGGAGGATAGCAAAGTCTCCGAAATTCAATGTACCTCCGGTATATGCAATAGCTCGTTTGACTTCGAATGCAATATGCTGGGCTTCATCCTGTTCTGAGCTGAAACCTTTGAAAGTCGGCTTGCATCCTGTTGCGTGTGTTGTGAACAGGGACTTTTGGACTCGACCCTTATCTTGGATAACATGAATATTAAGCTTGGAAGGATAAGCAGGTAATGGTCACCTTGGGATACTATGGCGAGGCTGGCGCTCAAGATGGAACCTGTGGAGCGGTAGTTTTCTTCCAAGAGGATTTGCTCGGTACTTGGATAATCTATTTAATGCCTATAAGTGCATATATCGGCATCGGGTGGGATTATGTCCTACCTTCCTGCATTTTGGAGATATTCTCAGCCTCCGCTGCTCGCCAGCCGTAGACTACCACAGACTGGTAAAAATTTTACATCATCTTCAATGAATAAGCCCCTGCTTACTCGACTGGTCCGGGTCTCCCACAACAGTTACGCATCTTGACACCGCGAGTGCATGCATTAGTTGATATTGGGTCAAATTTGTGTCCTGACTGAATAGCATTGAGATACGATGAAACCACATAAGATTTCACATACAACTCATCAACCAGAACATGTGTACACCAATTGGCTGCCTTGGAATGGTCGCGAAAAAGTTCCACCCCGAAGAGAAGCAGGTCATCGAAGTCCAGCGAGTTCGTTTGCCTCAACGTCTTCTCGTAGCTTTCGTATATCTGCGCCACCACGTTCTCAATTACATGTGCTGGCGATGATTGTGTTATGTTGGTAGTTTTGCATTCTTTAGCCATAGCTGAAGCTGTTTGACCTCGCGCTTTGGCTTTGGAGATTAATGAAGCGACTGTTCCCTCCTTTAATGTTATATCCTGAGCAGAAAGATGATCCTTGAATGACTGCAACAATGATGTTATTATTTTTTTGCTATATTAAATCGGTGATAAGTTTAATTTCTGAAAGAATATATCTTCAAAGTTCAAACATTCATACCTTTCGTCGGCCCCACACACGGTGAAATTCTTCTCGAGACCAACAACCGGAGCATATTTCCGCAAGAATACGGCACAGAGTGCATGAAACGTACCCATCTTAATTTCACCCGTCATCTTTTCACCAAGTAGCTTCACTAATCGTTCTTTCATTTCATTGGCTGCTTTATTTGTGAAAGTGACTGCGCATATAGATGACGCTGGGATACCATAATGAAGTATCAGATATGCGACGCGACATGTTAAGACCTGGATATAACGTTAGTTCAAATGTGAAAATGCTTTGTCCTATTGGCCATATCAAACCTTCGTCTTTCCACTTCCAGGTCCAGCCAATATCTGCAATGGGATCGTTGGTGAATGCTTAACCGCTGGAACGATATTACATTAGGTGAAGAAACGAGTTATCATAACTGCTCACCTTGTAACTGTGCAGAATTTAATGAGCGAATGGTGGACGATAGAGGGTGTTCAACAGCATGCTCCATCTCCGTCACAGACTACAGTGAAGGGTCGGAACGCGTTCTAATGCTATGGCGCGTATTGACTCACGTGATGCTCATAACGTGGAGTCCGATCAAATACGGCGATCCCCTTACCAAACGAGGCAACCGAAGGAATTAGCTCGTCCTCCTGCTCCACAGAGTTAGTCTCCCACAAAATGATGCTCGTCACTGGCGCCTTTTCTTTTTATCTGACCTGCACACGTGTACACGTTGACCTTGATCTACCATCGTTCTATCATGCCCCAAACAACTTCTGAGGGACATCCTTTGGCAGACGTAGCATACGTCGAGTCTTCAGGAACAAGTATACTTCTGGAGGAGCTACCTCGCAATGAACAGCCGTCTCCTCGCCTTGGACCCAAGTCCAGTATTACAGAACTGCCTAGCTTTTCCTCTCAAACTCGCAAATACAACCTTTCAACCTTCAGCCCCAATTGCCAAGGGATCTTAAAGGGATGGCGGCGCATAATTTTTGGTTCATGTTTGTCAATGGGCACACAACTTACCATGACGAATGCTAATGATATACATGTAGGGCTCAATGTGCTTATAATATTCCTCCCTATATCTGTGGGTACACTTTGTACATACTATTTATTGTCACTTAACGAGGTTCTGCCAGTGGACGTTGAGCTTGACCCATCACAAAGCCCATAAACTTGTTTTTTTCTGTATGCACGAATTATATCTTAGGACTTACCCAAACTCATGGAGCCTATAGTGTGCATATTGTCTCTTGTACCTCTTGTAAAGGTATGAATTCCGCGACATCTTGTTAGGGCAAGGTTACAACGTGTTCAACGCCCGCTTAAGCTCCACGACCTATCTACTCGTGAACTAGCGATACGTATTGGTGGTAATAAAACGGGCTTGCTGAATGCGACTATGGTAAGTGAAACTCCGTGAATAAAATATTAAGTATTCATACATGTATAAACCCGCAGAGCAACATGTAGGTGTATATCTTTGATCAATTACAATTGAATCTAAGTCTTCAAATGATTTATAGGGTGGAGATTGTATTTGCTGTAGGTGATGTGATGCATTTCGATGACCGCATTCATTGAAATGTCATGCTAGATTAGCGCATTGCGTAAATGCGAGCTTCGCGTCGTTCAGTCTGCCCGTATGTCACAATCACTTGCTTGTGCACTATGGCTGATCAATCGCTCGGACAGTTGTCGGCTCAATACTAAGTAAACACTGTTCGTAACTTGTCTCGAAATCATCCTCTTCATCTTCATTAATTGAACCACGATTTCCAGTACTTGTACTTGGCTTGTGCTTCTTTGCTGGTGGATTGCGATTCTCAGAACAAGGGTTTGATGCAAGTAAGTTGTCTGTTTCTAAACGCATAACCTAATACTTACGAAGTTCAGCTGCCACTCAAATTCACTCTTCTTTGATGGCTATTAGTGTTGCAGCTATTCTACTTCCAGTTGCATATCATTTTACACTGGCTGGAAGCACTGGTGATTCTGTACAACAAAGCAAGAATATACTGGACATGAGTCATGGTGTAAGTTATAAGTGCATCGTGTTTACACCTTTATGCTGACTATAAATACGAAGGTCTCGATCATACTGTTACTTAGTGAGATCGCACCCCCATTTATATTTGTTCATGATTGTATTAATTCTTTACTAGTTTATGGTGCCTACTTGCTCTTCCAGTTATGGTCTCACCCGCACTTATACCGCGACGGACACAATCAGAAGAGTCAAAAAATGTCCGTCAAAGTACCAAGTATAATCCCCAAGGAGACAAGTGTCCTTTTTAAAAACGCTGGAAAGCGTTTCACCTCCACCGTCTTATCCTCAAAATCTACAAATCATACTGCGTGTTCTCCCTCGCAGCGGCTCCAATGTAACGAATTACCTTGTTCCTCATCGACCAACGTGGAATCGCCCAACTACTCTTGCTCATTGGATAACGATAATACTTCGACCACCCAATTAATCAATTCGTCAACAGATGAGTTTTCCTTCATGCAGAGACCGACCCCTACGAATCAGCATGAAATCTCCGCGGGAAATACACTTGCAGAGGAACCACATAATTTACCCACATCTCAGGACGAACGCCAAAAAAGTTGTTCAACTTCAAAAGAACCAAGGTTGAGCTGGACACTAACTTTGAGTTTGATGGTAACGATAGCCATTGTACGTGATTTCGTATTCACAACAAACCTGTTTTCTCAGTGTATCACAGTTTATTGCAATTACTGCCGAATTTTTGGTCCAGTCAATGGAGGGCGTGTCATCCATTATTGGCAAAGAATGGGTGGGATTAATCTTATTGCCAAGTGTGACTGCTATCGCGGGTGCGTAGGTTCCTGGCTCAAAAACGCATGGCACAGCTGATATAGAATCTTTAGAGTGTATCACGGCAGTAAATGTATCTGTCCGTGATCAACTTACATTGAGTATCAGTGTTGCTGTGGGCTCTAGTATTGTGAGCATATCCTCAAACTGTGTCCGTCGCCACCCATAGACTAAAACATAAAATCACAAGCAAACAGCTCTCTTTGTCTTCCCGTGAGGTGTTACCAGTTGTTACCTTTTACTGGGAACTGATATGTTACAGTTTCATGGTTACCCTAGCTTGGGCAACAAATAAACCCTTGTCTTTGCTACTTGACCCATACCAGTCTCTTGTATGTGCAACCCTTCATATCTACATAGTTGTAAAATAACTAACATACTTTCTCATCCGAGTTAGGTGCTCTATCTTTCAGGTACGCTACGAATCCGATTCCATATCATCGTATCATTGTTGTGACATTCATCTCAGTTCAGGTAACGAACCACGTCGTAGCTGATGGGAAATCGAATTGGCTTGAAGGTGTGATACTCGTCTATACGTTGATTCTTATTTCCTCCTACAGCCACGCCATGGGTTTAACTCTGAGTCGACAGGTCTCTACTTGATTATAGCTGTTTCATTCTGGTTTTACCCAGGTTCGTATCAACATTTATGAGGTTAACTCTTTGTGTTAATTAAATTAGGTTCCACGCTACCGGATTCTCTCGCTGCGTGTTCAGTTTAACGCCAGCGGGTGTGTCGGGTGACTCAACGTGTACTTGTAAGAATTTATTTAAGTTTAAAATATTGAAACATAGAATTTAATGAATACATACAAGTATCCATCTGGACCATATATATATTTGGAGCTATGTAGTACTTGGATGCGGGATAGGTACATGACATCTTAACACTGAAGCTTGAAGTATTCGTAATCATCAAAAAATCTAAAACATCGAAACTTCTCGCTTACCTACACTGTCGCCGCTGCGGTTACGCCGCACCGCATAAATGTTAAATTGATGGTTATGATTCGGTCTCTCTCAGACGTATATAGTATATGTATTAATGTAAATGTAATGGTCCCGTTAGTCATGAGTCAGGATCAAGATTTTCTTATGTGGCAATCCGGAAATCGAGATGTATACATTACACTACACTATTACTACGGACTCCGAATTTGAATCTATTGGACAACTACATTTTGATATAGTAGTCTGTAGAAGTCTCAAGTTCGTCAGTACCGGTAATCCCTAAATATCTACTTGAGATATAGATATAGTACATATTATCGTATGTTTTGTATGTTTTTTTTGACCGGGATATACTAGCCTTGAAACCAAAAGCCTTTTTCTAAACACATAAGATTCGTAGTGATCCGATGAAACTGGAAACCTTGAATTCTGTGAGAGAAAAAAAATAATGTTCGTATGTATACTTCTTGTAAGGAAGTTATGAAGTGTGCAATATGTACTTTCGAGTCAGACCCTGAATAGCGAACGCAGAGCACTCTAATATAAATGATGACTCTTTTAAGATAAGATAAACAAGTCAAAATTCATCAAAACTTGAAACTTCTAAACATCTGGCAGTCAATCCGTCAATAGTATTAGCATAACTTTCAAGTTATGTTTCGAGGAAGTGTCAACATACACCTCATGGGGTAGTAGACAATGAAGATTGAGCGTTGAGCGCCGAGTATATGACGTTGAATATGAATGATCCGATTTATATTAAAATGTTAAAATATACTATATGCATACTGATGGTTAATATATTATCCTTATGTCCTTTTTGCCCAAAGGAATGGTGATAGTGGCGATATACCCGCTTACACAATACCAAGTTGTTAAATATATATTTAAGCATGGACAATAGAGTACAACTACTAGTAATAATAAGAGAATTCTGAATAAATAAGGCAAGTGCTTATCGGAAGGAAGTAACACAGATACGAAAAGGTGACCGGGTTCGTCTTGAAGTCCATGGGTAATAGGAGATCAGACGGTGTCGATGTCCGGGCCTTCAGGATCGCGTCCCGTTTAATGGGGATTGCAGACTGTGCAGTTTCCATCATACCATACAGCTGTACGTAGAGTGAGTCAGCAGGCTTGAGAGCAAGGACTTCTGAACGCACTATATTGTTCAGGGAAGGATCGACTTTAAGGATTAAATAAGAAAAAATTAGCTTCGGGTTTCGATTGTTTAATGGTTGCACTGACTATTGACGACAGGTTTGGCGACATTGTGGCGGCTGGCATTGAGCAGGATGCCTTGGGCTGAACTTGCAATTGGGACTGGAGCAAATCATCTATAATTTTTGTTCGACTTATTTTCAAATAAACTGTATGTTTCCGCTGCTCACCGGTTCTTCGGGCTGTAGGACAGATGATTGTCATCGGTCAGAAAAAAAACAAACAGAAGTATTTCAGTTATTCCACATACCAAGACAAGCGCATGGCCGCAACCACGGTACATCTTGGTGACACTATAAAACGTAATGAGTTTGTTTATACCCTTTGAAAGTAAGGTAGGCTTACTGTCTGTAGTGGCACATTGTTGTTACTCTGGAGCTTGTGCTGAGTGGTTAAGTTGAGAGAGAGGAGAAAATGAAACTGAGTTTGGTAAGGAAATATGAGGAGTGCAACAGAGCCTTTATATGTTTGTGGTTCTATTCTGACACCTCTTAATTGTCGAGGGATGTCGAATGAGCTCATCGAGTGAGGCATCAGCTCGTGTGAATGTAGTGTAGTATATTAAGATGTGTCAAATACACATTATTGAACGATTATATCCAGTGAGACACAGAAGTGTTGTCGAGCGCTGAGAGTAGGCCAATTATGTCCGAATTGACAATCCGTGCTGGGAATGCCAATGAGTCAAGATAACCGAAAAGGCCAAATTGCGGACGCCATTGTTCGCGGAGAATGCCTGGATGTAGCAGAGTGCCTCAAACAGATATTGGTATCCAATAGTACAACAAGTGAGCTGATGAGGACGAAAGCTGGAACATGCAATCTTGGATTGTTCCGAGTCGCTGTATTCAGATGACATCATTTCCCAGGGTAATTGAGTGACTTGAGTCTTGCTAACTCGAACCATCATGGCCTACCACCCTCCGCGTTCAACGTCTTCCATTCCGACAGGTGTAAGGCGCCCAGATGATCCAAACCAGATGCATATATTTCCAGAGACTGGCCCATCTCTCTCCAACCCATGGGATAACTTATCGCATGACTTAAACAATAGACCCCGCCTGCGTTCCATGCATGAACCACCGGGATATACAAATGATACCGGAGTATCAGATACAGATTTTCGTATGCCATTCCCCGAGCCGCAAACATCCTATGCAACAAACCATCTATCCCCAACTCCGCAATCATCACAACACCCCAGCTTGCGTCCGCGTCATCACAGTGACTCCGGGAGATATGTCCCCGTGGCTGTACCTCTTCACCGCGATAGCTCTCATCATTCTGATGCTTCTATCCCCACATATCACGACCAACAAGAACCCGAATATTATCCCGAAGTCCGTTACCTCTAAATCACCTACTACTATTGATGGCTAACGGATATTACAGTTGCAAGGGGATGATTCGGATCAGATCTCAAATGCGATGCCTACGTTGGAGTATGTCCGATGATGCGCAAGCGTTTAATGCTTTTTTTTGATCATATGTACATAGCGTATCTTTGAACGATCTTCTTGAACGCTTTCAGCAAGGGAAATTAAAAGCTGAAGACCAAGAATGGCACAAACTTGCCCCAAAAGAAGCACAAGAAGCTTTGGGAAAGAAAGAGGTCCAAAGACAATCTGTCATGTTTGAGATCATCAAGGGGGAATATGACTATGTTAGCGATCTAGAGGCAGTTGAGCAGGTAATGATGTTATCCAGTCGCCGTACCGTGTTTGATCCTTCCATATATTTATAGCTATTTATTGACGGTCTCCGTCAAGCTCAGCCACAGATCATTCAAGGCACGAATTTCCAGGCATTCATTAATGAAGTTTTCGGGAATTTAACTGAAATTCTTCAATTTCACAAGAAGATGCTCAAGGCGTTGTTTAGACGTCAACTTGAGCAACACCCCTTCGTATTGAGCGTGGCCGATATCATACTTGACAGTAAGTTACTAATGTCCAACAATATATACGATTCATCGGAGGCTCATACCCTGTAAAGCGACCATCAGAACCGATTTCAGGTTGGCCTATGAAACCTACATCAAACATTATCCACTAGCGGAATCTCATCACAGGAATGAATTGAAGCGGAATCGTGCCTATGAGACTTTCGTTCAATCAATCATCTCAAATAATCCTCGGATTCGCAAACGGGATCTTATCACTTTTCTGTCAAGACCTGTGACACGCCTACCTAGACTGAATCTCTTACTGGAACAAACACTAAAAATGACAGAAGTTGAACATGGACATCCTGATCTGGAGACCCTTCCTATCATCTTGGGGATCTTAAAAGATTGCATTAAAAGTACACAACCAGGCATTGAAGCTGCTGAAAGTAAGGTAAAGTTCTGGGCTTTATGCGAGAGTCTTGTATATCAGAAAGGAGAGATTATCGTGAGTGAAGTGACACCTCATCTTCTGTATCTAAGAGCTTTGAGTAATAGGATTTGGATTTATATGACGAGAGCCGTACACTTGTCTATTCAAGTCCGGTTTCAAGAAGAATACGGTCAGACACTGGGTTTCAGAACTGGAGTGATCTCCATGCATCATTGCTAGATAATTATTGTTAGTTTCGTCGCCTAGGTTGTGGTTAAACTAATTCCTATATCAGTTCTCCTCACAGTAGAAGAAAAACGGGTCAACAACATCGTCAGGCGTCATCTGATGTCACGCGCAAGTTTTCCAGTCCCTTGTCTCATATCCATCACTTAACTTGAAAATGTAGCCTCTACATCTTTCTTATCTACGGCTCGGAAGTTTTGATGACCCACCAGAAACACGCAAGGAGAAAAATCAAGATGGTCGATTATTGGACTCTTTGCGCTCTTCGACTATTTCGGTTTTCCCATTTACAATTTATCACTCTATTAGCCGATCTACCCGGCGATATACTCTGTATGTCACCTCGGAATCCCAGCGCAGCCATTGGAAATCAGCGCTCGTTGATGCCATCGCTATACATCGTGCTAGGGAAGACTCCAATAAGGTATATATCCTTTTATAGATTAGTAGACTGAATACTTACTCACAACAGTGGTTTGAACCGGAGAAAATATCTGACAAATACTTCAAGATAATAGGTCAGAACACTACATCTGCCCCTAGTCGGGTTACATCTGCGGCTTCTTTTAGTGAGTGCTTGGGGAAAAAACCGTAAATATCTAAATAACAAATTTCACATCACCAGTCATTGCAGACCGCAAATTTGTAGCAATCGGATGCTCCACAGGGATCTTTATATCTATTTTTGGCACAGAAAGTTGTATATGCATGCTTGTCTGAACCATTCGCTGATATGGGTACAGATTTTAAAAAGGTTCTACGCCACTCGAATCCAAAATACATTACCGCTCTACAGATATGCAACAAATTTATCGTTCATTCCGATTCTGTGCTTGTTTCATATCCGTTGGATGCATTGGCACGCATAGCTCTTGACTCGAACTCGTCTAAAACAATAGACGACGCAGTAGAGAGAATCAACGGAAGCGATACTAATATTGTGCTTGCTAAATGTGTACAAGTCGGTCAAAAAATTATTTGTATGTTACACTAATTTTCTAGATGAGCACATTTATAACTCTTTGGTACAGTGGTCTACGCAAGTAAAAGGCGCCTTAGTTCGTCGCTGAAGCTGCAAGTTTTGGAAGCTGTTTCAACTAGAAATGAACATACTTCACAGGATCGTTCACGGCAATCAAACATTTCGTTCAAACCACTGGGAGAGGTATGTGGATTCAAATGTGATTCATCACATTTTTCTCATATCGTTTCAGCCAGGATTTATCCCCAAAGATGCATATGATATCACATCTTTGACCAAGAGCATTGGTATTTGCACCAAGGATGGCATCGCGATCGGCAATCCATTAAAGTAAACCCATACCGCCCAATTTACATTATCTCCTGTTTCTAAACATTTTCAAGCTTTTCGGGATCTCCGGTGGTCTTGATTCCCAATACACAAGACGCAGCAATAAGTCTACCAATGTCGGATCTTAAGACTCGTTTGAGCGAGGCTAGACCAATATATATTGTTCGTGTAGATGCAAATGAGCTTCTCGTGATATATGACGGTATGTGAACACTGCGCTTCTTTTATTAACCACCTCCTGACACTATTTGTCACCCGCTTGCAGTGATTGGTGTATATATTACAAAGCAAGGTGTTCCAACTCGGTCCTGCGGATACATCAAATGGGAAACACCAGCCAGCGCAGCAGCACACAGAGGAAACCACGTCCTTTTAATCTCACTTAACTCAATCGAAATAAGGACTATAGCTACTGGAAAAGTAGTGCAAGTGATCGAAGGAAAGGACATTCGATTGTTGTCTGCTGGATTGTCATCAAGTAGTAATAGCAAGGAAGATCCTATCTTGGTTGCTATGAGAGGTGAGGACGATCGCACTGATAAACTTCTGCAATTGGTGGAAACGACCGAGTATATTCCACAAAGTTCTTCTACAGATCCGTTTATGTGGGAAGAGTGGGATATGTGATTTCAAGTTTTAAACATACATAAGTGATTGGTTTATCATATTTCAATGTTTCACCGTCTCCATCTATCAGAATCTATCGTATTGCTTAACGGACAAAGTGTTGAATGGTAGATAGTTTGCAATCTTTGAAAACCGAGTGTTAACTTCTTGCTACGAAACAAGAATGGTGATACTTTGATGGGGTGTATATGCGTATACACGGCACAGTTTTCAAATATTTAGAGTTCAACGTCCAATGTTCAGCACTGAGATTATATCCCATCAAATTTTCAAGTCGCAAGTTCTACTCATATCTCAAACACACAGTGATCAAGATTCAACAATTCAAGGGTATTGTACAATGTTTTGGCTAATCAGAAAGGGAGAGTTGTGCTATTTCCGACCGTGATCTATTTCCTCACGAAAACAGTCATTCCTTGAAGATTATTTGTGCCTGAAGGTCCGGTATTTCGTCAGAGTCTGAAAGATTGTAGTGAAAGGTAAGAGAGCTGACTAATTTTCAATCCAGCAGCTTGAGCTGGCCCAGCAATGTCAATGCGTTGGATGTTGGTAGTTTTCCCTGGAGCATCCAATGACAATACGTCAATTGCTGAAGCCCCCGGAGAAAGGATATAGAGGAAGCTAGAAAAATTGTATAGGAGCCGCCAATCAGAAATTGCGAATTTCATTATATTGACAATTACTCACTCATTGCTACTCAAAGATGCAATATCAACATCAATTGTAGAGGATTGGTTTGCTTGAGGGTGTTGCTATCGAAAGGGAAAAATATGAATTCCCCAACTCAATTCCAATGTCATCGCGGCTTGGCTTACCTGTACAATTTGAGGAGACAAATCATCACCTAAACTGACTTCTGTGACAATAGAGGTACCAATATCAGTCATATAGATACTCTTGGTCCTTGGACTGAACGCAGCCCAACAAACGGCAGTTTGACCTGCAACAGCATTGGCAGAAGATTTGTCGGTAGAGTTATCACCTCCTGATTGCGCATTCAAGTCCAAGATATCAAAACCAATTCCAGCATCAGTTGCGACAATAGCGTTCTTTCCTGGAATTACTGCCATTCCAAATGGCAGTAAACCACCCTGTGGTGGAGCCACGGAGTTGAAGTTTTCAGAAAGAGAACCATCATTCTGCATATCCCAAACTGCGAAAAAGCCGGGTTGTGGGGGAACACCTTTGATGGAAGCTATGAGTTGTGTTCCATCTTCAGTGAAGACGAGGTGACTAGCGCTACCAGCAGGACCTGTAGCAGGACTTGTCTGATTCAAGCCTAATGATCGAACAGTGTTTCGAATCGGAACTAAGCCTTTTTGTTGGTCGACTGTATAGCAACTACAAAGAGGTCGTTGTAAGTGTCGGGTTTTTTTTTACTACAATGTTGATATTATTTTTACCTGATACCATTGGATGCTCCACCGTTAAGTACACAGGCAGTGTTTCCAGCTTTGTTGAGAGCAACGGATACGGGAAATTCTCCTCCACTTGATATCGGCTTACCCATCATCTTGATATTGGTGGGATCGTTGGGATTGATATTAAACACTGATACGGTATTGGATCCAGGCTGTTGAAATGATTGTTAGATGGATAATGATTTGTATTGGAGGTATTTATTTTTATGAATGTACTAACGTTGACTGCGACCAATGTATTTCCAGAGACTTTCACAGCTCCTTGGCTGAAAAGTGGATCAGGACCGTCAGGATCGGTAATACCATGAGCACCAAGACCTCCTGCATCTACGGCTCTTCTTAAATTCTACAAAATAAGAATTCGATCACCAATATAAGATTTTTATAGTGATTTTTTGATGGTTGTAAATTTGCCTACCAACTTTCCATCAGAACCTATATCTGCAGCCACGATAAAATTACCAGTAGGCTCATTGGTGAGAACTGTGTTCGCATCAGATGGATACGGTCAGAACAGATACGGCAGCTCGTTATGTAATATACTTACAGTATGCTGCACCAACGGACCTGCCCCTGGCAGTGCCCATCTCTTTGCGTTGCCTGGAAAAAATTGGGCCTGCAGTGACACTCACAGCTGGCATCAAGATTGGCAAGATAGCTAAGACGAGCTTAATTGTGAACTGCATTTTGATGGTTTATGCCAAAACCTGTCAAAGGTGAAAGAAGAAGAAACGAAAAAGGGAAAAAGAAAGTGGGTCGCAAGCGACAGAAAGAATGAATACTGAAATTTTCAAAAAAGTGAAGACGTCTTTTATAACAACCTTGTGAGCTTTATAGTTATAGTGTTTCCATGGTCGTGGCAATATATGATGATCTTTTTCCTATGTAATCACCAGCATCCAGTGTTGTTTCAGCTGTCGCATAGTTGCAAAACTCAATTCGGAGTCTGACAATTGTTGGGAACTTTGTTGACCTTGTTTCGTTGGAGACCGTGACCCTGGGAACGATCCCCTACGATCTCCGTGCACGTGGAGGAAATTGACCCCTGTGCGGTATGTATGTGGCCAGATCAATTGATCACTGGGCTATTTTTGACATGTGCATCCCCAATTGATTACCTCTTGGTCCTCGTTCTCTGAGCTGCCAACACAATGGCTACTCAGCTTCTCAAACACATCCTCAGCGGACCACAAACAATGTCTACATCTCCCATTCCTCCTGGAAAAGACCTCAAGTTCTTTCAACCCAAGAAGAATACTGTCCTTGTCTCTCATGGTCGCCCTCCTTGGTGATGTTGTTTCTTGATTATGTTGACTTACTCCTGACTGTGTCGTTCTACATATGCTAGGTACGGAGAGGATGGAAAGCGTATTGGAGATGCGTTTGTAATTGGTGTAGCAGGTTGGTTGTGTGTTAACAATCCATAAGCAATCTGCTCATCTACGTCAGGTGGTTCTGCTAGTGGAAAGGTCAGAATTGTCCGGTCAGCTCATATTGTCGTGTTTAACATTGCATTCTCTAGACACACGTCGCCAGAGAAATTGTTCGTGCGTTAGGGTCCATCCCCACTGTCATTATTCTCTCCCAGGTCTGTTCCTGAATTGACACCAGCCTCGCAACATACACTGAAACTGAATTGTTCAAACTTCATTATGCAGGATAGTTTCTACAAGCGCCTCTCACCAGAGCAAGTGGCCTTGGCTCACGCCAACATGATGGACTTTGACCACCCTGATGCTATAGACATGCCTATGTTCGCGTCCGTATGTTGGCTTTGCTCCCACTCCTTTTCGTGCCACTCACTTTGAAAAGTGTCTAGCGGATCTTAAACAATGTCAACAATCCAACATTCCGGTTTATTCTTTCTCAGAACATCAACGATTACCAGAGACAAAATACCTCTATGGTGGAACAGTCATCATCGGTGTGTATACAAATGTCCTAGAAGAGAATATTAAAAACTCATGGTTCATATGTCTAGCTGAGGGCATAATGTCACTGCATGACCCGGCCCTCCGAGCATTGTATGATTTAAAGGTAAGTTTCACCATACCTTACCATATTTTGAGTAACATATGAGATAATAGGTGTTTGTTCAATGCGACTCCGACTTAATGCTTGCACGTCGGATCAAACGAGATGTGGGTGAACGCGGACGCAGTGTTGAAGGTGTTCTAGATCAGTAAGGGTTCTTGCTCTCATTACGTTTAGCACAAGCCTCTCAACTCATTTTCAAGGTATCTCCGTTTCGTGAAGCCTTCTTATGATAACTTTGTACGGCCCACGGCGGCTTATGCAGATATTGTGAGTAAATTCACAGCTCCTCAACCGGTGTCGATCCCATGTTTGTAAATGATGGGCAATTATACATAGATCGTTCCAGGTTCAAATAACACAGTTGCCATAGAGTTGATATGTACGCATATACGTCGTCAACTACAAGGTCGTGCCAACCAATTTCGAGAGAAGATAGCAATGCCACGTTCTCCGGCTTCTCCATATCATTGGCCGCCAACGGCCGGGGATCTCAATTTAACCGTTCTTCCCACAACTAAGCAACTTGAGGTAAGTATCTTAAGACTGAATTCAGTTCGTTCCTGATGCATATATACAGGGAATTCTTACATTTTTACGAGACCGAAACTGTGGTCGACAAGATTTCGTATTCTTTGTTGATCGCTTGTCTACTCTTTTGGTTGAACATGCTTTCCAACATCTACCCTACATTGACAAAACAGTCATTACACCAGTTGGTGTGGAAGCCAAAGGAAAGAAGCTCGATGCGAAGGTAAACCAATATTTGCTGTCAAAACCAAAACCCATTGAATCTAACGACATTTCTCTAGTACATATGCGGTATTTGCATTCAGAGATCGTTAGTGACTGTCTAGCTCATCTTAATAAATAAACTGACTTTATTTCTCTCTCTTGACAGTGGTGGTGCACTTGAACGAGGGTTCCGACGAGTCATCCGAGATGTTCCAGTGGGATCCCTACTCATTCAGTCTGATGCAGTCTCGGGCGAACCTATGTGTTTGCAAGTGATGCTCCCGTCGTACATTCGGTATCGAGATACCGCGGTAGACACATGGGTCTTCCTCCTAGATGCTCAGGTACGTTAAAGCAAAAACTGTGATGTGTTGTACTAACATGATTCCTTGGAACCAAAGATTGGAACAGGGGCAGCCGCATTTATGTCTATTCGTATCCTCCTTGATCATGGCGTTCGTGCTGATCACATAGTGTTTGTGGCCTTCCTAGTAGCTCGCGGAGGTGGTGTCTCTGCACTTCAAAAAGCTTTCCCAGAAGTTAGGATTGTGTGTGCTGCTGTGGACGACGAAATGGAAGAAGGTTGGCTCGAAGGGGTACAAGACGACATCACAAATCCATCAGGTGTAGGAAGGAAGATTTGGATCATGCAACCAGGGATGGGCCAAATAGGTATGGCATTCGTCACTCATGACATTTACATTCCATGTTGATGCTGGTTTTTTTAGGTGATCGATATTATTTATAGAGAAATATTTTGTTCCATCTCTACATTCCAACATCACATACCACAAAGAATTTAACACGCTTGCTTCATTCATTCATACTTTCCCATAGCTTTTTGTTCTTAACCTTATGACCACCCGGTCAGTCGGTTCGTGTATGGTTACGGCGAACCTTCGGAAACAGATCAGCGGCCCGGCAAAAACACCCTTTCACCTTGTCAAGTTATTTTAACCTCGTGATACCGATACCTCGCATCTTGAAGTCTTCTGAGAATATATATAAAGAATGTCGAAACCAATAAATATCCCGAAGTGCTGCTAATCACGCTGCACAACATGTTGTCCACACTCTTCATTTACTACTGTCTGTCACTATTGTTGATTGGAGTCAAAGCTGCACCTTCAGCGATTGTACCAACTTCGTTTGTATTGGTCGGTGATAGCACTACAGCAAATGGGTAACTCACCCCTTTAATTCTCCCTCATCCTTTTACCTCATCTTTTTGATATGATAGATTGTTGACATTTTTTTTATTTTGTGTGTTTACATAGGACTACCGAGAATAGTGGAGGTTGGGGAAATGGATTTTGTGGTTCTACAATTACTGGAAACATAGCATCATTGGCAACCGGTACTCCTTGTATCAACACAGCTAAAAATGGTGCTACTACAGGTACATTCGTTGCTAATGGGTAAGTGTCCTATGAGCTTTCCTTCTTAACCCCTTCAACTTAAAACCTCAACCCTAATATTCGCTTTTTCAAAAATTTAGTTACTGGGCCATCTCAATTTCAGCCATCAAAAACGAAATAGCTAAAGGACGTCGAACATTCGTAACCATTCAATTCGGACATAACGATCAAAAAATAGCAACTCCTGAATCTATGGGTACTAATCTAACTGCTATGGTTAAGGAGGTTAAGAATTTGGGAGCTGTACCGGTTTTAGTTACTAGTTTGACGAGAAGAAGTTTTAATTCGAATGGAAAGATTTCGGATGCTTTAGGTCCTTGGAGTGATCGTATGTCACTATTTTTTATTTATTTATTTATCTAACATTACTTTTGCTTTTCGTTTTGGCTATGGGACGAATTATTGTTGATAGAGACAAAACTCGTTGCACAACAACAAGGGATCCATGTTTTGGATTTACACGGAGATTCTATTAAATATGCAAGTATTTTATTTGTTTTCAAATAGTTTATACTTATAAATTTCATCCAGGTTGAGGCTATTGGTCCTGATGCGGCTCATAGATTGAACAGAACCCCCACTGATAATACTCGTACGTGATTATTATAAATGCGCTACCACTTCGTTTTACATATTCTTCTTAGACCTCAATGTCAATGGGACAACTGTGTTTGGAAGGTAATGTATCATCTTTTTTTTAAAAAGTCTATGGGTGCTTATGGTAAATATCTACAGGATGGTGGCTGACTTGATCAATACCAGCTTCCCGGGAGAACTGCCAGTGATCGCCAACCAGAAGCTTTCTTCTGATATAAAGAATGGGATTCCCTCGTTCTAGATTGAACTGGTTATTGAGTAAAAGGTAGTGAAGGTTCAAGTATATGTTTATTGAGATTATACAATAAACGAGGTGGTTATATATGCAAGAATTGAAATTGCCTTCTATCATGTCGCGTGAAACGCATCTATGCGGCGTGTGATTTTTCTCTCTCTTCTTCCTTACCTATTAACATGTGCCAAAGTTCTGGGCCATCACGAATCAATGCCTTATGGTTCTAAGTGAATAGAGGTTGTTTGCGAGAAAGAAGCGAACGTACAATAACAACCTCAACAGCAATTAGTGCTATGATAACCAATTCCATGCGATGGGACGAGGACTGTGTACACCGTAAGTAAACCGCCGATTATGTTATGATAAACATACTTCGGTGAGTAATTGCCGGAGGACAGACTGGGCCTAGGTACGAAGTTCAGGAGTTGTGCGGAGTATATAATGCATATACTCACTTCCGCAGCATAAGTGATCTTGTCATTAACGGATGCTGTTCGTGCTATAACTTCTAAGGCATTACTCAAAGATTTGAAGTGGCCTAAACAAATGTTGGACATGAGTTGAGATTTTCCTAAAAGAAACGACACCAACGTTCTAATTCAGGTTCTTCCCAATAGAAGTCAGGGATATCGCTGAAATTCTCCCTGTTGAGATTCAAGCCTTGACGGAATTTCATGAGTTGGCCGAGTTTCTTTATAAGTTGTGTTCTTCCCATTCCTGGTTTTCCTGTCTGTTCTAGGGAATGAGGCAACAATGCCATTGAAGTAAGGTAGTCGTCCAATGACACTTCTATTGCCGAAAGAGCTGTAGAGCGGGAAAGAGCCTGAGAGAATGCATATCTAGCGAGAAGAGTTTCCGCTGGTAATGCCATAGGCGGAAGGTTGGAGGGTATCAGACTGGGCTCATTAAGTGGTGATGTTTGTCCAAGAATAATCAAATCTCCTTGCAAACGAGTTTTCCTGGGTACGTCAGTTACAAGCTGAAACGGACAAAATACACAACCGGAAAGCGTACTCGATGGGGTCTACCACAAATTCCAGCGATTCATCCTCCATTTCGCGTAATGGAGCGACTTGAAGACCTGGGGCTTTGTCGATTATTTGACGTTTGAATTCCAGCGCGTCCTCTTCACCAAGACCCCAGCAGACATAGCTGCCGTTCGAAAAGACAAAAACCTCGCCTGATTTTCCCTTCTTGCTAGTCCATATTGGTATCCACCATGACTCGTGTAATGTCTGCGAGCGATGAGGTAGCTGGGGGTGTCCACGTAAGCGAGAGAGAAGATATCGCTCTGCAGTTGCAAGTGTGAAGACAGTTTGGATGTCACTACGAGTAGGTGTTGGATTGGCACGAATGGGTAATGACGCTGATGCTGAGCGCCTTAGTGGCGTGGTAGTTTTCGGCTTTGGTTTCAAATCTTCCGCAGGTTGTGTATATGCGCGACGTAGCCAAGGACGTCGAGCCAAGTTGAAGACTGCAGAGGTACGGCCCACTCGACCAAATGTCAGAAACATGGAAAGGAAATGATGTAATCATTCTCATCACAACTAAGTATAAGTACGTATTTGATGCCGATGGGAATCATCACTCAATTGCAAACTACATATGTAGTTGCTACTTTGCCACCCAAGGTATGATGTAACTGAATCATAACAGAGTGTTCTCCTCTAAAACAACTGGAGCTGCAAATTCACCACAGATGCTATCAATATTTATCAGTTCATTCTTAACCAAACCATGAGCACATTGGTTCTTAACATCCTTAAAATAAAAACTCATTATTTTGTGGTTATTCCGCGGTAGGATAACATGGGGGCTATTTCTCTCTGACCCCGAGGGGCTCAGGTAGGGCCCATGCTGTATTCGACACTTCCCTGAGATCATATTGAAGTTGTGAATATGATTCATTGGGTGTGTACTGCTTGTATAGAAATATACAGTCTGGTGTTTAAGACTGAAAACCTTAGGGGTTAGTGTTCCTCTTGGAGGGTTCTGCTTCGAAGAAATCAAGAGCCTCTAATGCTGTGAAACGCCCACTAATATTCCTTGTCATCATTGCATCGGGCAATGGTACAAGTAAAGGAAAACAAGCACAGAGGGACCAGCAGTAAGCCGCGAACAATCGCGAGCAGTGAAGAAAAAGACAGAAAACTTGCCTAACATCGTAGGTAAAAGGAGAATAGCCAAGTCGAAGTCAAATATTGTGTGTTGTATACAATCCTGGTCTTTCCACCCACTAAGAGGTCGGTGAGTGGTACTTATGAAGTAGTTGCCTAGGATGTTGTGCTCCGTAAGAACCTAGTGGATTGTCCTGTTAATATATATCAACCGACATTAAGGGAAACAAATCCGATGGACAATGTGATTTCGATGGATACCTCCTCATCGTCTTAGCCAGAAATTTTCCGCATGTCCTATCGAAAGGAAGAGTGTCCCCCATTGGGACCATCTTTCCCCAGAACTTGCACAAAAGTGGGCTATGTAAAGGAACAACCGGTTCCTTAGACCATCAATGTTCTTCGATGGTTCTGTTCATTTGATACTGCGCGTACATGCGTTATTTACATTCGAAAACGCCCATAGACTCCGGCGGAACCCCGGAATCTGATTTATTATTAAAATGCTTCCAAGTCGAGGATTTTGAAAGCCACTGGTAATAATAGGTATTAGGGCGAGAGTAACGTTGAAACAATGATTGGTAGCCACGCGCATGTGAGGACTTAATACGTCATCATTTTATTTTTAATTTTTGGATTGTCCAGCACCCGTTAGACGTAGTTGCATTGAATTACAGAAACCGTGCAAAGCCATCTACTATTCGAACACACCTCTACAAGGGCCACTCGGATCCCAGTACTCAGTACTCAGAGTTGGTAGGCTGCAGCATGGCATCACTCGATGAGTCAACAACATTGAAAATTTGAACGCACTTGGCACTTCACTCAGCAATCCAGTACGAGCCGTTAAGGAGCACATCAAATTAGGTATTGTAGATGACATTGTTTTGTGGAGAAATTGAATTGGAATGCGCATGTCCTCAGGGTCAGCCGCGGTGTAGTAGAGAAACCGGTCATTGAACAACACCACTCATGTAACCTTGATCGATTTCTGTTTATGTGAGTTATGATCAATAAAATAGTATAACATGAGTATAAAAAAAAGATATAGCAGCTCACCGCACGAGTTTTCTTGCCGAATAAAAGTAACATGATCCGCCTCCCAAACGATACTTTTGATTTCTTAACTTCCTCAAATGTCACCTTCTGAAAATCTGAGTTCACTCTTTCGTACTCCTTCCTCAACTCCTTTACTAGACTCGGATTGTTCCTAGAACTTTCCATTTGAGTCATTAGACCACCCAAAACCCGTATTTGCTCGGAAAGAGCTTTCTGTAGGTCTGAATGCAATGCTTTCCCAGCCTGTTTTTCATTCAGCAACTTATGAAGGTCCATTATCTCCTCCTGTAGTAGAACTTCCTCGCGTTTTATCTTCGACTTGATCAAGGAATCAACGATACTCCACGCAGACTCTTGAGTAGTAGGAGAAAGGCGTTGGGTCATAGAACCCTTTTCAATCATCTTGTCCCAAAACTTGGCCCTCAGCTCCATCTCTCTTTGATTTCCAATGTCTTCTTTGACTCTACTCCACATAGTCGATACAAGAATGACCTGACCCATTGCTATATCTCCGCAAAGCTGACCAAACATGCTGAGGTTTTTCAACGCAGAACCTGGCATGCGATTGTCGCTAATACGATGGAGGTAAATTAACCCGGTGAGTTTCACTTCTCTCTGATATCTACACCACAATAACCATTGTAAAATCATGTATGTTCAAACATCGACCATGGTACTTACGTTTTGTTCATCCAATCGCTTATCATGGTCAAAATTTGCATATCACTTCTGTTGGTGTCATCAAACCCAGGAGTATCGACCAAGATAATGCGGTCGCCATAGATGTTATGCTTGATTCGAGTGGCTTGAACAGATTCAGTCGTGGAAGTCAGCGAATTGCTGGTACGTTTCCCAGTCTGGCCGGTCAAAAGGTCGATGAACTATGAATGTGCACTTCGGTCAATGCAAATCACTTTGACAGTTGGAAGGAAAGCATACAAAACTTTTTCCAGACCCCGTAGGACCCATGAATCTGGAAAGTTCATCTGAGTGAAGGCAAATAAGAAAGTAAAGCTAGCTGGCATACGCAATAATGATATCATCTCTCCTCAGGGTTGGTACGATCCTAGCTATGTCTTCCATCAGGAATAAAAAGCAGCTATCATATGGCAAGGAACAGTGTTTATAGACCCTTAGGTCCTTTCAAAGGACGAGTGAAACACGATGTTGAACTGACACACACCACGAGGGACGGGTGTCATCCGATAATCACGAAGGTATAACCCAAACTGTGTCCGATCTGTTCAGAATGCTATTATTATGGATTTCATATGAACCTTCCATTGCACGACGACATTCTTGGCTGAATTGCCTTGCACGCCATGTGCTGGCTTGCCACAGTAAGTGTGACAAATAACTTTCTTCCCAGAAAACATACAATTGTACGTGCATACATCTGTTGTTCAATTCCAGAACTTCAAGTTACTGAACATTCGTTTCACGTTCAAGTTCATGAGAGGCTCGAGTTTTCGCATTTGGGAAACCGCTTCCTTTCGCTTTTTCGCAATCTCGGCGTATTCCTGAACAAGCGCCTTCATTACTTCCGGGTTTGACGTTCTTCCCACCTCCAACTTCATCCTTTCAAGCAACAGAGCCTGTTTCTTGACCAACTCCTCAATATTCATGTGTAACTCCTTCCCAGCAGACGTAGATGCTAATGATTCCCCATCGTGGACAAGTTCTTTTTGGATGAGCATTGGTGTGATCTTTTGAAATGTTGCTATGCCGTCTTGGAGATGTTTTTCCACAAAAGGATTGAGAATGCTCCAAGCTGACTGAGGGTTGTTGAAAAAGCGTTCTGTAAAAGCCCCATTATGGATCATCACCTTCCAAAATTTCTCCTTTAACTGTTTTTCACGATCCTCGCACTCTTCCCAAAATTTCTCCAACGATTGCATTTCATCAACTTCATATCCCTTTATCTCATTTGGCGAATGAGGAGGCCACATTGTTGTGACAAACGTAACCTTTTTGAAACCATCATCTCCACAAAGTTTCTTGAACATTCCCAAATTCTTTAATGCAGTACCGGACATTCTGTTGTCGTTAATCCGATGGAAGTAAAGTATTCCATTTATGGATTTTCTGCCTTTATAACTGATTTATTCATAGTCAACCATCAGCGCTAATTTGAGGGAAAAATGTAAAATTGTTTGCTTACGCCTTCTTCAACCAACTCGATATTCGTTTAAGAATCTCAACATCACTTTCATGCGTATCATCAAACCCAGGGGTATCCACCAAAGCGATTTTAACGTCGGAGACGATCGGATGTTTGATTTTGACTGCGGAAACAACGCTGGTGCAAGATTGCAAATTATGACCAACTGTGATACCAACATTATCAAGGCGGTCGGCAACGGTACTTATAAACTAATACCATGTTTCAAATCACATTCCAGTCACAACGAAATTCTGAATTCGCTTACATTGCTTTTCCCAGACCCGGTAGGACCCATTACTCTGTAGGGAGAAAATAAGTAAATAATCTCTATGAAAGGACATTTAACCCACACAATCACTACATCATAGTTGGACAACTCGTCTATAGTAACTACTGTAGGAGAAAGTTGGCCCTAAATTAACATCAGAGATATTCGGAAACAGTTGGGAAACAAAACTCACAAATCTGATATGACGGAAGATAAATAAAACATATCATAATTAAGCAACAACTTTATATGCATTAAAGTAACCCTTACCTAGAGCAAAAATCGTCTAGCTGCTTGAACAGATCTCGAATTTTTTCCGATTCATGGGTCGATTCCCTTGACTTGATCATAGTCTGAATAATTCGCTTTTTTTCATCAACCATTTTGTTGAACTCTACAAGCCGCGTTTTGTTTGAGAATGTTGCACTGAAAATTTCAAGTTTGACCTGGTCTAGTTCCAGGCGTGTACAGAGTTCGTGTAGGATTATAGAATCAAGAATATCCCAAGCTGATTCTTTTGTGTTTAAAAAACGTCGCACTGCTACAGACTGCTTTGTCTTGGCTGCTATCTGGAAAGAGGAGAGTAATTGGCGCTCTTTCTCTTGATCGAAATCCAGGTTCGACGACAACGTCGTTACAAAATAGTCGTTGAACATTTCTATTTCAGGCCATTGTTCTGGGATATCATCGTTTATGTTGTGCAGATATAACACTGTTGTTGCCTCGGAGTCATTTGCATCACTAGTATGTCTTTCAGTATCACCGGAGAGAATTCTATGGTAAGCACAATTCACCTTGTGACCGGCTTCGACTCCCTCAAAATGACACGAAGACCTCGTACAATCCGACGATAGAGATCATCCCCATCCCTTTGAACATCGATATCCTCCTTAGCCTTTATAATAAACTAGTACCAAGGGTTAGCACTAGTCCGGTTTGGATCAGGAAATTTACCTACACTGGTCTTCGTTTCTTGACGGCCTACGATTCTGATTCTTTTATCAGGCATTGTTGCAGGCAGAAGTTTGGTGACAACGCACAAGATGACTATATCCGACTTGAATAATTCCCGATGATCTGGTATACCATCGAAATCAACTGATCTTGAACTTGGAATTTTTATTGTTAGTCACATGTGTCAGAGTTTAAAGTAAAATATATCGCACGATCTTCGTAGAACCTGTGTGTATCTCAGCGACATGCTAGCAATGCGGAAGAAGCTTAGGTGCAGGCGCAAGGTTGGGGCTTGCCTCGTGGCATCCGCATGACAAGATAACAATAACATCAGGAAGTAGACTTGAGTGTTCTCCTACATCATATACCGCATGCTTGGGAAGAAGAGCATAATCAAAATCCAGTATATTTGAATTGCGGGAGTGTGAGTCGCCTATTGATCAAGTACAGTGCGATATTACATATGTGAGCAATAATCGCTAAATTGCGGAGTAGGAATAATAAGACCCGATTCAGCTTCAGAACTTTCAATGCACTAAGAATTTAGGATAGGTTGAGTTGACACTGCACAATGTAGGTGGCAATCGCATTGAAGCTAAGCGGAAGTGAGTGTAAATAATGTTTATCCGCACTAGGACATGTAGTTATAGACATACTGGGTTCAGATTCTCGATATGTTTCTCCAGCCGCTCTAAACCTTTACGGAATACCTCGTTCTGTGCCACTGCCGTTAATTCGAGCTGAATCTAAGAAAAAGACCATTGGCAAAACGAATCTTAAGTATGTTAGGGTGCTTACCTGCAGCCTATTTAAACTATACTTCATCGCCTCGTTGCAATTCGCGATTAAACGTTGATCTTCAGGCTGTAGGACGTAGCGCGTTACAAATTTGCTTTCGGCTGCTTTTATCTTTTTGGTGATGTCGATAATGTTGCCTAATTCTCTAGATATGAAATTGGATTAGGAAACGAAATGACATTATGTAGCGAAACTCTTACAGAGCAAATTTTTCGATAGCGGAAATTATGTTCTGAGGATATTTTCCCTGCACACGCTGCACATCCTGAGTTATTATTTCGATAAGTTGACTGGCGTCCTTCATTAGGTTAACAAGGGAGTCATGGGTATCTCGGGCATTCTAAACGGAAATCATCAGTTTATATGACCGAACAAATAGACAGGTTCGTACATTCAGCAATTCCGTGATTTGCAACGCAACCGACACCGCACTTTGAAGTCCAGGTACTGGAAGTCCCGTTACGGCTGCCTTTGCAAGCCTCAGCGTCTGGAGGGCATATGTCAGACCATGAGATTGGGATTGACGGTTTGGTCCCTCATCATTCAAGTTATCTTCAGAAACATTGACGATGGTTAATGATATTGTATCACTGATAGAAGAGTCATCAGACTCTAAAGCAATCGTTGTGGCATTGTGGGCGGCGGGCTGTGGGACTCTGGCTTTACGCGGTAAGAGCTTTTCAACAAGTATATAGCGCGATGACGATGATGAGGAAGTTGAGGATGATCCGGATGATATGACTGATTCCCGGTCGGGTTTGCGGCGAAGGAGTCGTCGTATTTGATTCGTGATTGAAGATAATTTTGTCTTGTTAGCAAGTAGGTCCTCCTCGAGAGAGTTTAATAGTTGATTATTGCCACTAGTAGAAATATTTTTTAGCACACGTTCCATCCTCCTAACTAGTTTCTTTAAGCTCTTGGCTGTTGTGCTGAGCCATGAGAACAACGAGCGCCCGGCTGAAGTTTCCGGGAGGGTTAGACCTTTGTTTACCAATTCCTTCTGAATCCTCAATGCTAGTGAAGCACGCCTAGTCGCATTGATGATATCCCAAGCAGAGGCACAAGTATACTGGAAGCGTCGTATCTGAGAGCCGTTTTCAATGAAGGGCTTCCAGTAATTTTGATACAACTCCTTTTCACGACAAATTCCTTCCTCGGGATCTTGGAGAAGGTCCCATTGGGTGGTAACAAAGATTACGTTTGTGAGAGCTTTGTCACCACATAACTGCTGGAACATCGTCAGATTGCGCAATACGGTGTTTGAAATTCGATTATCGGTGATGCGATGGAAGAATAGGATGCCAGATAGTGTGACACCTTTACTATACCTGTAACTCCAAGTCAACAATAGAAAATGGGATATGGAAATTGCCTAACGTGTTCTTCAACCATGTTGCGGTAGTTTCGAGTATATCAGCGTCGTTCCTATATGTATCATCGAATCCTGGTGTATCCACAAAGACAATATCCCGTTGTTGGTTTTTCGGATCCTTACAACGGATAGTTTGTACTTGTGCGGTACATGACTTTAAATTATGACCGACACGAACACTTTCACTGCCAGTGGCAACATTAACGAACTAGAAAAAAAATGACTTAGTATATCATGCCTTTGTTTCTGTCCGAATCACTGACAGTGCTTTTTCCGGCGCCTGTGGGTCCCATGACACTTTTAAGACTAGTTGAGACCATCGAGCTTTCGTTAATCAATGGAAATATGCTCACGCTATAACGATATCTTCTTTGGACACATCGTCACATCCTTCGCTTGCATCCATTGAAAACTCAGAACCAGGGGAAAGAACCGAACTTCTATCACTCATGTCGTCATTTGTAGTAGAAAAATGAGTACATGCACTCCTATAGCTCGCAGGGGTTGTGGCGGAGTAGATACTCTGAGCGTTATGGGGATGTAGATAAGAATCCGCGTAGGGAGTCAGATTATTGGACTGAGGTGTCCCTATGGAGGTGGAACCATAAGTATTAGAGTTTCTCTGAATTTCAGTGACCACTTGTAAGTGGCCTGTCTGTGTCCGAAGATGAGCATTGGAAAAAGCATATTATGAGGAAGAAGGATACCGTCATTTCTGGGGATTTGTGAACAATTAGGATCAACAGGTGTGGTGGGATGAGGAAGGAAAAATTAGCAATATTATCTATCGGGTACAGGGGGTGCCTGGCTGTAAACGCGTTCCAAGTGCGGACTCATGACGTCTCGTCCTTATCTATGTAGTTCCTTCTCGAAGCGCAGGTGGCGGCTAAATACCTGTACCAGGTGATCATTGTGGGCGCCATTAAGTACTCCAATAATAACGACCAAAGCACATTAAGAAGCAGCTACCGAATAACGCGGATGTAGTGTGGCTTCATTCGGATTAATTGGTCCCGGCTTCAAGAGGGATTCATCAGGTCGACAATGGAAAGGTAACTTCAACGCAATTTTATTTCACGTTGTTCAAGCACAGCGCTGTCACCTTGGTCTGGTATTTGGTGCGGTGTTATGACGCGTTGAAACTTGAAGCTGAAACTGACACTAGACAGGAGGGGCTACGGGGTAGCAACCGCAGGAGGTATGGTAGAAAAGCAAGGCGCTTGTTTTCTATTGAAAACAATTTGTATGCATAAAGAATCCGGGCCGCTGAATCCCGAAGATCCGGACCTCAAAGTCTCAACTCACCCTGTGTGTTACGAAAATTTGGCAGAAATCTAGTTTTTTCCTCCACCGGCATCACAAGCCTGAAGAGCTTGAACAATCTCCCAGGCACTATCAGCACTGTCCTTGAACCTCATTACTCGTGAGTTTTTCAAAGGAAGATTATTCCAATAATTCTTGAGTTCATTTTCCCTTAACAATGCTTTCCCTTTGGGTGTCTTGTTCCACATGGTGGTCACTAATATCACTCGGTTCGGAAAGCCTTGCTGAGATTCCTCGCACAAGCTTCGGAGCTGTAGTAAATGATTCCATGGCGGGCTCGGAAGTCTGTCGTCAGATATACGATGAAGATATAGAATGCCAAAAATTTTGAGTTTCTTCGAAGACCTTTCAACAAACAAGTTAGCATGACAACGGTATCGCAAGCAGAAACTTACACGCTCTTCAGCCAATCTTTCAATATTTTTGTGATAACCTCGGGGTTGGCACAAGAATCGAAGGCGGGCGTATCCACTAGGACAACCCTATGTTTTTCACCCTGGCAAACGACATGTTTGGCTACATGTACATTTGCGCATAGTTTGTGTTCAACCTCCAGTAAGGCATCTCCCGCTGCTGTGTTGATAAACTACATACAAGGTAAGCCAAAAAATAAGCTGTTCGCGTCGGTAAGTAACACCAACCGTACTCTTCCCTGTTCCAGTTTGTCCTACTACACTGAGAGGATACATGAGCCGTTGGACGACCTTGCTAGGGACATGCACACGTACGCGATAATAATGTCGCCACTATTCAATCCTTCAGTACTAGGTAGGAGTTTCGATATGACTTTCCCCATAGTTTGATACACGGGTAGTAAAAGGTACAATAATTCGTGAATTGGAGGGACAAGAAGTCTGTTTGGTCTGTGACATTCAGCTTGTATTGGAACCGCAAAAGGCTAATTACACGCATAAACTGTAGATCGATAACATCGAGTTGAGATCATCAATCTCACCGTGGTCACTCCTCGTGTGTAAGGTGAGGCTTCAGTGATTCATTTTCCTGGCGCTAGTTCCTTCATCGATAGTGATGCCCCACGTTCACGAGTCCATTAGCTAACTGGGTTCCAGCAGCTACCAGGCCCCCTCTCTTCTCGACGCTTTATCCCCCACAACTTGACTATTGCTCGTAAACCCACATCACCGACCTATGAAGCCTCCTCAATTCAACGCTTTTAGGTGAATATACTACTAATTAATCACATATCCCACTGGTCTTAACCATTCTTCCAGAGAAGAAAATAGTTCTGTCAAAGGAGTTCAAGTAGATTACGAACGCAATTTCTTAGCAGGTGAACCATCAACCTCGTAAGCGCATTTAACTCTAAGACAATTAAGAGATAATTGCTGAACCTCCATGTACTCAGCATGTCCAAGTTACGCACCCTTGAGAACGTGTTCCAACAAAGCAAGGCTCCTCCTCAAGCACAGATATACCTTCAAGCACCGGTACACTCTCAAGCACCAATATACTCTCAAGTACCGGTACACCCTCAAGCACCGGTGTACGCTCAAGCACCAGTATATCCTCATGCACCAATGAATCCTCCAGCACCGGTACACCCACAAGCACCGATATACTCTCAAGCACCAGTATACCCTCAAGCACCAATGAATCCTCAAGTACCGGTACGCCCCCAAGCACCGGCACGCCCCCAAGCACCGGTATATGCTCAAGCACCAGTACATCCTCAAGCACCAGTACATTCTCAAGCACCAGTACATCCTCAAACACCTATACAACATTTCTCCGCCAGTCGTACGCCGATGTCTAGTGAACCAGGTGAGCATTATACACAAAAGCAATATTTTGTGCTGCACATTAATCCGGCAAACAAGATTCTATCAACATCATTGAATCCGAATCTGCCAATTCGGAACCAAAAACGTATATTCATACTACATTCTACTCAACATCATCCTAACTGTTTTTGAAAATTTAGTGATGGAATGTGGAAATTCAGTTTCAAAAAGGTGAGTATAACGATTGGTAATGCGATACGTGCAGCTCATGTCGTAGCTTCAGATCAACTTCCCAATTCGTCAACGATCAGCAAAGGTTCAAAGTGTTAATGTTGCAGAAGTTCCTGAACGACAACGAACCTGGCGTAACCTCAATCGTCGAGAAGCTAAGGATCTAGCAACGGACGAGATCACGGCAACTGATACTGTGATCGCGTAGGTGTTAATAATAGTAGATGTACTATGCAATTTCTAACGCACAACACAATAGATTAATGGGTCCAACAGGCTCGGGCAAAAGTTCAGTGAGTGACGTCGGTTTCATGAGTATCTCGATGGCTAATTCTGTTGTATTTCCAAGTTTATCAGTACCGCCATTGGTACCGATGCGGGCGTCGGTCATAGTTTGGAATCTTGCACAAGCAAGATCAGGGCGATGAGAGTTAAAGTTCCCGAAGAAGATGTTGAAGTCGTTCTCGTTGATACACCTGGTTTTGATGACACACATAAATCAGACTACGAGATTCTGACACTTCTTTCGGATTGGTTGAAGAAGACGTACGTATTTATTTATCTTTTAAAAAAAAACAGACAATAACTTTTAACATCCCGTTTAGATATCAGAATAAGGTGTTCCTAAGTGGTATACTCTATCTTCATCGTATTACCGACAATCGTATGGCCGGAACACCGCTGAAAAATTTAAAGATGTTTGAAAAGCTCTGTGGTCCGGACGCATGCAGTCACATTGTTATGGTCACGACGATGTGGGATGAACTTGACGAACCAGGGATTGGAGATAATCGAGAGAAAGAGCTAACATCTACATTTTGGAAATCGATGGTGAGGAAGGGTTCAACCACCATTCGACATGATAATACTTCAGAATCTGCTTGGACCATACTCGACCAGTTTGTGTCTAATGCCAAACAGCAACAGGCGATTCAGCTGCAGAAGGAACTGGTAGATCTCAAGAAAAAGTTACCAAAGACCCAGGCGGGACAGGAATTGTACTTCAAAGTCGAGGATGTTGTTAAAAAACAGGAGATGCTAAAGCGAATGGTTGAAAAGCAGCTGAAGGGTGTCGAGCCGGATAGTGAAGTGTACAAGGCGTTACAGGAACAAATTCACCGTTTGGAGAGAGAACGGGCGGACACCATGGGAGATTTGGAAAAGTTGAGGATTCCAGTGATAGGGAGGTTATGGAAAACGCTTACTGTCAAGGCTCAGTCATTCAAACCACAATCCTGAGATAGCAGTCGTAGCGTATATTTCAGCAATCTTCTCCCGATTACATTTGCTTATTTTGTCGCGTACCTGCTGTTAATACCACTCTTGTACCCCCCATGAATACGAAAACCTTTGCCTATGCTGAAGCGAGGCCAACGCATGTTAGAGCACGAGGCACTTTAGTCGGGGATGTTGACATCGTGAAATGGAAGCCGATTTTTCCAATACACCAGATCCAAAGCACAAGCTCCAAGCAGTATTTTGGGATATTCCTTCTTGATTATCGGATGCCACCAGCCCTCCTCGTGCTCGTGGCTTGCGGATGCCTCGTGTTGAATATTGACATCAACTCCAAACTTCGAACTCCTTCACCTTTGTTTGTCACTTCTCACTCCCTATAAAAGGCCCAAAAGCTCACCGACGACTTCCTCATTACTACAACCCCTCCCCCTGAACCTAATGGAGGACATAGCCAAGATCGTACCAACTCTGAGAAGGGATGACCTTATCATTGCGTACGCTTGAGTTTTTGTTTCTTATTCACCCTTCATTTACATAGATTTTCAGGTTTATGGGCCCAACGGGGTCTGGAAAGAGTTTCGTATGCTGAATCTTTTCAACATCGAGAAATCATTGAACATAACCGATATGTTTACAGTTCATCGATCTTTTGACTGGCCAGGCTGGGAGACGTGCTGGTAGTTCGTTGACATCTGTAACCGAAGCTGTTCAAGCAACCCGAGTAAGGCATAAAGTATATGGTGACCGCATTGTCCTAGTCGATACTCCCGGGTTCGATGATACGAACAGAAGTGATATGCAAATTTTGACCATGATAAGTGATTGGATGAGCAAAACGTAAGTACCATAGTTGGTTTTCCCGTATACACCAGGACGCAGTGAATGATTTTGGTGTAGATACCAGAGAGAAGTAAAACTCGCCGGGTTGGTTTATCTCCATCGCATTAGTGACAATCGTATGTCCGGGGCACCATTAAAAAACCTCAACATGTTTGGACAACTTTGCGGAGATATTGCCATGAATCAAGTCATTCTCGTATCCACGATGTGGGGTCGAGTAAAAGAAGACGTTGGAAAACAAAGGGAGGTGGAGCTGATGACCAAGTTTTGGGACAAGATGATTGAGAAGGGTTCGAAGACTCAACGTCTTTGTCCTACTACCCGAGAATCTGCCTGGGAAATCGTTGATTCCCTGATCAAGTCGAAGGTTCAACGGGAGGCAGTTCTGTTGCAGGAGGAGATGGTGGACCTTCACGTGGCGCTGAATGAAACACAGGCGGGAAAGGCATTGTACTCAGACCTACAGAAAGCTCTCTCTGACCAGAAACGGGTTCTCAACGATCTACTGAATCAAGTCGCGAGTTCTAGCAACGACCCAAGTCTAGTAAAGGAGTTGAGGAAGGAATACGACAGAGTAAACTCACAATTCCAGAAGACATTTGACGAGGTTAAGAAATTAAAGATTCCTTTTGGAAGGCGAATAATGTTGCTTTTCTTCGGCAAGAAAACACGCGCGGTGAGCTATTTTGATTTTCAGCGCCTGTACACCTGCTAATTGACTGCAACTCACGTAAAAATAGAAATCAATCAAGGTTACATGAACAGTATTCGGTTTCTTTCTATTTTGCAAGGATACGGATATGTACATTCTTTCTATTCCATTTGGGAAATATAGCCTAATATGATGTATGGCATGATTAGGAGTCCTGATCAATCAGGAACTCCCCGATTATATTTTGTACATTTTGCGCTGCCTTTACCTTGCCTTCCACACTAACTCCTCGTAGAGATGGATGGGAGTCCATCCATACAGGTAAAACTACCTGCTTCGGACCGTCAATGTTTCCGCGGATACTTTTACTAGTCCATGATGTATGACATGCGTAGCAAAGATATGAATCAATTGTGTCGAAGGTAGTAGCTTGAGCATCTAGCGATACTTTGGGATCCTTGTTATATGAACGTATTGATATCTTGTTTTTCCATTCTTGTACGCCCGGTTGTGCTGGTCTATTTTGCGTCATGAGTTGATATACGAATCAAGTGAGGAATAGTTTACCGTTCACAGAGTATACATTTGGAGGATGCATTTTCTCTGGTGGTGAGTTTAGCACACGTCCGTGCAATGGTTGAAACAGTTGAAGGATAGTCCTTTTCTAGACCCATGATAAAATCTACAGGTATTATCAGAAAAAATGCTTAGTTTGCTAGAAAGAGGAACGGACCTCTGGTGAGAGCAGTTATGTCCTGCCGTCCCCCTAAGTAACAATTCTTGCCTATAATTCTCAACCGAGACCACCAAGCATAGAAAGCACATTCTTTGATTCCTACTTCGCGAAGGGGACGAATAATACGAACACTTTTCTGTCCGCTAGTCCATTCTTCCTGAGATTCCTCCCGAATAGTATAACCCCCGCCCTGTGACACAGATGATATGAGAGAAATTGATAGGGATGTCAAATTCGTCCCCAGAAGAAGATGCGACGATCCTGTTGACAAGGCAGAGTACAGAAGTAGAAGACGAATGAGTAGTTGAATGGCGTTCGATTTGGCAGTTTGGGTTGGAAATGAAGAAAGATAATTATATAAAGCGGACGTTGACGATCCAGCAGTGTCTGAAAGGCATTTCAAATAGAGCTCTAAAACTGATTAGTGATTGAAATAAATTTGAATTTCGAACCTATACCTTCATTAACTATTTCTACTCCGAGTTTACTTGAATGACCGCCCCTCTTTTGCCACCATCCCTCATCGAAGGCATCTTCGAGTCGGAGATAGATATACTCGAAACTTGAATAGCTTTCGACAACCTCCTTGACATCACTACTGATATCTTTTGGTTTCTGTTGGTTTCTGTTAAATGTTGATGTTACAACTATTAGATAACACTGACCTCGTCGAGGAAAGCCCCGGAAATGTCGACATGGGCGATAATAACTTTCGACCAAGGGCACCCACGATTAGGGTTTTTATCCAACTCATTTTGAATTTGTTTAGTGAGGTATGTATTGTGTACCAGGTCTATGAGCACACTTGAGCCCAAGCCTCCCGAATAACCGATTAGCAGGTTTCCGGCCGCTTTTAGGCCTTTGTGACGATGCATTTCGGGTCTGGGGTTGATAAGGTCTTCTAGTGCGCGTCGAAAGCGGATGGATATCAAAGGGTAAAAGCACTCCCTGGCAGAGCATGAGCACAGTGATCAGGATTTGTGATTCTCGTAGTCGCACTTGCAGTAGACTGCATGCCGAATAACAATGTTTCCGGGATTCAATTTGCACTTGATACAAGCCTTGGACTTGTCATATTTCTGGCGGCCTGAGATGCATCAGCTGGGAGGATCAACTCTGTTTCTCAACTTACGAGGCATAATTGGATCTGCCTCAGCACTTGGATTGCCGCAGGAAGACATGATGATCGAAGGTCAGGGTTTATTTATTCGTGTTTGGCTCGCTTGCATTCACATACAATCTGCTTCCCGACAAACTGTATATACGTAGTCAACTCAGTTTCGCCCGAAGCTCATTGCTTCTCAAATTATAGTAAATCGATTACTTTTTCTACCCCGTAGATATTTTATTCATAGCCAAAAAATTAGTCACAACGAAACCCCGCATAATGTGTCTGGTCTGTCAAAGTAAGCATCACTCTAGCATTTCGACACCTCGAGGCAAAGTCTTCTATGATTCCGAGGAAGCATTCCGAAATGTCTGAGAAGAAATGGTGGTCAGAGAGAAATAGAAAAAAATAGATGAGAGATGAGTGATAGGAAATATATCATTTATCACATTTCACAAGCAGCCTGCCAAGTATCGGTGCAAGGTCTTTGTGCTGCGCAGAGTCTACACAAGGAAAGAGACGCTGTTGAATATTCTGACCAAGGAATGACACGTGTTCTGAGCTGAGCAGGGCTAGGACGCTTGCAAAGTTCTTGCAAAATAGGAATTAATCCAATAACGATTTCCTGTAAAAGAACTAGAACAAAAGTTACTAGAATGAATATAGGTAGCATATATGGTCATTTACCCATCCCAAATTCCACATCAACCATTACCCCAGATCCAAAATGCCTGACAAGGGTGCAGGACGTTTCAGTGCTTCAGCGAATACCATTCCCCAATTGCCTCAATCACTGCCTTTGTACGAATCTTCCTGAACATCTTGTCGTCGTTGGTATCCTGTGCTGCAAAGCACGTCAATAACACACACTCCTTCCACTCGCACTCGATTCCATCATGTAGCATAAAATTTTCATTCAACTTCATCCATGACTCAAAACAAGAAGCAAAGACCATACAACAGTACGCATCCTGGGCAACTACAGTCGTTTGACTATACTCGCGTGATATCCATGATAATGCATCAGAAATTGATTCCGTAGCACCTGCATATTCCTTCCGCGCTTTCATACATGAAGTGTCACAATCCACCCAACCATGAATACCCTCCAAAGATTTCAACCATCCAAGTTCCCCGTACACAAATATCTGATTGATAGCATAGAACTTCAGTGATAGGTGAATTTACCATGATTGATGTGACCGGTATGGACAAAGCACAGGTGGAGTCTGAGTAATGTTAAGGGAGGGTTCTTGGTGAACTGTACGCCAGATGACTCGGAGGGTTGGAAGAATTGTAAAGGCGCCCAATGCGGAAACAAGTACAGTTACGGGTGCGGAGGCAAGCGACCTAGATTCCCATTGCGAGACCACTAATCCAGTGAAAAAGAGACCAAGTGCACTAAGTAGGAAGAGTGGTAGCATGTCTGGTGCACCATTGAAAGACCTCAACGTCATCTGCCACCTTCGTGGAGATGTTGTAATGAATCAAGACATTCTCGTATTCACGATGTGGGGTCGAGTAAAAGAAGACGTTGGAAACCAAAAGGAAGGGGAGCTGATATCCAAGTGTCAGGGTTGTATTTAATAGTGTTTGGCTCTTCCGTTCTCCATGCGCCAAATCTCCCTGTTCTTATCTGCTCTCGGCTTGTCTCTGTATACTTGGCATACGCTTTCGTCAACATACATAATCTGTTCCCCGACAAGTCGCGTATACACAGTCAATGCAGCTCAGCCAGAAGCCCAGTGCTTTTCAGTCAACAACGATCGCATCCAGCATGTTGGAAGCTATGGTATGTATCAGTCCTAAGCGTATATGCACCAATCTCATAGGTGTCAAGATGATGTCGCTGCGTTACATCTCACTATCCCAATTATCGACGTGAAATGGCGTATTGTGCACCCCAGAATCATGTTCTTGGATCCCGCCGACATCGTAGTCCCAGGGCTGGCTGGTAAGGATGTCTGGATATTTATAACGATACTCAATTGAAACCAACTTTTTGAAAGATGCCCATGCGCATGTATTGGAGAATGGTTGGATGATGCAGCTCCCATTAGCAGGCAGTGCCTCGATACAAGGTGAAAACATGTTCACTTGGGAAGCGAATATCTCATGCTAAGATGTCAACTAACACAGAGGTCGTGGAACGCATTAAATCTTACATATATGCGCACCCAGACATTCTCCAAGACCGAGATCGTTGGATAGAAGGTATGGGCTGGGATCAAACTAGATGGCCTGATAACGAATTCCCAACCGCGGTATGTTTCAGCGATGCCATGCAATAAAGGTAACCTTATGATTTGTAATAGGAGGATCTCGACCGTGATCCACTTCTGCGCGGACGCCCCATCTCGTTGAGCCGTGTCGATGGACATGCTCGTTGGGTATCTGCTCGAGTCTTGAGCATCATGGGAACTTTGCCTCAGGATGATGAAATAGTCGGTGGCCAGGTAATACGTGACGTTGATGGAAAACCTACTGGTTGGTCTCGTTTAATTTGTTGCAATATTTATTAAACCAATTCGCAGGCGTGTTTGTTGACAATGCGATGGATCTGATTCCAACACCTGCTTGGACTGAACAACAAATGGAGGATTATTTCTCGACCACAATGAAAATGGCGTTGGAATATGGTCTTACAAGCATACATGATGCCGACACAAAACTGCATATGGTTGAGTTTTTCAAAAGGTTTGAGCATTGGCAAAAGTGGTAAATGGGTACTAACTTTCTTTCCAGAAAAGCCAAGCAAGGAGAGGTACCCGTGCGTCAAAGAACGTACCAATGTGTTTTATAACTATTTCAAGCATGCTTTAGATCCGCCTTTATCTCATGGGAGGGGTGACACTCCCAGACAGTAGCACTTTCAATGATACTGCACAACTTGGAAGTTTCATTCAAAAAGACTGGGTGCATAACATTCCTCGATTTCTAGATTACGGAAAACAGAAGCGCTTGACTCTTCGAAGCGTGAAGCTGTTTGCAGACGGTAAAACTATCAACCCTAATATTTGATTTAATTTTCAACGATTTGCAGGTGCCTTGGGTTCTTGGGGTGCGGCTTTACTTGAGCCCTACTCCGATAATCCCTCTATCAGTGGGACTTTATTACAACCTCCAGAGGTTCTGAAAGCAGCTGTTTATAGATATTGGAAGGATAACTTGCAAGTGGTGAGTTCAAACCACACCTTCACACCTACCATGGGATAAGAATGTCTCTATAGAATGTTCACTGCATTGGAGACATGGCAAACAGGGTCACTCTGGATATCTTTGATACACTGAAATCCACTGAAGGGGCCGATTTTTTGGAATTGAGGCCACGTATTGAACATGCACAAATCATCAGCTTGGAAGACATCGAACGCTTTGGAAGTCTCGGTGGTTAGCATTGCATTTTTCTGATATTTTACGCAATCTTATCTTGCCGTAGTCATACCAAGCGTACAACCAACGCATGCGTACGTTACCCTATACTTTTGAGACTCCTATGCTCATTTATACCAGTACATCGGACATGTGGTACGCTGAAAAACGATTGGTAAATCCGTCCACAAAAAGTGATATACACTGGCGCTGATCATATTCTAAGGGCCCCGAGAGAATCAAGGGCGCGTATGCCTACACCACGTTGCACCGGTTTGTGTTTTCCTTAAGGCTTGAGTCATTTAGGAATTCATTGTGTTTTGCTTCCTTAGCACATCAAAGCACGGAATCTTGCCACTCGGTTCAGATTTCCCTGTAGAAGGCGTCAATCCCCTCTTAGGATTCTACGCGTCTGTCTTGCGACGCGCGGTTGATGGGCAATCTCCACATGGTCCTAGCGGATGGTAGGTCAAGTTTTAAAAAAGAATGCTATCCTGATTATAATGTTTGAATAGGTACACAGAAGAACGCTTGACAAGGAAACAAGCCTTGAAAGGCATGACCTTAGATGCAGCGTATGCATCATTCAACGAACACGAAATCGGGTCATTGGAAGTCGGTAAAAAGGCCGACTTTGTTGTGTTTGATCGGGACTTTATCATATGTGATGCTTGTGATGGATCCGAGATTCTTAATGCAAAAACGAGAGCGGTTGTAGTTGATGGGAAAGTTGCTTGGGGTAAGCTACCAGAGTGGAATGCTTTGGGTGTTTTCCATGAGGTCTATGCCGTTGCGATAACATGGTGGCGTGACGGAGGTTTTTGGTGATTATTAGTGGTAGATATGGTGAGATCATATATTTTGCGTGTGCGGTGGAATAACTGATTCCTGTAATAATGCTAGTTCTTTGATATAACCGGCTTCGTGTTTCCTATGAAATAAACACAAATTGTCTACTATCAAAATGGATAAGTCCGATCACTATCATCGACGAGAATAACTTTTATGAAAACCGAGCCCAAAAAACGTGTCAGCCTTAGGCGCCAGTCTATGAAATTACATCATACCTCGTGGCTTTCCTCCAAAAAACATACAGATTGACCTCGTGTTACCACCTCACGCTTATTCTCTTAAGGAGCGTTCAAGTAACCTATGCTAACCTATTTCCCGAAGGATGAACACTTTTCAAGATATAGAACATATTAACACGACTGATATTGTTGTTGCGTACGTTCACCTGTCTACCCTCTGAATCTAGATCTTCGGTTAATGATGTTTAGTTTTATGGGACCTACGGGTGCAGGGAAGAGTCATGTACGTTTATCAAGTAAATTCGAACAAGGGTGATAATGTCACCATTCACAGTTCATTGACCTACTTACCGGTGTCACCGATTCCGACGAGCGACGATCGGGTGACTCATTACAATCTGTGACGGCTGAGGTGCGGGGGTACCGTGTTAATGGGCATGAAAAATACGGCAATCGCCTTGTGCTTGTGGATACACCGGGTTTTGATGACACGACCAGATCCGATATGCAAGTGTTAGTGAACATCAGCAATTGGTTGCAGTCAACGTGCGTACCTCTAACAAAAATAAAACAATGACTCCCCAGCCGAGAATACTGATATTATAATCAGATATAAAAGGGAGATTAAACTTGCTGGATTATTGTATCTGCACCGTATCACCGACAATCGCATGGGTGGATCCCCTTTGAAAAATCTTCGAATGTTTGGAGAACTGTGTGGGGAAGTTGCGATGAGTCAAGTCATTCTTGTGACTACCATGTGGGACAAAGTTTCTCTTTCTATTGGAGAAGCTAGAGAAAAAGATCTTTGTGATACATTTTGGAAACCAATGCTCGATAAGAAGTCGAGGTCTGATCGTCTGCAGGGCAATAGCAAAGATGACGCATGGCGTATCATCAATATCTTAGTGGAGGACGCAGTAAAGAAGGAGGCTATTCTTTTACAAGAGGAACTTGTGGATCTTAAGAAGCGACTCAATGAAACGCAAGCTGGAAAGGCACTATTCACAAACCTGCAACAACACCTCCATGACATGCGCGCACAGCTGAAAGATTTGATCGAAAAGACGAAGAATCAAGATAATGGGCAGCTTAACAAGATTTTGGAGGAGGAGTATTGCAGACTCGACCGAGAATTCCAAGAGACATTCAAAGAGGTCAAAAAATTAAAAATACCTATTGGTAGGCGAATCGCATTATTCTTTTATGGGAGGAAAGCTAGCACGGTATGTTATCCGATCACTTGATATATATATAACATGTATTGAATCAAGTCTTTCCAGAAAGCTGTCAGAATTGCTGCTTAATTATGTGCTCGACGCGCTTAGATTACTGAACACTAATGTATATGCCCCTGTGTGTTTATGCTCCGTTAAATTGGAAGAACTTCTGCGCTATCATCAGGGTGGTTCCACTTTGGCGCTCGATGTCTTACTTCTATGAGATACACGCACGCAGAAGAAGTCAGACTAGTTCCCCCGATCAAATGCAATACATGAGTCGGAAGGTATCACATATTCTTATGGCGCTATTATAGTCTTCGGTATAGAAATAGCACTATATGATCCAGCCTTTCAGCCACAATACTTAATCTTCGCAAAACACCTTTCCGGTTAATAGTACTGGTAAACGACGTAGCATCTTCTGATTCCGCGGATCTGGCCATGGATGATGAAAGTTGCATTGTGTCAATATCTTTTCTGGTTAACCTTGTTCAATTTGACGTTACTTAGTGAGAAACGGAACGGAAATGGCGGTCTAGACGGCCCGTTTCTCCCTATCACTTATATTTGGAAACTACATATAACACTGAGCGCTGACCAAGGCGCTTGCAATTATCCTTATCGTAGCAAGTATGTCAAGGCCAACGATTAAAGCATTCTTCTATGGTACTCTTATGCATCCAAAAATTCTTCAAAGAGTTATAGGAAATGATGGATCGCATCTATCGATCTGCCCTGCGGTTCTCTTGGTGAGATATGGGCTCTACACATGTACAACGAGTCATAAAAGGTTAATATCTGAACACTAGGATCACACGCGACACATGATAAAGGTCAGCAAGAGAGCATATACGAAGACTTGCGGTGTAATATGAATTTCAGAGTGCCGATTATCCAGGTGTAGTTCCGTATGAACGCAGTCGTGATACCTTGTTGAAGGATAGTCCCGAGTTGCCACAAGAAGAAAGATGTGTACGAGGAACACTTGTCACTGGGTTGACGAAAGAAGATATCGGGTTTCTTGATTATTTTGAAGGCGTAGTAAGTCTCTTAAGTAGTCTTGATTGAATTTATTCTCCTAAATAAATTATGATTATAGGAGTACACAAGAGATCCGGTTCCAGTCCATCCGCTTGGTACATTCAAAAGTAGCTCGGATTACGCTAAAGAGTTCGAGAAGTTAGTTCCAATTCATCCGCCACTATTACCTGCTCTATCAGACTTGCCACCGCCAGTGAATGCGGAAACATACATCTTTAATGATGTAGACCGGTTGGAAGCGACTCCTTGGAGTTTCACCGAGTTCATAGAACAGAATGCATGGAAGTGGTATGGAAAGGGGGCTGAGAGTAATGAAGATATTACGGAAGTAGATCGGAGAAGGGAACGTAGCCGACTCGAAATGATTTCCACTGCAGCTGCGTAGGGGTATGTGTGCATGTGCATGTAGGAACGCATTGCTTATGGATGTAATTAGGTTGCATGCCTAACACGTGCGTGGATGACTTTGATGGTCTGATGTGTATTTATATTTATGAACACAAATATGGTCTTGCTCTGCTTTTCTACTTTGCTCTTCCCTCCCTTAATGCCATTCACCCGTAAATGCATTGCATTATATTTCATAGGCTTTCTAGTGCTACTCCTTCTCCTTGATGACGGTGTTCCTACTGCTCATCGACTGTGGGGATTAAGCGGGGAGCGTGATGACCCAGGTTCATTCCAATAATATCTTTTTACTGTGATGTTCGTTTTTTTAAAAACTTGTCTTACAGGAAGCCTTGATTTTGGTCGATATCTACATATCAGAACTTTGTCACCCAAGGAGTTTCCTCTCGGTAAGTATATGCTGCGCCTTGTTCAATGTTATCATCAGAGTTTGAGAGACTGTATTGTTTTAGATGACCCTAACCGACGTGTGATAATCATCGGGGACATTCATGGAAATATTAAACCACTTAAGTATATAGTTCATTGATTTAGGATGAAGTTGTTTCTGACCTGTTTGCTTTTGTCCATTAAAATAGGAAACTGCTTCGAAAAGTCGCGTATGATCGTCAGCGCGACGTGCTTATCCACACTGGAGATATCTTGGCTAAAGGTTCTCACCAAGGAACAATGCGTATCATGAAATATATGGCTCGTCATAATATTACAGGTGTACGTGGTAACCATGACCAAAAAATCATCGAATGGAAAGGTTGGATTGATTGGGTAAATGAATCACATGGTGGTACCATTTGGTTATCTCGATTATATTCCAAATGGCTTGAAGCTCAAGAAAAAGGTGAAGAATTAGAAGATTGGGTTAATAGTAGAAGAAAACACAGTAGTGGTAAGGATGCTGAATGGTGGCGTTCTATTCCACAAGATTGGATTCCATTTGGTGATCATTATCGAGTTGCGAAGGAGTTGACGGAACAAGAGTATATTTATTTAAAGGAACTTCCTTTGAAATTACATGTTCCTTCGGCTCATACTTTTCTTGTTCATGCTGGATTGTTACCTTCGGATGTGAGGTACGATTTTGATGACAAGAAACGTCAACCTTTGGCAAGGAATCCTACACGCAATAGTACTCCAAATATGTCGAAGAAAACAGTGGAAGCCTTGCGTCAACAACAAGAGGTGGATATGTTGTTAAAGATCCCTCAAAATACGGATCCGTGGACCAATATCAATATACGGAGTGTATTGGATAACAACGAACTTTCCAGGTAATTCTACTTTTTACAGAACTTTTCCTCCTCCTTCAAGAAAGCTAACTCGTCCCCTATTTTATAGAAAATCAAGTGAAGGAACACCTTGGAATTACTTTTGGAATAAACAAATGTCCATGTGTAAAGGTTTCGACGTACAATCGCTAGATGAATCGGATGATACGGATACAGAAGGAAAGAAGAAGAAGAATAAAACTTTACCTTGTTATCCAACAAGTATCATTTATGGTCATGCTGCATCTCGTGGATTGGATATCGAACGTTGGTCTTTTGGTTTAGACACTGGTTGTGTGAGTCTCTTTCTTTCCTTTTTTCTTATGCGTACACCATGCATGACTTTCTTTTATATATTAAACACTGATCGTTTATCGTTATAGGCATATAACCGGCAACTGACCGCTATGATATTGGGTCCTAATCCATTCATGGAGCAATCGGATTGGGAAATTGAGGGTGATGATGATGATGATGATGATGAAATTGAGGATAGTGAAGAAGAAGATTCCAACGTTGACATTTACGACTACGATACCGATGATATACGGGATACACACTCCAAATTTTTGGATCAATCAACCAACTCTATTATCATACCAGAACCAGAGGAAGCGGAAGAAATTATTCTAACAGAAGACAAAGATCCTTCTAGCGCAAAGAATAAGAAGAAGGCTAAAGTCGTAAAATTCGGAGAGGGTGGTAAGGCCGCTTTGGTACGCGTTAAATGTTGAAGAGAGTAAGGGGGGATTTTTTTAATTTCTTCTTGTTATACTCATGCATAATTGACACTCCGTTGTCTACTTAATCATATTAATTATTATTGAACTTTGTATTATTTCGGCCTATATGTACCCTAATTTTAATTTTGTATCATTTATTGAGTTGAAAAGTTGAAAAAAAAAAAACGATATATTCAACAGATTGATTACATCTCCTCAAGTTCATTAATCATTCATGCAAATTCGGTACCCAATTAACATTTTCACTTCAAACTACATACTTCAAACTACATACATACTACGTACAAATATGATTCAAGCCTATTTAGTTCTACATACATAGACAGCAAAATCGATAGCAAATGAACAGCTTAGTTCTCCATGTGCGGCTCATGTATGCGTCGTAATCAAGTTGATTAACAAATGAACATAACATTAGTATCCTGAGAAACAAATGGTGAGTCAATTTCACTGCTGGTAATAATAGATGTTACCATTGGATGGGAACTGGAAAGCTGAGAGGAAGGTGGTCAGTCAATATTGTAAACCTGATGCATAAGCAGTATCCACTCACTTGAGGTTTCTGGCTGTACTTGGCTTTGAGAATAACCCGAATATTGTTGAGTAATTCTTGATAACTTTGTGTCTTTTTATTCTCTGAAATTGAAACATTGGTTTTTAGGGAGGAAAGGAAAAGAAATATAAACTTACCCAAAGCAGTCATAAACGCAAAACTCATAGCTCCAGTGGCTTGTCCACCTTCGTGAGCATCAGCACTCGTCTGTGAATCTTTACATCCACTCCAAGAAATCTAGAGATGTTTCAGTATAATCTCGAAATGATCGACTAACATTAATGAGATACATACAACATCAGCAGGACTGGTTCGGGTAGCCTTGGCATGTTTGTCTGCCTTACTGGAATTGCCAGACGCAGCGCTAACTATTCCCATAGCCGATTTAAACACACCACCAATGTCACCTCTAGCGTACGAGGAGACTGCAGAAAGTAGACCTTGACCGGCTTCAGCTGCCAAGTTGGGTTCTTTGATCTTTCCTTCGGTTGAATACTAGATCCAGCGTTAAAAATGCCTGATATAGATATTCTGAAGCCGTGTCCTAACTCACGATATATGGGAGATCCAGGGAAGATCCAGAGTGGCAGGAGTCGAAAATAGCGGTTAAACGACATCCAGCAGGTAAAGGTTTGACCATGACATCGTGCATGACCTTTTGTAGGCGTCAGTTAATGTTAAAGAGCAGGTTTATGGGTACATACGTCGTCCACGATATGTCCTTTGGTATCATGATCCAACTGAAAATACGGTTAGTATCAAAATCTCTGCACCCCGCTGATATATATGCATACAGGATAGATAACTGGGATACGTTATTAGTACCGAAGATAGGGTGGCATAACAGTTTACAAACCTTCGTCGTAACCGTCACCTTCATCTCCATCCGTATCCTTTGTTTGACCACCGTGTCCAGAATCTGTGGAAATGAGTCCTCGCTCACAAAAGTGGAGTAGAAAAGCACTACATACAATGGAAGAACAAAGAGTCATTGGGCGCAGCACCTTTGACTAACCAACGCATGGCTTGTATCTAATATTCGTGTCAATTGAGTCAAATTGTATGTCGGGTTTGCTTCAAAACTCACAATGTTTTCTTTTGTGGGCTTCTGGCGTGGATTTGTAGCGTCATCAGTGAGCATAACAATATCCTCCTCTTTGTAGCCAAAATGTCCTGGTAGAAGCAGACATTAGGAAGGAACAGCCAACAAGATGCATATACGCACTGCAAAGGAAACGCTGGATGTTGCGCGCATCATTGATACATCCTCTCAATTCGCCCGCTTTACCGGTATAGTTGATGCCGATCTAATTGTTGAAATTCATGAGCAGGCAAATACGATCGCGAATGTGTAAATACTAACACAAAGGGCCTTTTTCTTACCAGAACATTGAGAATATTGGAAATATGGTTGTTTAGTTTTATGATCGGCACCCTCAAACTGGGGGCCATAGTTTTGTACAGTGGTGGGCGGTCTGGGGGGAGGACCATCTAAAAGGCAATTTAAGCACAGATAGCTGTGGTTACAGTCGTGTACGCTTACTTGGGTGGTATTGATTTGCTTGGGGATTATTTCCAAAAGTTTGTGGTTGTTGCGGAGGGTGTTCTTGGCGGTATTGTTGACCTGGATACCCTGAACTAGGAGGCTGCTGTTGACCTGGGTACCCGGAATTGTGCTGTTGTTGAGGTGGGTATCCGGAATTGGGTTGTTGCTGTTGATATTGACCAGGATATGCGGGATTTGCGGGCGGTGGCCTAGGCGGTGGTGCACCAGGAAAGCTAGGATGGATTGTCAACTCTCGGTCCGAAGCATAAATAGTAGTAGCGTACCCTGACTGAGGAGGTTGGGAATTGGGAGGATTATACCCTGGAAAATTAGGTGAAGGGCTTGGGAAACCGGCAGAAGGGGATGGGAAGCCAGTAGGAGGGCTCGGGAAGCCAGGAGTAGATGGGAAGCCTGGTCTAAATGTTGTGAGGCTTGTTAGAGAACAGTTGTGGCCAGAGATCAATCGGCTTACCCCTGGGGCGGAGGACCTGTGTACCTAAAAATGACTCGAATCAATGATCAGAAAACACAGACGAGCAGACACAACATACCCTCCGGGAGGAGCATAGGACGGAGCATATCCAGGAGCGTATCCGGGGGTGGGACTTGGATTCTGGGGGGCAGCGGGAAAACCGTAGGCTGAGGATGGGGGTGGGGGACCAGAAGACGGAAAGTTGTGGGGAGTTGGGCCAGATGGAGCTCCATACTGCGAAGAAGGAGAAGGATAAGCACTGAAGATCAGTTAGTATTGCAACATTGCCAGGAAATACAGTTAATCCCTTACCCGTAGCTTCCACCCACAGGAGGCTGGGTATACCTGCGCGCACTCAGTCTCGGGTCCCACCAGACAGCAAGCAACTCACCCAGACGATCCGCCCTGTTTCTGGTCCAGCGCCCGTTTAGTCTGCTTGTAGATATCTTTTGCGTTGCTGAAAAGGCCGTTCATGGTTTGTGAAGAGAAGATGTGTGGTCGATCTTACTTATAAGTAAACATCGCCATTCTTTAGCACCGCCACATCGTTGCACACTACACTGCCGCCAAGTCCCCCACCCCCGCGCTGTACTGCCGACGCGTAAAAAAACAAACATTCAAATTCCAGCGGCATACGGCGGCATACTGTTGTACACCCTTGCACATCGTCATCGACTACCCATCGCCATTACTCATAGCCCAAGGAGTTATCATCGACCGTATTCTTTGTTGGCCTATCAAACCTTCCTGTCCCAAATTATCCGGAGAAGCATCTTCGCTCCCGCCGGAAAATATGATTATAATCTTTACAACGTGGTGCTTCCATTGGAATCTCACATGATACCTCTTTCTCTGGAGTTACTCCGTGGTGAACCCATGGAGAGCCTGTGAGTTCGGCACATATAAATTGAAACAGACAGAGTATTTTCCTTCGAACACTCTTTCCCTTAACACAATGGCTGGAGGTGCTGCCGGACCCGACACATCCCTCGCCGCTGCAAAGCGAAGAGCCCTTGCTGGAAAATCAGGATGGGTATGCACCTCATTCAGCTACTCACATCCTTACTCACCAAACATCAGGCTGGCTTGCTTCATAATCGAAGAGTCTTTGCCGTCGCTGTTTTCGCGTCTCTCGGTGGACTGTGAGATATTGAATTTTCTATTTATATATTTGAAGCTCATCGTTTAATCATAGTCTTTATGGTACGGATGCTCGCCGTCTACGAGAACAATTGACCTTAATGTTTGTTTCGATATTTTATGTTAGGGTATAACCAGGTCGGTTGTTTCCCATTATATTAACGCAAACTACTCACCATCGTTATTTAGGGTGTATTCTCAGGTGTTTTGGTGTAAGTGAGATATCATCAAAGGCGGAAAGCACGACTCAATGGAACGTATTGTACAGTATGAATTCCTTCCAAGGCCGAATGGGAGATGCCGCTACGGATGAAGGTAAACAAGGCTGGTTGGTCGCTATTCTAGAATTGGGAGCTTGGTTTGGTGTCTTGGTCACAGGTACTTGGTTCTAGGGTACTGTAAATTTGCCGTTCTAACTTCGCCGCTAGCTTATTTCGCCGATAAATTTTCTCGAAAGTATACGATCGTACTAGGTGAGCACAAATAATACTGGGTGTTCGACTATAATTCTTAATAATTTTATAGCCGTCATTGTTTTCTGTGTTGGTGTGATTGCACAAACAACTGCCACCGGTGCGGATGCAATTTATGGAGGTGCGATAAATCAGTTTCACCCGCTACACAGTATAGTTCTGATATCTAGTACCTCTGATCAGGTCGATTCATCACGGGTTTGGGCGTTGGATCTTTAAGTATGGTCGTCCCTCTGTATAATGCTGAGATAGCTCCTCCAGAAGTACGTGGCAGTCTTGTTGCTCTCCAACAACTTGCCATCACCTTCGGAATTATGATCTCCTTTTGGATCGACTATGGTGAGAGACTTCATGAATTCCATCATGATAACAAGATTAGGCTTGGATCTTAAACGGACCTATAGGTACTAATTATATTGGAGGGATTCATGACGGTCAAAAGGAAGCGGCTTGGAGATTACCTTTGGCTTTGCAACTTGTGCCTGCCGTTGTTCTTGGAGTTGGTATAGTCTTTATGCCATTTTCGCCACGGTAAGCACGGAAATCCATATCAATAACATTCCACATGAAACTGATTATGAAAAATGTAGTTGGCTGGTGAATAAAGGCCGTGACGATGAAGCACTCGCTGTACTTAGTCATGCTCGAGGTCTACCTCCTGATTCAGATCTAGTTCAGATCGAATTTTTGTAAGTTGACTAATATTACGATAGGCAACCTTGAAGTAGTAATTGACATTCTCGTCTTTTTTGACCAGGGAAATTCGCGCAGAATATTTGTTCGATAAAGAGGTCTCAGAGGAAAAATTCCCTCAATATCAAGATGGATCATGGTCTTCAAATCTCAAATTGGGTCTTTTCAGCTATTGGAGTTTGGTTAGCGAACGAAGTAAGTACCTCTTATGGAATGTTATTCACACTCGCGTATTAACGTTTGGTCAAAAGACCTTTTGTATCGTGCCGCAGTAGGAACCCTGTAAGTTTCAAGTCTAGAAATAGTTTCAAATAGGAGACTAACAACTGACCTCTTGATATCAGAACAATGTTCTTCCAACAATGGAGTAAGTAAAAATCAAAATCGAGATTGTCTCATTAGAAGACCACGATCTAACGCCCTCTTAAAATAGCCGGTGTGAACGCGATTCTTTACTATGCCCCAATTATCTTTAGAAATCTAGGCCTGACTGGAAACGCCACTTCCTTACTTGCCACGGGTGTCGTGGGTATCGTGTAAGTCTTCATTTTCTTTCTCGTCATATTATGTTTATGTGAGGTTGACTGGGTCCTGATCGACCCCCTTAGAATGTTCCTCGCTACTATTCCTGCAGTTCTATGGGTCGACCAAATCGGACGTAAACCTGTATTGATTTCCGGAGCATTTATAATGGGAACATGTCATATTATTGTTGCAATTCTTAGTGGTCTTTATCAAGATAGTTGGGCAAGTCATGTTGGTATGTTATGAAGTAATATGAGGAAAGAAAGGAACTGGAAAACTAATTTATTCATTATAGCTGCTGGGTGGGTCGCATGTGCCCTTGTATGGGTCTTTGCAATTGGTGCGTTTCTTGAAATTTATGTTTATTTTTAGACCTTGGGGTCCTAACGATCATTCTAGCCTTTGGTTATAGTTGGGGTATGTGATTGTGGCCTGTGCTTCTTATTCACATGAACATGAATTAACCACTCGATACAGGACCTTGTGCATGGATTTTGGTTGCTGAAGTACGTTTTCCTATTGGTATTATTGTGCCTCATTTTTCTGATTTTTGTTCATGTAGATCTGGCCGTTGAGTGTTCGAGGAAAGGGTATCTCGATCGCGGCGTCTTCGAACTGGGTATGTTTTTTCTTCTCCGAATGACATGGGGTAGCATTTATACTTTATCATCAGATGAATAACTTTATCGTCGGTCAAGTACGCGCCTGCACTGACTTTCAATTTTATCGATCAGTTAGCTAATTTCCTTTCTATATAGGTTACGCCATCGATGTTGAAACACCTCAGATTCGGTACCTTTGTTTTCTTCGGTGTAAGTTTATTATTAGTCTTGGTATTCAACACTCTTTTTACATGAGCTCAATCTCGACTACGATGATTTCTTTAGGTTTTCTCTATTCTGGGAGGATTCTTCATTATGCTATTTGTAAGTTTTGTTTGCTGGACAATCCAGATTTCAGAATTCTTTTATGAGCACATATATCGATATCTGATTACTTTTCTTTTCTTAACTAATAGGTACCAGAGACAAAAGGTTCGCATTCATATATATATTACCAAAATCATTGTCACTAACGCCTTATTCTTGTCCATAGGATTATCATTGGAAGAAATGGACGATGTATTTGGTGATTCAACAGGTGCAGCTAAAGCAGATTTGGAACGCCAAAGAGCAATTCATCGTCGTCTTGGATTACTTGATGCTGTTGGTGAGGAGAAAGGAAAGAATAATAGGGATTCGGGGTCTCAAGACGATACGAAGGAGTAGACGATTTAAGACTTTAAGTACAGTATACTGTATGGATGCTAAAGGTTTACTTACTATATAATATGCGAATTACGATTATATATATATTTTCTGTTCTTTTAATCGTGTAGATTGAGAGATGTAAATGTAGCCTTCTAAGTTGATAAATATCATTGAGTTTGAATAATTAATTAATGTGAGCTACAGTTGCTCATTATTCTCTTGGTCATGTTCTGCTTGAGTTTATATGAACTGATAGCGTAGGCGGTTCTTGTTAAGTCTGGAGACTGTCTGGACTTCTACATCATCTCGGGATTCTGCGGAACGTCACACTGTGACCCCGACTCTTACCGTCACAAGCGTCACATCCCTCTCCTCCTCTTCGCAATATTCTAGTCATGTTCACCGCCGCTGTCCGTGCCGCTCGACCTGCGGTTCTCGCTGCCCGCAACGTTAGCAAGCAACAGGTCACCCGCGCCTTTTCCACCAGTCTCCGTACCTCCTCTGGCGGGTCCCCTCCCCCTCAAATTTTCGGTCCTGGTGCTAAACCCGGTTCCGTCCCCACTGACATTGACCAAGCCACTGGACTTGAACGTCTCCAACTACTTGGAGAGCTTGAGGGAATCAACGTTTTCGACGAGGGACCACTTGACTCTAGCAAACTTGGCACAAAGGCTGACCCAGTCCTTGTTCAATCTTATGTGCGTGTTTTCACGCCACCGATGAAGTTGGTTTTTTTGTGATTCTAATTGGTTTTCACTTTTTCTTCTCTTAGGATGTTGAACGTATCATTGGTTGCACTGGTTTCCCTGCGGACTCGCATAATCTTGTTTGGTTCACTTTGAGGAAGGATAAACAGGGACGTTGCAAGGAATGCGGTTCCGGTGAGTTGTTTTTATATGCGTTATTCCTCGTAATTTGTTTTTGACTTATGTATGCTTGAACGTAGTTTACGCTCTTGACTTCCAAGGTGATGAACATGCCGACCACCACCATTAGAAACTGTGTTGAATGGACATTGAGAGAGTGATTTTGGAAATAAACATGATAACACGCTCTCCTGGGCTTGTTTGTTGGTTTCGTATGATAGCGTCTATTTTTTACGCGAAAAGATTCTGCAGACATGGTAGTTTGTGAAAATAATAGACTTGGGGGGGTTGAACGTGGATTCTGAGTGATTTGTGAGAATGACCTCCTGTGCCTCGGTATTTGCCGTAATATTATATTCTCTGACATCAATGTCATCTCGACGTGAACAATAAAGAAATACAATACAAAACTCAAGCTTTCGGATTTTCTTCGGAGAGTATGATGCAGGTATGATGATGCACTTGTGGCTCTAACGTTCACCCTTTCCTCGGACAAGAGTTCGTTCCTTGGTGACACTGATGTGATTCCTGATTTTTGGAGTCTGACTTATCTTTGAATGTGTTTTGTTTCTTTGGTGGCTTGTTTTTGGGGTTTTGATCTCACGCACAACTTGCCCTCTGGTTTCCATTGATCATTTCCTCGACTTCAGCTGACATATGAACAATGATACAATCAACGAAAATTCAGTTCTCGCGTGGTATAATGAAGCTGACGTCAGCCATCCAATTGACATACCACATTTGTTCCTGAAAGACTCTGAGGCATTTTTGAAGAGAGAATGCTTTTGTTGTTCCAGAATATCCTTTTGTGTTATCTGTTGAGACCAGAGGGGTTACTTACGACTAAGTGTTACCCTTCGCATGGTCGGTAACTATGCTAGACAACGAGAACATTGATTCCGGTAATCTCTAAGTGATCTTAACCGTATGCAGGGTTCTACCAGAAACCTGACCTACAACTGTGGGAGCATCGTTCCAATTGCTATCCTTCACGCTGCGCTCGGCACTTATAATTCTTTGTAGCTGTAGGCAGGCAACCATGAATCGTGTAACCTCCATCGCAACCTATCACCCGGTTATCGCCCTCCCTACTATAAAATCTCTACGAAGTTCTCTCCGAACTTCCCATCACCCTCCTACTCACTTTCTCTTACCACTCTTTCTTTTTCTACGCGTCGTTGACGGCCGTTTTTCCTTCCTTTGACCTGGAGTCTTGTTCATACATTATTGGCACCTTCCGAAACAGCAATATCTCTCTTATCTTCCATCCTATTGAAAAATGGTGGCTACAACATATTTTGGACACGTATTGTTCGCAGTCTTTATGGTTTCGGAACGTGCTCTTGGACGTCCTATATTACTTTACCCGAGGCGTTTTGGTCAGGAACAACCAGCCGTACTTCAAAAATTACGCGAAGCTTGTCCTGGACAAGTTTGCGGTACTTTGGCGGGACAAGCTGTTACTCCTTTACTTGCTGCACAACCTGAATGTTCCCAACAAGATATGGCGGATGCGATCATTGGTGAGTAGTGCACTTTTCATGCTTTGTTAATGGAATATCAATTATTAATTATTATACAGATGCCAGTCGCCAATTCGACGATGCTACCCAGGCGAATATGATTGCTATTGCGATTGAGTATCGTCAAGTAGAGAAAAATACACCTCCAGTAAGCTTCTAATAGTACATTCTATAAATACGTTCAGAGTTTCTAATAGAATCTATTAGGACTTCACCACCAATCCACCTACTGCTCGGAATTCTGTCTTTTGTCAAAAGGCACCCAAGAATTCTGAATTGGATGGTCTTGTTCAAGCTCAAGATCCTGCCAACGATCCTGACATCTTTTTCGACCCTGCATCCAAAAAAAGTGTTAGGAAAGGCGAACAAGCAAATACTTTCCCTTTTAATGGTACAGCAAAGTAGGTCATCACACATATATTCGTCTTCCCTGATTTAATTATGACTTTTATTCAGTAATAACAATAACGGTGGCGCTGTTGGTAATGAGACACCTACTTCTACAAGCTCAAGTGCTGCTACCGTAACCGCAAAGCCAATTGGGGTCTTGGCTCCCAGCTGTCCTGTGAGTATTTTCTTGACTATTAAGGTATTCTTCTGACTTGAATTAACGATATGTATATTAGACCGTTGTTACCGTTACAGTATCTGGCACCAACCCGGCTGCAGCGTCCGCTACTAACGCCAGAACAGTGACTGTTGGAAATCCATCACAATCCCCTTCACCATCTACCACAAATCTTCCTAGCAATGCTGATTTTGGTTCATGCACGGTACCTCAGATTGAATTTGCAACAGGCTTTGATAACCGACGAGAAACAAGCTTCAGGCCCGTAGACAGGGGTGGGTTATTATAAAGTATTTCATTAATCGACCTTTAAGTTATTGTTATTCTCAGTTTCATATCCCCATGGATCTGCTCAGAATATTAACATTATCACTCGTAAGTTCTTTCCTCATAAGGTCAGCTGCAGTGCTTTGAACTGACTGTGATTGGTAGAATTTATTTGTGATTCGTTGACCAATCGGTGTGGTGCAAATCAGGCAGCAAAGGATTTATGTGGTCAAGCAAAAACTGCTGCTTCCTCTGCCAAAGCCGGTACTGGTGCCCAAGCTGATGCATTCAATTCTGTATTCGGAATTCAGACGGTGACTCAGAGTCTTTTGTGATTTATGAAGAACGTTACTTATCGCCTTGTAACTTTCTCTTGTAGGCATTCGTGGATATTGCTTCCGTCGACAACCAAGGAGATGTTGTCCCTGAAACAGGATCAAACCCGGGCAAAGCAAATACGGGCTCTGGTTCAACCGGTTCAACCGGAACTGCTGCGACACCAGCACCAACATCGACAGCTCCTGCGAAAGGAAGCGGAAATGGGGGCGGTAGCTTTGGGTCATGTACTACTCCACAGATCGAGTTCGGAGCTGGTTTTGATGGTAGGAAAGAAACGAGTTTCCGCCCAGCCGATCTTCGTATGTTTCCATTTTCCTATACAGATCAAGTTCCAACTTCTAATCTTTGGATAGAATCTTTCAACCATGGTTCTGCCAACAATATTGATATCATAACACGTTCGAATTCTTTATGATATGTAGAGTTTCCTTGAATTCTAACATGGTCGACAGGATCTATTTGTGATAATTTAACTAATTCCTGCGGAGCTGACCAGACCGCCAAGGATACTTGTACTCGTGCGGCAGCTTCAGCATCTGCTGCTACAGCTGGAACGGGTGCCCAAGCGGATGCATTTAATGCTGCTTTCGGTATCAAAACAGTGCGTCCCAGAATGTCCTTACAGAATTTTAGAGAGCTAATATGCATGATTCCAGGATTTCGCCAATGTTCAGCAAATCGACAATCAAGGAAGAGTCGTAGGTGCAGAAAATGCTGCCGCGACTAATCCCACTCCACCCGATGTGACACCGGCTGCTAAGGGCCCAGGTCCAATAAGTCCTGCCCCTGCGGTAAGCTGGCCTTCATTCCCCTGGCGACTATCCTATTTATCTGGTTCCTCCTCTTTTTCCTCTTTAGCCTCCGGCTGTGGCGGACAGCCCCGCATTGACGAGCTCCAACTTACAGACATTTAATGGATCTTTGGGTGATGTAAAAGCTCCTGCCGTAACAGACCTTGGTGGTGGACGTTTTCAAGTAGAAGGAAATGCACAATTTAACGACCGTACAAGCGCACTAGTACGATCCTGGTGAGTTTATCACAATTACTTATGTTAGTGTATTAAATTTTGGCATTTTTCTTGTTTAGTGATGTCCAAAATAATCGTTGTGCAGACGCTGCAAATGCTTCGGGTAATAAGAATGAACTCACTGTTCAAGCATGCAATGAACAGCAGGATCAGTGTAAGGCTGCTGTAGGAGCGTAATGAGTCAAGGAATAGTAGGGATAGACAAAATACTGTACGCATGTAAGAATAGTTAAAGGTCTTTCCTGTCGATAAACCGAACTGTTCTGTGATGCCAAACCTTTTACTGGGGGGAAATTGTAACAGCATGAGCCTTTTTCGTGTTTTTTTACAAAGAAAAACTCGTTATGTCATCTCCACACAGCCGCACTGTAATACAACAATCTTCTACCTTTCTAGTAATCAATCTGGATATGTTTTACTCCACAAATAACTACCGCTTAAAGAATCCACAACGAGTGTGTGCGAGCGCATTTATTGATTATGAAAAGGAAAATGACCTATAAAGCGTCAGCAAGAAAGTTAGAATTTTTTGCAAAGGTGAAGAAGAACGGCTTCGCGAGGTAATTGCTGCCGAATGCATTCTGCAGCCTCTAGTACACAATTGGAAGGAAATATTTCAAGCCACTGATCAGTGGCTGAGCAATGTGCAGAGTCTTCAGGAACTTTTGCGATCGATATCAAATTTATCTTTACTCATTCAAAATGTAAGGTATAAAAAAAATTTAAAGTGGGCTTGGCCCATATACGGACGACAGCGAACATCGAAGTCCTGAAAGTTCTGCCGAAAGTGGCTCTTTGAAATCTAGAAATAGGCTATAGCCACATCAATGTGTGCTAAATAAAAACCCAAAGGTCCTTCTAAATAAAGACAAATCTTCCCTGGTCCGTGCGCATCCAACAACCCTATATAAAGGTGCCATCAACATTTGTGATTCTTTACCACTCTGGCCTTTTGGCTTAGATCAAGTGTAGTATCTGTTCTTAATAGTTTAACCACTATTATGGAGGCACCGCCTCCATTATTGGTTATCTAATTTTTGCCGCCCCAGTTCCTCGTCCTCTGCTTGCACGACTTGGACGCGATGACTCTGCTGCTGCACTACCGGCTTATGTCGTCGGGGGATCCCTTATTTTCAAGGGCTCTTTTTTCTTTTTGTTTGGCTTTTATGTGCCTGTCATTTGACAATGCTTTACATGAACCGGCAAATGGAATGGAGTTCAAAAGAATTTTCTTCTCTGACTTGTAGGAATGGTAATTTGTAATATGCCTTGATTATTACTGGCTCTGGAAATGATGTTGTTACCTCAGTCCGCCCGGTTAAGATAAAAATCCTTTTGACTGCTCTGGATCAACATGACTATTGTAACCCCACCTTCTCGAGTTCTTGTTACTGGTGCAAATGGCTACATTGCGATGTGGGTAGTTGATACCCTTCTCAAGAAGGGATATAAAGTCCGTGGTGCAATCCGACGAGAAGATAAGGCCAAAGATCTTATAAGCAATTTCGGTGAATTTGTTGATAACGGGAGTCTGGAATTTGTGGTAGTAGAAGATATCACGAAGGTATGCTTTGATATTGTCCACCAGGATCTCTTGATATCGGAACGCATGCTTCATAGGATGGTGCATTTGACGAAGCCGTCAAAGATGTGGGTGGAATCATTCATATGGCATCACCAGTCAACCTCGATGCCGATGATCCACAAGGTAACCAACACAGATTACCCAACCGCAGCTATTGAATGAAAATTGGATCACAGAATTGATTGTCCCCGCGATTCTGGGAACACGCTCTATATTGACTAGCGCATTGAATCATGGGTACGTTCAAGTTAATATGTTATGAAGTACCTAAGTTGAACATTTTATTTTAGCAACCTCCTAAATCGTATTGTATTTACGTCCTCGACAGCCGCCATTCTTGAACTTCCAACTGAACCTATTGTCTTCTCCGAAAAAGATTGGAATCAGGTATCAGTTAAAGAAGTAGAATCACTTGGACGAAATGCTGCTCCGATGCATAAATATCGGGCTTCTAAGACGTTATCAGAGAAATGTGAGTTTCTTTCCAAGCTATTAAATTGAGAATACAGTTAATAACGAATGAAAATGTTGTCTTTCATAGCGATCTGGAAATTCTATTCTGAGAATAAAGACAATCTTCAATGGGATATTAGTGTTATAAACCCACCATTTGTACGTTCTCCTTCTCCTCTGTTTTGTCACGTTTTTTTTTTATCAAAGACTATATATTCTTATACACATAGGTCTTTGGCGTACGTATATTCCCCCCCAACCAAAAAAAACTACTTCTAATCAAAAACATTCACCCTCTTTTATTTTATTTCATCCTCTTTGTTTCGGTTCTTCAAGCCTGCATTAAACAACTTTTCCGACCCATCTCAACAAAACGCCACCACAAAAATGTGGTGGGATAATATCATCGCTAATCCACCTACACTTCAATCAGTTACAGTTTCAAATGCTTGGGTAGATGTTAGAGATCTTGGTTTAGGTCATGTACTTGCTTTACAAAAAGTTGAAGCTGGTGGAGAGAGAATTATTATTTCTTGTGGTGAGCGTTGATTTCTGATTTTTTTTTTTTTTTTAAAAGAAAATTTTATTACTATACAAAACTTATTCACTAACCGATGATATACATAGGACCTTATGTTTGGCAAGATTGGCGTAAGTAATCACTACTAAAACTAAAACTTCACGGAACGATTAACGAATATATGTTTGTGATAAATAAATAGACGATATAGCTGCAAAATATCGCTCCCCAACTAAAACGCAATTCGGCCACCATATCGGAGATGAAAAGTTCCTTCCTCCCGGTTTTCCAGAAGTCCCTCGAAAGCGACTAATCGATTACGACACTTCCAAGGCCAGCAAGGTCTTGGGACCAGAACTCAAATTTAGAGGCTTGGAACAATCAACGAAGGAGATTCTTGATGATTACGCTAGTCGTGATTGGTGAACCGGGATATATGCAGCTTGTATGATGGAAGGATCGCAGACCAACTAATTACGTGTCTATTAACAGCGCCGATTATATAGTTCACTTGATAGCACACATGTCATATCCATTTCACATGTTGATCGAAGCCCTCATGTTCAAACATTCACACAATGGCAAGTTACGTCGACTAGGCAACAGGGATCAGGATAAAATTGACTAAAGGGATATATAACAAGTACAGAGTACTTGAAAGTGAACAAGTGTACATATCAAGCCGTCCAAAGAAAAAGAAGGTACAAAAAGGATAAAGAGTGAGCAACTCTAGTGAGGAGTTCGTAAGAGTGTCTTTAGAAAGGCAACTTTTCAAGGTAGCGAGCAGCTCCTTAGATCAAAAGCGCAACGAGACCAGCACCGACAGCACCAGCAAGACCAACTTGAGCGAATTGAGAGGATGCTCCGTTGTTGTTGCCCTGAGAAGACCCAGTGGTAGTCGCATTACTATTAGTGTCCAGTCAGTTATAATAAGGGTTTTATGATAAGAAAATGTCTTACGATGTAGTGGCAGGACGGGAGGTAGTTCCGCCAGTAGTAGTTGCACGAGTGGTGGTTATAGCAGCAGGGGAGGTGGTGGTTGTGAGAGCGGAGGTGGTACCCGCAGGGGTGGTGTAGTACTAGCACTGCTTGTAGTAGTGGCACCACCGCCTGTGGTTGGAGCACCACTAGTTGTGGTAGAAGCGGAAGGATTCTGGCCTAGACAACCACTATCGGCTGTAACCACCAAGTTAAAAAAACGATGACAAGTGGTCAGTGGAGAGGTTACATACAACCAGGTAGGACAGGGAAGGCGCCAGACTGGGCAATAGCTCCGTTGCTGTCACGAAGAGTAAGACCGAGTTGGGTGCCTAAAATTATGACCATCAGTCAAGTGGAGCTGTGGTGATAGATTTGATTTTACCTTGAGCTTGGTTGACGGTCCAGGTAAGTTGGGTGCCATCTTGTCTACCAAGATCAACTAGGGCTTGAGCAGTGGGGTCATTTCCAGGAAGAACGCTAGTAGAGGATGAGTAAGGTCCCAGGTAATGACACACTGAATGAAGCTCACCTCTGTTGAGAGGGAAGTTGGGAAATCTCGGATTAATAAATGTAAATAATTGAACAGGACATCGAAAACGAACCAAGAAGTAAGGAGCTGAAGAGGTGTGTGTGTCAGCAACAAAACAATGTGCAGCAATGGGTAGACGTACGGGTTCCTCCACTCCAGGTAAGCAAAAGAGGTTGACATTGAACGGCATTGAAGCTAGAGGCAGTGTCAATAACAACATGGGCATCCCTGTGTTTGTAGGACGTACGGAGTGTTAATAGTGAACTGCTGGGCAAGAGCAGCGACAGCGAAGACGAGGGGGATGAGAGCGGCCTTCATTGTTGAGGTTGGTGGAGGGTGTGAAAATGGGGGTTAATAGTCAAAACGGAAGAACACGCCACCAGGGTGGGTATATATTTACCGGGAATCTGTTGTTTTGTTTGTCCGCCAAACAGCGCATGACAACTGACGTTTTCGGCTGGGCATTGTTTCTCAGGCTTAAGACATTCGTACATAAAATATGGAGCATACTCAGTGTACACACTGTCAATTCCGACTAACGATTACTAGTTTCAAATGTAAACTGTAGTTGGAGTACTCTCGAGCATACGTACTAGTACATAAAAAGCATACAAAAAATCCAATATATCAATCTCATATCACGTACAACGGAGAACGGAAACCAACCCATAGTGATCACTGGCCCAGACCGAGTTACCACCAGGAGTTTCTGCCTTGAGGCCAACACCAATCCGTTGAGGTTCATCAACCCGGTAACGACGGCGAGCAAGGTAAAGAATTTTGTCCAATCTATTAGATGGAAATTTTCTATCCGCTTCTGCACTTTGAAATCCCCAAGTATGACTCTCTTCATCTTTGTCCCCTTTACGCCATGCATCTTTTAATCCGATATTCACCGGAAGCTTTCTATCTGCCTTTGACAACGCATTCATATCTCCTGCTATAACTCCTCCTTCCACTAAATCTTTTGTCAGGAATGATTTTAATACTTCCAATTGTTTTGGTCTCGCCATTTCTCCTTCTGGTAACGATTCCAAATGTGTGTTCACAACACAAATAATTCGAGTTGAACTTTCATCATCTGGTGCTACCATTCTTAACCAAACCGCCAATCCCGTACGATCTTGAGCCGATAATCCAAAATGTACAATCTGTCCTTGAATCACTTCCAACTCCCTCGACACAAGTGTAACAACTCCATATCCAGCATCTTGTGGCCATTTATTTCGATTAATAGGAAGAAACGCAAATCTTCTTCTAACCCATCCATCTTGCAACAAATAATCAAAAGCCTGAAAATTAACTTCTTGTAACAACAGAACACAAGGTTCTTCCATCCCATGTTCATCTTTCCCACCATTCAACACCTCTTTTTCCAAATATCTTAAAATGGCCTTAATCCTTTCACGTGTCCATTCATTTCTCAAGTCAACATTCCAAGTAACAATTTTCACTGTAGTTGGAAGTGGTTGATTTCCTTCTTCTCCAGAACTTGAACTTGAAGTTCTAGTAACAAAACTACCCCCACAATCACCCACATCATTATATGTGAGATGTTTCCAAGCTCCACGTTTTGGTCGATATCGATATAATTTCAAACAATGTGTTGTATTCGGAATTACTGGTGGTTCAGGATTCAAATATTCCTCGGGGTAAAACGGGATTGAAGGTTTTTCTGGTTTCGCATATGGTGAAACCCTGGCAAACATTGCTTTCAAAAAATCATCAGCCCTACAAATTCCTCGAAAGTGACAGGTATAATAAACCTGACCAAAAACAAACTAAACTCACCGAAGATACTTAGTAACACTAACAGTCGTTTAAGTTGAAGAGGGGGGATGAAGGGGATTTTGGAGGGGAAGGATAAGAGAACGTTGATGGGCCACACACACCACACGCAGTAAACCTCTATATATATATACTCAACTTTACAACTTTATCGATCGCATCGCACCAAAACCAAACACGTACCTCTGTCACGCCTTTGAAGTGTATACTTCTACTTCTTTCAAAAGGGAAAAAGAGAACAGAAACCTGATCGAGATAGTCCTAATCTCCCTCTTATGGTCCTGCTTGTCGCTTGTCCTTTTCTATATCCGCTATGAAGCCAAGCCCAGGGGACTTCCCTTTCAATGGTCCGTGGATTCGGATTTCTAAACTGTAGGCGTTATATAAAGTATCAGTACCACGAGATAAGACTTAAAAAGGCTCCGTGACTTTTTTTTGAAGCTTCAAACTTGAGGCTTTTTTACTATGTTTTAAAAATAACAAGTTCCCCCCGTAAGTGTGGTGTGGCGCATATACTGTGGATGAATGATACATACCTGGTCACAAAAGAATTTTTTTTTCGAGGTGAAAATAATGGTGGTACTGTGAAGTGTAACTACACAGAAGACCACTTGCGATCCTTCTTTAACTTCTTTTAATAATCAGCACTAAGCCTTCTTTCGCCAAACCTGTATACAGTATGTATGTAACTCACCTACTTGCAAGCCCTGATTCCTCCGTGTTAGACGGGGTGATTCCAGCGTTATTAAGGGATGAAGAGATACGAATGAAAGAGTATAAAAGAACGGAAGGTGAATCCTTTCACCAACAATCGGTGGAACCTCCCGTCACAAAAGAATTCAGGTTTCAGAGAGAGGGAACCTAGAATCGAGTCACAAATCACAAAATCACAAATCACAAGAAACTTCAAAGGGGAGAGAAGGTTTAAGCTCCGTTATCCGAACGCTGGGTTCTGGGTCCCACCATTACATTATCCTGCCTCGAGGCAACAATTCTTGAGAAACTTCAAGAACCCTATTGGTACTAGCATCACGAGTGACAAGTGTGCACCTGGATCCTATCATTTCTGTTCCTACACGAGGCTGATTTTTTTCCATGTTCGATGGTTCGTGGCATGACATTGTTGCATCATTTTTCTATTTAACGGTTCTGGATAGTTTTTTTCACGTAATTTCATCTAGAGCCAAGAAGTATTGCTTCTCTTTGTTGATAGGCACCTAGAACAAGGAGAGGACGGAAAGGAGAAATAAACGTAGGTTATCATTAAAAAGC